>CAWUFW010010167.1:0-721107 GCA_963921515.1 Calotriton arnoldi
GCTATGGACCCCACACTCACATTTTGGTCTGTGATGATGGGGGTTTGGAGAAACCGACACCTGGATGGATGTAGAAGATGTGTAAAGTTAGCTTTGGAGCTACAACAACTGTAAGTAATTATTAATATTTTATGTGGGAGGGAAATGTTGTTTTATTATATTTTAATATGTATTATATTTTGTAAAATATTATTAAGCTGTCAATATATATTTATATTATTATAAAATATATATATGACAATTTATTAATGTTTTATAAAATATAAAAATAAAATATATACATGTATATGTTGGGTTTTAGAAGAAAATGTATTAATTACTGTTTACTTTAGATTTAAAGTATGCTTTTTGCTATTAGGGATAAGTATTCTAGGCCTCTAGTTGTTGGGAACAGTGTAACTTGACTTTGTAGAAGCGCATGCATTTTTTTAGTTTGTTTAGTTAGTTTTGGTCCAATTAGTGTTACGGATTGTTCTATTCTTTGGGGCCGATTCCGATTTCGGCCGGAAGGGCACCGAACGATGGTCGGAGCCCTTCCGACCGAATCGGAACGTGCCGCTCGGATTCCTTTCCGACCGAGCCATTCCGATGGGCTCGGTCGGAAAGAATCCGACTCGGATTTCCGGATGGCTCACGACGGGTTCGGAGAGCCCGTCAGTCATCCGGAAATCCCTCTGTACTCCCCCGGCTGCCTCTTTGCGACAGAGGGAGTACGATGGCAGTTTTTCACTGCCTTTTCGTGCCGGTCTTTCTGGCATGAAAAGGCAGTCGGTCACTGTCTTTTGGGGCCCCCAGTGGGACCCCCATGGGTGCAAGGTCGCCGAATGGCGGCCTGGAGGCACCTATGGTGCCCCTCTGTTGAACCCTGCACCCGGTGGCAGGCACCTTGGGGTGCCGGCCACAGGGTGCAGGGTTGAACTGCACCCCTGCTTTCTCCAATGCCAGCATGCATTCCATCCGGAATGCATGCTCCCATTGTGGGAGATACGAGTGCGACCGAACAGGGTTCGGTCGCATCGTACTGCCTGGGCCGTAACCGACGACAGCAGGTCGGTCGGTTACGGCTCCGGACCGATGTCGGATGGACCTGAGTCCGTCCGACATCGGAATCGGCCCCTAAGTTGTTGGTAACTTTGCTCTTTTTGGATAGATTGTAGTAATTTGTGAAGTGTTGTTGCCTGGAAGGCATTATGCCAACCTTCAACAGCATTGTTAGTTTTGCTTTGCTTGTTTAGGGTACTAAGGTACACATTCCACCACGGAATGTGGAACTTAGGTAATCTTCTGTGCCCTGACCTATGTAGTCTACCTACCCATGTATCCTCAAAGTAATCCAGTAGTGGGCTTAATTTCTCCTCATTTCTTTTGTAGTAGGGGCTCTCTATTAGCAGGTTATAGTGCTCTGCTACATCAGTCACAGGCACATAGGCTAGGGCTACAAGTTTTTTAATTTGATATGCTAAGGTACTGACTGTTGCATATTGAACATTAGGAGCCGATTCCGATCTCGCTCGGAAGGGCAACGAACGCGATCCGGCCGGAAAAAGTATGAGCTGTAAGTGTGTTTTCCGACCGATTCGTCCAGCTGTACGAGCGAGCAAGTACGATGCGAGAAACGCGAAATCGCCGAACGAATCTTTTCCGGGTCCGACCCGCTCCGTACGTCCCGTCCGTAAGCAAACCGTGCCGTGCAATGGAGGCGATTTCCGAGCGAGCCAGTACGATGCACGATTCGGATGGCCGGATCGAGTTGGAGCCACCAACAAGTAAACGCTCCGGGAAGCGGACTTCGGGGGTCCGCGCCTGACCCCCCTTCACCCGTAGCCTTACGAATCGCTCACAGGGGGGGACCCAAGGGTCCCCCTACACATGCATGTACGGTGTGGGTGGAACAGATGCGTCCCCACTACAGGGGGCACCCTTGTGCGCAACGTACCTTTTTCGTCAATGGGAGCCTATGTGCGCGTCGTACAACAGGCTCCCATTGACTTCAATGGGGCTCCGAGCAACCTGTGTCCGTCAGCGCTTGTTTGCATCGTACTCGGGCGCTCGGAGCCCCGGAGCATGAGTCGGTCGGAAAGCCCTCCGGATCCGAGTCGGACGGAGCCTTCTCCCAGCGAGATCGGAATCGGCCCCTTAGTGTTGACTTTTGGAGATGTCTTCACAGACACTGGTTAAAATGATAGTAGCACCCTTGGATAGCTGTATGAGGGTATTGCGTTAATCATTGCTTGCTCGAAATCGATTATTATTTTCTGTGGAAAATAATTAGTGTTTTCGTTTTTTATTTGGTTGAGAATTTCTAGATAGGTAGTTTGGGTTTTATTTGGGAGTAAGCAATAGTTGAAGGGAATATTAGTATTTTGATATATAGCATGCACTGTGTAGAGCTGGAAAAATGGTTTGGGACATATTTTAAATGTCCCATCCATCATCCAGGTGTCACTTTGCTGTAATTTTATTAAGTTATTTGCAGTGGCAAACATAATTATTCGTTTTTCACTGCTTTTATTGTCAAAGAAAATAAATGGTTCGTTATTATGAGTAATGCTTAGTTCAAGTGGGATAAGTACTTCTTGGAATGTTTTAGGGACAGGTATGGTAGTTGTCGTTTTCTTTTTCTGTCTAATTATAACTTTTTTTAATGCATCTATGGATGGTAATTGTGCAGATGCATGTTGGGGTACTCTAAGTAATTGCTCCTTTAATATTTTACTAGTGGGTTTGTCTGTACTACTGCTTGCTTCTTTAATATTTTCCAGAGCATCCCTAATTTCAATTTCTGTTATATTTGGGGGGTGGTTGTGCTCTTTCACAGATAAAACAGTAGTTTCGTGCGTTATGGCTCTTCCATAGCATTTGTTAGAATAATACTTACTACATTTCCAAAACACTTTTAAATCTTTCTGCTTTTCCTGCGTATACATATAACCCATATAACATAGGAGCATTTTCCCCTTCTGGGACTCTATGAATTGTGCGCCTTCAGTCATGGTGGTATCTTTAATGCTAAAGAAAATGTACATAGAATTTAATTAATATAATACAGTCGATTATTTTGTTTCTAAAATATACATTATTTGCAATATACTTACAATGTTGAATTTGATGGCAAGAAAAATTTTCTTTTGATGTGTTGAAGCTTTTATTTTCGGAATGTTGAAGGTCTTTCTGTTGATATAAGAAAAAATAATGTTAAGATATTTAAATATATTTGTTGTAGGTGGTAGGGGAATTGGGAAAGAGTTTGTTTTTCTTTTCTAAATTTAGGGTGTTGTTGAAAATAGCAATTTAAGATACTTACTTTTTGATTAACTTTATTTTCTTAGCTGTTGTAGATTATTTTTGCTGCTGTTGGAAAATTCTGTAGAGGAGATATAAATAAATAAAAATACATTTTAGTATTTTATGAATTTGATATATATTTGGGAGAATGTTAGCAGTTTTGTACTATTTAAAATGTTAATTTACTTACTTAATGCAGTTTCAAAGCTTTGTTTTGAAATCAAAGTCTGCGATCAGGAAGCAATCTGGCAGAGTTTCCTCTTCTTTTTTCTTGTAGGGTTTAAGTGGAAATGAACATAACTTTTTCTTTGCTTTTATACTGTTTAATTAATTAGTTAATTTATGTTATTGGTGCTTTTTGTTAGTGGTAGCATTCTATTTGTTGTTGTGCAATTTTCTTTTTTTTATCAGTTTGTTTCCTTATATGGAAGACGCTAATTAAGAAGTTGTTAACCTTTTTTTTTTTTACCATATTCTGTTGGTGAAATGTGTTTTATAATGATTAAAATGTTATATATTTAGTGCATTATATTTTTAAAGTATTTATTTATTTAGGACTAAAGTGATGAATGAAGTAACATTTCTAGAGCGCATGGTTACCCGAAGGCATCCCAGCGCTGCGACATCAGTGATGCTGTAGGACACTCAAAGAAAAAGAGAGGTTTTCAAAAGTTTCCTGAACTTAAAGTGGTTAGGCTCAGACCGTAAGTGAAGAGGAAGACTATTCCATAGTCTGGCTGCATTGTATGTAAACAGTCGGCCTCCACTCCGGGCGCGTTTAATCTTGGGGACTACAATAAGGCCTTTATTCGCCGATCTAAGGGGTCTATTAGGGCAGTAGGGTTGGATCCATGAGCGAATCAGACGGGAACCGTTCTCAGAGAGTGCTTTGTGTACGATGCACATTGCCTTAAATTGAATTCTCCGACAAACCGGAAGCCAGTGCAGAGAGGTGAGAGCGGGTTTAGCCGAGATACATCTCGGAATATTTAGCAGCATGCGCGCCGCACAGTTCTGCACTATTTGAAGTCTTTTAGTAGTAGATTGCGGGGCTCCCAAATAGATAGCATTAGCATAGTCCAGCCGTGAAAGGATGAGGGCTTGGACCAGCAGTCGTCTGGCACTGAAAGGTAGTAAAGGAAGGATCCTCCGAACCATTCTTAAAAGGCCGTAGCAGCAAGCCGCTACTTTACGTGATTGTTCATTAAAGTTTAGATTTGAGTCAAGCCAAACTCCTAGGCTTTTAATTTGCTGCTTAGGAGCAGGGGGAGGGCCTAGGCAGCTGGGCCAAAAGGAATCAATGTTTAGGGGGGCAGACTTCCCCAACAGCATAAGTTCCGTCTTTGCTCCATTGAGTTTTAAAAAAGAGTTGTTCCTCCAATAAAAAACCTTCTCAAGGCAGGCAGCTAGATTGTGGCCTTGTTGGAATTGTTGAGTCAGAGAAACAATCAGTTGAGTATCGTCAGCGTATGTGACAATCTGTATACCAAAAGGGTATACTGTTTCTGCTAATGACCGCAAGTATATGTTAAACATAGTGGGGCTAAGGGAAGAGCCCTGGGGAACCCCACATGTCAGAGATATTTGTTTAGAGGAGGATTCTTCTTCAAAGACTGTAAAAACCCTATTTTGAAGGAAGGATTGTAGCCATTTTAGAGCTAATCCGGCCACTCCCACTTCCCTAAGTCTTTGAATCATCAAATGATGGTTTACCGTGTCGAAGGCTGCGCTAAGATCTAATAAGATCAGAGCAGCGCAGCCTCCGGCATCAAGAATCTTCCTACTTTCTTCCACCACGGCAATAAGGGCAGTTTCCGTGCCCTGTCGAGGTCTAAATCCAGTTTGGGTTGGGTGTAGACAATTATTGTTTTCTAAAAAAGTTGATAAAATAGAATTCGTATATTTCTCTGCAAGTTTACTTAGTCCGGGCAATAAAGAGATGGGTCGATAGTTAGCCCAGTCTTCAGGGTCCAGGTTGGGCTTCTTCAAAAGTGCTTTGACCCTAGCATGTTTCCAAGAAGACGGCCCTATACCCGATTTGAGAGAGATATTAATCACCTCAAGAATAACTGGTGAAACGACCTCACAAATCTGATGGAGAACGGCGGGCGGGGCGGGATCTAAGGGCGAGCCTGATATTAGCTAAAATAATTTTTTGGGGTGTTAATGTGTTTGCAAAATATATTTTTATATTTATTACATGTTTTGTATATGTTTATATTGTGAAAATGTATTTTTTTCTGCAGATATATTTAATTTACTGTGTATCAGTTATTCGATTTTATAAAAAAACGATAATATTGGCTGTCTATATTTTGGGAGTCGATATTATGGCTCTTTGTTAGTTATTTGAATGTATTTCGATCATTTTTGTTTCGATATTTTGATGTTCGATAAAGTTAGAAACGATATTTATTTTAGTCGATATAGTGGTTTCGATATTTTAGTGTTTTGTTTATTAAGTATTGGTGGTCGATATTCTAGTTTTCGATAATTTGGCGACTATGTTTTGTAAAATTGATATTTTGTCCCTCGATATTAAGTCACTGATCCCACGGATGCATATGTTGAGTCATCAGCGTGTGGGAATACATGTTGTATGAAATTCTCTGCCTGATGAGGCACCCAAATCTGCAGTTGTGACTGCTACTGTTGCGTTTATGCGTACAAAAATGAGGATAAATTATGACATATTGGCTGCCATTAATTTTAACAAAGATGGCAACCCATTACCTAAAGGCTTTCCATCTAAATATGCATACCACTTAAGGGAACAAAACACTCCCTTTGTAACAATTCCAGGCATTGGTGATTGTTTGATTCCCAACCAAGACCGCAAATTAGCTTTAGTGATAGCTGTGCATGAAGGTGTTACTTCTGCACATGTGGGTGTGGTGGCCACAATTTCATTGCTACAGCAATGTTGTTCATGGCAAGGCTTATATCAACAGGCCAAAAAATATGGCCTTTGTTGTGACATTTGTCAACAATTTAAAGCTTCCACCATGGCTCGTCCACGGCAGACACACCCGTTGATTCTCAACAAACCTTTCAGTTGCATTTATTTGGACCATTGTGGTCCTCTTATTTCGGATACTGCTTTTACATTTTTCTTAGTTGCAGTTGATTCTTGCTCCAGTATCCTCTGGGTTTGGCCACAGTGTTTGGCTGAAGCTTGCACTGTTATTAAAGAAATGCAAGTCTTTAATTGGAAATATGCATGCAATACATTCCACTAGGACCAAGGCCTGGGATTCACTTCAAAAGAGTATCGGGATACTATGGCTTCCCTGGGTGTAGAGGTGCATTATTCTTCTCCATATCGACCCTGTTGTGGAGAGGATTAACTGTTACTTAAAGCAATCCTTAAGAGCTAGAGTATTAGGCATAGGGTGTAGTTGGATCCATCCCCTACATGGGGTACAACAAGTACTTAACAATCTCCCTAGAAGATCTCTGGGTGGCCGGACCCCATACGAGGTCCTCTTTGGCATCAAAATGTAAATTCCAGACCTTGCTGGTTCAGACATTGTGGTGGTAGCCACACCCTTTGACATAGATGATTGTTGTGCTGTCTTACAGGATCTACAAAACTTCGGTGACAACCAATACAATGAACAGTTGAAGACGTCTGCCTCTGCAGGAATTAAGGTGAAACTAGAATCTTTCGGTTGGATTCCACAAGTTGGGGATCTCGTTCGAGAAAAAGTTGCAGTAAAAAAGGAGTGTGGCCCATCTTACCTATCACAGATGCCAGTCCTTCAAATTCAAGGTACAAGAACTGTAATCCTGCCACCGCTTGCTGGTTCTAAAGAAAATTGTTTTGTCCCCATTGATCACATCAAGTTACATCATGTGGGCGATTCTAAACAGTAGGCCATGAAGAGTCTTAGTAGTTCCCTAACTCGTCTAGCTACCATACAGGAAATTCCTCTGCAACTAGTGAGAATCACCAAAGCTGTTTCTACCCAGCTGCCCCCCCCAGTAGGGGTGGGGGTGGAGAATGAACTTCATTTGATTTCCAATACCGCAACAACTTCCAGCCACATGACTGAAGTGAGTACTGTACTTACAATGCGTCTACTGCAGCTAATATTGTTTCCATCAATACATCTCTTTTAGATTTTTCCAGTCCTGTTACTATACCTGTGGCACGCTTTTCGACTAACTGTTTCTGGTTATTATGTGGATCCAGATGATTTTTCTTCTGACTCTTTTGACAGTTCTTCCATTGTGGAAACTCCGCCTATAAAAGCCACCTTGAATCAATGTTTGGATAACACTTTCCTTGGTTTTTCAATTCCTATGGATTGGATTTATGATTGTTTCCTTCTTGCTTGTTAATGCCCATTATTTTCCAAAACGCTCTGCTGCAGAACTTGTCATTGAGGTGTTGATGCCTCACTCATCTTCACCATAAGCTAAAAAGAGACTTGTCCCTTGTGAATATTTCAGACGTTCCAGTACGTTATGGAATTGTTTGGGATAAAGTACCTCATAATATATTCAGTTCTATGGAAAATCAGCATTTGCCTTATGAATTTAGGGTTTCTATGGGTGATGCAATTGTACCTGGGTTACACGCTGGTGATTGGGATGTTGAAACTGTATACTCCATGCTTTCGGAGCTAGAATCCTATACTGTTTTTGAATCAGAGGAGCTATATTTAAATTCTGCTAATTATGGTGAAATGTTCTGTTACCATCATTATGGATATCACTATTTACATCGAGCTAGTGTTCAATGCACACATTTTAGTTACACACAATGGGAACAATGCCTCACTCCCCCATAAGGGAGCTTAAAAACATATAGGGATAAATACACATATTTGTCTGGATATGACACATCAGACCCGAAATCATATTATTTCAAACTAGTCCCTACACTACTAAAGAAATATATGCTTACAGAAGCCAAGCTAATATATACTGATTCATTTGTCACACAATTAGCTGTAATAGGCTATGACTTTTGGAAGGATACCATTGACATGAAATTGACTTGGGGTACTAAAACTTGGCAAGTTCAGGGGACAGACACCTTGTTCTGAGCCTGCTTAATTCTAACACAAATAATTTTTCTGAATGATACAGTTCAGCTGACTACATGTCTGAGGAATTAAAGACATGAATGCACCAAACATTCCCTCCCTTGCCTGATTTGACAATTGGAAACATTTCACAAATTACACTGAAAAGCAACTCTATTGTATGTTGCGGAATGGTACATTTAATTCCACACTTTCAGGTCCTCAAAGGTGGGTATAGTGGCCAGTAGACACAAATGGCTGTTATGTTAATTTTTTTAATTCCACACATGGGGTTTAAGACAAGCAGACCTGACCCCTGTTATACCCACTCTCAGCATTCAGGTATTGTTACTACCTATTCAGTGGAGAAACTGTGTCAACAATGGTTGGAACATTCCAACCTGTCTGCAGTAAAACAACATCTTTCCCTCCTATTGGAAGACATGGACCTATCTGACTTTCTTTTGGGTCCTAAGTCTCCGCATTCCAAAAGTTTTATTTATGCAACATATAATGAAATTTGGAAATTATCACAAATGGTAGTGTCTGCACATTTAAGACAATTTGATCAAGATAATGCGGTATTCACTGATCAGCAGATTACTATTAGAGGGGTAGCAATTTTAGTGAAAACAAATCCTCAGATAGTAATAGAGCGTAGTAAAGTAGATAGGGCAGGTAGATGGGCGATAGCCAAGGTCAGATGTTATGATCAGGCATATACAGTGGTTGGCTATTACGGCCCAAATTTAGATGACCCTATTCCCTTCGGTAACTTGCTAACGGAACTTTTGGATTTCCCCGACCCTGTTATTTTGGCAGGTGATTTTAATATAGTTTTGGATATTAACCTGGATCGTTCAACCAAAAGTAGGGCATTGATAAACAATAAAACACGATCCTTGATTAAAAATTCAATGAAGGATAGAGGCTGGTGTGATATTTGGAGAGAGAGGAAGGGACCCCTTAAGAGCTACACTTTTAATAACAAAAAATATGGGCATCAATCTAGAATTGATTTATTTTTGATCAGTCGTATTATAAAAGAACGAGTTGGAAGTGTGAGTCATCTGGGATCACACATGTCAGATCACTCAGCCATTACTTTGTCTCTGATACCCTCAAAGAAAGTAGCGCAGAAGAGATGGCAAATGGATCGTACTATACTATTCGATGATGATATAGTAAGGAAACTTAGATTGGAAACCAAAGAGTTTTTGAGGATAATTTGGATACAGCAGCAATTGGCATAGTGTGGGATGCTTATAAAGCCTTTCTAAGGGGGAAAATAATATCTATTCAATCTCATAAGAATAAACAAAGAAGGGAAGAGATAGCTAATATAGAGAGAAAGATCTGGCTTTTAGAACAGCAGTTGTCAAATAAAGAGATTGTACAAGAACCTCTTCAACTTTCTATTCAGACTCTAAAAAACGACCTCGCAGGCGTATTGGAAGGTAGACTACAAGAAAGGTGGCAAGCAAGTAAACTAGCCCATTTTAATTATGGAGAAGGATGTGGCAAATTGCTTGCGTGGAAGACAAAAAAGACCAGGTAAAATCCTTCATAAAAGAGTTAAGGCAAAAGGGTTCAGGAAATATAATTGAGACAAGGGAGGGTATCGAGGAGGCTTTTCTCAACCATTTTGGAGAAGTATACATGGAGGATTTAAATACAGGAGAGGGGGATGTGGAAGAATGGCTGGGACAGGATACTCCAAGGAAGATTTCCGATGCCCAAAGGGTAGATATCGACAGCTCAATAACAGTAGAGGAAATAGGGAAATCTATTAGAGCAGGGAAATCAAATAAAGCAGCGGGCCCTGATGGTCTCCCTATCGAGATTTATAAAAAATTAGAGGACTGTTGAACATCTGTAATGGTTAAACTATTTTTAGCCATTTTTGCAAATGGTAGTGAGATTCCATCGTCCTGGGATGAGGCCATAGTGACGCTGATATTAAAACCCGACAAACCACCAAATTCCTGTGACTCCTATAGGCCTATCTCGCTACTCAATTCAGATTATAAAATCTTCTCAAAAATGTTGGCGGATAGGCTTAGCGGAGTGGTAGGTCACCTACTGCATGAAGATCAGAAAGGGTTTGTGCGAGGCAGGGGAATTAATGACCTCACATTCAGTTTAATTGGGGCCATAAATATAGCCACCACATATAAATTACCATTGCCAGTGATAACAGTTGACGCGACTAAAGCTTTTGATAGGGTTAATTGGTCCTATCTGCAGAAGATCTTAAAATTATCTAATCTCAGTGAGAATTTCTGTACTGCGATAGATTTATTATATAGAAACCCCATAGCTAGAATTGTAGTGAATGGGAGCCTGTCAAAATCGTTTAAAATTTTTAGGGGAACTAGGCAAGGGTGCCCCTTATCTCCCCTCTTATTCAATTTATATATTGAGCCCTTAGCAGAAAAGATAAGGAATCATGAGAGTATCCCCTCTTTTAAGTTTCGAGGATGGGAGAAAAGAGTGGGATTATATGCTGATGATTTGGTAGTGTACTCCTCAGAAGTCGATTCCTCCCTTCCGATGGTCTATGAGTTAGCATCGCAGTTTGGGGCCATCTCAGGATATGAGATAAATGAAAACAAAACGGTGGTAATGACCTGGAATATTGATTCTCAGCTAGAGTGTATTCAGGAGGAGATGAGATACTTGGGCATCAAGATAGTTCCAAAAGTAGAGCTAATCCCGGAAGCCAATTTTAATAAAGTAAACAAAGAAGTGGGAAAATTGTTGTTAAGCTGGGCACATCTTCCACTGACATTATATGGGAGAATAAACCTGATTAAAATGTCCATCCTGCCCAAATACACTTTTTTGTTTCAGAATATTCCGTTGGCGTTCAAGGAAATTTGGCTTAATAAGGCTCAATCTAAAATCACTAGTTTTATTTGGTCATCAAAAGGGGTCCGTATTTCAAGGAAAAAGTTGAGGAGGAAATATGATAAAGGAGGGATACGATTGCCAGACCTGTCGTATTATGCATGGGTATTTCTCTTAAAATCTGGGAAAATGCTTTTTAGCTTTCTGGATTCTACGGATCTAGGAAATATGTTTAAAGCAATGCTGCAAGATGTGGAAGGGGGTAAATATAGTTTCATTCACAAATTTGGGGACCCGCGCTTCTTTAAAAGGGTGAGACTTAAAATTCTACAGTCCTTTGCGGAAACATGGTACAAAATCAGGAGAGAATTAAAACTGAGTTATTATAGTGGAATGGCTCCTATTTGGAACTCCCCCGGTTCACCAGAGTGGTCCAAAGATAGTCTGGCTCTTCCTTTGAAAAATGTTAATATAATACGCTGGGGTCATCTGATAGTGGATGGAATTTTGATCTCATGGGAGAAATGCCAAGAATTGACCAACAATCAGCTTTCAAGATTTAAATACTTTCAAATAAAAAGCTGGCTCCATTCCATCGGGGACGGTGTTGGATTATCTAATGAACTGGAATCAAAGATGGCGATGAATATCCCCCGGAAAAAAGAGGTGGCAAGTTGGTATTGGCTCTTATTGGAATTGGCAGATGGAGATTTCAACTTACCATCATTACTCTGGGAGAAGATCTTGCCGGGAGAGCAGCATGAAGATTTGTGGCAAGTATCTTGTAACCTTTTATATTCCACGGTTCGTGCTGCAAATTTAAGGCGGAACCACCTTTTCTGTCTCCACAGAGTTTACTGGTCTCCGTATAAACTGGCTAAAATGGGGAAAGGCCCCACTCCGAGATGCCCAAAGTGTGGTAAGGAAAGAGGAGACGACATTCACATGTTCCTGGAGTGTCCTGTTCTCCAGGAGTTTTGGGAGGATGTGAGTAGTACAATATCTTCTATACTTGGAGACCCACTCCAGGTAAGCAAAATTCTTGTTTTTTTGGGATGATGGAGCACGGCGAAGCTATGACGAATAACATAAAAAAATTGATTTTTTATTTGATACTTTTGGCTCGCAGAGAAATCTGTAAAAATTGGGTCAAATATACCCCCCAACAAAAATAAAATGGTTAATGGCAATAAAGTACACCAATCAGTTGGACAGGTCAATTAAGAGAAAGCGAAATGATTTCTGGCTTCCGTATGAGAACTGGGTGAAACATTGTAGTTAATATAGTCCAATGATTAGGCCTCTATACTATATTGCTGGAATACTCCTTTGGTGACTTCGCAGCAGTTTTAGCTGAAAAGAAGTTTTCCTATGGTTGGAGGTTAACAAGCATGGTATAGAGTGACCCATCCTCGATGTTGAACATAGTTCTCTGGCTGGTGCAAATCAAAGGGAGGCCCCGGAGTAAGCTATACCATTGATTGGTAATCGAGGCTAATGAGGACAAAAAAAAAAAAGATAATTTGGATAAGCTGTTTGTTTGTTGTTGCTAATAGTATAAATACCTTGTCTTCTGCCTTTAACAATTTGAACAACATTGTGTCATCTGGTATTGATATCATGCAAAGTGACATGTCTTTATTGTATCATAGGCAAAGTCAGCTTAGATCTATCATGCAGTTTAGATGGACACTTCAAATTCTCAAGAATGGTAGCATGCCATGGCATTGCCTTAATTCATCTCAGCTATTCTTACCTTTCAATCTGGCACATAATTGACGGATGGCTAAAAAAGATGCCACATACACCATGTTACAGCTCCAGAAGTTAAAACAGCTCCCATTCACAATAGCTGAAACACCTTCCGCAGTTTGGCCAATTTCAACATTTCAGTTCACAGCATGCATGGAACAATAATCTGTCGGTAGATATGAACCTATAGGAGGCAGCTTCATTCATGAGTTAAGGTCACTCCCATTTTCCTATTGTTGTGAACGTGCCAACAAAGAAGTCTTCTTTACTGGAAAGGAATATGACTCTTCTGTCGGACATTCACTAATTTGTAAACACGTTACCATTCATGATGCCTGTAATGCGTCGGTAGGGAAGTTCACCTGTTATCTAAAAGGAATACCAGCCCCTTCAATTCTCCCTCTCATAACAGTCCTTTCAAATGGAAGCTATTTATTGTTAAGTATTCAGGATTGTTGAATGAAGGTCGGGATCCAATATATTTTATCGGTCTCCTAGATAGTGACCTGTATGATAACTGGCTTTTCCTTCCCCCTCAAATGGATATGGATAGCTTGTTGTGGCATTCAATTCCAACTTTGAAGGCAGATTTTAACAAACTACGCAGACTCGAAACACTATTGTTTCAAAAAGATGTAGCTTTAACATCTGCTTGAGAAACATTTGAATTACAAGTTGCACGGACATCCAGTGAAATACAGTCCTTGTTAAACACCAATCTCCCACTGCATTTCGACAAGTGAGTCCACCAAATATTTAATACATCCAACACCACTGGAATAGCTCATGTTTTTAAAGTTATTTGCACTGGCCTAGTCGGCTCATTCCAAAACATCTTTGGAGTAATACCAGCTTTTTTTCATTCCCTCTTTTCCAGTGTGTTCGGAGGCATACCATTGGCGTTGTTCCTCATTTGCAGAATTTTGTTCTTTTTTTGCTTCTCAGCAATGGATATTCCATTTCAAAGCACACTGGAACTACCACCGGTCCAACTGTGCCGTAAGCGCATGCTACGATTCTTCAGAATCTCATTGCTCCAGGAACTGGACACTGACTGGTCATTATCATTCTGACCCACCTGGTTTACGTGCACACAACCCGTGTTTCATTGCCAATGGTGCCCCTTCAAGTGGGTACCAGAACTTTGCCTAGCTCTACAGGTGCTGGTTCTTGTGGACACGAAGCTGTTGATGGATCTTATGAAGACCCATGCTCAGAGTTGTCCCATGAACTTACGGCTGCTTCAGGAGGCACAATCCGTGCTACTCCATCAACCGGAGATGAGTGTTTCAACACAAGGAACATCAAACTTTGGCACTAATAACATGGATGCGGTTTGCCCAGCAACTTCCTCAGCATGAGCTGATAACGACGATCATTTCTGTTCTCTGGAGCTTTTAAACTGGTCAATTGCGGAATCATTGTCTGCGTAGATGGAATCTGTCCTGGATTCACTATCCTTAGAACTTGTGTAAGAAATATTCGGTGCCTCCGGCTCACCTTAATTTGGCCACATTTTCAAAATTGAAATGTTATATGTATTTTTATTATAATTTGTTTTCTATATCATGCTTATTAGCAAAGCACAGAATGTATTTGCGGTGTGCTTCTGCCTCTTATTATTTGTTTAGTCGCTAAGTTACTTTCCCCAAAAAGGAGGGGGTGTAGTAAATTACCTTTATGGCCTACTTTGATTCTCTCTTATTTTAGCCTAACTACAGGTTTTAGGCCCCTTTCGCTTTGCACAGCTACATGTAGCTAGTTTATTTTGTGCTAATATATTAGTTTAGAGTATGCTGTACATATTATTATTCCGTTTTTCTTCTTGGGATTCAGTCTGAACATGTAGTACAAGGTTGAACAACATGGTGCCCTGTTTTTCAGTGCTCGGTTAGCAACATCGACTAGCTTTTAGACACAACACAGAGGCCCAGCTGCTGTTTTCCAACATGACACTTCTTATCATATAAACTAAGACTTGCCCTTTGGAAAACAGAGAGGAGAATTCTAGCAGAGGGGAAAGGTACTGGAACAGGTGCACCAACCTTGCACAACCTGAGATGCGGACCACCTAACTAAAAATACAAGTTATTAGGTCTAGTGCTAATCCCAGAGATCACTGTGCTCATGTAGTGAGGGTAGGATTAGGCAGGTATATCATTCACCATGATATGGCTTTCCATTGTATACAGTTTGCTATATGTTTTCTAATCACAGCACAGTTGCTTCATAATAAAGCATGATAGTTTCAATAAATATTGTAAACTTTCCTTGTGGCTTTCTTTTGTTTATTATGGACAAGCATGAGTGAAGAAATGAAAGGTGATGATCTGTTTCCACAGTTCCCTTGGGGACTAGAGTACTATGTTCTAGGTTGGCAATTCACCTGCTCCTCTGGGAAGGATAGGAGGGCAAGGAAAGCACTACGAGCTAGTTGTCTAGTATTCTCTTAAATTTGTCTTAACACTGCCCACTCCAATACTTCACATACAATACTACTTTTTGTAAAGCACCACATGTTGAAGATCTTGCAAAAATGTCTCTGTAAAGTAGTGCCCAGCTCTTTGGAGCAAAGATCGCTCTATATCACACATCTAAATACAGTATGTCACAAAAATATTTAGGAGTGCAGAAAGAGATACTCTAGAAAAATGGAGCCATGCTCTTGCTTTACCAGCCAGTCGAAAACATGACATATAGGCATGTTTGCAACATTATCAAATTAAAAAGAAAAGGCAAGATTATTATACCCAGCAATCTGTTACGGTGTACCATATGTTTAAAGTGTGCAAGGCCATTTCTTGGAATTGTCTCGGTGCTAGAAAAGCAATTATTAATACATGCAAATTAACTTCTCAGCAGCAGTCATGTGGCAGTCCAAGTCTGATATCAGCCACGATCATTAGCTCAAGATAGCACAATGCTGCACACATCTAAACAGGGACCACAGTTGAGAGAATGTTCGATTTATGAAAGACAGATGCCTGCACCTCTCTGGACGTGACATCATGTATCACCATCAGAAAGTGTGCCATCTCTTAGTGATATGCTACATCCACTACCATGGGTCAGTTCAATATAAAATAACCATGCCACAACACGAGATGCCTCAAAACGAATTTGAAGATGGAGCTGAGGCACATTAATATGCTAAGATCATTCCTGAACTTTCCAAAGATGCTTGCATAGATCCTGTGGATTTATTTCACATAATCATTTTGCACATTCTTCTGACCTGGTTTTTGACTGACCAACAACTTTAATCTACCAACCTGTTGTATTATTCACCAAATCATAGTTGTGCCAAAGTCATTCAGATCCCTCCTTGGGAACCTCTCTTTCTTTGTACGCCCTTTCCACATGCATCATTTATGCCATACACCAGGGGCACAATAGGCAAAGCTGATTATTTTAAAGCAAGTTTTATTTCTCTGAAACGAAATAATTTCAAAATTGTAAAGATTACTGAAAGTATGTATTTGACATACATAATTGCAATTAAAGTGTGTAGCTAACATGTTATGCAATTTTGGTCCATGGGACAAACTGTTCAGAAGTTAGGTGTTGCTTGAGGTATGTAGCATTACATCTATGTGCAAACAACAATTCTACATGAAAATATCATTCTCTTCCTCCTTTTAGTGAATGATTCTGCGCTCTGAGTAGCAGGTCAACTAAGACCTCTTCCAGGGGGTACATAGCATTGTGTCTGTGCAGATAAATGTGCCTTATTGGTCCGATTCCTCACATTTTTGTTTTCAATTTTAAATAGCGACAACTTTGCCCAGGGCATTAGAGCGTTTTACAACAGAAGCAGATTAGTTACACATGTAGGTATATTATAGCGTGTTGAGCCGAAGCTGTGATTTGAGACTAGTTCTTTTGTTACAAACGCAGCAGCACTTGCTGTTAGGACACATATCCATGAGCTCTCTCCAAGGTACTGGTTGGATCCTCTCACAGCCTCTGTACTGTACTGAACCTCAACAATAATTGTAGTGTTTAATGTCTGTATAGTTTCAAGAATATTTTCCCGAGCTGACAACATCATATTAGTGAATTTAAATTGCCAGAGACACTTTGCAATTTGAGATTTCCTATTAGTCATTGAATATATAACGATATCTTCAGTGCCTATCAGTGATGGTCAGCAACTCCATCTCCTTACAAAATAGTAAGTCATTGCTGTGTCTTTTGTGTGTGCTTCATTTCATGACACAGCGATACCAAAGGGGATAATGGACGGAGCGCTTGAGCTAATCAAACACTCACCCCCAGTCAACTGATCTGGGTTTAATCCATCATCATTCTTTAGCTCACTCCACCACCCCAGTTCAGACAAGGCCATATGCAAATCAGTCTGACCCTGTGCCTCATGGGAACAGTCCAGCCCGAACTGCCAAGCCATGTCTTCCCTGGACCGGAAACAAGCATCCTGGGACCGGTTTCTGGCTATTCAGCCGTCATCAGCCAGGCTAGCTTGAATCCAGTGGCAAAGTGAGCAAGGGACCCACGTCTGGGAATACCCTGCCAACTTAGGGCGAACAAAGCGATACCAAAGGGGATGGTGGACGGAGCGCTTGAGCTAATCAAACACTCACCCCCAGTCAACTGATCTGGGTTTAATCCATCATCATTCTTTAGCTCACTCCACCACCCCAGTTCAGACATGGCCATATGCAAATCAGTCTGACCCATTGCCTCATGGGAACAGTCCAGCCCGAACTGCCAAGCCATGTCTTCCCTGGACCGGAAACAAGCATCCTGGGACCGGTTTCTGGCTATTCAGCCGTCATCAGCCAGGCTAGCTTGAATCCAGTGGCAAAGTGAGCAAGGGACCCACGTCTGGGCATACCCTGCCAACTTAGGGCGAACAAAGCGATACCAAAGGGGATGATGGACGGAGCGCTTGAGCTAATCAAACACTCACCCCCAGTCAACTGATCTGGGTTTAATCCATCATCATTCTTTAGCTCACTCCACCACCCCAGTTCAGACAAGGCCATATGCAAATCAGTCTGACCCTGTGCCTCATGGGAACAGTCCAGCCCGAACTGCCAAGCCATGTCTTCCCTGGACCGGAAACAAGCATCCTGGGACCGGTTTCTGGCTATTCAGCCGTCATCAGCCAGGCTAGCTTGAATCCAGTGGCAAAGTGAGCAAGGGACCCACGTCTGGGAATACCCTGCCAACTTAGGGCGAACAAAGCGATACCAAAGGGGATGGTGGACGGAGCGCTTGAGCTAATCAAACACTCACCCCCAGTCAACTGATCTGGGTTTAATCCATCATCATTCTTTAGCTCACTCCACCACCCCAGTTCAGACATGGCCATATGCAAATCAGTCTGACCCATTGCCTCATGGGAACAGTCCAGCCCGAACTGCCAAGCCATGTCTTCCCTGGACCGGAAACAAGCATCCTGGGACCGGTTTCTGGCTATTCAGCCGTCATCAGCCAGGCTAGCTTGAATCCAGTGGCAAAGTGAGCAAGGGACCCACGTCTGGGCATACCCTGCCAACTTAGGGCGAACAAAGCGATACCAAAGGGGATGATGGACGGAGCGCTTGAGCTAATCAAACACTCACCCCCAGTCAACTGATCTGGGTTTAATCCATCATCATTCTTTAGCTCACTCCACCACCACAGTTCAGACATGGCCATATGCAAATCAGTCTGATCCTGTGCCTCATGGGAACAGTCCAGCCCGTACTGCCAAGCCATGTCTTCCCTGGACCGGAAACAAGCATCCTGGCACCGGTTTCTGGCTATTCAGCCGTCATCAGCCAGGCTAGCTTGAATCCAGTGGCAAAGTGAGCAAGGGACCCACGTCTGGGCATACCCTGCCAACTTAGGGCGAACAAAGCGATACCAAAGGGGATGATGGACGGAGCGCTTGAGCTAATCAAACACTCACCCCCAGTCAACTGATCTGGGTTTAATCCATCATCATTCTTTAGCTCACTCCACCACCCCAGTTCAGACATGGCCATATGCAAATCAGTCTGACCCTGTGCCTCATGTCAACAGTCCAGCCAAGCCATGTCTTCCCTGGACCGGAAACAAGCATCCTGAGACCGTTTTCTGGCTATTCAGCCGTCATCAGCCAGGCTAGCTTGAATCCAGTGGCAAAGTGAGCAAGGGACCCACGTCTGGGCATACCCTGCCAACTTAGGGCGAACAAAGCGATACCAAAGGGGATGATGGACGGAGCGCTTGAGCTAATCAAACACTCACCCCCAGTCAACTGATCTGGGTTTAATCCATCATCATTCTTTAGCTCACTCCACCACCCCAGTTCAGACATGGCCATATGCAAATCAGTCTGACCCTGTGCCTCATGGGAACAGTCCAGCCCGAACTGCCAAGCCATGTCTTCCCTGGACCGGAAACAAGCATCCTGGGACCGGTTTCTGGCTATTCAGCCATCATCAGCCAGGCTAGCTTGAATCCAGTGGCAAAGTGAGCAAGGGACCCACGTCTGGGCATACCCTGCCAACTTAGTGCGAACAAAGCGATACCAAAGGGGATGATTGACGGAGCGCTTGAGCTAATCTAACACTCACCCCCAGTCAACTGATCTGGGTTTAATCCATCATCATTCTTTAGCTCACTCCACCACCCCAGTTCAGACATGGCCATATGCAAATCAGTCTGACCCTGTGCCTCATGGGAACAGTCCAGCCCGAACTTCCAAGCCATGTCTTCCCTGGACCGGAAACAAGCATCCTGGGACCGGTTTCTGGCTATTCAGCCGTCATCAGCCAGGCTAGCTTGAATCCAGTGGCAAAGTGAGCAAGGGACCCACGTCTGGGCATACCATGCCAACTTAGGGCGAACAAGCGATACCAAAGGGGATGATGGACGGAGCGCTTGAGCTAATCAAACACTCACCCCAGTCAACTGATCTGGGTTTAATCCATCATCATTCTTTAGCTCACTCCACCACCCCAGTTCAGACATGGCCATATGCAAATCAGTCTGACCCTGTGCCTCATGGGAACAGTCCAGCCCGAACTGCCAAGCCATGTCTTCCCTGGACCGGAAACAAGCACTTTGCCACTGGATTCAAGATAGCCTGGCCGATGAGGGTTTTGAACCCGAAACCGGTCCCAGGATGCTTGTTTCCGGTCCAGGGAAGACATGGCTTGGCAGTTCGGGCTGGACTGTTCCCATGAGGCACAGGGTCAGACTGATTTGCATATGGCCATGTCTGAACTGGGGTGGTGGAGTGAGCTAAAGAATGATGATGGATTAAACCCAGATCAGTTGACTGGGGGTGAGTGTTTGATTTGCTCTAACGCTCCGTCCATCGTCCCCTTTGGTATCGCTTTGTTCGCCCTAAGTTGGCAGGGTATGCCCAGACGTGGGTCCCTTGCTCACTTTGCCACTGGATTCAAGATAGCCTGGCTGATGAGGGTTTTGAACCCGAAACCGGTCCCAGGATGCTTGTTTCCGGTCCAGGGAAGACATGGCTTGGCAGTTTGGGCTGGACTGTTCCCATGAGGCACAGGGTCAGACTGATTTGCATATGGCCATGTCTGAACTGGGGTGGTGGAGTGAGCTAAAGAATGATGATGGATTAAACCCAGATCAGTTGACTGGGGGTGAGTGTTTGATTTGCTCTAACGCTCCGTCCATCGTCCCCTTTGGTATTGCTTTGTTCGCCCTAAGTTGGCAGGGTATGCCCAGACGTGGGTCCCTTGCTCACTTTTCCACTGGATTCAAGATAGCCTGGCTGATGAGGGTTTTGAACCCGAAACCGGTCCCAGGATGCTTGTTTCCGGTCCAGGGAAGACATGGCTTGGCAGTTCGGGCTGGACTGTTCCCATGAGGCACAGGGTCAGACTGATTTGCATATGGCCATGTCTGAACTGGGGTGGTGGAGTGAGCTAAAGAATGATGATGGATTAAACCCAGATCAGTTGACTAGGGGTGAGTGTTTGATTTGCTCTAACGCTCCGTCCATCGTCCCCTTTGGTATCATTTCATGACACATTCGGACACTCCACGTTACCTCGCTGAACAAAGGCAACATCATCACCGACCTGTCTGAATTTTCAGAGTGAACTTCAATAGCATTGAGAGATTTTTTATCAGCAGTGATTACATCACTAGTACTGACTTGGAGATTTAACAACTATTTACTGCAAGATAGTACATTCGTGGAAAATATCAGCAATACTCTAATGAATTCTTCACCCTTAATATATCTGAGGATGTTCAAATGATTTTTGTTTTTGGATGCATATAAGGTAGCATTCAGAAGCTTCCTCATTGATTATGTTGCTTCTAAAAAGAAACTTGAACATAAAGAATATTCCTTCATGTTGAAACACATCAAAAATTTAGATCATGAGTACTTCACTTCCAAGCATAAGGACATATTATCACATCTACCTTACACAAAACTTCAATTTAATAAAAATTCCATTGAGCCCGCAAAGCATTATCTCTTACAAATCAAAGCCAAATACTAGGGGGGATACAACAAAGCTAATATACTCTTAGCCAATTAATATTCAAAAACAAAACAATAAAATTTCAAAATGAATGTAATCAGAGAAAAACATGAAACTAGTCACCACAATGATCCTGAAGTTTTAAAATGTTTCCATGACTTCTACACTGATATTTACAGTTCTGAAATCTCCCCTACACCAGAAGCCTTAGATACATTTTTTGCTTCTCTTCCTTGAAACCGTGACAAGTCTGTTGACCTCACCTCTCTGGAAAAAGATTTTTCTGTTGCAGAGCTACTTGATGCTTTATCAAACCTATCCTAAGATAACGATCATGGTCCAGTTAGGTTTCTGTGGAATTTTATTTTAAGTTTTCTAAAGTACTTATTAACACACTTCTATTACTTTTGAACATTTTCTTTCCATTAACATCACCCAAGCATCTTTCCTAAAAGGCTATGCTTTGCCGGATCCCTAAAAAGGCAAAGATGTAACCCTATGTGGGAATTATGGACCAATGTTGCTCATTCAATCAATCAATCAATCAATCAGGGTTTTCTAAAGCGCGCTACTCACCCGTGAGGGTCTCAAGGCGCTGGGGGGGGGGAGGGGGTGCAGCTCCGGGTCAGTCGAAGAGCCAGGTCTTGAGGCACTTCCTGAAAGTGTGCAGAGTAGGGGAGCTGATTGTAAGATTTTCGTAAAATTGCTGGCTCTGTGCATTTAGGGGCCGATTCCGATCTCGGCCGGAAGCGCACCGAATACGATTCGTCTGGAAAAAATACGAGCCGAACGCGGTTTACCCGACCGATTTGTACAGTCGTCCGAGCGAGCAAGTACAATGCGATTGAACGCGAAATCGCCGACCGACTCGTTTCCGGGTCCGAACCGCTCCGTCCGACTCGTTCGCACTCGATTCGTACCGTGCAATGGAGACGTTTTACGACCGAGCCAGTACGATGCACTATCCGGACAGCCGGATCGAGTCGGAGCCTCCGACACGAAAAAGCTCTCGGAAGCGGACTTCGGGGGTCCGTGCCGGACCCCTCTTCACCCATAGCCGTACGAGTCAGACACAGGGGGGACCCATGGGTCCCCCCTATACACGCGTGTATGGTGCGGATGGCGCCCACGCGTACCCACTACAGGGGGCCTCCTTGTGCGCAACGTACCCATTGAGTCAATGGGAGCCCATGTACACATCGTACGAACGGCTCCCATTGACTTCAATGGTAGTCCGACTGAACCGAGTCCGGCAGCATACGGCCGCATCGTACTCGCTCGGTCGGACTGCAGGGGTCCGGCTCGGTCGGAAAACAATCCGGATCCGGATCGGTCGGAGAGCTTTCCGACCCAGATCGGAATCGGCCCCTTAGTGTATAATCCCAGACCTTATTGACATGGAGCAATCTAGCTTTGTTAAAGGACTACATATCACTTATAACTTCAGAACCTTTTTAAACATTAAACATCTAGCCTCTAAAAGCACATCCCCAGTTTCAGCCATTGCCCTAGATGCAGAAAAAGTATTTGATTGAGTGAATTAGGATTTTATGTTTCAAACTCTGAAATTGCAAGATTTTGGGCCTGTAATTTTAGACTAAATTCATTTGCTTTATGCATCCCCTAGCTTTCCTATTATGTTAAAGGGTCGTCAATCATCTTATTTTCATTTACATAGAGTAATTCAACAGGGATTTGCTCCTTCCTCTTTACTGTTCACCCTTTCTATTGAACCATTTTTGGAAAAGATGTTTCAATCAAATAATTTCTTATGTTTCAATTAAAAATACATTGAGGTTAAATTTACTTTTCTATAATTTTTTACCCTATTAAAGGAATATTCATTGGTTTCCGGCTATAAATTGAATATTGAGAAATCAGAGGTTCTCCCCCTTAACGTATACTGTCTTAAAGGAATGTTTACAGATTCTTGATTTATTTGGTGTTCTGCCTCTATCATATGCAATTGTACCTAGATAACCCTTCTTCTCTACGTGAAACTATATGGTTCAATCTGTCGACAGATAGGCAAAAATTCTCATACTCTCAAAGCAATGGTGGCCGCTTATGTATGTTAAAAAAGATAATGAATAGAGAGGGACCCCTTGTAGCAAAACCAGGGGAATAGGGTACTACCGGCAGGTAGAGAAAAATTCCCTTGGTGAACAATTACATTTTGTAACAGGTTTCTAAGTTCCCAGCAGCTGAGATATAGCCCATGTGTTAGAACATATACAATACTAAATATAAGCAAACCAGATGTAAAATGTATATTAAAAATATATTTTATTAAAACCCAACAATCATAAGAATTAAAAACCACATAGAAATATCTGTGTGTTACACTAAAAAACAAATTCATATATTATTAGCATATGTGTTACGCAAACATTTGAAAGAAAACCTAGTTTTGCTGAAAGACAATAATCACAATAACATTCACCTCTGATTTCAGTACTAAAAAGAAGAAGCCTATGCCTCAGTTGAATGTACCAACAACACACAATTAACAGAGAGACAAGTACAGACAGTAAGTTTTGTCATTGAATAACACATCCGGGTTCAACGAGTTAAAAGCTATGGTATATGTGCCACCTAGATACCATTGATAAAGGTCTGAATACCCGAGAAGACTGGATGAAACTGGTGGCCAACCAGTAGATAAGTCAGTATTAGCAATGAAGTGACACCTTTAGTAATACAGAATAATAAAAATGACTTTTCAAGCCAATTATATTTCAGGCAGTTTCACTCAGGATAAGGGTGGGAACTGGTTCCCCTTCAGCTTATAATGAATATGTACAGGATAGTTCACTCTTGTGGGAGATATGAGGCAACAGAAACATTTAATTTCAGATCGATTGTCCATAATATAAATATGAATTAAAACTAAAAAATTAAACTAATTCATTTTTATGGCATATTACCAGTTAATATACAATGGGGAATACTAGGATAAAACATTTAAAATACCTTGTTTTCGATTTTCTAACGTTACGTTGATGTTTTACATCGATTTAAGATGATTAAAAATCAACAGTTAGTTTGGGGAGTTAACTTCCAGGTCATTGAAGGCAGAGCAGAGCATGGTTCTATGCTTCAATCTGAGTGCTTCCGGTTCAAAAGAGGCAGCATGTAAAATAATTTTTTTTTTCTTGTTTATTATTGCCCTTTGAATGTTAGAACACCTCTCGGGCGAAGGGGATATCCCACCTTTCGCACTAGGACTATAAACATATAGCTGTTGCCAAATGACGGGTCCAGGGTTTATTTCATATTGCGTATTAGAAATATAACGCATAGTTGGTGCTAATGGGCGGAGTCGAAGGGTAGCCAATCAGGCAACAGTAACAGGGTTATTTAAAATGAGACTGAGCGAGTGATTTAATGTGATGCCCACTTATGTATTCTGGTGGGGCAGATTAGATGCAATTAGGTTGATGATGGTGCTTATAATTAACTTATACATTTCTATGTTACAGGTGAAACTCCCTCTGTCATTGTTTTCAATTCTGAAATAGCTCCACAAGGAACTTTTTGTTATCCTTGCTTAAACCTCAACAACCTAAAGCCTTTGGTGAGGTGAACTTTTCCAACTTTGACAAATGTCATTTCGCCTATACTCTCAAACAGATTTGGACC
Source organism: Calotriton arnoldi (assembly GCA_963921515.1). NCBI lineage: Eukaryota > Metazoa > Chordata > Amphibia > Caudata > Salamandridae > Calotriton > Calotriton arnoldi. The sequence goes on from CAWUFW010010167.1 coordinate 25,025, forward strand.
CTCTTTATCTGAAAATACTGGTTTCAGCCCCACTATCTGGCAACAGTTAGAAAGTTCTATCTAAACCCCATTACCTTTCCATCATTTGCAGATATCTCACAACCTCCCAAATCTTTTTCTTCACCTGTTATTACTTTCTCCAGATCTTCAGCAAAACCCCTTATCACACATTCACACTCTGACAATAAGAACTTCCTGTTGTCCCCTCTTTAGAATAACAAAAATATTAAAATCTGTAATAGAGTTTTATTCTGAAGGGATTGGTTCCAGGCGGGAATTGTTACGGTGAATCAAGTTTTCTCTGAATCCAGTCTTCTATGTTTTTCCACACTTCAAACTAAACTTGGGTTACATACATCCTCGCTTCTAAATTATAATTGAATTAAAGCATACTTCTTACACTTACCCTTTTTCAACACAATCACAGCACAAGCTCCAGACAATTGTTCTCCCACATTCAATTTCAATATTCCTACCAAGACCTTCTTTTTATATAAAAAAAATTAAAAATTGCTCTCATAGGCCAAAAACAAATATTGAAGCTCAATGGGAAACCAGTTTCCAACAATCCATCCCTGTGCAGTTATGGCACACAGTTTTGACTAAAAACCATACCACTTCTCGCTCTGCCAGCACCACACAAACATTCTCCTTCTTTTATAATAGGCTATATTTTTACCCCTTCTTCCTTAAATAAGTAAAAACTATCTCTGGATAATAAATGCTGGTCTTGTAGAAGAGAGAATAGTACCCTTGGTCATATGTATTTTGATTTTGCTCCAATCAGTCGGTTTTGGTCACACGTTTGGGCCACACATAGTGATATTTGTTCCATTTCCTTGCCATTCGATAAAATGCATATTTTTCTGGATGGTTCCTCTCCTACATGGATTAACTCAGATATGATGGTGAAGGTTGTTGATATGTTAATAACAATTGCTCTACAGGTTGTCACATCCAGCTAAAAGAACATGCAGGAAGTAACTTTTATTAACCCTTTCGGTGCGTCGGACGCACATGAGCCGTCCGACGCATAAGTGGTCCTGTGCGTCGGATGGCTCCCGCGCGTCCGACGCCATTACCCAGGGAATCCCTCTGGCGCGGGCACCAGAGGGATTCCCTTAACCCCCAAAGAGCCTCAGGAGCTGGGGAAGAGCTTCCCCAGCTCCCGAGGCCCCCCCAGGTTTCCCTGAAATGACGATCAGCGCACACGTCGCCAAGAGGCTCATTTCAGTTTCCCTTTCTATGTGCTCAGGGGGCTATCTCAGCCCCCTGAGCACGTAGAAAGACGGGAAAGGTATTGTTGGAAAGGGGAGAATCTCCCCTTTCTAATGGTACCCCTCCCCAGTGGATCCCTGCTTGGGGATCGCCGCAGGAGGGCGATCCCCAAGCAGGGATCCACCCACTAGGCACCAGGGAGGGGGGAGCGGCCCCTTGGGCAAGGGCCTTTGCTCCCCCCAAAATAATTTGGGCATTTTTAGTCTTTCTGCCCCCCCTGGGTGGCAGATGGGGCAGTAGCCCACAATCTGCCCCCCCCGGGGGGCAGAAAGCCCACTAGATACCAGGGATTTTTTTATACATTATAATTAGGGGTGAGGGCTGCCCAAAATGGGCATGCCAGTACCCCCACCCCCCGCCGCAAAGGTACAGTCTTTCTGCCCCCCCGGGGGGCAGAAAGCCCACTAGATACCAGGGATTTAAAAAAAAATTATAATTAGGGGTGGTGGCTGCCCAATATGGGCATGCCAATGGCCCCACCCCCCCGCCGCAAAGGTACAGTCTTTCTGTCCCTTTGGGGGGCAGATGGGGGCAGGAGCCCCCAATATGCCCCCCTGGGGGGGCAGAAATCCCACTAGATACCAGGGATTTAAAAAAAATTATAATTAGGGGTGGGGGCTGCCCAATATGGGGATGCCAATGCCCCCACCCCCGCCACAAAGGTACAGTCTTTCTGCCCCCCCTGGGGGGCAAACAATAGCCCCCAATATGCCCCCCCGGGGGGCAGAAAGCTCACTAGACACCAGGGGGCCGATTCCGATCTCGGCTGGTAGGGCTCCGAATCGGATTCGGCTTAACCGCATCCGATTCGGAGCCCTATTTCCCGACCAATTCGTACGCGCGTCCGGGCGAGCGAGTACGATGCGAATTCGCCGACCGACTCGTCCGGGCGTCCCGACCGCTCCGACCGACTCATTCCCGGGTCGAACCGCACCGACCGACTCGCTCGGACTCGACTCGCACCGCGCAATGGAGACGTTCCCCGGCCGGGTAAGTATGATGCGCGCCGCGATCAGTCCGACCGAGCCGCGCACTCCGGCTCGAAAGAGCAGTCGGAGCCGTACTTTGGGGGTCCGTGTCGGACCCCCCTGTACGCGTAACCGCGCGAATCGCACACACGGGGGACCCATGGGTCCCCCCTACCTGTGCGTGTACGGCGCGAGTCGCTTCGCCGCGTACACGCTGTAGGGGGCGCCCTTGTCCGCCTCGCACCCATTGAGTCAATGGGAGCCCGCGTACGCGTTGTACGACCGGCTCCCATTGACTTCAATGGGAGTCTGACCGACTCGAGTCCGATGGCATACGTGCGCATCGTACTCGTTCGGTCGGGCTGCCAGTGTCCGATTCGGTTGGAAATCTCTCCGAGTCCGGCTCGGTCGGAGAGATTTCCGGCCCGAATCAGAATCGGCCCCCATGTCTTTTTTTCCTCCGATGAATTTAGGGGTGGGGGTTGCCCAAGATGGGCATGCCAATGTCCCCAACCCCCCCCCCACAAAATTCCAGTCTTTCTGCCCCCCGGGGGGACAGAAAGCACCCTAGATGCCCGGTATTTTTTTTATAGGCCCGGGGTGGGGGCTGCCCAGAATGGGCATGCAAATGCCCCCACCCTACCCCCCCCAAAAAAAAGACTTTCTGCCCCCCCAGGAGGCAGATGGGGGCAATAGCCCCTGATCTGCCCCCCGGGGGGGGCAGAAAGCCCACTAAGCGCCAGGGATTTTTTATATATATATAGGTAGGGGTGGGGGCTGCCCTGAATGGGCATGTCAATGCCCCCACCCAAAAAAAAATGCTACAGTCTTTCTGCACCCCCCTGGGAGACAGATGGGGCAATAGCACCTTATATGCACCCCCCGGGGTGCTGCCAAGAATGGACATGCCAATGCCCCCACCAACCCCAAAAAAGATGCCACAGTCTTTCTGCCCCTCCCAGGAGGCAGATGGGGGCAGTAGCCCCTGATCTTCCCCCGTGGGGGGCAGAAAGCCCACTATGCGCCAGCGAATATGCTGGCTTTTTTATACGCAGGGGTGGGGGCTGACCAGAATGGGCATCCCAATGCCCCCGACCACCCAAAAGAATAGCCACAGTCTTTCTGCCCCCCCTTGATGGCATTTCGGGGCAATAGCCCCTGATTTCCCCCCTCCCCAGGGCGGCAGAAAGCCCTCTAGGCACCGACTTTTTTTTCGGAATGTGCCTACATGTGGATTTTGGGTCCTAGCGCAGCCGGCACCTAGGGAAACATAGCAAACCTATATATTTTTTAAAACTAGACACTGTAGGGAATCCAGGATGGGGTGACTTGTGTGGCTCTCACTAGGTTCTGTTACCCAGAATCCCTTGCAAACCTCGAACTAAGTTAAAAAAACACATTTTCCTCACATTTCTGTGATGGAAAGTTCTGGGATCTGCATGGATCCACAAACTTCCACCCACCACGCATTTCCCAAAGTCTTCCGAGAAAAATGGTACCTCACTTGTGTGGGTAGGCCTTGTGTCCGCGACAGGTAACGGCCCAAAACGCAACGTGGACACGCCACATTTTCACAGTGAAAACGGACCCTTTTTTGGCAAAGTGCCTAGCTGTAGACTTTGAACCCTAGCTCTGCCGGCACCTAGGGAAACCTAGCAAACCAATACATTTTTGAAAACTAGACAACCAGGGGAATCCAGGACGGGGTGACTTGCGTGGCTCTCACCAGGTTCTGTTACCCAGAATCCCTTGCAAACCTCAAAATGTGTCCAAAAAAACACATTTTCCTCACATTTCTGTGGTGGAAAGTTCTGGAATCTGCGTGGATCCACAAAATTCCACTCACCCCGCATTCCACAAAGTCTTCAGAGAAAAAATGGTACCTCACTTGTGTGGGTAGGCCCAGTGCCCGTGACAGGAAACGGCCCAAAATGCAATGTGGACACACCACATTTTACAGTGAAAACTGACACTATTTTGCAAAGTGCCTAGCTGTAGATTTTGAACCCTAGCTCTGCCGGCACCTAGGGAAACCTAGCAAACCTATACATTTTTTAAAACTAGACACCCAGGGGAATCTAGGATGGGGTAACTTGTCTGGCTCTCACCAGGTTCTGTTACCCAGAATCCCTTGCAAACCTCAAAATGTGTAAAAAAAAAACCATTTTCCTCACATTTCTGTGGTGGAAAGTTATGGAATCTGCGTGGATCCACAAAATCCCACCCACCCCACATTCCCCAAAGTCTTCCGAGAAAAATGGTACCTCACTTGTGTGGGTAGGCCAAGTGCCCGGGACAGGAAACGGGCCAAAACGCAACGTGGACACACCACATTTTCACAGTGAAAACTGACCTTTTTTTGCAAAGTGCCTAGCTGTAGATTTTGAACCCTAGCTCTGCTGGCACCTAGGGAAACCTAGCAAACCTATAAATTTTTTAAAACTAGACACCTAGGGGAATCCAGGATGGGGTGACTTGTCTGGCTCTCACCTGGTTCTGTTACCCAGAATCCCTTGCAAACCTCAAAATTTGTAAAAAAAAAACACATTTTCCTCACATTTCTGTGGTGGAAAGTTCTGGAATATGTGTGGATCCACAAAATTCCACCCACCCCGCATTCTCCAAAGTCTTCTGAGAAAAATGGTACCTCACTTGTGTGGGTGGGTCAAGTACCCGCGACAGGCAAGGGCCCAAAACCTATTGAGGCGACATCAAAATTACCTATCACAAAACAACCTGGTTTTGCAAGGGGGGTCCCATGAGTTTTTGGCCCCGGGCTCGGCGGCCATCTAGGGAAACCTACCAAACCCACACATTTCTGAAAACCAAACACCCGGGGGAGTCCAGCAAGGTATGTCTTGCGTGGGTCCCCCAACATTTCCCTACCCAGAATCCCCTGCAAACCTCAAATTTAGCTGGAAAAAATCACTTTTTTTTCAAATTTCTGTGTGGGAAAGTTCTGGAATCTGCGTGGATCCACAAATTTCCTTCTACACAGCATTTCCCCAGGTCTCCCGATAAAAATGGTACCTCACTTGTGTGGGTGGGTCAAGTACCCGTGACAGGCAAGGGCCCAAAACGTATTGAGGAGACATCAAAATGACTATCACAAAACAACCTGGTTTTGCAAGGGGGGTCACCTGGGTTTTTGGCCCGGGCTCGGCGGCCATCTAGGGAAACCTACCAAACCCACACATTTCTGAAAACTAGACACCCGGGGGGAGTCCAGCAAGGTAAGGCTTGCGTGGGTCCCCCAACATTTCCCTACCCAGAATCCCCTGCAAACCTCAAATTTTGTTGAAAAAATCATTTTTTTCTCACATTCTTGTGTGGGGAAGTTGTAGGATCACCGGGCTGACACAAATTTCCTACCACCCAGCGTTCCCCCAGGTCTCCCAATAAAAATGGTACCTCACTTGTGTGGGTAGGCATAGTGACTGCAACAGGAAATGGCCCAAATCGTACTGTGGAGACTTCAAAATTACCTATAACAAAACTACCTGGTTTTGGGGGGGCACCTGGTTCTTTGGCCCCAGGCTCACCACCATCTATGGAAACCTACCAAACCCACACATTTCTGAAAACTAGACACCCTGGGGAGTCCAATGAGGTATGGCTTACGTGGATCCCCCAACGTTTCCCTACCCAGAATCCCCTGCAAACCTCAAATTTAGCTGAAAAAAACACATTTTCCTCATATTTTTGTGTGGAATCACCGTGCCGGCACAAATGTCCTACCCCACAGCGTTCTCCTTAGTGTCCCGAGTAAAATGATACCTCACTTGTGTGGGTGGGGCAAGGGCCTGTGACTGGGAAGAGCCCAAAACATAGGGAATAAGGGTATAGCACCGAGAATTCTAAGCGCTACATTTTTTAAAAATACATTTTTAGCCAATTCTGCATTGGACACCCACACAAGTGAGGTATCATTTTACTCGGGACATTAAGGAGAACGCTGTGGGGTAGGACATTTGTGCCGGCACGGTGATTCCACACAAAAATATGTGGAAAATGTGTTTTTTCAGCTAAATTTGAGGTTTGCAGGGGATTCTGGGTAGAAACGTTGGGGATCCACGCAAGCCATACCTCATTAGACTCCCAGGGTGTCTAGTTTTCAGAAATGTGTGGGTTTGGTAGGTTTCCTAGATGGCGGCAAACCCGGGGCCAAAGAAACAGGTGCCCCCCAAAACCAGGTAGTTTTGTTATAGGTAATTTTGAAGTCTCCACAGTATGATTTGGGCCATTTACTGTTGCAGCCACTATGCCTACCCACACAAGTAAGCTACCATTTTTATCGGGAGACCAGGGGGAACGCTGGGTGGTAGGAAATTTGTGTCAGCCCGGTGATCCTACAACTTCCCCACACAGGAATGTGAGAAAAATTTGATTTTTTCAACAAAATTTAAGGTTTGCAGGGGATTCTGGGTAGGGAAATGTTGGGGGACCCACGCAAGCCATACCTTGCTGGACTCCCCCGGGTGTCTAGTTTTTAGAAATGTGTGGGTTTGGTAGGTTTCCCTAGATGGCCGCCGAGCCCGGGGCCAAAAACTCATGGGACCCCCCTTGCAAAACCAGGTTGTTTTGTGATAGGTAACTTTGATGTCGCCTGTATAGGTTTTGGGCCCTTGCCTGTCGCGGGTACTTGACCCACCCACACAAGTGAGGTACCATTTTTCTCTGAAGACTTTGGGGAATGCGGGGTGGGTGGAATTTTGTAGATCCACACACATTCCAGAACTTTCCACCATAGAAATGTGAGGAAAATTTGTTTATTTTTTTACAAATTTTGAGGTTTGCAAGGGATTCTGGGTAACAGAACCTGGTGAGAGCCAGACAAGTCACCCCATCTTGGATTCCCCTGGGTGTCTAGCTTTCACAAATGTATAGGTTTGCTAGGTTTCCCTAGGTGCTGGCAGAGCTAGGGTTCAAAATCTACAGCTAGGCACTTTGCAAAATAGTGTCAGTATTCACTGTAAAATGTGGTGTGTCCACGTTGCGTTTTGGGCCGTTTCCTGTCGCGGGCACTAGGCCTACCCACACAAGTGAGATATCATTTTTCTCGGAAGACTTTGGGGAATGCGGGGTGAGTGGAATGTTGTGGATCCACGCAGATTCCAGAACTTTCCACCACAGAAATGTGAGGAAAATGTGTTTTTTTTACAGATTTTTAGGTTTGCAAGGGATTCTGAGTAACAGAACCTGGTGAGAGCCAGTCATGTCACCCCATTCTGGATTCCCCTGGGTGTCTAGTTTTAAAAAATGTATAGGTTTGCTAGGTTTCCCTAGGTGCTGGCAGAGTTAGGGTTCAAAATCTACAGCTAGGCACTTTGCAAAAAAAGGGTCCATTTTCACTGTGAAAATGTGGTGTGTCCACGTTGCGTTTTGCGCCGTTTCCTGTCGCTGGCACTCGGCCTACCCACACAAGTGAGGTACCATTTTACTGGGAAGACTTTGGGGAACGCGGGGTGGGTAGAATTTCGTGGATCCTCGCAGATTCCAGAACTTTCCACCACAGAAATGTGAGGAAAATGTTTTTTGGGACAAATTTTTAAGTTTGCAAGGGATTCTGGGTAACAGAACCTGGTAAGAGCCAGTCAAGTCACCCCATCCTGGATTCCCCTGCGTGTTTAGTTTTCAAAAATGTATTGGTTTGCTAGGTTTCCCTAGGTGCCGGCAGAGCTAGGGTTCAAAATCTACAGCTAGGCACTTTGCAAAAAAAGGGTCAGTTTTCACTGTGAAAATGTGGTGTGTCCACGTTGCGTTTTGAGCCGTTTCCTGTCGCGGGTACTAGGCCTACCCACACAAGTGAGGTACCATTTTTCTTGGAAGCCTTTGGGAAACGCGGGGTGGGTGGAATTTTGTGTATCCACGCAAATTCCAGAACTTTCCACCACAGAAATGTGAGAAAAATGTGTTTTTTTTTAACATATTTTTAAATTTGCTAGGGATTCTGGGTAATAGAACCTAGTGGGAGCCAGTCAAGTCACCCCATCTTGGATTTCCTTGGGTGTCTAGTATTCAAAAATGTATATGTTTGCTAGGTTTTGCTAGGTGCCGTCAGAGCTAGGGTTCAAAATCTACAGTTAGGCATTTTGCAAAAAAAGGGTCCGTTTTCACTGTGAAAACGTGGTGTGTCCATGTTGCGTTTTGGGCCGTTTCCTGTCACGGGCACTAGGCCTACCCACACAAGTGAGGTACCATTTTTCTCGGAAGACGTTGGGGAACGCAGGGTGTGTGGAATTTTGTGGATCCACGCAGATTCCAGAACTTTCCACCACAGAAATGTGAGGAAAATGTGTTTTTTTGGACAAATTTTTAGGTTTGTAAGGGATTCTGGGTAACAGAACCTGGTGAGAGCCAGTCAAGTCACCCCATCCTGGATTCCCCTGCGTGTTTAGTTTTCAAAAATGTATAGGTTTTCTGGGTTTCCCTAGGTGCCTGCAGAGCTAGGGTTCAATAGCTACAGCTAGGCACTTTGCAAAAAAAGGGTCAGTTTTCACATTGCGTTTTGAGCCGTTTCCTGTCGCGGGCAGTAGGCCTACCCACACAAGTGAGGTACCATTTTTATCGGGAGACTTAGGGTAACACAGAATTGTAGAGCAACTGTTATTACCTATTGACTTTCGATGCATTTATGCCTTCCAAATGAAAGACAATGTGTAAAAAAGAAGTCATTTTGAAAAATGACCTATAATTCTCATGCTAGTATGGGTACTCACAATTTCGGGAATGTGCAAATAACTACTGTTTCTAAACTCTATATTTTGTTCCAATTTCAGAAATACATAGGTGTTTCTCATACCGATATTTCCATGTATATATTTTCCCAAATTAATTGCTATATACCCGGTACATAATAAAAAACCATTGCAAGACGCTGCTCAGTTATTGGCTCTGGGTTCGTCGGGTTCTTGGTGAACCTACAAGTCCTATATATCCCCACAACCATAAATGTCCAGCGGATGCAACGGTATATTGCTTTCAAACTGCTGTCATAATTAAAAGAAGTTACAGGTGAAAACGTTGACACAAATGGCTGTTTTTTTCAACTAATTTTCAATTTTTCCTATATTCAATGGTTAGCTTCTATAAAGACACCTTGAAGGATCTACACAAATGACCCCTTGCTGAATTCAGAATTTTGTCTACTTTTCTAAAATGTATAGCTTTCTAGGATCCATTATTGCTTTCATACCCATTTCTACCATTAACTGGAAGGAGGTTGAAAGCACAAAAAATAGCAAAAATAGGCTATGTCCCAGAAAAATGCCAAAACTGTGTAAACAAATTTGGTTTTCTGACAAAAGTCTGCTTGTCCCTGAAATCTGGGAAGATGGTGATTTCAGCACCACAACCCTTTTTTTGATACCATTTGCAGGGATAAAACCAGATGCTTTCATCTGTAGTCCCTTTTTTCCCATTTTTCCCAAAACCCCCAAAATTTAGCTGTATTTTTGCTAATTTCTGGGTCCCCTCCGGGGGAACCCACAAACCCTGGGTACCTGTGGAATCCCCGTGATGTTGGAAGAAAAGGACGCAAATTTGGCGTGGATACCTTATGTGGTCAAAAAGTTACAGCGCGAACTACCCCAAATAGCCAAAAAAAGGCTTAGCACAGGGGGGGGAAAAGGCCGAGCAGCGAAGGGGTTAAATTGTCCCTGAAAGCTGGGAAGATGGTGATTTCAGAACCACAACCCTTTTTTTGATACCATTTGCAGGGAAAATTACAGACGCTTTCATCTGTAGCCCTTTTTTCCCATTTTTCCCAAAAAACAAACAAAATGTTGCTGTATTTTGGCTAATTTCTGGGTCCCCTCCAGGGGAACCCACAAACCCTGGGTACCTGTAGAATACCCATGATGTTGGAAGAAAAGGACGCAAATTTGGCGTGGATACCTTATGTGGTCAAAAAGTTACAGGGGCCTAAGCGCAAACTACCCCAAATAGCCAAAAAAAGGCTTAGCACAGGGAGGGAAAAGGCCTAGCAGCGAAGGGGTTAAATTGTGGAATATGCTCTGTAACTACCACAGATTATGCTGTGCTAAAGTCACCTCTACACAACAATTAATCAAATAAGATCTACTGTGGATGCAACTTTCTTCCTTTATCTCGCATCTGTTCGAACCCCTATAAGGAATTTTGACATTCATATTGTTATAGATCATCAATAGCTTACAATTGCATTTTCTATTCCCCTTTTCTCTATAATAGGCTACTTTTCCTCTCCCCTTCCCTTTCTTACCCATCTCTCCACACCATTATCAACAATATAAAATGCAATGCTATAATATTTCATTATTCAATAGAATATCTATCTACATGTTTTACATATTGCTGTAATTATCTTTGTTCTTACTCAGAAATCTTATCCAGATTCCAATGATATTTTCCATTTACTATATTAGTGAGTTTTATCGCCTTCATGTTTCATTTATATTTCTGTTAGTTTTGTATCTCTTTAATAAAGCAGTCTTAACCTTTAGAACTGCCCTGAATTGCAAACAAGGGCCACTTTTTTCCTATCTAATTCAATAATGGGGGCCGATTTCCATTTTGGTGCCTGGGCCTATTTCTGGCCATAATCCGACCCTGCTGTCAAACAAAAAGGCACTGACGTGTGACTCAAAAGCTGCTGGTCAACCACTGGATTTATAAAAGTACCATGAGCTACATAATAATACATCTGTTCTGCAGGGTTATATCTTGGCTTTTCAATTCACATGAACGTGGTAGGAATTGCAAGATATTTCCACAATCACTGTTTATGTCATATCATTTACAGCATTTCCATATTTAAGCTGTGATTTTCTCATATTTGTTTTGTAAAATATGCCACCAAATGCTGAAGGGGTCCGGCAAGTAAAAAGTTTGATCTCGCTATTCACATAAATGATGATTCCATAACCTCCCAAATCATGCTTATTATGTCATGTCTTTAAATGTTGGCACTTTCAGGTGGGTGACTCTTGCACTGACAACCCTAACATTTCTGTTTCTCCCACTTGAAACGTCCTGCTTTTATGAATAGTTTCATTAAGTAATTAAAGTCACCCTTTTATTATTTACAACATCCGCATCCAAAGCTCTAGCTATCTCTCAAAGTTGGCATGTTTGCACACGCTCTGCAAGTATGACCTGCTTTTGCATCTACAGCCCAGACACGTGATATGGCAGGGCATATATATCTGCTGAACTACTGACATTAAAGTTGCATTTCTCAGAGGCAAATTCATGTTACATTTAGCAAAATCACTGTTCTGCTTGGAAAACACAGTGCCCAGTGATGATTTCAACGTATCCATCATGCACGTGCAGCCAAACACCATGACACAAGACCACATGTTACACAAGAATACCTAACATACAGACTATTTAGTACAATACAACTATTAGCATCTTAAACATTTCAACAACAGCTGAGCTGTGGAATACAACCTAAATTCCTAAAACCCCAACTCGGGCAACCTATAGAACTTTGAGCTTTATGAAGCTGCCATACATACAAAAGACTCGACTTAACCTAAATTGGGACCTCAGTCTCATGAAGGCAACTGCAGTTCTTACCCAATACATTAGTGGCAAATGTATTCCGAAAGAAACATCATTACCCTCAGTTACTACCCCTGAAATACTTGGATAAATGTGAAAATAAAATACACCAATATGGACCTTGAATTTATGACAATTTTATATTGGTGTCCGGTTATTGCGGACATCTTTCTAAGGCAAAGGTTTGATATAACATGTAATATAGTATCCAGTCCTCCACTCATTCTGCTCCTGACCTTTTCAGCCTAACACAAAGGAAAAGGCAAAACCAAAAGTAATGATCATTAGATAATTCATGTTCAATAAAAAAAATACAAACTGTATGAGAAAGGTCACAAGAAAAGATTTATGTTGATTATCTGGTTATCTTCAGGTATCTCTTGTTTTCAGTAAGATGCTTCTTGCTTTGTACCAACTCTGGCACTAGGCACTAAGAGCCTCATTTCGTATTTGGAAGGAACTGAAAATTCTCCAAGCCCTAGAATAAACTCTAAATACAGAGTAGAATCCACTGACTGAATTCCCTTTACAATTCTATCCATATGGTTGAGGAAATTCATCTGATGTGTTCTTCTTAGCAATGATCCCGTGATAGTTGGTTTGATATAAACATTGGTTTACATAGGAATCATTGACCAGTTTCTAGGAGCAACAGTGCAGAGATTTGTTCATTTATTCATTGACACTCTTGACTGTCTAATTGGAGCAAAAGAATCATATCAAAAAGCGCAAGCTAGATTAATCTTGCTGCTGCTGAGATAAAGGAAGAGTGAGCTGCAGCTCCTTCTAGTTTTTCGCTACTAGACCTCCTGCATAACGCTGTGGCAGCTGCTTTTAAAATTAGCTGGTCCAGCCCTGAATCAACACAGATGAGAAGATCAATTTTATCAAGGCAATGCTGATCAGGATGATTATCAAGATGTCAGATGGTGCTCACTGAGAGAAACTCTGCTCTAAAGGATATCTTTTCATCATACATCTTGGAAAAAAGTCCCTGGAGAGTACTTTGTACAAGAAAAGGAAAAGATATAATGCTGTTGCACTTTAATCAGCTCATACCCCTGGATATCCCGTAAGTGGATTTCTTGATGGCTGATCCATCTTCGCATGGGTCCATCATTTCTGAAGATGCCTACCTTCCTGATATAGTCAACAAGAAAGTAGAGTTTGCAGTGAAGAGATTGTATGCAGCTTCTAATATTTCAGCTTCTAATATTTCTATTTGCATTAATATTTATTCTACCTATGAATTTCTATCACCTCTCAGAGGCTTTCAAGCATTAGTGGAAGGAATACAGCAGGACAATGATTGCACACATATTTTGTTTATGATGGAACTACAAGTGGGATTCTTATCAAATAAATCTTTCTTTTAATTGTCTATGTGCAGCTGCGGCACCATTCTGTTCATCCGATGTGGGTGCATGCCTGGAAATCCAAATATTCTCACAAAGCTCTGCTCATGCATTTACCTCTTAATTGGGACAAAATTATTTCTATCTCAACTGTAGAAGTTGATTAAAATGTTGGTGGAGTATTGAAAAATTAATGACCCCTGTACGACCAGCAGGGAGGAGTGGAGGTTTTGGCACTAGGAGAATGTTTAGTCCTCTATCAAGTTCTAGGACTACAATGCAATCCTTTTGATGAAGAAGTTAAAGCCAGAAGACTCTCCCTCTGAAATATTCCGGCCTCTTTCCTCCTTCAATCCACTGCTCCAAAAGCATGGCTATAATGAGAAATCGGGTTGTTGGCTGAGGAGGGGTGAAACCCTATTCAGGCAACAGCCACAATCCTTGTCAGGATGAACCACAAAAAGTCACAAAATTAGCCTGTGCTTAACCCTCTGTCAGCTGTCCACATAAGCAGTCAGGCTTAACTTATGTGTAAGTGTTGATGCAGCACTCAAAAAGTATTAAAATGAAAACACAACACAAGAAAAATCCCACACCACTTTAGAAAAATAGAATACATTTTAACACATTATTTGTCACCAAAACAACAAACATCCAATCTGTGGTACTGAAATTATGATTTTTTTAAGGTTTAAAGTGGAAAATAGCAGCTAAAAGATCAAGGCACCAATGGCGGACATTTAGTCATGTGTGACCTGGGCAAAGTGAAAAGTTATGGCCTCCACAATGAAGCACGGGTCGAATACATGAAGTGGATTGGGCCAGGTTTTCATTTATCTTCAAACTTAAAAGAAATTTTGAAGAAAAATGTATGAGAAGAAAAAGTTCAGTGGGTAAGACAGCCGGCTGTGTCCGCTGTACTAAGTCGCGGTGAAGATTTCTACGTTCAGGCTCTTTCTCTTCTATGCTGTCGAAAATCTACAGCAGGACGAAGCCGAAGGCTGTTGATGACGGGGCCAGAAACCCTTTCTGTGAGGAGGCACTGACAAGGATTTGCTGCTGTTGAGAACTTAGCAGGAGATGCCACGAAGTTAAGCCGACTGGCAATGCACCTTGGACGGATCAGTGAGCAGGAAGGCCCTGGTCTCTGGTCGGTTCTGAAGGCACCTTAAGACTGAAAATTGTCTAAGACACAAGTTTTGGATTTAGGCTATCTGGGCACCTTTAGCACCACTTCCAAGTATGCCGGACGGGAGGGGGCACCACGTGAATGGTCAGGACTCACATAGGCAGGGACCAGGTGCAGGTTCAAGATGGTTGGAACCTTTTCTATCCCTAAGGCTCTGATCAGGAGACCAGCCAAATTGCCATTGACGTCACTCTTGACAGTCTTGGGTTCAAGCAGAAGAGCAAGTCTTGAGCTGCAGGGCAGGTCTTTGAGGGCACAGGGCAGGCTTCAGGCAGCAGAGCAGTCTCCTTGGTGCAGCAAGGCAGTACTCTGAAGTGCACAGCAGGAAACAGGCAGCAAGGCAATTTTCTGAGAGTCCTTCTGCAGGTCCAGAAGTAAATTGAAGAGTGGGCCTGTGGGTCCTAGTTTTTTACCTGGTGCTGGCTTTGAAGTAGAAGAAACCTCTGGAGTCCCCCTCCCCAAAAATGTCTGGTTTCCTGCCTCCCTGCCCTGGTCTCAGTTCTTCTGCAGTCACAATAGGCTAGTGTGAAGTTCTTTTGATGTGAGCTTAGGAAGTGACTTAGAATCGAAAGTGGGGCCGAGGACATCGCTGCCCCCATTCTGCTTGGATAGCCTATCCTGCCAACACCCAGTCCCTCTATTGTGTGGCTGTGTGGGAAGAATACATGAAGACCAACTGCCAACTAAACTTAGTCATGTGTCTCAGGAAGAAGGCTGCAGGCAGCAAAAGGTTAGGACAAGAAAAAGTCAACTTTTTAAAAGTGTTCTTTTCAGAAATGTGACTTACATTTCGACTTTTAAATGACATTTCCACCTGTTCTCAAACAAATATTATCACTTATTAAATGTAGCTGACGAGAGGGGTAGGCCTCACAGTAGTGGAAAACCAAAGTGTGCATTTTTCAGTACCAGGACATGTACAACTTAAAAGTGCATGTCCAACTTTTTTAATACACTGCACCCTGCCCTATGGGCTGCTTAGGGCCTACCTTAGGGATGACTTATATTATTAGAAAGGGAGTTTTAGGCTTGGCAAGGGGTTTATTTTGCCAAGTCGAACAGGCCTGAGACATGTTTTAAAGGGTTACTTAAGTGTGTGGCACAATAACAATAAGTGTTGCAGGCCAACTAGTAGCATTTCATTTACCAGCCGTGGGTATATAGTATACCACTTTACTACAGACTTGCCAATCAGGTGTAAGCCAATTTTACCATGGTTTTGGGAGTGAGCACAAGCACTTTAGCACTGGTTAGCAGTGGTAAAGTGAACAAAGTCCCAAAAGCCAACAAAAACAGGTTCAGAACAGGAGGGTTGAAAGCAAAACATTTGTGGGTGTCCCTGCAGAGAGGGCTAAGTCCAACAACTATCAAACCAGTACACATGAGGATGTACACCTAGTGGGGGAATGGTTACAGAACATTACAAAAATTGGAGTCCTTCATTCAAAGATGCCCGGGTGCTTCAGACAGTAGTGTTACAGGATTCAGGTCCGCGAGACTTATTTGATTATTTCCTTTCTTCTTCCATGTGCTCTGTGAGGGTAGGCCCTGCAGGGTAGGGTGCAAGATCAGTTGGCAAAAACAGCTTTTGAACCAGTTTCTGCTCACTTTTCTACTCGAGAAAAACAGTGTTTCTAGGGTCTTCTCTGTGCTATTCCCCCAATAGCTCTGACTTCCAGAGTTCTAAGGAAGATCCAGGACAATCATATCTAGGTGCTCTTAGTCGGCCTAGACTGCCTTTATTTCTAGTCCAGTCTCAAATTGCAATCCACACTTCATGGATATTTCCATTTGTTGCATCCCCCATCTTCGTTTCTGGGTTTAAAGCTTGAGATAAAATTGGAATCTCATATAGCCCATTGCATCCAACAATCTTGATGTACTGAGACTCTTAAGAATTACTCCACTCACAATATCTTCCCCCAGTTAGATTCTTCAGGAGTTGTCAACAACATGCGTATGTTTTTAAATTGAAACGCTAAAGAGTACCAAGCTATATCCGGAAGAGCGAGACCCCCTTTCAAAAGCCTACGTCTCAGTTTCTTCCAAGAAAGTCTTGCACTCTTATTAGACCATATGAAACTCCCTATTTTACCTTGAATCTTACCAATCTCTTTACCAGGGAATTCAAGAGGAATGGCATTAAAAAGGTATGTTAACTTTGGTAGAATGACCATTTTAACCAAGTTAACCCTGCCATAGATTGTCAATGGGAGATTTTTCCATCTAGTAAAAAGGTGATCAACCTCTTTAGCCACCCTTTTAAGATTGATCAAAGGGATATCGTCTAAATTATTAACGATAATAATCCCCAAATACCTAAATTGTTTACTCAATCTTCCTCCCCAATTATTAATGTTCCAACACATCACATCTGTTTTAGAGGGGTTTACAAGATACCCAGAGTACGAGCCAAATTCCTCCATAAGGGTTTCCACCCTTGGGAGTACCTCTGCTGGGTTATTGGTGTATAATAACAGGTCATCAGCGTATAAGGCTAGTTTACTACTATATCCATGGAAGCTAAACGGGGTAATTTGATCATCCAATTTTAAAGCTTGAGCTAGGGGCTCTATATATAGATCAAACAGTAAAGGCGAGATGGGACAGCCTTGCCTCGTTCCCCTAGAAATAGAAAAACCAGCTGTTAACACTCCATTTAACAATATAGCCGCGGAGGCTCCCTGATAACATTTAATCAGTGTCTGGACTAACTGGGGGAAGATATTGAGAGAAATGGCTATAGTTGAGGGTGGGGGTGAAGGGTTCTTATATAAATATGGGGCTCCCAGATTTTTCAAAAAAGTTCGCTTGAAAGTTTTAAGGGCCGCCCTCCATGTGTGGTACAGGGTTAGACAAAGATGGGGAGTTGGGTATTATTCTGATTTTGCCCCAATATGGGATTCCCCTGGAACGCCAGCCTGCTTGGATGATAGTCTTGCGTTGCCAATTAAAAGGGCTGGTCTCCTGATCTGGTCAGACCTTGTATCCTCGGAAGGAGTACTTCCGTGGGAGATTTTGAGAATCAAAATAGGTAATTCCTTTTCTAAATTCAAATATATACAACTGGTCTCTTGGTATGCAGCTGAAAAGGAGTCAACCTGTGGTGATTGGGAAACAGAGAGTTTATTTCAAAATCCAAAGTCTAAAAAGAAGAAGGTCACCCTTTGGTATAGGAAACTTCTCGAGGCAGATATTGCAGAATTTCCCCCACAGTTTGCTATTTGGAATCAGTCACCCCTGGACTCTAAGGCGGAAGATTTTTTTGATTTATCATTCCAAACTTTATACAAATTTGTTAGGCCGGCATCATTAAAAAAGAATCATTTTTTGTAGTCAACAGACTATAATATACCCCTGTGACAATTGCTAGATTTGCTCCCTTAGCTTCTTCTAAATGTCCGAGATGTGACTGTTCTAAAGCAGATGATATACATATATTTTATGAATGTTGTAAACTAAGTGGTTTCTGGAGGGAAGTGGAGCATGCGCTGGGTGCCATTTTCAAAGTCAAGATCAATGTGAACCTTACAATAGTAATTTTTGGTATGGACTTTGAAGTGTTGAATATGTTGCAGCCAATACAAAGAGGGTTGTTACTATATTTAGTTCTGATTGCCCGAAGGGAGATATGCAAACTATGGAAAGATCCACTCCCTCCACGTTATGACGATTGGATGAAAGCAGCACTTGCTATGGCACGTTTGGATCAGGGGTGCTTAAATAACGACCTCTCAAACATCTGGCTTCAGTTTGTTGTATGGAGTAGAGAGATGGGGCTGGTTAGATAATCCGGGTCCTATGATTACACCAAGTTTCCTACAAAGAAGCTGGCCTGGTTAGACCTACGGCCAATGCAGTAGTAGAAGCTTGGGGCGCCTAGGATCCATAAAAGGCTTCTAGTTAAAGTTGCAGACGCTGAATGGTGAGATGAGGATCTAAAAAAAAAAGAATTACTCCACTCACTAGCAGAATTTTGAAAACTGATGTTCCTCTAAGGCCCTCCAGACTGCATTTTGTTAATCTGTCAGAATCTTGGATTGTCTTATGGATAAATGTATACTAAGCATCTGCTCAGAAAGGTCAGTAGGCTGTCATTATGGCCTTCAGGGCAGATGGTTTCCCTTTTTGAAAGCTAGCTTCCTGTGTTTTTTAGGAGTTTTTTTTTCTAAAGTGACTCGTTTTCTATGGCCAATCCCTTCTTTGTATCTTTCTCTCATTTTGCGTAAAATGCAAGAATCCCCTTTTGAAACTCTTCAGTCAGTAGACTTGAAATTTCTTACAGCCAACGTAAACCTTCTAGTGACACCAGATGTTAGGTATGTGAGAGTGGTGTCTTAGGGCTCGGTTCACAAAGGTAAAGTTAGTCGAAAGTCTAACTTACGGCTTTCAGTATTCATAAAGGGCATTTACTACTCGTAAATGCCCACTACTCTTAAATGCCCTTTGTGATTACTGAAAGTCAAACTTTATGACTTCCAGTATTCACAAAGGGCATTTACGAGTAGTGAATACCGAAAGTCGTACAGTTCGACTTTCGTCTCACTTTACCTTTGTGAATAGGGCCCACAGTTTTTAATGAGCCTTCTCCTCATTTTTTTCTGGATAGGTATTGCTTTCACTTTGTTATCTGTCTTAAGAAGACAGAGGAGGAGGAGGTGATGCCTTATACCATCAATCTAAACTCACTATAGGGGTTATTAATGGAGGAATTATTACCATCCACGGTACCACTCCATATAAGATGAACTCACAAAAGGTAACCGGATGGTGTGTCTAGCTACTCGCCAATGTATCATGGTGAGTGGGACAGATGCATACCTGTGTTAAGACGAGAACCCTCACTCACCCTAAGGTGACATGCTTCATCATTGTGCTTCCTCTTGCACACTGGGACCGCAAGGTACCCAGTGTGGGCTACAACTCGCCCGTAGGAGAGGAGCGTGAGGTGTTTTATATCATCCAATGTAGGGCAGAGAGAGGGGCAGAGTGCAAAAAAACGTAATGTGAATTAAAACTTAATTAAAAATTAACAGGGTTAATCCTTTATGCGTGTCCCCAGTGGATAGATGAAAATCGGGACACCAAAATTATCACTCAGCACTTTGTGACCAGCAGAGAACGGGGGACTCCATTTCCCTGCATGCCTTGCGGGACAAGACGCACACCAGTGATGCCATCCACGAGCAAGGAGGCGCATTTTAGGCCGCCGGTTCTCCTGCAGCGCGGGATGCGCGCGGGCGTGGCTGTGCCAAGGGCGGGTCAGTCTGCGCCCGTCCGAAACCGGAGGAGGCCGGGCTGGGCTCCCCCTCTTTGATGCCGGGACTGTTTTGGGTTATCCATAAACGGGTGAGTGCTCCCAGAGGAGAGACATCTTGTAACTTCCATCTTTCTTGGCCATCTGGACATAACTATTGATATACGCCCGAAAGGCCTATTTTTCTATGACTGTTCCCTCATTGTCTTTAATTAGTCAAGTCCCAAGGGGTGTGGAAATATTGCTGTAAAATATATATTTTTTCCCAGGTTTTGCTCACAGGGTGATTTGCTTAGGGAGGCATTGTATACCATACCTCTTTCCAACAAACAATGTGACCGCAGGCTATCTATAGCCTTTTGAATATCGCACGCCCCCCATTTTCCTGGCTCCTTTCAACTCCCTTTTTGCACTAGGAACCTGATATAAGTGACATCAGTGATATTGTGCCTTATTTTTAGCCTTTATAGCTTGCAGCCTAAAGGATAACAGAAAGTATTGTTGTGCACCTTTCTGTGAAACTAGCAGTCGGGTAGAGGTTTCTTCGACTGAAAATGGGCAAAAGAAAACAAATGGAAGCTCCTCAGGGGAAACCACGGCCGAATACATCAAATGCCATTACAAATTACTTAACAAATGCAGTGGGGTTGATTGAAAATGAAATAAGTAGTGTGGAGGAAAGGCTAGCGGCCACCAAACAGATTGTGAGCAGAGCTTCACACAAAGGAGTGATACATGTTGAGGAGGTAGCCTGTTCTGATGCCCTTGGAAAAGGGAAACCTGGGAAGAAATGTCCCCAACGTGAGGAACAACTATGTGTCTCTAACAAACCCTTAGAGCTAGTAGAACTATCCACCTCACAAGCTTATGCCCACCACCGACCAAGAAAAGTAAACATCCAGGGGGCACGACTATGGTATCTCCCGCAAACTATAAAATAGGTGATAGCACCTTCGGGAGAAGAACATCATCTAAAAAGAAAAAAGTGGTTAGAGCAAAAGAGTTAAATAATCTAGATATCCTAGAGGGTCTCCTAAATATACTCTATGTTAAATTGGAGAAAGTAGAGCAGAGAGTCATAGGTGAGCTTGCTGATATTAAAGATAGACTAAAGGCATTAGAAAGCGCCACTACAAATAAAGGGAGGGCACTAACAGAGGAAACTGCTAAGGGGAACACGGCATCTGATGGACAACCCTCGGATAAGCAGCGTATTACGGAACCGTCACACCCTAGATCAAACCACTCACTTGCACCACCAGCATATAGTATAGAGCCCACACAAAATAAGACAGTTATGAGTGGGCATCAAAGCCCAAAACCAACTAGAGCAAGGAGTCATACACCAGAGAGATTACATCTTCTCCCCGATGCAACTCCGTATATTATTATCTTAAAAGGAGCGCCCAAATTACCCCCCCAAGCTAAAGAATCCCAGACAGAATTAAGAAACAAAGTGGCACACTGGATGGCTAGTTTTAATTTAAACATCAATCTCCTCTGTGAGGAAATTATAATGGTGAGACGCCTGAACTGGGTGGGATCTACAGAAAAAAAGGGTACTGGGGATTGCATAGTTATTAACTTTCGACACACAGAGGTGGTAAGCTTTATGCTCAGCAAGATCCAATCTAGACAACAGTACATGACCAATTGGGACGAACAAGTGGCTATAAACCCTCCCCATCTGTCAATCCATTCACTAACAGAAAATCAAATTTGGTACATACACCTAGTATGAGACCTATAGTACCTATAGTACCTGCTTTAACCACTATGCACCACTTTCTAGCTTAGCTGAACATGATTGACAATATGATTTAGGGAGAGAGTAACAAATTTTAGGGGAAATTATTAATGACAAACAACCATAAGTAGCCATCAAAATAACAACACAAATACAGATCAGGTCATGAAATATTGCCGGGATTAGAAAGAAGTTAAAAGATAAAGAATGGCTAGATAGCATTAAACCACTTCAACTACTATGCCTCCAGGAGACCTGGTATACCCAAGAGCCATATATTGACGGCTTTGCCACCGTCTCAACCCCAGCTATACCATCTGTCTCCGGACGTGCAAAGGGAGGCCTGGCAAATTTTATCTCAACCACAGCGCCAATAGAACTTAGAAAGCTGTATAGTGGCTCTCCTTATTTCCAACTAGTCCTATTGATAATAGGGAAAAACCAACCTTTTATATTGGTGAATGTTTATAACAATATTTTTAATGTTACCCGTTATAAAGTTGTGAATAAGTTGGAAAGAGTACTGGCTACCTTTATAAAGGGGGTGGACCCTTCATACACATGCATTTGGGTGGGGGATTTTAATACCAGTAAATGCAGCCTCTCTGGAATAAATGCCTGTGTATTTTCAGATATTATAGGGACTAATTTACAACATTTCCCACATGTTTGTTATGTGGAAGCGCTAAATGAAGTCCTATGTAAGCATAGCCTGGAAATGTTAGTATCAAGAGGAGAAGATGGAGCAACCACATATCCAACCTTCCAAGGCAGTGGAAATCCATCATGCATTGATCACATCATAGTGTCCACATCTGGCCTTACCTACTGTGGCTTACCAGTCAGTGAATTCACTAGATTTAGTGACCATGCTTCGCTGACTCTGCCCGTATATGTTACCACAAATGGGTCTGAGGATAAGTTAATGCTGCCAAATGTAGTGGCGGCCGGAAAAAATACTGTTAGTATTAAATGGACAGGTATTAACGAAGACACCATGTTACATAAGGTTGTAAGTAATAACATGGAAAGTTTTTCCATCTGTACTGATATCAATTCCCCCCCCCGAAATGATCACGACCGCTTATGAGAGAATTACTGCGGCAATATCTAGCAATTTAAGAAAGGAAATTACGATGAAAGAGAGACAGGCAAAAGGCTGGTTTAATCATGATTGTACGCGGGCAAAACAAGATTTAAATAAGGCCCTACACACAATACCCAGAGATAGGATAGAAACCAAGCGACTTAGATTATTATATAAGCAGGCTCTAAAAAATAGGAAGAGGGAGGTACAAGAGGAGGCCTGGTCGAAACTGAATCAAGCCGCAGACACTAGGGATTCCACCCTCTTCTGGAAAGTGATAAATTCACCTATGTGGAAAGACGATCAGGACCCCATTATTGAAACAGTCATTGCCTCAAATGACTGGCTTACCCATTTTAGCGGAATTTTTAATGCATCCATCAATAACACAGAACAGCCCCCCTCTATTGCTGTAATACCTCTCCAACAAATTAGACTGGAGGAGGTAACTATAGCAATAAATAAGATGAAACAGGGTAAGGCTCCTGGACCCGACGGGGTCCCAGCTGATGCATACAAAAAATATACACAGTTATGGGCACCTAATCTAACCCAGGTCTGCAATGCAGCTGCCATTGGTTGCGTCCCCAAGACCTGGACAGACAGTATTATCGTCCCAATTTTTAAAAAGGGGAGCCGGGGAGATGCGAGATGCTACCGCCCCATATCCCATCTAGACTCATCCGTCAAGATCATGGGGCGTATAGTTCTGGAAAGACTGGAGAACTGGGTAAACGATAACAATATCTTGATCGAAACCCAATACGGCTTTAGGGAGGAGATGGGGACGGTAGAGCAGTGCATAAACCTACATCTAATTATAAATAAATATACTATGGCTAAGGAAGAACACATCCATCTATGCTTTGCAGACCTAAGTTCTGCCTTTGACTGTGTAAACCACGCCAAATTATGGGAAGCTATGATGGATATGGGCGCCCCTGATGATATTATTTCATTCCTATCACAATTATACTCAAGACTGACATATAGAGTAAGGTATGGAAGGGGAGGTGAATGCACACCAAACTTTAAGGTGTCCAGGGGAATAAGACAGGTTTGTGTCATCGCACCACTACTTTTTTCATTATTCATAAATGGTATTGATAAAACTCTTCAGAATCTAAACACAGACGTCCCGAAAATAGGTGCGAGACCAACCCCGCTGCTCCTGTATGCAGACGATGCAGTTCTAATCTCGAGAACTGGAAATGGACTACAAGAACTGATTGAAGCTTTTGTCTCATACATGGATCAGAGAGACTTAAAATAAACCTTTCTAAAACGTTCGTGATGACATGTGGCAAAGGTAGGGCTAAGAAAAAGTCCCACTATGTAAGGGACCACAAGCTAATAGAAGTTAAGAGGTTTTCCTATCTGGGTATTTTATTTTATTTGAATAGTAATTGGGCTTTTCATCTAGACCAGACTAGACTTAAACTCATCAGAACTATAGAGGCGATTTTAAGATTTTGTAATAAGATAGGCAGCAAACCTATCCGTGATATGCTAAAAATGTATGGCAGTACATGCCTACCCGTAGCTACCTATGGCTCTGTAGTGTAGGGCAATGCCAATCTCAATGCATTGCAATCCTGTGAAAACTACTTTCTCTGTCGTATGCTGGCCGTACCAAGATCTACATCAACATTTCTCCTACATAAAAAATTAGATGTATCATATGTCATTGACCTAATTCAAGTAAGAGCGCTGTGCTCCTGGCATAACATCTGGTGTAAGGAGGGACCAAAGTTCACCAGGGATATCATTAAGGATTGTTTAGCTTTGGAACACACTAACAAGATTCCCTGGTTAGCATATATAGACAGCTTAACAAAGAATATCGACAGAGACCTATCGGTAAAAAATCCTACAGCCAATCTGCAATTTGGTAAAAACGATATTAAAAAACTGTATATGGAGAAAGAAAGCCAAGCAAGAGCTAGGAGAGAGGAAGAAAAAATAAGTGTATCAAGATATATGGCTAGCATTGAGCCCACTGGCCTACCAAATTATTTGGTAAAAGTCACAAACACCCAAGATAGATTCTATCTAACAAGACTGCGTCTGGGTACAGTCCATGAACTGGTGGCTTTCCCAAAACGTAATAAATGGCAGAAAATAGAACATAAATGCCCATGTGAGGGAAAAGCTAACCAGACCATGATGCACTTTATGTTGTTTTGTAAGTTTTACCAAGATATCAGAAAAACATTTCTACGTCCAATTTTTACTGCACAGATTTTTTTTTATAGAGACGCTATGAAATTCACCTGTACCCTTGAAAATGAATTAGCCTGCAGTGCTGTTGTTGGCTTTATAACCCGGGCCATACAAAGAAGGAAATCCCTTATACATTTAGACCAATTAGTCTACGAAACTGAATGAAGGATGGCCTTGGGCCGAAAATTAACACTATTAACTGGGATAACAAAGTGATGTGAACTGATGAAGATTTTAATGTAATCTCATGAAATTTTAAATACAATATCATGGATCATATTATATTTTATCATATTGAAAATTAGTTTTAAACTGTTTGTACTTTTATGAATCGAAGAAGAAAAAAGATTTGAATAAAGTTTTTATGATGATGATGATTAAAATAAGCTCAGTGAAAAAATAGGGATATGGATGTTTCCTATTAAGATAAGGTCAACATGTTTCTGCCTCAATAGACCAAAAGGCTCTTGGCATTCTTCAGAACCGTTAACTATGTCACTCCGCTTGATAAGTGTGAAATAATATTAGAAAATTACCATACTTTTACTGGTATGGGTAAAGTCAGTGGTACCAGCTAGTAGTCAGGTCCACATTCTGTAGGGATATAAAGACACATATCAAAACACAGTATGCATTTTAACATTCCCAATATTCAGAACACCAGTGTCTATCACCATCATTGCAAAAGTGTGTGTATAAAAAACATATATAATTAATTGTATGCAGTCTCACCAATTGGAGACTACTAATCGACCTCCACCTTCATGAGTCCTTTAGGAAGCAGATCTCAGGACTCTAGAGGTGTAAAAGTCACAATGGTGCACAGTCAGACAGATAGAAGGTATCGCACCCTTTTTGAAAACGAATGGTTCCTCTCAAACTAAGGACAAAGACCAATTGTTACATTCTGTGTTGAGCGATGGCTCATTGGATATAGGTTGGTATGTGTAGTTGGAAAAGTGTGTCATGGCATCTAGGGGTAGTTGTGAGTATATTACACCTCTCTAGTGTGTCCATGCTAGCTAAAGAGTGTCTATTGTCACTCCTTTTTTTATTTATTATACTCAAATCCATAACGTTTAAACAGCTATACCCATTGGGTGCCCCAATGATGTAAGAAGGTAACACACAAGAAGAGACACATATAGTGAGTTGGGAGGTGCTCAATTGAGGCAGAAACATGTTGACCTTATCTTAATAGGGAACATCCATACCCCTATTTTTTCACTGAGCTTATTTTAATCTATCCACTGGGGACACGAATAAAGGATTAACCCTGTCAACCAAGAGATAGTTTTAATTCACATTTCAGTTTTTTTGCACTCTGCCCTACATTGGATGATATAAAACATCTCACGCTCCTCTCCTACGGGCAAGTTGTAGCCCACACTGGGCACCTTGAGGTCCCAGTGTGTAAGAGGGAGTCCAATGATGAAGCATGTCACCTTAGGGTGCGTGAGGGTTCTCGTCTTAACACAGGTATGCGTCTGTCCCACTCACCATGATACATTATACCAGCAATCTGCATTACTTTAACTCCTGGTCTTCTGTGTCACAGTCCTGAATTCCAACACCAGTGGCATAGCTAGAGCTTTTGCGGCCCGGGGCGATCCTTGAGTTGGCCGCCCAGTGATGGCCGGACCAGGTAAGACTGGGGGGCGGGGATGGGGGTACTGGTGACAGACGGCGACAAATGGGGGTGGAACCGAACCCCTCCCCCCCAGCTATGCCACTGTCCAACTTCCACTCCCACTCAGAGTTTTCCACACTGCCTGGGAAAAATCTTACTATTTACAGGAATTCTCTTCTGATTGAGTCTGGCTTTTAGCTCCTGAAAGGGGAATGGGGCTTAGATAACATCGTCATGGCGAAAACTCTGAGTCTATGGGATTTTTAGTTCACTGGGATCGGCAAATCATGTAGTTGAGACGAGGAAGACCTTGCTTTTTAATGATGGTGGCAATAAGACCAGGGCTCATAGTAATGACAATTATAAGTAAGGAACCAGATCAATAGTCCATGACCTTTCAGGTCCCACTTGCTCACAGGATAAATGCTGCCAACTGGCACTGAGTGGTCGCTATAATAACAGGAAAGTAGCTGTGCTCCTAGAAAAAGCACATTCTGAGAGCAGAACATGTTTGGAGTAAGAAAATAGCAAAACCAAAGGGGAGGATGGACGGAGTGTTGAACATTGCAAGCACTCACCCCAAGTCAACTGATCTGGGTTTAATCCATCATCATTCTTTAGCTCACTCCGTCACCCCAGTTCAGACATGGCCATATGCAAATCAGTCTGACCCTGTGCCTCTTGGTAACAGTCCAGCCCGAACTGCCAAGCCATATCTTCCCTGGACCGGAAACAAGCAGAGATAGCGAGGTTATCGCCGTTTTGCAGGGAACATCGCTGGTTTTCCAGCGATGTTCCCTGCAAAACGGCAATAACCATGCTGATACGACCCTGTGGTCGTATCAGCATAATCCACCCCCTATGTCTAACATAGGTAAGTCAGGATTTTAGCAGACGTTAGATTTTGGCGAAAACAGCAGTTTTTGCCAAAATCTAACGTCTGCTATAATCCTGTGGGCTGCCTTGTAAATATCGCGATGTGAACATCAGCGATATTTGCAAGGTAGTCCATCCGGGGTATGTCCAGTGACGCCCACTTTGCATCTCATTAGAGATGCAAAGGGGGGCGTTGGGAAAAAGAGTGCTAACATGCGATTATGCATGTTTGCACCCTCTTGTTAATAGGGCGATAGTTTTATCTCCGCTTTTTTGGCTTTTTAAGCCAAAAAAGCGGAGATAAAGCCCTTGTAGATATGCCCCTTATTTTTTCTCATCAAACATTTACCAAGAGCAAGAGAGGGAAAAACACACAAAGTGGACAGAAGTAAGAAGAGAAAGATGGAAAAAGCTGTCACAAAGGGAGAAAGCAGGCACCTGAAAGAGTGTTATAAAGGGGAGGAGGTATCTGTTCATGGATTAAAGAGACATAAGGTGAATTCAACACTACACTGCTGTCGTGTTCGGCTTCCCGACATTTAATAATGCAGACCGAGGGCATCTGAGCAGATCTCTTTAGGCCTCACTGTTCTGTTACAAATTAAGCATTGCTAATGACAGAACAGATCGAAAACAGACGGAGCAGGTGTAATCCCCCAACACAGGAGCACTAGGAGGGTAAGAAGTTGCTACAATCCTCAGTTGCTTGCAGGGTATAATGTACATGACAGGTAGCTGCGAGAAAGCCAAGTACCAATGAGACGTTTAGAGGGAATTATAGAAAAGCAATGAAGTCAGCTGGGAGGTCCAGTACATGTGTAATTCTAGTAGTGGCAATTCCCTGCTGGAAGAGTAACAAGTTATGGTAAGGCCAATAGATTTGGCACCGGCCGCACGTCGTCTGGATTTGCCAAACCTTGTATTTTTTGGTAATAGTGTTTGTAAAGTTTTACTCTAAAAAAACATTCAAAGATGGTCACCTGTGCATATAGGCTCACACGAGTAGCCATCTTGCAATGGTGTTAGTAGGAAATGATCAATATACATAATTAAAAGAGGGAAAAAAACTTCACGCACACAAGTGAGCACACATGTTCACACATGGTTGGACATCATTGAATGCTTTAAGATGGGCAACGCTTGCAGTGTCCATGTGGGATGGAGCTCACTGCAAGCAGTAGCAAAGTCCTCTTGACAGGGCCCAGTGACAGAGTCTGGACAGCTGCTGAGCCCTACGTAAAAAGAAAACCTTAATAGATATATTATTTGAAGAACACATCGGTCCTCTAGTCCCTGGCACGAAAAAATGAGTAATTTTTGTTCTGGGTGATGAAATTGTACTTGAACAGAATGACATCACTCACACAAAAGGGTACTGTAGCTGAAATGGCCTGACTCATTACCCTACGCTAGAAGTCGTGGTTGGAGGAAGAAAAGTGTGAATGACAATATAACAAACCAATGGATGTAGAGACCTGACAAAGTCCCTGTATGTAGGTAATTATAGGCATGGATATTTGTGTTAAAATCAAAGGTCCTGGCTAACACCAGACCTAAAAAGGAGAGTGACCCATAGAGCAAATAAACTCCAGCTTTTCAGCCCATGTGAGTCAATATCCTGCCATTTGTATATAAAAAATTAGATAATTGATAGCAGAGTGCGCTCTGCATAGAGACAGACTTTTCCTGTCAATTTTTCAGACGTTGATGTGCTAAATTGCCATATCACACTCTACTTTAAAGACATATTGCATATTCTGGTTCCTGTAAATGATGAAGAAATATAAAATTCGTCAGCCCACACACTCGAATGCGCACAGAGACGTGGAGCCACTCAAATGTAATTTCAAAATAGCTATACATTTCAGCATTTCTCATACAATTGATTTGAAATGTCAGAATGGTATATCAAGTGATGCCCTCTAAATCTTTGGTTAACCAAGCTAAGTGTTTGTAATCATCAGACAGGATGTCAAAAAAGTAGAATATGTGTATCGCTATCGTTCCTCTTTTACCGCATATGGAAAGAATCTCAAAATTCATCCTTTACATTGATACTTGCATGTCTTGGCAAAGAGACAGCTTGTCAATTTTTATTACAGATGACAGGCGACAACCATTTCCACGAGATTCGCATTATTGGCCACAATATCATATTACGCTACTCATCCTTCCAAGGAATATCATTAATAGAGGGTAGAGAAAAACATAAGAAAAAAAAAACCTAAGAGAAGTGATCATTAAAACAGTATTGCATGGCCACTACTTTGTGTTCCTTTACTTTGATTACTACATAATTATTAGCACATCGCATTCATCATCAAATAAATTTGATTTGTGAGTTCTGCTGTGGGACCTGCTGAGAAGGCCTCAGACCTGTATTGTATCTTGCCTTTTGACTCTAATTGTAGCACCATTACTTTGTGTTTTCCCCAACTCAGTATATCCCCTTTAGACAACATCAACAAGGGCCTTGTTGCTGAACACACAACAAACACGTGCCCCAGCCAGCTGCTCTCCCCTACATGTTCTCAATGGTAGACATGGCCTCTGGTTCTGGTATGTCTGGGAAGCTGGCTAGAAAATGCAAATACTTTCATGTGCCTTTGACACGATAACGGGAGCAGGCAGGTCTGGTAAATAAATTTGCTATGACATGCACAGCTCTAAATCTCCGAAAAGACTCTCGTAAAACCCTCTCCTCATGAGCTGTTTCATGAGGAGGTATATTGTTGCAGTTGGAGAGCAGCGTCTTCATACAAGACTTTAGAGTCATTCAGTTAGGAGGTAAGTTCTTAATTTCATGTTAGACCCATATGTTATAGCAACAGCAGGTATCTCCTCTCAGGGCTCCATCCTCCTTCCAACTGTCCCTGTCTTCTAGCTTTCACACTACACCACACCCTAACATTCTACTACATCATTCACTCTTAGCATGCAAGACACCAGCTAAGACATGTAGGGAATGGGGACACAGAGGATACTACACATCTCCCTTTCCTTCAAACAAAAAAACAAAGAACCACCATACCTTGCTTATAAAGCACAGGACAATCATTCACAAACACTCAATCTCCATCATGTCTAGCTTACACATTCATCCAACACCCTACTAAGCTTTGTAATATAAAAGCAGACACACAAGGATAACACATAGGGCCATATTATCAAGAACGGGCGATTACATTATCGCCGCTTTAGCGGCAGGAAACTGCCGCTAAAGCGGCGATAAGGGGCTTGATAATATGCCCTATAGAATTCCAATAGAAGCCCAGGTTTGAAGTCCTTCACACCAGAACCTGGGCCTCTATTGGAATTCTATAGGGCATATTATCAAGCCCCTTATCGTCGCTTTAGCGGCAGTTTCCTGTTATCGTCCGTTCTTGGTAATATGGCCCTCAGAATAGAAATGAGACAACAACTAGTCTGTGATTACCATTGCTCAGCGGTCTCAGATGTGCAAGCCTTGCAACGTTCTCGGACATGAGGCCCTACCACCACATGTCTGCACACTCACATTTACACCATAACTCAGGAGTTGTAGTCACAGATGCTCAGTCACATGACAGTCATGGCATATAACTCACAGACTCCTTTTGACAAAGGGTTTCCCCATCAGTGCTGTGTCTACACATTCAAGGCACAAACAAACAAAAAAATGGAAAGTTCAAACATACATCAATTTATGTCAAATCTTCCTTGACCACACTCCAACACAAAACCTGTCTTTCACAACAGCACTCATACCCAAAATCCCCAGAATTCCACATCACATTGCTAAACTACACAGGAGACACAACCATAACAAACTCTCACACTTTCTTCATCTTTCACAAGCAATGCTCAAATCCACAAAGAGAACACACGTCCCCACACAAACACACAAAGCAATAACAAATGCACTTTGTCTCCTATACCACACTCCTGACAAATATTATGATCTGTACAGAAAGGCAACTGGTATCATAGCACACTCCAGAGAAACCTGTGGCTATCATCCACAACACCATAGGATACTAGAATTCACCACATTTTCAATCCACCGGGTACTTCCCCTTGCAACCTGCCACATCATGGCACTTTGCTTCCCCCAGATTGCACCCATGGGGTACTCCCCCATGCAACTTCTGATAACAGAGTCCTACTCTTTCTCAGCTTAGCACAATGGGGGGTACCGCCCTATGCAACCTCTTACAACAGGGTGCTACACTTCCTTAACTACGCATACCATGGGGAACTCTCCGCAAAAAGCCTCTAGTGACACAGTACTACTCTTTTCCCAATTTGCACCAATAGACACACAAGTGTACTACACTTGCATCACTCACAATAGTGTACTACTTGGACACTTGGACACACATGATCAGTCCATCTCAACACACAGCTCAGTACTCCACTATCTGCCCCAAACTGCTAACAGCACTCCTTATAGATTCAAAAGTAAATGCTCACAAAGTGCTCTCAAAACAACCTATATGTGTATAGTTCAAACTTTCTAACCTGACTTACAGCACTAAGCATTCAGCACACCACGACCAATATTTAAAATAAAAAGATTGTATCTATTTTGTTTTTAGTTAAATAAACTTTTACATTTTCTCTATATTTTACCAGAGGGAGATTCCTCAGTCAAAGTGGAATTCTCCCTATGGTAAAGTATAGACAAATGTAAAAGAAAAGTTTATTAAACTTTATAATAGATTACTAAAATATTTTATGTTAAGTATTAATGTAAGTTAATTTTATATATTTATTGTAAATGTAGAAATAATAAATACATTGCTACAGAACTATTAACTTAATTTTGAATTAAATATTTAATCTAAATATATTCAATTAAATACAAATAATTATGCATTAATTATTAAAAATAATGTATTGAATTATTTAAAAGAAGTGTAATTATAGTTGATAAACATTAATTTTACATTACTTTACAAATTTGAAAATGTATTTTATATTTAAATAATACATTTAGTTTTAGCTTTTTAAACATTAAATTGTATATATTTATATTTTCCATATTTCGAATAATTTAATTTAATTTAAGTTAACATTATTCCCTATGAGGTTTTATTTCTATTTGAAGTCCCTACCTTCAGTTTTTACGATGGAAGGGTGTTGCAGTACCAGTGGTTGCCCATATGTGGTGCAGGATGTGGTGCAAAATGTACTGCTGTTTCTTTTTGGCAGTAGTAACTGACATTCATAAATTTGGCCCATCCCCCTGCTTCACGGGATGGAGATGAATAAGTCAATAGTTTTGAGTACTTTACTTTCAGATTTTGTGAACAGTCAAAAGTAGTAAAATTACTCAAATGTGTAAGAGCAAATTACTTACATGTGTAAACTACCTTTGAGGATACGCCCCTACGAATGCAAAATAATCCAGCTGAATAATTAGCTGAATGCCATATTTTAACATCACATTTGGGCAAATGCTAGGCAGGCGGTGTTTCAACTTCCCAGGACTTCAGAACACCTTCAGGACACACTAGAGTCTCGCACAACAGTCTAATTTGTAGGGAACAGTCCTACTTGACCTCGGGTAGTTTTCCTTAAATGTTTTTAGATCTGACCCAAACTAACTGCGGCTCACTACCCTCCTTCATGATGTCAAAGTCTCAAGATCTACTAGGAGGAGAGTGTCCTGTACAGTGAGGCTAGGGAGCAAAAACCTAAGGCAGACAGGAGATTGGTGTCCCCCAACAATACAGGGCCTTCCTCTTAAACTCAGCCCATGATATCCCCTTTTCTGGGCACTTGGGGCAGATCAAAACCTAGGACAGGTTGGTCAACCCCTTTAACTGTCCCAGATGTCTAAAAAGGCGAAGGAGTTTTGTCGCTTTTGCATCACCTGTCAAGCCAGTGGCAAGACAGGAGGGCAACCCAAGGCTCCCTTAATTCCACTGCCAGTGGTTGGGACTCCTTTTTAGAGGCGGGGGATTGACATTGTCCGTCCCCTGGATCCTAAACCTCCTTAAGGAAATAGGTTCATCTTGGTGGTTGTGGACCCTGCCACTAGGTACCCTGAAGCCATACCTTTGGTATCCATGGCCCTGCTTGGTATTAGGGATGGGGGGAACTCAAGGGGCCTGATTCACAGAACTAACTTACGTCAAAAACGTAAAGTTAGTACTTTTTGGTATTCACAGAATACACTTACTCATTTTGGTATTCACAGAATGAACTTACTCATTTCGGTATTCACAGAAGTTAGTAGTCCTAACTTTACTACTCCTAAACTGAGAAAAATCCTAACTTAAAGACTTTCAGTATTCACAGAAGGCATTTAGGAGTCCTAAAGTTAGGACTACTAACTTCTGTGAATACCGAAATGAGTAAGTTCATTCTGTGAATACCAAAATGAGTAAGTGTATTCTGTGAATACCAATAAGTACTAACTTTACGTTTTTGACGTAAGTTAGTTCTGTGAATCAGGCCCAAGGAGTTTTACTCTGCGGAATTACGCAGAGTTACATAAAAACTTAGCGAGATGCCGTGGAGTTCTGCCCACCCTTACCACCTGAAAAAAAAAGAGCATTCAATAACGCATAATACACCCCAGCACGGTGCATCTACAACTAACAGGAAGAGGAGAAACCTTCTTAAACATGTGTGCCTCAGCAACTGCTTGCTATTCCAGAAACAAGATGTTCAGCAACTGCACACCCATTCAGAAGCACAGTGCACTGCAACCCCTTGCTCCCACACAATGTGGTGCCCTACAACTGCAAGAAAGATAATAAAGACCCGGACTGGAGCCCTACTGAGAGTGCAAAACAATACACACTTGAGGCTCCAGACAGAAAGAAGAAGCCGGACGCTAATGATGTAAAAACTACAGCATTCAGACAACCGTAGAAGAAAACAAACGTAGAGCTCTGCTATGGCGAACGTTAACACACATGCGGCGCCCTAGCAGCCGCTACAAAAAATATTAAATGTAATTTCAACTACTTACCATAGTTCATAAGCATCTAGATGCCCCATAATCCATAAGTGTCTAAGAAGAAGCTGAGTTGCCACTGCCAAACTGCAACAGCTCTAAGAAGCAACAGGAAATCATGACAGCCAATTTAGATTGCGAGTCAGAGTAGGTCAGCAGTCATACTGGAAAGGTAGCCGCAAAACAGAACCGTGATGCGTAACTCAATGCGGGCAGTGTCCATTTTGGGATGGGAACACACTGCTTAGTATGAACAGAAAATGGCCACATTTGATTGATGACATGTAGAACTCTGCCTGACTACTCCATCTTTGAAAGCAGGTACCACAGCTTTAAGTGATACATTTCAGACTTAGAGCACACTCAGAAGACCTACTCGGAGAAGAGTTGATGCTCCAGTATTAATTACTTAATACATATAAGAAACATGTGTTAAAATAATTATGTGGCTACATTTTTAATTAACACATACTGCTGATGGCCACAAAATTAACTCTGAGACTTACACTGAAGTAGTAAACATCAGTTCAGAAGTCCAAGCAGTCAAAAGATGACGTATGACTTAGATGACCTGAGTAGAAAAATGTCCATGTGCAGCCATCGTATCTCATACAGCGCGCATGTGTGTGGCAGCAGTAAACCATGGAATTCTATGTGTTCCAAGCCTTGTTTTCACCCAAGGCACCTATGTGAGACTGTCATCAACTTGCTGCATACAGTGGGTGCCTGCTAAATCTGAATGTGTGGGCAACTGCTAGTCGAAGCTTTTCCCACTAACTAGGAAAAATATACACAGTGCTATGGACAAACCCAACAGTCCTCACACCCAATCATAATGTCTATTGAACAGGTCAATGCCCTGTGTGAACTGATGGTGAAGGTGGTGACTGTATACAAGTAGTGCTGATTAGGTAATTCCGTGGGTGAAGCAGAGCAGCAGACTTTATTAGTAATTCCCTGTTACAATAAAAAAGCCAACTGTCTCATGCTCAACACCGCCAAGGCAGAAGTAGTGATCTTTGGCAAGAACATCTCCCCATGGGACTCCAAATGATGGCCGCCAAACTTGGACCCACACCCATAACCAGGACCCACGCCAGTAGCCTCGAAATAATTATTCAATAATTATAAACAGCAAACTGGACATGATCCCTCAAGTCAACAACGTCACTGCATCCTGCTTCCACACAGATGCTGAGGAAGATCTTCAAAGAGCTCCCTTGCAACAGTAGAAAAACTGTCACTCACACCCTAGTCACCAGCAAGTTGGACTATAGGAACACCCTCTATGCTTTGATCACCAAGCAACTCGCTAGAAGGCTACAAACAATCAAAAACTCAGCAGCCAGACTCATCCTCAGCTTCCCACACAGAACTCACATCACATCACACCTCAAGGCATTACACAACTCAAGCCCCACCTACCTGAACAGTTGCATCTTCTTCCACCAACTGCAGACAGCTGCTCTGCAACACTCCTACTCACACACACATCTCATGCATACACAGAACCAGATCAGAAGACTGGCATTCTCTCACATCAATCCTAAAGTGTGGAACGACCTCCCAGTCCTGTTTTGGTACTTCTAAATGCAGTATACATTTTCTTAAGTTGTCTGCTCTCTGCCACAGCTATCAGGGGTTGAGCTCAGCTTTAAATTACTGTAACCTTTACTTGACCTAACAAGAATAGTGAAATTATTGACTGTGGCGAACTACCCTCAACCCCAACTAATAATCCACGTTGTCACACCAATCAATCAAGCAGTACACTTCTAAGGCCCCCAGGATTCTAGGGGAAGATACTAAAAGACTCCAAGGGTGTCCTGTAGAGGCCAGCAGCAAAGTCTAGTCCCACTCCAGTTGCCCTGGTCCACTAGGATTCTTCAAAGAAATATACTCTTCAGCTTTTTTATGTTCCTGGAGCCATCAAGGTAATCAGATGTATGATCTTCGGAGAGATTTCTCTCCCTGGATTTATAGTGGATGGGATTTCAACCTCCTTAGGCCCATCTAACAAGGGACTGATGTCAAGTGTAGCAGGTTCATCTGCCTCGTATCCTTTCACAGGTACAGCAGTGTTCTCTGAAAGGCTGGATTAGGGCCTAGCTTTGTAAGGTTCACCAGTCTTTTGGTGGGGGGGGGCATTCTAAGACACTTCTAGTCACCCTCTGACCAATAGAGTAAATCTTTGTAGACACTGGCCTTACTACTTTTTCAGTTGTTCCTCTTTGCCTTACTGGAAAGAGGCGCAAAATGCAATGCGCTAAGGCAAATCCAAGATGGCCAAAATCTTCAGCCACCCTAAACTTGGGATCTGAGAGCTGAGGCTGTCTAGGGGAATATATCATTGAAATTATTAGTGTCCTCTCACATCTAACACTAAAATCCATTTTGAAACAGGCCCTTGACCCACAATAAAAAATGCGACAGAAGTCAAGACATAGCAGGGTAAACAGGTAACAAGAATTGTGATCTGGGCCATTTTAATCTCTTTCAAAGGCACAAAGGTTTTACATGTGCCTTTAGACAGGCTAGTCATGCCGTATTTGACACCGTGGTGCCAACAGGAGAGCAAGAAGAACATACCCTGAATATTTTGCTGTGATCATATGGAATATCCCTGCCCATTCAGGTCGAATCAAAGTGGTCTGTTTTGTGGATCCTGAGAGGAATTTCACACTTCATTACGGGCAAGGAAGCAGCTGCAGACTAAGGCTAATTAGTCTATTGTGGTTTGGGCAAGTAAATGTAACTTTTCTGAAAGTTATATTTCCTAACTAGATAAAAAATCTGACTTTAACAATTAATTGGATTTTTGTATCTCAATTCATTATTGGATTTCCATTTAGTTATGCAAAGTAAGTCTTCCAACAAGCTGAAGAGTCACAACATTTTAACCACTCCAATTCACCCCAAGAATCATTGATTCTTCCCTCTCCAATTTCACACCCTGTTATGCACAATCCTGGCATCTTTTTCAATGTAGGTAATGATGTGGGAACCCAACTCCCCACACCAAACTCGGCCGGATCCAAGAAATGCTTTTGTGGCCAACAATCACCCACAAACTGTATCGTCTACACTGCCCCTCTGTGCACATCCCTGCACACCCCTATATTCAATCAATGAGGGGGTTTGTAAAGCGTGCTACTCACCCGTGAGGGTCTCAAGGCACAGG
Source organism: Calotriton arnoldi (assembly GCA_963921515.1). Classification (NCBI taxonomy): domain Eukaryota; kingdom Metazoa; phylum Chordata; class Amphibia; order Caudata; family Salamandridae; genus Calotriton; species Calotriton arnoldi. The sequence goes on from CAWUFW010010167.1 coordinate 62,314, forward strand.
GCGGGGATGAGCAGCTCCGTTCAGTGGAAGAGACAGGTTTTGAGTGTCTTCTTCAAGATGTTCAGAGAGGGGGCGTGTCTGATGTCGATCGAGAGCTCGTTCCAGTTCTTGGCCCCAATGTAGGAGAAGGCTCTTCTGCCTGTTCTGGCTCTACGTATGCACAGGGTGTCAGTGAGGGCGAGGTCGGCGGATCGGAGGTTCGTCTTGGGTACATGGAAGGAGATTGTCTCGTTGAGGTATTGGGGTCCGGTGTTGTGGAGGTATTTGTTGACATGGGTGAGTATCTTGAAAGTTATTCTCTTCTCAACGGGGAGCCAGTATATTCGAACTCTCTTTGTGCTTATCAAACGTGACCTGCTCCCATTCCCATGTATATGCATTCTCACTCTGAATAGACCAATCTCGACCCTCTTTTTATGAATTGACCCCTTATTTCTACAAATTGTGGCAGTTTATCATTAGGATTATATATTAACCTTTTGTGTGATGGCATCTCATATATGTCCTGTATCCAAGTTTGTACTTTGGGGATTTGTCCATTTTCCAGAGTCGCAAAATCCCCATCTTTGATGTGACCAGTGCTGTGGAGAGCCAACTTTTAGTATGAAAGACTTTTGGGGGGAGGTCAGATACATTATGCAACTTTGCTATTTCAGCAGTGAGAGCCATTGATGTCTCCAGGCCAGATTTCAAATTTTCCCAGATCCCTCCCCAGTACTCTATCAGTTTTGAACAATATGACAGGATATGCAGAACATCACTGCCTGGGTCATCACATCTTTAACACAGTAGGTTTCACTTTGTACAATTTCTTAAGGGACCAATGACATCAGTGAATGACTTTTCAGTAACTAAATTTCAAGCGGGCCTCTCTCAGACCCCTAACACCCTCCTCTAAAAGGTTCTCCCAAGCTTCATGAAACTGTGTGTGCCACAGATCCTCCCACCAGTGTCTCAAGTGAAGGAAAATCCCCTGTGAGAAGTAGTTATCAATCATAAAAGAATAGAGGCCCAGTACTGTACTCTTATACTCTTTTGATGTTTTAAGTAGTGAAGAATGTGAGATCTCTAAACCAATATTGGTGTTTTTCCTAGTTTCATCTTCAGGTCCTTTGTCAATTGTAAATATCTCACCTGTTGCATAGTTGGAATATTATAGACCCTTTGGAGTTCAGGAAATGTTTTAAAGGGCCATCTTTACTCATGTTATCTATCCACAGTATCGTATGAAAATTCCAAATGTTCCAGCTAATCATTTCCCCTCCTCAGTTAATCTCTGTACTGTGCCATTTTGGTGCTTTGGATTGGAGGCTATAAGATATTTTCATCAACTGTTGCCTTCTCCACCAAGTGTATCTAGAAGAATGTAATATCATATTTGTATCTGTCGCCACTTTATAGTGGTGAATATAATACAATGTTAGTTCCCCTCTCGTCTTAAAGATATGTCTTTCTCTGTGGACACACATAGGCGTTTACCTATGCGTCTTTAGCAAATACACGAGTGTGCCAATTGGTGTGCTAGCCAGTAATACTCTATATCCATTAGTTGGGGTACCTCTTTCGTTGCCTTGGTATGCAGTTGAAAGTCCTGTAGTTGTGACCTGTCCCCTCCCCATATGAATGTATAGATAGTTTTATCTATTTCTTGAAAGAGAGATTTAGAAATCTGTAATGGTAGCATTTCAAAAATATTAAAATGGGGGCGATGTTTTTATGATCTGTACTCGTCCCCATAGAGACAGTTGGAGGTGTGACCACTTCTGAATGTCGATTTTTGTCTTTTCCATAAGGGGTTGGGTATTATTGCCTACCACACCCTTAAGGCAGCTGTTAATGTATATCCCCAGGTATTTCAACTGCTTTTACTTGCATGTAAAGGGTAGGTCACCTAAGGAAACTGAGGTTGTGAGTAGCATCAAGGGGAAGCTTTCACACTTAGACCAATTGATTCTATACCCTGAAAAAAGTGAGAAGCGTCCCATAATCGCCGCTAAATGAGCTCTTGAAGTAAGGAGAGAAGACAGTGTGACCAAAATGTCATCCACACAGTATAGGACAACTGTAATTATGGCTTTAATATGTTCTTCTTGGTGTGTAGCAATAGCCAATGGCTCAAGGGCCAATGAAATCAACAAGGGTGAAAGACAACAAACATGTTGAGTGCCCTGGTGTATCTGTAAGTATGGTGAGCAGTAACATCTACAGTTAACAGTTCTCCCCTCACTGAGTTGAACTTCTTGTCATCTACATGTCAGTTCCCTCTGCTTCATCTGGAATCTTTCCAAATCCTCTGGTCCATCGTATTCCATGGTTCTGTCATTGGTGGTTATGATGGCTGGTTCCAAGAGTTCATGAATGAATGAATGAATGAATAGCAAGAATTGTAAAGCACAGGGCTACTCCAGGAGTGTCCCACTGTAGTGGGAAAGCAAGAGTGGAAGACAAAGATGCAATTACAGAGTAAAAAGCCAGGTCTTGTTAAAAGATAATTCACTCGCTACTAGCCATAACTCAGTGGGAAAGCTATTCCAAGCTTGTGGGCCTAGAAGGAAAAAGGATCTACCTCCTGTTTTTGTACTTAGGGACCTTGGTAAAATGACCAGAAGATGACCGCAGAGGTCTAAGGGGAGAATAAAATTGACCCCTATTGGACAGATACTCTGGACCAGACTATTGGAGAGCTCTGTGCATAAGTGACAAGGTTTTGAACAGGATCTTTTTTTTGACAGTGTAGGTTAATCAGATGGGTTGTATTTGACACATCTGGGAAGATGGAGATCCAGACGAGCCACTGCATTCTGGACAGTCTGCAATTTCTGCAGGAGAAATTGAGGAAGACCTGCTTTCAAAGCATTGGCATAATCTAATCTAGGCACTACCAGGGCAAGGAGCACAGTAGTTCTGACAGGTAGGGAAAGGAATTGTAAGAATTGTTTGGCCAAAGCAAGTGCGAACAACCATGTTAATTTGAACTTGGAGGGTCAGCTGTTTGTCAATTTTAAGGCCCGGGTTCTGTACTTCTTCAGCTTGGGACTTAGGTGGAGGGGTCCCATCTGGCCAGTGAACTTGCAAATTCAGAGTAAAATTATAACCAAAGCTAAGAACCTTGGTCTTATGAGTGTTACACTTAAGTTGATTAAGACCCATCCACTGCAAGACGACAGACAGGCAGGGCTTGATGGCCTCTTTATCCAGTGTCTCATGGGAAGAGTAGCTGATTGTCATCGGCATAGCAGACTATTTTTATCCCAAAGGACTCAACCAAAGTTACCAAAGGGATCATGTAGATGCTAAACATGGTAGGATTAAGGGCTGAGCCCTGTAGCACTCCCACTGAGACAATACTCTTGCTAGAGAAAAGGGAGGCATCCAAACCTCTTGGTATCTATCATCAAGAAAGGATCTTAGCCAGTTTAGCGCTAGGCCCCTGATGTCAATCTAATCAAAATGGTCAAGCAGCCTAGAATTCGGCAACGTGTCAAAGGAGGCCAAGCGATCTAGCAAAATCAGAACTGCTTTGCCCCCTGGGGCTAGGGTATGTTTGATCTCCTCAGATACCTCTAAAAGGGCAGTTTTGATGCTAAATTTGGGTCTAAACACAGACTGACTGGGGTGAAGGAGCTTGTTGGACTCTAAATAACTGGAGAGCTGAAGATTCACAAGCTTCTCAGCGATTGTTGATGAGGCAGGTAACAGGGAAATTGGCCTGTAATTGTTGAGAATTTTAGGATCAGGGTGGGACTTTTTCAGAAGTGGCAGAATCTTAGCCTGCTTCCAAATAGAGGGAACAATTCCAGATGCCAAAGATCTGTTTAGAAGAGAGTTTAACACTGGGTTAATGACATCTGCTCCCTTTGCTAAGACAAATGGAGGGCAAGGGTCAGCGGGAGATCCCGACCTCAAATTGAGTATTGCGAGTCTCGACTTCTCTAACGAAATGGTGTCAAAGGAGGAAAGCGCATAGTTAATATCAACAGAAGGGGGAAGGCAGAGGTTGATAAAGTTAATTGCTCCAAGACTACTTTGAATTTCTGCAACTTTGTTTTTGAAAAAGGAAGCCAATTGCTCCCACGGTATAGCCGAAGAATCCACACTGTGATGGCATGCAGTGGGATCAAGAAACATTTTGACAATCTTAAAATTTTCGGTGGGCTTATCATCTGCCTTTTCAATTGTATACTCATAAAAGTCTTTCTTGGTAATATTGATTAATTCAGAATAGTTTTTGAGAGCAGATTTTTATTTCAATTTATCCTCTAGACAATAGTGGCAATGCCAGGCTCTTTCTGCTGTCTTACACATTTTCTTGCCCTGCCTGAGAAGTTAATTAAACCAGGGCAGGAGGGCTTCATCCTGCCTACTGGGCAACTAGAGAAGGGGGAAGCTAATTATTCTGTCACAGAGCCAACTCAGTTGTCAAAAACATATTGGTTTGACTCAATTTCACCAGAAAAAGAAGGTATCATATTCTCTCAGGCAGTTAACATGCTGACTTGGGCGATCTTGGAAAAATGCCAAGTTTTGGAAGTGGGGGAAGGAGTTTTCAGACATCGTTGTTGAGTTGCATCCCAACCAAAGTGAATTAAATAATGGTTTGTCCATAGAAAAGGGAGGGGATTGGATATACTTAAGTTTGTGTTAGAGAAGATCAAATCAATAGCATGGCCCTCAGTGTTTGTGGGGTTTGAGACAAATTGGGAAAAGCCAAGCAGAGCCAAAGCATTAATGAGGCTAAGTGTAAATTTATTAGCAAGGCAAACCCAATGTATATTGAAGTCCCCAAATATAATGCAGTGAGCAAAGCGAAGTAAGACCTGTGATTCCACCTCATTAAAAGAGTCCAAGAAAGGACTGGCAGGCGCCAGGGGGGTCGATAAACAAAAAGCCCCCAACTGAATAATGAGCATTCAATGCAAAGCAGAAGCCAGTGACTTCCGCCTCTAAAAGGTCATTTACTGCAAAGGTTGAGCAGTGATAGATGTCCCGAAATATAATGGCTATACCTCCACCTCTTCTATGCATGTGTTCAAGATTATAGTTCTTATACCCAGCTGGAATAGCAGATTCCAGGAGAGGTTTAGAGGAAGCTGTCAACCAAGTTTCTGTAATAAAAAGGACATCATGTCTCTCATCACAAAGGAGGTTGTGGATGCAAGTAGCATGCTTAGGCAAATACCGCACATTAACCAGAAAGGCTTTGAAAGAAGATTTGCTGAAGTTAGAGGGAGTACTGCCACAGACGTTACCACAAGTGGGTCTAGAATGGAATACATTAGGCTTCTATGGAGATGAGGTACAAACAAATGAAGTATTAGCTTCTAGAGGCATGAGTATGTGTTGGCACAGAAAAGACTTGCTAAGGGCAAGAAGCTCTTCTTTAGAGTATCTTAAGTTAGTCTTACCTTCTTGCAAATGAGGGGCATGGTGGCGGGCACTGGCTGCTTCTGGGATACTGACAGGCACAAATGGGCTTGCCTTAGATGCACCTTAGGCGGGTCAGTGTCGCGCCCGCTCCACCTGTCCACCAGAAGTTCCATCTAAGTAGCGTGGGGAGAGCAGACAGCGAGCAAGCAGCCTCACCCACAAAAACACTGGAGCAGGGAAGCACAAAGCAGATGATGCAGTGACTTTACACTGTTACCAGGAAAGCATAACAAATCTTTTCACCAGAGGTTCCAACAATTTGTACACTGAGTCACAAACTCAGCACCGTATAAAACCAGTGAACAGTGCCACATGTTTCCCCTTCGAAGAAATCCACACAAAATATTAGCCCGTTAAAAATCCCTAGGCTTTCAGAGGACAAGATAAAACACAACCATTTTAGAACCTACAGATAAAAAGTGCAAACAGGTACATTTTTTTATTTTTCTTAAAAAGCAGTTTAGAGAAAGGTAGAAGGACTGCTTTTACTGTCCATGTCTCAGTTCTCTTTTGTTGAGCCAAGTTCTTAATGCTAGAAAGCTCATATTCTTGATGCTAGATTCAAATGAGAAATAAGCAGAACATTTTTTTAGCATTTCTCATACTCGTATAGGCAATGATTTTTCACTGCATTATTATTTGTCAAGCTTGCTGATGTTTCAGACAGCATGCCAGAATTTGCCATGGCTGTGATATAGTAGTTTTATGTCAGATTCATACCCTCTCTGGAACTCTAAAGGCACATCAAAGGAGACGTGCAATAGTTGTGAAATTAGTCTTTTCAAAAAGGTCATCATCATAACATTCTTCTCAACGTCTTCGTGTATTCCAATAATACAGACATTACCCCTATGACTTCTATCCTCCAAATCAATTATTTGTATCCAATTTCCACAGTTTGGGACACCATTCAGGCTGGGTATGGATCCTACTTTCCATATCCGTGACCTTTTGCTCAACTGACGGCAGGTTTTTTTGGAAGCCCGTCACTTGAGCTTGTAAGGACAGAACTTCTGTGGTTGTTGATGCTGTTGCAGTGTTAACTGAGTCAATGTACACCTTGATATCTGCCAGTTCCTTCATTAATGTAATTAGTATAGCTTCTAAGGCAATAAACAAAGGGGCATATTAGCAAGGGCACTATCGCCGCTTTAGCGGCACTTTTTGCCGCTAAAGCGGCGATATTCATATCGCCCTATCAGCAAACTGTCTCTAACAGCAGTTAGCGACAGTTTGCGGGCATTAGCGCCCGTTTTTTTACCGCTTTGCATGTCAGCGATATTTATCGCTAATGACATGCAAAGTGGGCGTTCCCGACGAACAAACCTGGGAAACACCCGCTAACAGGCCTATCGCCTATTAGCAAGGTGGCCATGGCCCCAGTTAGCGACGTGAAAAGTCGTGCTAACCGGGGTCATCGCCATTTATTTAACACCTGCAATTAGCAGGTGTTAGCCATACCTAACATGGGGGTGGATTATGCTGATACGACCACAGGGTCGTATCAGCAAGGTGTTCTCCCTTCTCCATGCAACATCGCTGGTTTTTCAGCGATGTTGGCCCATTTCCCCGCTATCGCTGGAATATTCATCGCCATAGCGCTAATCGTTGCTAATACAGCGTTAGCGTGGGGATATATTCCAGCGATAGCCGGCGATAAAAAAATCACGCTAAGCAGGGTTAGCGATGATTATCGCCTCTTCTTGCTAATATGCCCCAAAATTCCTTTTTGTGCACCCTCAATAGACTGAGGTCCAAAGTTTGCTTGTCTAGAACAAATTGAAATGCACTAAATGGTAGTTAATACAATATAAGAAACTTTTCCCACATATATGTATCAGTAATCTCTGCCATACATATTGTCCTCAAAAAGTATCTTCATTAAAAAAATGTATTTGTAGATTGCATATATAAAATCACATCCATAGCTTAAAAAGGACTTCACATGGTCCATTATTGTCTAATACATCTACAATTCCTAAAATTCATAACCATACAATGACAAAAGAATAATAAAACAAATATGCAATAAAAGTAATCGACGCAGTATTTTGGTGGAAATCAAAATGGTTCACACCACCTTCTTCAGGACAAAATCTATATATCACACACATATTCTAGAAAACAGAGAAATACAAATTACTATACATCTTTTATAAAAAACAATTTAGTGTATTAACACATCAATGTAGTCTGTACCTTAGTGCAATCCATTTTCCACCAAAGCAACATCCCAATATTTTCTGTCAAAACCTCCACACTTATCAATATTGCTCAATTGGTCAAAAATGCACCTGATATTTCTATATTTAAACAGGCCACTCCCTCCAGCTGTCCATGTATAATGTACTGGTTGTGCCTATATCAATAAATACTGCCACCTCTCGGTTATCTACCTGTGTAAGTCTCCAGCACCACTCATTAGTTCACCATAGGGACTGGGTTTATACGCTCCCTGGTTCCTTACTCAAAGCAATCCTTCATTCATGGATATTTTTTATTATGGTAGGAAGGTTCTTAAATTACTCCTTACGGCCTGCATCTGGGTGACTGCCGGGTCCACTGTCCAGCACGCTACCCATTGGGAGAGGTAGGAAGAGGACCATTCTGGAAGATTGAGGAGACAGGGTGGTGCAGTGCCGGTCCCCTGCACACACAACACAGACTAAGGAGGTGAGATGGGGGCCTAGGCCTGTGGAGCATGGCTGACCATCTTTGAGCAGCAACAGTAAGTGGTACATAGAAGGACCCGAGACAGAGGAGTGGGCCCCTTCACGCCAGCGAGTGTTGATTCACTTCCATAGTTCAGGGGGCCCTGGATATTTCAGAGTAGAGGCATTCCTGTGCCTCAGTGGCTTACTGCAACAAAGGAGCCAATCTCGTACCTTGGGGAGTCACTGGAATCCATTAAATCTGACCAACACCTTGACCGGTCACCAGCAATAGATGTCTATCGCACCAGGGGGCTGCACCTACTAACTTCATGTGGCCTAAAAAAGTTCTTGCCAACAGAGTATCTAGCTACTTCTCACCTGTGGAGACAAGGGGGGCTGTTACCGGGGGGAGCCCGGGAGCAGAGATGGTGCTCACTAAGGAGGACTTCCTCGCCTCCTTGAGAGACTTCAAAAGGGAGATGAGGGAAGAGCTTAAATCAGATCTAGATGGTTCTCTAGAAGCTCTCCGATCATATTTACAGGGCAAATAACGTCCCTCCAGCAAAGATCTAGACTTAGTGGGCACGCACACATTGGATATCGAATCCAGGGTACAGGAGCTGGATCATAGGACCTCCCAAGTAGAAGGATCAGCAAAAATTCTCCATGAGCAACTCCAAGCCACTATCTTGAAATGCGAAGATTTCGAGAACAGATCTAGCAGAGACAACATTAGACTACTCAACATGGAGGAAGGAGTGGAGGGGCCAGACTGGAGGCATTTGTCATTGGTTTGTTCTCGGTAGTGCTCGCTCCAGAAGGCATGGCGGCAAAAATAGACAGGGTCCATAGGGTGGGCTCCCCATCCCCTGGGAAAGGCAGACAGCCGTGAGACATCCTAGCCAAGCTTCAATCATTCAAGATGAAGGAGGGTTTGCTTGCTCACTGTTTCAGGATGTGGCGCCTGCCACATTAGCATGGAGGCAGCATGGAGGCCCATCACAGAAATCCTGAGATGGTATAATATGAAATACTACTGGACTTACCCCTTTGGTGTCGTCTTTCCTCTCCATAATAAAACCCACCATGTTTTCACTTATGCGGAGGCAGCTGGCATGCTGGTGCCCACCATGTTAGCATGGAAGCAGCAGTTCCGGCCCATAACGGAAAACCTGAGACAGGACAATGTAAAATACCACTGGACTTCCCCTCTGGTGTCGTCTTTCCTCTCCATAATAAAACCCACCATGTCATCACTTATGCAGAGGCAGCTGGCATGCTGGGCCTTTCACCTCCTGAGGATTTGCCCACCGGGAGTAACCCGAATGGTACAAGAGATTTGGCAGCAGAAGACAGCCGCAGAGAGCAGTGGTGGACACAAAACCGCACACGACAGCAGAAGAAGAAATGACTCTGTGGTTTTGGGGGGGTCCTGGGGCACCTAGTTCTCCAGGGGGGCAGTGCTATAGGGAAAGAATGGACATCACTGGCTGGCGCCTTTCTTTCTGATGAATGATTTGGGCCTGATGACCTGCACTGGGGCAATGCGTCACTCTTTAGAAGAAAAGTGATCTATGCATATAGTTTACTCTAGGTGAACTATACTTGACCCTGTGATTAGTCGTTCTTCACAGTCGCTAGAACTATGTGCTTGACTGTGACTTATATAGCTTATATTCAGCTTGTCACATGAGGTTATTGACCAATACGTATGTCCTAATGTTTTTCTATGATGTGAGAAACTTCAATTGGGGTTTCTTTATCCCACCTGTTCTGGTTTTGGGGATTTTTGTTGTTCTGGTTACAGGTACGCGAGCACCATTTTTACCATGTTAAATACACGCAGACACAGGAGAGGCATATCACTGGCACAGGGGCATACGCCACCATATCATTTTTAATCATGGTCATCACTACACTCACCTGGAATGCCAAGGGGCTTAACTCACCAGCCAAGTGTCATAAACTATGGCAATACCTATTAGACCAAAGGCATTACGTGGTGACTTTTCAGGAGACCCATATGAAACGGTCAGAGGAACATCGGCTGTGACACAGTGCTTATCCCATCATATATAAATCCTCAAACTCAACCAAACACAATGGGGTGGCTCTATTCTTTCACGCCTCCCTGAAATTTCAGCCTGAAGGCAGTAAAGTTGACAAAGAGGGGATTGTGGTTAAGGGTAGGATACATGGCCGTCTGTGTACATTTGAATCTATTTGTGCACCTAACTCTAACCAAGCCTTATTCCTGAGTTCTGTTCTGTCAATGCTGGGGGGGTTCACCGAAGGAGAGATCATTCTAATGGGAGACTTCAACCTTACCTGGGATTCAGGACTGGAGAGTACGCACCCACACAGGATGTAGGCATGCAGCTTCCCCAAAGCATTGAAACAAGAGTTTATCTCCTTGGGCCTGGTAGATGCATGGCACATGCTCAATCCCACCACCAGGGACTATACCTTTTTCTTGCGTACTCATCATTCTTATTCCAGGCTCGATTATGTTTTCATGAGTAAGGTTCTAGCCACAGCACTCCAGGCAACCTCCATTCACGAGATCACTATATCTGACCATGCGCTGGTTACATTAGCTGTATCGTGGGATGCAGCAACCTCGAAATATAGATGCTGGTTCTTCCCGGCAGCTCTAGCTTTGGACCGACACCTGCGTGAGGAATTCCGGAAATCCATTAGAAAATACATCCTCTTGAATGACCCCAAAGACACCAATCCAGCTAACAAATGGGACTCCTTCAAGGCAGTACTCTACGGCAAATGCATCTCACTTCATTTAGCACTAAAATAAGTAGAGGACATGAGAGAGGTTAATATTAGAGGAAGAACGCCAAGAGGCAGAGCAGGCATATAAGAAACACCCTACTCTCATTCTACAGTGGAGAGTTACAGCCCTACGAGGCAAACTCAATGCTATTCACAATAATAGGGCTGAGCTTAACCTTTTATGACTTAAACGCAGGACGTATGAACTGGGAAATAAGGTGGGTACACATCTGGCCAGACAGTTGTGGATTAGGAGGGAACGAGAGTACATAGGAAACACTGAACAGAGAGTGGGGGGAAGGGCAACTACAGAAGAGTAGAAAGCTCGGGCCTTTGGTCGCTTCTACAAGGACCTTTACACAGCTGATAGCCACAAGGAGGCAGAGCAAATTCAGTATTTGGATGAGCTGGAGCACCTGAGGGTGACAGCGGCGCAAAACAAGATACTTGGAGAGCTGATAGATGAGGAGTAGGTCCATAGGGCTGTAGCAAATCTTAAGCTTCATAAGACACCAGGCCCCGATAGGCTCACAACACAATTCTTTAAGACATTTGGGGCGGAACTTATTCCAAATATGGTGAGCCTTTACAACTCCAAAGCAGATTCAGGGGCAGTGACCACTTCCATGGATGAGGGCCTCATCTCTGTACTACCCAAACCAGGCAAAGACCCCCCCCACCAGTTAAGTTCATACCGCCCAATAGCGCTCCTCAACCTAGACGAAAAGATATGCACAAAAATTATAGTTACCAGGCTGGAGGATCTCATACCAGACTTGATACATCCAGACCAGTATGGCTTTATCAAAGGCCGACAAATGCATGATAACTTGTGGAGGGTTTTCCAAATAGTCGAGAAAGCAACCAAAAAATCGCTTCCAGTAGTCCTACTGGCATTAGACGCCAAGAAAGCTTTCGACTGGGTGGACTGGCCATTTCTATTCCGCACCCTGGAAAGGTTCGGATTCTGCGAACGGTTTATCACTATGATTAGGGCCAACTACGCATGTCCTAGTGCCCATGTCCTGGTCAAAGAGGTAGGCTCAGACTTATTTTATTTGGAAAGTGAAACGCGGCAGGGGTGTCCCCTCTCACTGTTATTATTTGGCCTAGGCATTGAACCCTTGGCGGCTAAGATACGAATGACACCATCCATTCGTGGCATTCTGTTTGGTATGGAGGAGCACAAAATCTCCCTCTTCGCAGATGACATTTTAATGTCTGTTGCCACGCCTTGGTCCTCTTTGGAGGTGGTGCAGGCAGAACTGAGATGATTTAAACAAGTGGCAGGACTCCGTATCAGCTTGACCAAATCCTGTTTGCTTGACTTCACCCTGCCACAGTGGGAGATGGAGTCTTTGGTGACTTCCACCCCCTTTCAAGATCTTGGACCTTTTTAAGGCTAACTATCCCCCTCTTCTTCAACTATGAAAGACAGACTTCTGGAGGTGGTCACCCCTGTACATCTCATGGCTAGGCCGCATTCACGAGGTGAAAATGATGGTTTTACCTAGACTTCTGTACCTTTCCCAGGGAATGCCGATCGAGCTGGACCTGCAGTTCTTGGCTACGATAAAATCTATGGTCATTTGTTTCATGTGGCAGGACAGCAGGGCATGTCTCCCCTATAATCAACTTTGGCTTCCAAAAAGTTCAGGGAACCTGGCTTTAACAGACTTGCACCTTTACTACAAGGCTTCCCAACTATGAGTGATCACCAAGTGGTCAGCCCGGGAGTCCGATAAACATTGGCTCTGTATGGACAGGGCAGTGGCAGGGAGATACATATGGGACCTCATTAACCCTGGGCGGTGAACTCCGCTCCGCTTGCGGAGTTTGCGGAGTTTTCTGCACTCCGCGTTACGCGGAGATTGCGGAGTTCTGAAAAACTCCGCTTCGCGTTGCGGGGCGGAGTTTTTTTCCCCGCTTGCATTCGCCAATGTCAAGTTGGTGACCGCAAGCAAGGAAAATCAACCTCCCGGCGAGATTTTTCCTCGTTCGCGATCGTCAACATCAAGTTGGCGAGTGCAAGCGTGGAAAATCAACATCCCGGCGAGATTTTTCCTCATTCGCGATCGTCAACATCAAGTTGGCGAGTGCAAGCGTGGAAAATCAACATCCCAGCGAGATTTCTCAACGCGGGGGGGTCAGGTTTCTCATTGCGAGTGGTCGCGTATGCTCGTGACCGCTCGCATTGAGAAACTGCCCGTTCGCGTTGAGAAAGCTACTGCTCGAGTAAAAATCTACTCGAGCGGCAGAAAAGGAAAGCTTGCACTGTGCATGGTGCTGTTCGCAATGATTGCACAGTGCGGACAAGCATCCGTCACTGTGCAATCACCGCGAACTGCATTTTTCTATTAGACTCTGCCGCTCGCGGAGCTCTGCGTAGTGCGAAGGAGTTTTTTTTGCACTTTGCGGTGTTCCGCGTACTGCAACTCCGCCCAGGGTTAGACCTCATGTGGAAACCTAAAGCAGACGGTCCACCGGATGTCTATCTGAGTACCCCTACGAAGACTACGCTAAAGGTATGGGATCAGGTCAACAGGACCTCTGCTTGGACCACTTTCCCATCCCCATTCACGCCAATTCACTATAACCCTGCTTTTTCCCCAGGACATCTGCCGGGACATTTTGAAGCATGAAGGGCGGGGGGATGCCTCACTTTCTCAGATCTATTCCATAACTGGGATATTCTCCCATTTGAACACTGTCAGAGGGAGTTCCATTTACCAACGACTCAATGCAAAAACTACACCCAACTCCAACACTGGCTACTTGGCTCAAAATTGAAGGAGGCATCAACCAGAGACCTTACACCTGCAGAGCCGTTTGTGAAAAGTGGGAACGGCATAAAGGGTAGTATCTAACTTCTACACTCACTACTACTCTCTACACTTCTCACCCCCCAACCATGACACAGGGTGTTTTGGGAACGAACTCTGGGGGTACAATCCTAGACAAGCAGTGGGACAGACTATATAGAGACATACCTAAATTCAATCACTCAAAGGGGATGCGTGAGGCTCATTATAAAGTATTATATGATTGGTAAGTATACCCCACAAAATGAAACTAATCTTTCCCACGACTTCGGATCTGTGCTGGAGAGGGTGTGGGCAACTGGGGGATTTTAAACACATCTGGTGGGATTGTCCGACGATCCGCCCATTTTTGGTCAGATATACTGGCACAAATTAAAGACATCCTGGAATAACCTGTGCCAGAGGATCCAGGCTTTGTGCTCCTGGACTTACAGGCTGATGTCCTCAAACGCCAGACTATAGGTGATAGATCTATCCTATGGTTATGCTTGGGTACAGCAGAAATGGTGGTAGAAGCAGCCTGGAAGCAGAAAGAGGCGCTATTCATGACTCAATGGCACTCCCGCCTATGGCAGGCTCTAATGATGGACCGCATGGCCAACATGCTCTCTGACTCCTTTAAAAAAGTTTGAATATACATGGGGTCCCTTGGTGGAGTATCTCTCAAGAAGGCTTCCTCTGTGCACATTCCCAACCCAAACACGTGCGCTCCATTTTATTTATTTTTATTTTAAAGGTTTTGTATAGCGTTGGCTAGATCCAGAGGTATCAGAGCGCTTTACAGAAGCAAGCGCAAGGCAAATATCAATGGAACAATGGTTACATGCAAAATACAATCAAGAACATGAGAATCTCAACATCGAATCAGGAGAAAGGCAAAAATCTTAGGTTTCAAAGGTTATATCCAAGAGAATCCAAGATGGCCGTCCGGTGCGGAGCTCCGGCCGGGAGCTCCCGGACAGGGAATGCCTTTTTCGCGTATAATTCCTCTTTATCCCCGTAATTTTCCCCGTAACCGACTGTGGACTTCGTGAGGACATGTCGAATGCCCGGTGGAGTTGCTTGGTTTGGCTAAAGAGGTGTTTGGCCCAGGTTTCGCCCGCAGCCAACACCTACCCAGCCGGACATCGGAACATGGCATCCCTCGTCCCGCTGCTGTTATTTTTCCGCCTCTGCTACTGCCCTCGGAACAAACCGCCATGGACTGCCGATGTAAAATCATTCTTGGCGCAGATCTGAAAACGTCGGTGGGCTCCGGATGGCGACGGATTGAACCGGGGGCGAGATCTCCACACTTCCGGGACATCGTGACGACATGGCTGATGCCCAGTGGAGCCGCCTGGTTCGGCTAATGAGGAGCCTGGCCCGGGTCTTCCCGCGGCCATCACCTACCCGTCTGGACATCGGGACATGACAGGCCATGTCCCGCGGCTTCTGTTTTCTCCCTCTGCTGCTTCCCTCGTAACTATTACCCGCGGATGCCTGATCTTCAAACCAGCCTGGACACAGCTCTTTCATCATTGGAATGGCTCCAGAAGGCGGCAGTCTGAACGGGGACGAGATTACACTCTTCCGTACCGTCCCTCTACCCACCAGGTCGCAAGTTACTGCTGGCCCGACGCTATATCACCTGCAGCGCTTCCTGGGTCGATGGTGAGTGCCACTGCGCTGTTTGCTCCGTTGTACCCGCTTTCCCGCCTGCAGTCTGCCAACCCGGATAATACTCCCAGCTCATGCTGCTGCCTCGCTGCCCCCCCCATGCTGGCCGTCCACTCTGAGGTACTCCGCCTTGATCCCGTCTTCTTTGACCTGAGAGCCCTTTACAGGTATGGGGGTGCGGGAACTACGCCCGGAGGACTATCATCGCCAATTCCCCTGTGGTCCGGAGCCTCTGCACGCTTCTTCTCCCTGCCTCCTGCCATTGACTCTGGAACTGTGTACCCTCCTTTGACTTCTTCCCTCTTTGTGCTTAATTCTTACTCCCTGGTTCGCATCGTGGACTTTTGTTCCTCTGACTTTTGACCCGCCAGCCATTTTGTTGCGGACCATCGCAGATCTCTCGGACCTGGACCCACCATCTTGTTCTACTCATGTCCTTCCACCCTCCCCTCCGCTCTCACTCCGACGATCATCAAAGTATTTCCCCCTCCTTCTGGTCTGCCTTACTCCATCCTCCCTCTCCAGGCTCCCTCCTATCCCCGCACCCGCTTTCATAACATCACTGTTATCCCTTTCTACCTTCTCTCCCCCCCTTTGAATTTTGTCCACTATCCTTGTTAATTCCACGCAACTCTGTCTCCAAATTACTGTTCCCTGACCTTATGGGTTTTTTTTTTTGCTATGTTTTCTTTTCGCTTGAGTTGAACGTCTTTCTCTTTCTGCCCGCTCAGCCTATGCCCCCTCCCCCCTCTGGGTCTCTCCCCCATCTATCCTTCTACTCTTATCCCCCCTTCTCCCTCTCTGCCGCCTATGATTTGGCATTCACTTTGAAATATTCGTGTAAAATGTTTAATTGATTATTGTTGTAACTTGCTCCTGTTCATAATGTAAAGCGCTCTGATACCTTCGGGTCCAGCCAGCCCTATATAAAACTCAATAAATACAAATACAAATACAAATAAATATATACAGTTAATAAAATAAGGGAGGTATGACCGAGGAACACACAATAAAATATAACAAAGCAACATTTGTAGGGGTATGAGGGATGGGGTAACTGAAGAGAAGTCAAGACAAATTAACAAAATCAGGGAAGAACGCAAAAAATTACAGAAATGGAGTTAGAGCTGACAAAATACATGAGAGACCAAGGAGAGCAAAGGCAGGTGTAAACAATAAGGAGAACACAGGGGAAACGAAAGGTCAGCAGGTTAGCAGAGAGCTGACCTGTATAGGTGATCAAAGGATATCAGGATCTGAAAGAATCATGGACTCCAGTATTTATTGGGGAGAGGGCGTTTTAGGTCTCTTTTGAAGCTGGGGTAGGAGGGGTTGCAGCGAAGGTCCCTCGGAAGGGCATTCCAGATGCTAGGCGCATTTCCCGAGAAGGAGCGAGTCTGGGTGGATTTCTTTTTTAGTAACAGGGGAACGAGGAGAAGAGCATTAGAGCTTCTCATCAGTCTGGCGCTTCCTGCTCCTGTGAGTTTATTTGTTAAGTAAACCGGAGCTTGAGAGTGAAGAGCTTTGTGGGTGATGCAGGCAGTCTTGTAGATACATCTTCCTTCGATGGGGAGCCATTTAAGGGATTTGAGGGCAGGCGTGATGTGGTCAAACGGTTTGCAGTCAGTGTTAAGCCTGGCAGCCATGTTGAACATGGTTCTGAGGGGGGCCAGGTGAGCTTTAGGGGCACCAGCGAGAATAGCGTTGCCTAAATCAAGTTTAGAGAGGACTAGCAATTGAATGACCCATTTAAAGTCATCTTGAGGGATAAAGGGTTTGATTTTTTTTAGGTGTTTAAGAGTGAAAAGTGCTCCTTTGGCTGAGTTATTGATATGGTCCTTCAATGCCAAATTTTTGTCCAGGATGTCCATCTCTTCCAATTTTAGGAATGCTATTTGGGGCTGTTTGGGGAGGGAGGCAGTCCCCCTGGGTGCTCCTCCACCCGTCTGGTGGTCGGTTTCGCAGGTTTTACTCTCTAAGGACTGATAGATGTATTCCTGTGTACCTTTGTTGGGGTAAATAGGGAGGTGGGTGGGGAGTCTGGGGGGGAATTGTAATTCCATAATGGCGTTTCTCAGTGGTACTTTCTTTTAATTTTACCTTCTGTTAAAACCACTTCCTCAGTGAAAGGCAACTAACCTGTTCTATAGAATGAACCCTTTGTATTACAGGAAGTGTGATATAGTGTATTGTACTATTGTGTGCGCTGGAAATTTCAATAAAGACAGTTTTGACAAAAAAAAATTTATACACATATATGTGTGCGTCTGTGTAATTTAAATTAATTTTTAATTTCATTCATTAAATTTAGAATTAATTTAAATAAAATTGTGTGTGTGTGTGTGTATATATATATATATATATATAATTGTATTTAAATTACATTCATTTTTTAAACCCTTTTACCACTACCCACCCCTAAACTCTAAAGTTACCCCTACAACCTTATACCACTACCCACCCCAAAGCCTAAAATTACCATTACCATCCTATACCCCTACCCACCGCTAAACCCTAAATTTAGAGTTGGAGACTAGAGCCATTCATTAATGAGATAAGTTATTTATTTTGTGTTAGCCCCTTAGGTTACAGCAATAGGAGGTACATCCTCTTAGGGCTCCATCCTGGCTTTCACTCTACATCACACACCAACATTCTATTACAGCATTCACTCTTAGGGGCTTATTATGAGTTTGGGGTCCCATGGACTGCCATACTGGTGGTGGCGGTCTGAGTGTGGAGAGCTCAGTGGTCCGACCACCGTATTACCAGTTGGGCAGATCACCTTGGCAAAGACCGCGGTTGACCCTCCGAGACTGCCAGCAGACCGCTGACCACTGGGTTTGCGGTCGGGAATAGGCAGCCGCAATAGGGTTGTACAGGGGAGCAGCACCACCATGCGTATTACGAGTTGCCTTTTTCGCAAGCTGACTGCAGTGGTCCGACCGCCTGCTTCAAGGTGACAATGGATTTGGGGTGTATACTCACCGCTTTCTTGTTTTTCCAGGCAGATTCCAACGTGGATCCCTTTCTTCATGTCCCCCTTCACAGTAGGGCCTTCATCCCGAAGAATACAACCCTGTTTGCAATGATCTACAGGTGAGTCCCTTTCGTATTGTTAGATCTGGCATCCTTGGCGTGGTTTTCCCTGACTTTTGTCTCTACCTCCTGTGTTTTTGATGCTGTGCTGAATTTCGTTTTTGCTGTCTTTGATGCTTTGGGCACTTTGCCACTGCTGATCAGTGTCAAAATGCAAGTGCTCCCTGTGTAAATTGATATTGTGATTGGTTCTCCCTGATTGGCATATTTGTTTTACCAGTAGGTCCCGAATAAAGTGCACTGAGTGTGCCAGGGCTGGTAAATCAAATGCTACTAGTGGGCTTGCAGCGCTGATTGTGCCACCCACATGAGTAGCCCTGAAAAGATGTCTCAGGCCTGCCACCATGGTGCCTGCGTGCAGTTTGTTAACTGCCATGTCGACTTGGCAAATGTACCCACTTGCCAGGCCCTAACCTTCCCTTTTCTTACATATAGGGCACCCCTATGGTAGGCCCAAGGTACCCCCTGGGCAGGGTGCAGTGTATGTAAAAGGTAGGACATGTACTGGTGTGTATAACATGTCCTGATAGTTAAATACTGCCAATTTTGTTTTTCACTATTGAAAGGCTATCTTGCCCCACAGGACAGAATGGGGAATGCTTTGTAACATTTTACAAGCATATCTTCCCATAGGGATAAGATTGACAAATGGAGTTTGGTATCCCTGAACTCAGGATTTAATAACACATCTTTTAGTAAAGATGCTTTTTAAATTGTGTGTTTGAAAATACCACTTTTAGAAAGTGGCTATTTTCTTGTTCAACCACCCTGTGTGCCTCTGCCTGTTTGTGAATTGACTGTCTGGCTTTGGAGTGACAGAATACATTTTTGGGGTATAAGTATTAGACCTAAAACCCCTGAACTTTAGATCATTCCTGGAATTCAAGAGGAACCTTTGCCAAGGAGACGAGTTGGAGAGACTGAGGAGATGTACTGCCCTTGCTGTGTGTCTGGGGTTGGCCTGCAGTTGCTGTTTCTGCCAAGGAAAGGAGAAGGACTTTGCTGTGTGCTGTGTCCCCTGCTTGAAGGAGATCTCCAAGGGCCTGAAGTGCGCTGGCCTCCTGTTCTGAAGTCTCAGGGTCACAAAGACTTCACCCCCAGCTCCCCTGAACTCTGCTGCTGTGAGTTCTGACCTGCCAAGAGGTGCCTGTGCCAGTTTTGGGCCTCTGGAGGTTGTTGCTGCTGTTTGGGAGCTGGAAGCAAGAAGAAACTCAAAGAACTACAGAAATTGACGCATCGCTCTTCTTGCGACTGTTTTCCCGACGCATCTCCACAGCGCGAGAAGAATTAGCCACGCATCGCCGCACCGCTGCGGAAACTGCTGCAGCGCCTGTTGCCGCTGCAAGAATCGACGCATTGAGGGAACGCGGCTGAAGAGGACTGACGCAGCGCTGCTCGACGCCACTGCATACAACGCCGACGCATCCCGGATTTCCACGCATTGTACCTGTCCGGCAAGTTCTTCCGATGCATCACCCATGGACCGGAACCGTCACAAAGAATCGACGCATCACTCCCCATATAGACCGGATTTAATGCAACCCTTCCACTGCGTGCAGCGGGACTGTCGCATCGCCTCCCCAAGGTCTCAGGAGTGTCGCATCTCTTTGTTTTTCGACACTGCGGCTGTTTGTATTGTGAACTTTGACGCATCTATACGTACTTTGGTGAAAAGTCACGCATCCATAGTTTTCTAGGGTACAAGTTCTTGAAACCTTTTGAAAGTCGTATTTTTAACTGTGTATATTGGATTTATGTCATTTTGGTCTTGTTTAGTTTGGATAAGTATATTCTATTTTTCTAAACTGGTGTGGTGTGCTTTTGTGGTGTTTTCACTGTGCTACTGTGAGTGTTGGTACAAGTACTTAACACATTGCCTTTGGGATAAGCCTGTCTGCTCGTGCCAAGCTACCAAGGGGGTGAGCAAGGGTTATCTAGAGTGTGTATCTCCCTTGCCCTGACTAGAAGAAAGGGTCTATTTGGACAAAGGTACCATCTCTGCCAACTAGCGACCCCCATTTCTAACAGTGTGTGAGTAACTGTGTGGGCATGTGAGTGTCTATACGGGTGTGAGAGTGGCTGTGCGGCTGTGTGAGTGGGTGTGGGAGTGGCTGTGTGGGTGTTTGGGCAGCTGTGTTGGTGTGTGAGTGGTTTTGTGGATCTTTGAGTCAATGTGTGAGTGGCTGTACCAGTGTGTTAATGGGTGTGTGGATGGGTAAGTGGGTAAGTGGTTGCGTGAGTGGGTGTGTGAGTGGTCATGTGTGTGTGTAAGTGGTTGCATGAGTGGGTGTGTGAGTGGTTATGTGGGTATGTGAGTGTGTGTGTGAGTGTTTTTGGGTCTTTATGGGTATATGAGTGGTTGTTTGGGTATCTAAGTGGGCGTGTGAGAATGTGAGTGTGTGAGTAGGTATGTGGATCTGTGAGTGAGTGCATGTGTTTTTTTAAATTGGGGTCTGGGTCAATCTGCCAGATCCAGAAATTCTCATGTGCTAAAAAAAGCATTTTTCAACACTTTCTTGCCCATGAGGGGTCCCTCACAGACCACACCATCAGTCACATGGGATCAGGGTTTCTCTACCCTGACCCCTTCTATCACTTTTACATTTTATTTTCCCCTCTGGGAATCGTGTCCCAATGCACAAAATGGCGGCTGACACTCGCCTCTCAGGTTGCAGCCAGGCAATCACAGAATTGCTGTTGGCACGTGGATCCACGGATCTGCCCGGATCCATGAAGGTTCCATGGCGGATCTGTGTCTCTAGATATGCATAACAATTTTTACTTTAATAACTTCAAAACTACTAAACAGATTTAGACCAAGTTACAAAAACCACTTTTTCTGTACCAAGATCTAGCATTCTGCCAAATTTTGAGTAATTCTGTTGAGCAGCTAAGGCTGTAGTCATCTCTAAAATCCCTATGGGAAATTGCATGGGGAAAATGCATTTTAGGCCCCCACCTTTTCCTCAACCCCTGTCATCCCGACAGCAGCTGAAGTTACTAGCAAGCTAGTTTTGAAAATATCATAAAGATTTGTCAAACGGCAGTAGCAAACCAAAAAAGTTATTTCCTATGTAAACTAGGTCCTAACTATTTATTTATTTTATTTTATTTATTTATTTGAAAGGTTTTATAGAGCACTGGCTACACCCGGAGGTATCAGAGTGCTTTACAAGAGCAAGAGGAGTCAACAAAAACAAAACACTAATTCAGAGCAAAGAGAACGACATTCAGGAGAGAGCACATCTCCCTATTTCTAAGGACAGCCAGGGTTCTGGGCGATTAACGAGTTATAGTACATATAGAAATAAAATGGAGGTAATGACTCGAGGCATGCGAAAGAAGAGCAACAGGGAGAACGCAGATAGAAATGGAGGAGGGCAGGGGAACAAAGAGGGGGGAGGGAAGCACAGGACAGGGGAGAAAGTCCTCAGAATAGCAGGCAGAACATACGTTAGAGCTGCTAGGATAGGAGCGGGGCAGGGGAGAGCAAGGTCAGGGTACACAGAAGGGAAGAGTACAAAAGGGAGAGTGAAAGGTCAAACAGGTTAGCCGAAAGGCAACCAATACAGGGGAGACAGTTTGCCAGGACGGAAGAGAAATTATAGACTCCAGTACTTGTTGAGAAGGTGACATTTTAGGTCTTTTTTAAAGCTGAGGTAGGAGGGGTTGCAGCGCAGGTCCTTCGGTAGGGCATTCCAAATGCTAGGAGCATTTCCAGAGAAGGAGCGAGTTTGGGTGGATTTCTTTTTTAGTAGTGGGGGGACGAGGAGGAGGGCCATGGAGCTTCTCATCAGTCTGGAGCGGCCTTCAATTTTGAGTTTGTTTGTTAGGTATGACAGAGATTGTGAGTGGAGAGCTTTGTATGTGATGCAGGCAGTCTTATAAAAGCATCTACCTTCAATGGGCAGCCAATTTAGGGATTTGAGGGCTGGAGTGATGTGGTCAAATTCTTTACAGTCAGTAATGAGCTTGGCCGCCAGTTTGAGCACAGCTCTAAGAGGGGCCAGGTAGATTTTTGGGGTTCCTGTGAGGATGGTATTGCCGTAATCAAGTTTGGAGAGTACTAATGATTGTACTACACATTTGAAGTCGTCTTGGGGGATGAAGGGTTTGATTTTTTTGAGGTGTCTGAGAGTGAAAAGTGCTCCTTTGGCCGAGTTATTAATATGGTCCTTCAGTGCCAAGTTTTTGTCAAGAATGAAACCTAGGGATTTTGCTGAGTTGGATAAGGTGAGCGGACAGTTGAGGGCGTTGAGGTCAGATATCCAGCCTTGGATGGGGAGATGGTTACTTTTAGGAGAGAAAAGAATAATTTCCGTTTTGTTAGGGTTCAGTTTGAGATGGTTAGAGTAAAACCAAGATTAAACCTTGCTCAGGGTATTGTTTAAATGTAGAACATCAGCATGGGATTTGATCTTATAGTAGAGTTGGGTGTCATCGGCATATAGGTGATAGCCGATCCTGGCTTGTTTCAGAATGAGAGTGACGGGTTCCATAAAGAGGTTGAAGAGGGAGGGTGAGAGAATTGAGCCCTGGGGGACGCCTAGTGGAGTGGGTAGGTGAGTGGGAGGATTAGGCGGGGGCACGCTGCAGAAAAAGGAGGCATGTCTGTGGAAATTTGGGGGGTGGGCAGGGCCAGCCTTTGAGGGAAGGATTGATCAATTTTAACAATTTTATCCAAGAGGAAGTTGGCAATTTCCTCACATCTTTCGAGTGAGGCTGTCGGCACTGGGGGGGCAGATGAAGATTGTTTTCCGACAACGCTAAAGTGTTCTCTGGGCCTGTTTTTGGCACGATCAAGTTGTGCACGAAAGAAAGAAGCTTTTTCATAAAAAATTTGCTTTTGTAAGTTGATCTTGCAGATCTGAGGAGGGCAAGATGGGAGGGCGAGGGGTGTTGTCTCCATGTTCTTTCAGCTAGTCTAAGTTGTCTTCTTTCATTATAGAGATCAGGATTGAACCATGAATTAGATTGGATTCTTATTTGTTGTTTTAGTTTGAGTGGAGCAACTTGATCCAGGACATCACTAATGGCCTTATTGAATTGGTCAGTGAGCTCGTTAGCGTTATGGGAGAGAGGGAGGAGTTGTAGCTGGGCTTGGAGTTTGGACTCCAGTTCACTAGGGGGGATTTGTTTAAGGTTTCTTGTCAATATCTTGGGTTTATTATAAACTAGTTTGGGGAGAAGGGCACTGGTTGAGATGTTGAACAGAATGAGATGGTGGTCAGACCAGTCGATGGGGATGATGTTGGTAAGGGAGACAAGGTCAGAGTTAGAGATAATTGCGTCTAGTGTGGCCCCTTTGGTATGGGTAGGATTGTTGCATAGTTGTTTAAGGTTATTCAACTCGAGAAGGTTAATGAGTCGCTTGACTGTAGGATCATTGGCATTATTCCAATGGATGTAGAAATCTCCTAAAAACTGATTTTTAGAGGCAGAAAGGGAAAAGTGGGTGAGGAGATCAGATAATTCTTCAGCAAAGAGGAGGGACTCACCCGGCGGGTGGTAGATGTTATGTAGTGTAATCCGAGGCGAGCCTTTGACTGAGAGTTCAACGCCAAGGTATTCGAATGTCAGGTGCTCAGCGTTCTTCAGAAGGGAGAGTTGCAACTCCGTTTTATGGATTAGGGCAAGTCCACCCCCTTTTCTGTTGGGTCTGTCCTGTCTAATGATGGAGTAGCCAGGGGGGGTGAGTAGATCGAGAATAGCCGTCGAGTGGACATTGAGCCAAGTTTCGGTGAGGAAGGCAATGTCAATAGCCTCACTGAGGATGGTTTCTGAAATCTCGGTAGCATGGAGAACAGCCGATCTGCAGTTAACAAGCATGCAGGAGAAGGGATTAGGGTTATCCTTAGCAGGTTTAAGGGAGTGGATGGTGGTGAGTTGTGCAGTAGGTCTAGGTGAGAGGGGAGTGGAAGGGACTCGGTTGACGCCCACAATGAATGGGATGGTGGAGTAAGGGAGGTGCTCCGTCGGCAGAGGCTTAGGGAGATAGGAGTTGCACAGGTCATTTAGGGCAGACGTGGAGAGGGAGCCCACAGCGCGGCGAGGCCTGAGAGCTCGTCTGCAAAGGGGTATGGTCTGGCTTCGGGCATGTTGGGCGAAGAGACGAGAGCCAGGGAGACGAGTATCCGATAATTTGGGGCAGACCCTGGCGTTAAGGATGGAGAGATCTCCTCTGAGCCGAGTTAGTTCAGTAGCCATAGCATTGAGTATATTTTCAATGCTGTTGAGTGTCTGTGCAATAAAGTTGGGGGGGATACCCACAGAAAAGGGGTCATTGTTGACAGGGGAAGGCAAATCATCGACTGGAGGGTGTGCAAGGACGGGGGAGGGAGTCAAAACGGTGTTAGGACAAGTATTGAATAGATTCTGCGAGGAGTGATTCGGGACAGTCAAACCATCAGGGGGTGCGGAGGGTGAGAGAGAGAGAGAGAGAGAGGGAGGATTAGAGGAAAGAGCCACATCATATTGCTTAAAAAGGATGTCTTTAGGAGTCGGAGGCTTGGACATAGTGGAGAGAGAGGATGGAGTCCAGGGGGAGGCAGGGGTGGGGGAAAGGATTTAGTGGGAGAATCTGGTAAGATAGTAGGAACAGGGGGGGAGGGATCGAAGGGAAGAGAAGGAAAGAGATTAAACGGTCTTAGAAGAGCGAGGGCCGGAGGACTTCCGCAGAGGAGTGGGGCCCCTTCAGTAATTTAAGTTGCAGGCAGGAAGGGAGGGCATGCACTGGGGTGGTGGGTGGAGAAATGTGGGAGCCAGGCACTTGGGTTACTGAGGGATTAAGGTCATGTTGAGAGAGTTGGTAGGACATAGTACTGAAATAGCTGTCAAAAATGTTGAGGTGGTGATCAGATGCTTGGATAAGAATATTACCCGTTCTGAATATAGTTATACCGATTTCCCCATTGAAAGAGATAGAGGGGGTAGTCGACAGTTTAAATCCATATGGGATTTTGGTAGATTTAGTGATAGGAAGGTGGCGAAGGAAAGTGTTTTTCCATTTTGTAGGGCGTTTGGTGTGGAAAATAAAGTTTGTTTTCACTGGACATGACAGGCTGTGGTAGGTATCAACTATTAACGTTTCAGGGTGAAGTTTCAATAATTTGTGTTTGAAATTTTTCTTAGCGTTCATGGAAATATTAGGGGGATACAAGATGCTCCATGAGTTAGGGCCATGTCTATTGAGAGCCGGATCCGGGTGATTGAGAAGGGGCTTGGGGGAAGACATGGTAAGAAGCATAGTAGGAGTGGAGGCAGTTAAGGCTAGGGAGGGAAGATTGGAAAAGTACTATATAGGGAGGGATTGAGAGATTGAGGTTAGAAAGTAATTTTCGAAATGGAGAGTATCAGCGCGGAAAAATGGGCGACCTAGACGACATCAAAACGAAAGAATATAGACAACAAAATTTGCAAAGGAGGGAGACACAGCGTAATGGGCAAAATAGGAAATGGCATAATACTCAAAAACAAAAATATCAATAAAGACATCAGAATTTGAAATGTCAATTACAGCAAGTAGTGAAAGAAAAAAAACATCAACCACATCGAGCAAAACAGCATACATCAAAATTAGTGAAGGGGTCTATTTAGTAACCAATTGTGATTGAAGGAAGGAATTTTCTTTTTTTTCTCCCTTTCTTCTTTTTTTCCCCTTTTCTTTTCCTTCCCTTTTCCCTATTTTCTTCTCTTCTTTCTCACTATTTTCTTTTTTCTTTCCTTTTTTATTAATCCAGTGGAACTATGGCAGATTAATATTCAAATAACAACAAGGCATTCCTACCTCGGATTC
This sequence comes from Calotriton arnoldi, assembly GCA_963921515.1. Classification (NCBI taxonomy): domain Eukaryota; kingdom Metazoa; phylum Chordata; class Amphibia; order Caudata; family Salamandridae; genus Calotriton; species Calotriton arnoldi. The sequence continues at coordinate 88,557 of CAWUFW010010167.1, forward strand.
CGCAGAGATCAGAGCAAGTCAGTGAGGGATTCTAGACATCATATTGAGAAACCACCAGTGCTATTAGGGAGTGAGAGCCACATAAAATAGAGGGGCGACAGAGTCCCAAAGGAAAGTGCATCATCATTAAGGGCAAAGCTTAGGGCTAGTAGTGAGGGGGAAGGGTGTTAGCGAAGTAAAACTAGATGAATAATACCATTCCAAGATGGCTTCGCCAACAATAGAACTTGCGTCCTACTTCAATGTCTGAGGGAGTGTAGACCTAGGAGACTAACAATGAATGAGTCCTTTCATTGTGTTTATGCCTCTCCCATGGTCCCGTGTTTGTTGCTGTAGTGATTTTGATCTGTGGAAGATTGTGACCACCATTTTAGGTGATTACAATGGTGCTTCAGTGGGAAAAGAGACAAGGAGCACCCTCAAAATGGAGGGCAGTCCAGAACAAAGACAGTGCATAAGCACATAGGCCAACACATGCGGCCTGCGAAAATGCTACCAAACAAGCAGGGCAAATATCGCTCTCCATTGGAGTCAGTCAGCACGCTGTCCGTGCCCTCCTCATGTCTAGAAGGCAGGAGGCAAAAAAACAACTGGGCATGAGCTGGGGTGAGCCACACGGCTGACGATGCCCCACAGAATCAAGGTCAGGGCTGGAACTCGTAGGGCAAGGGCCCATCAAGGCGGAGGAAGCTGGGAGGTCTGGAGGCCGCGAAAAGAAAGAAGTAGCAGCACAGATCGTTTGCCCGGTAAGCACAGCAGGGCACCGGGGATCAACCAAGCCCTCACGCCCGGGAAGTCAGCTACGACCAGGAAAGGAGGTGGCGACCTCAGTCAGCAGCAAACTCCGCCACAGCGCCTCGGAATTAACGAAAGGCAAGACGAGGCGGTTCAGACCGCTCGCCCAGCAAGCACAGCAGGGCACCAGGGGCTTGGCACCAGGGAACAGCTAAGCCCTCACGTGCAGGAAGGCAATGACCGAGAAAGTGGCGACCTCCGTCTGTATCAGACTCCACAACGGCGCCTCAGAAATCTCCGCAAGGCAGCAGGGGAGTCCACCAACTAAGTCCGGCAGAGGCACCAGCAAGGCACTAACCTCCATCTGCATCAGACTCCGCAACGGCGCCTCGGCAATCACCGCAAGGCAGCAGGGGAGTCCGACAACTTAGTCTGGCAGAGGCTCCAGCGTGGGTGAGAGTCCAAGACGCTGTTCCAGGTTGGTTAGGCGACAGAATGCACCTGGGTGAGTAAGGCGTCGAATATTAAAACGATGCGAGTATTCATGTTTCTGTTCTGTATCCAGTTCGTAGTCTTGTCCTTTGTAGAGTAGATGATGGAGGGAATCTCAGGATTATCGCCGATAGCTATCCCGTCCCTCAGGAGCTCATCTCCGAAGCTCCTTCTCTGGCGGCCATTTTATGCTAGCTATTTTATGTTAACTTTGACTACCTACTGCAATATTATATAAAGAACCTCCCACTCGACCAACAAATATTTTCACAATGGCTAAAAATAGCTCATACGGGCTGTCCCTTTGTCATGAATATAACTAAATACAAAGTCAATTCATGAATTCGTATATTTATTTTTTGTATATGGTCTTTTGTAATTTTATTGCATTAATTATAAACCATTTTTTTCATTTATATTATTTTTAGGATATACAAGCCATAAACTATTTGTGTTCTTATATATAGTGCAAATCATACATAATTCAGCAGAAAAAACAAAATTCCTAAAATGTGCAAAAAAGGCATAGTTATGCAACATTGAACATACAAATTGTCATGTTGAAGATTGACCCTTTCCATAGACACACGTTATCTAACCTCACATACAGTCATCACATCCCAATCGTACACATACACACATCACATTCATAATATTCCAGCTTAGATGGCTTGCACAGAATAACTCATGGCGAGAATCCTTCTTTATTTTCCAAGGTTATGCAGCCAGCTGGAAATAGATCAGGCCATTAATATACGAATTAATGAATTGACTTTGTATTTAGTTATATTCATGACAAAGGGACAGCCCGTATGAGCTATTTTTAGCCATTGTGAAAATATTTGTTGGTCGAGTGGGAGGTTCTTTATATATTATTGCATTCTGATTTCCCCTTTTCTCCCAGACCACACGAATCAATTTCCAAGGGGTACCTTTGATCTTGTTTGTATGACTACCTACTGGCCACTGCAGTGTATATATATATATATATATATATATATATATATATATATATATATATATATATATATATATATTTATATCTATTTATATATATATTCACTGAAAAAACCACAGGTTTCAGTGACGTTATAGTTAGTCAGACATTTCACTCGTACAAAACCAGAGAAATTCGGTCGTTATAGTTAACTGAGCTAACTATAACTCACGCCCCCGCAATGCACTGCTGATGACGTCACATATTACATCACTCATGACATGCTCAGTAACATCACTGATGACCTCACTGATGACATCTCAAATGACATCACTGATGACATTTTTTTGTTTTAAAATAATTATAATCAGTTTTTTTTTAAATATGTAACATAGCTGATGAAAGATTTATAGTGTTATCTACTTAAATTACCACTGTTTTATTATTTGTAATTTTGATCAGTGTGTTATAATATAATAGAATTTTGAAATGAAAAAGTTATTTTTTTTTACATATATAGGCTTTTTTTCAATTATTTTTTAGTTAAATTTTGTAAGATTACTTTTAATACTATGAAAGTTGTTTAGTTGTATTTTTATGATAACTATCTTTTTTAATTTTCAAAAAAAGGTTGTGCGCCCTACGCGATCTCACGCGATGGGTGCCCGAATCCGGTATACGAATGTTATGCTCGAAAACACATTTAGAATGAATTATTATATGTTTTAGACGTAGAGGTTTATTACTGACTACATAAAAATAGTAATAAAGGTGTTTTAAATTTGTTTTTGAATGTGTTTGACAGATTTTTGTGGTCGCAATGGTATCGCGTAGGGGAAGCGGTTCTACGCGGTGGGTGCGTGAACCCTGCTGCCACGTATTTCCGGGATCGTGTAGGAGTCACGACTTTGGGGTAATTTCAAAACTCTAAAATATGACTGTTTCTATTTAAATATCGGTTTTGCATAAAGAGTTTTCATTGAAATACTTTGAAACATAATGTCCTGATAGCAAATTACTGTTATATATAACATTTAGTACATTTTACGTGTGCGTGCGTGCGACCCCTAGGCGACCCCATGTGACGTAGAAAGAAAGCTTCTCATTGGTTGAACAGCTTTTCATTCTGTTCATGGGTGGAACCAACAACACCTGTTACTGTCCTTTCTTTTTGGGTGTGTCTGCATTGAAGACAACCTGTTTTGTAGGCTCTGTAATGTTTCATTTTTTTGTGGTGTTTTTCATTTTCCATCTTGAAAAATGGCAGCAGCTTTCCCAGAGGAGCACAAGGAGGAGATGGAGGATATTGAAGAGCCAGTGAAGAAGAGGAAGGAAAGCAACGTGTGGGCCTTCTTCACTGTGCCAGAAGGTGAAAAAAAAGTTAATGCCCGTAAAGTAACATGTAACATCTGTCACAAAATATTAGCAAGAGGCTCTGAGAAGAAGTACTCTTGTGGTACTTCTTCTATGAAAAAGCATTTGGAAACTATGCATCCAATTTGCCTGGTACGTGAGGTGGAGCTTAGAAGGCAAGAACAAACAGCGAACAATGATGGAAAACAACCATCAACATCTGCAGGAGTTGTTTTGAACACTCCACAACCCCTGATAGTTCCGGAGTTGGCGGATGCTTCAATTGTCTGTTGCCACTGCCTTACGACACTGCGTGGGAGAGCTATCCATGGATGTCGTGAAGACACTCATCAAGAGTCACAAGTGTTAATTATTTTTTTTGTTCTTGCTTATGTTCCTAGTTTTGCAGAAACAGCAGAGTTGGACTGTTTCACTTTTCTTTTTAAAAAAATGGAAAACATCCTAAAGAAAAGAAATTTCAGAAAATACAAAAAAAATATAAAATTGTTCTAAAAAAAAAAAGGTTCTATGGCTTCCACCTAAACTTGTAAAAAATTGAAGAATTGCACGTAATGAAAGTGAATGATTGAATGAATGTGTGTATGATTAATGTTAGAATTGTGTATAAGTAGTGTCTTAGTAACTGAATTAATGCATGGATAGTATTTGAGGGGATGGATGAGTGCAACAGTACTGTCTAAGTGATTGCATGAGTGTATGGATAGTTCCTGGCTTATTGGATGAGTGTAGGGGTAGTGCCTGGGTGATTTGAGGAGTACATGGGTAGTGTCTGAATGATTGCATGAGTGCAAAGGTAGTGACTGGGTGATTAGAGGAGTGCATAGGTAGTGCCTGAGTGATTGCATGAGTGCCGGGGTAGTGCCTTAGTACATGGATGAGTGCATGCATAGTGTTTGAGGGAATGGATGAATGCAATACAAGTGACTGAGTGCATGGATGAGTGCATGGGTAGTGTTTGAGGGAATGGATGGGTGCAACAAAAGTGCCTGGATGATTGCATGAGTGCATGGGTAGTGCCTGGGTGATTGAAGGAGTGCACGGGTAGTGTAAGTGATTGCATGAGTGAAAGGGTAGTGCTTGAGTGCATGGATGAGTACATGGGTAGTGTTTGAGGGAATGGATGTCTGCAATAGAAGTGCCTAAATGATTGAAGGAGTGCATGAGTAGTTCTTGGCTGATTGCATGAGTGCATGGGTAGTGCCTGGGTGATTTGAGGAGTGCATGGGTAATGTCTGAGTGATTGCATGAGTGCAAGGGTAGTGACTGGGTGATTAGAGGAGTGTATAGGTAGTGCCTGAGTGATTGCATGAGTGCAGGGGTAGTGCCTGAGTACATGGATGAGTGCATGCATAGTGTTTGAGGGAATGGACGAGTGCAATACAAGTGCCTAAGTGAATGGAGGAGTGCATCAGTAGTGCCTCTCTGATTGCATGAGTGCAGGGGTTGTGCCTGGGTGATTGGAGCAGTGCATGGGTAGTGCCTGAGTGTATGGATGAGTGCATGGGTAGTGTTTGAGGGAATGGATGAGTGCATCAGTAGTGTTTGAATGATTGCATGACTGCATGGACAGTGCCTGGGTACATGGATCAGTGCATGGCTAGATCCTGAGTGCATGGATGAGTGCATAGGTAGTGTATGAGGGAATGGATGAGTGCAACAATAGTGTCTAAGTGATTGCATGAGTGTATGGATAGTGCCTGGCTCAGTGGATGAGTGTAGGGGTAGTGCCTCGGAGATTGGAGGAGTGTATACGTAGCGCCTGAGTGCATGGGTAGTGTTTGAAGGAATGCATGAGTGCAACAGTAGTGTTGAAATAATACCATGAGTGCATGGGTAGTGTCTGCCTGATTGCAGGAGTACATGGGTAGTGCCTAGATGATTGGAGCAGTGCATGGCTAGTGCCTGAGTGTATGGATGAGTGCATAGGTAGTGTTTGAGGGAATGCATGAGTGCAGCAGTAGTGCATGAGTGATTGCATGAGTGCATGGGTAGTGTTTGAAGGAATGGATGAGTGCAACAGAAGTGCCTGGGTGATTGCATGAGTGCAAGGGTAGTGCCTGGATGATTGGAGGAGTGCTTGGGTAGTGCCTGAGTGATTGATGAGTGCATGAGTAGAGCCTGAGTGCATGAATGAGTGCATGGGTAGTGCCTGGGTGATTGGAGGAGTGCATGGGTAGTGTTTGAGGGAATGGATGAGTGCAATAATAGTGCCTGAGTGATTGGATGAGTGCATGAGTAGAGCTTGAGTGCATGGATGAGTGCATGGATGAGTGCATAGATAGTGCCTGGGGGATTGGAGAAGTGCATGGGTCATGCCTGAGTGATTGCATGAGTGTATGGCTAGTGTTTGAGAGAATGGATGAGTGCAATAGTAGTGCCTGAATGATTGGATGAGTGCATGTGTAGTGCCTGGCTGATTGCATGAGTGCAGGGACAGTACCTGTCTGATGATAACTGAAAGTTTTTAAATAGTGTAAAGGTTCAACATTATTTTTATGAGAAATAAATAACACATAAATGAATGTTATCATGCATATTATGTTGTGTATTCTTACCTTTTTTTGTAATTTTGATACATAACTCTGTTGAACTATTTTAGAATAGTATTGTCGTAAACTGAAATAACACACTTTTCAAACTTCACCATTACCTACTATAAAGAAGAAAAAAAAAATGTTAAATAATGTAATGTATTACAGAAATTAAAATATTACACTTTTAAGAACACAACATAATTTTAGAGTTACATAACATTTTCAGTTTCCCTTTTTTGCTGTTCTCAGATTCTACTGAACTTCACCATACACAGTGATTTCAACGTAGTATCATCATACAGCGGGAAAAAAACGATCAACGAGATTGTGAAAAAAAAAACAAATTACCGCAAAGCATTATTTCCAATAAGTGTTCCTCTATGTTTCCCTATCTACAGTTTCTAAATTACGTCCAACTTGTACATTAAGTTTTTTATTCTTCTCAAGTACATTTACAAAAATATATACTCTCATTTACATCTGGTACTAAATATACAACAAATATATAAACTATTGCTTTTAAACACAATTTTCCAAATGCAATATCAATTAGGACAAATAATAACCCAAACACTAATTATAAATAGTAATTGTTTCAATCCTGTCCACTTTCTATTCACATCTTCCCAATAGGCCGAATAATGTATTCAAAACTTTCGCTTGGTAAAAATCCAATATAAATTTGTTAATTTGTGTTGACATCTTCCCAATAGGCCAAATAATGTATTCAAAACTTTGGCTTCAAAAATATCAAATATGAATTTTGTAAATCGAAAGGCAACCTAGATTTGAATTGCAAGTGGGCATCATTGAAATGTGCCCATCCTTTATTACACTTTAAATACACAGTATAGTGTCCTGATGTTGCAGTAGGTCCATCTTGGAAAAGAATAGCCACTGCTATAAAAGTTCTTTCTGAAATAGTTATTTGACTTGCAACAACATTTTTTATTTTGGTCTCCAATTTTCTTTCATTTGCTCCACAACGTTGAAACATTAAAATGAGATCTTTTCCAGATCTTTCTATATGTATTGTAGACAACATCTCTGATTTACAATGCAAACATTTCATATCCTGATTGGCTGTTTTTACTAATTTGTTAAAAGGTACTGATTTGCAATCTGGTATCGTCAAGTATATGAATCGTTCTGTGTCTATTTCAGTGCTGGAAGTAAATGAACACTCTTCACATTTATGATCCCATCTGTAACTTACTCCAAATAAGTTTTCAATCTGTATTTCTTCATGTTCTAATACTCCAAGCATAAACATTAGAAATTCTTGTGCATCCTGTTGTACATTAAGAGTAAATGTCAAAGAACCAGTACATATATCCAAAAGATGTCAAACACCAGAAGCAATATGGATTTTACTTCTGTCAGTTACCAATTGTTTAAATACAGGACGTAATAAAGAACAAAATCTTTTTTCATGATTTCCCATAATTTCACAATGAAGCTCTTCTAGATAAAACACAACATTCAAAATCACATTAGCATAGCAGTTGATACCTGAACTGTTTTCCAACTGGTATCCTACAATCTCATCAACAGTTTCCATTTTCATTTTCTTTACACCTTCATGATTCTCTTCAATGGTTTTCTTTTTTTGAACCTCAATTGAATGTTTGACATATTTCCGTTTTGAACACACTACGCGTTTCTCATATATGGGATATTCACCTAAATGAGGAGTATAAAGTCTTCTTAAACGATTGTACTCTCTTACAAAATTTGCATCAGTGCTAACCTTTTTCTCATCAAAATCAATCAAATACAAATCAGATAATGTTCTTACTCGAGACAATGCAACGTATGCCATACCCTCTTTGAACACTGTACTTCCAATATTTACAAAAGCACTGTCTATACTTAAACCTTGAGATTTATGAATAGTTATTGCATATGCTAAAGACAAAGGAAACTGTTTTCTGCAAACATACAAGTCTTTTACAAGCAAAAAACTTACAACACAACACCCAATATGTCTTACCTCTTTATTCTGATCAAATTTTATCTTCAAAGATTCTATTCCATCTCTGTTCTGAAAATTTACAAAATCAACAACTTTTCCCATTGCTCCATTTACTAAACCTTCTTCTACATTCAAATTACGCCATAAAATTACCCAACAGTTTATACATACATGTCAAGTCTTTTCTTAGCCTGCAGCCTTAGATACAGACTTTTCCAAAGAATCCAATTGTGACTGTAGTTTCTCTGTGGGAAGAATAGTCACTCCTTGATGTTCAATTTTATCAATAGCTTCAATTTCCAAACCTCACTTTTGTGCTGCAATTTCACTATTCTGCGACAACTCAGGCTGTTGAGCCTAGCCAAATATAAAGCATTCACATGTCTGAGCTGTAAGTCTCACCATATCCCTGAAAGCATGCATACATATGTCTGTACCTTTTGCTAGCAACATCGTATATAAAAGAAATATACAAATAGATGTATTCCTGTGTTTTATACATCCAGCATCTTCAGATGCATAACACATATCAGAATTCATGTGCAAGTAGAAACATACCTCAGTCACAACACCATGCAGACCTTAAAACTTGAGAGACCTCACTTCATATTTCAAACAGATACCTAGATTTATGCAGCGTACTACAAGTGTACCTTTCCCTAGACTCATGCAAAGTAGCCTAATCACTAATTCCTCTGCCAACATGTGTTAAACCTCACTTTTGTGCTGCAGCTTCACCATTCTGCGACTACTCAGGATGTTGGACCTAGCCAAATATAACGAGGCAATCCTTCACATATCTTTGCTGTAAGTCTCACCATCTTCCTGAAAGCATGCATGCATATGTCTGCACCTTTTGCTAGCAGCATCATATATAAAAGAAGCATACAAATAGATGTATAGTTGTGTGTTTTACACATGTAGCATCTTCTGATGGATGACACATATCAGAATACATGAGTAAGTAGAGACATATCTACTTAGACACCTACATTTATGCGGCGTACTTCAAGTGTACCTTTCCACAAACTCATACAAAGTAGCCTAATCACTAATCCATCTCCTAACATGCCTTAAACCTCACTTTTGTGCTGCAGCTTCACCCTTCTGCAACTACTTAGGGTATTGGGCCTAGCCAAATATAAAGCAGCAGTCCATCACATGTCTCAGCTGTAAGTCTCACCATATTCCTGAAAGCATGCATGCATATGTCTGTACCTTTTGAAAGCAGCATCATATATAAAAGAAATACACAAATAGATGTATACCTGTGTTTTATACGTCTAGCATCTTCAGATGCATAACACGTATCAGAATACATGTGCAAGTAGAGACATACCTCAGTCACAAGACCATCCACATCTTAAAACTTGACAGACTGCACGTCACATTTCAAGCAGACACTGAAAATTATGCTGTATATTTGAAGTGTAGCTTTCCACAGACTCTTACAAATTAGCCTAATTACTAATCTTTCTGCAAACATGTCTTAAACCTCACTTTTGTGCTGCAGCTTCACCATTCTACGACTAATTAGGGTGTTAGGCCTAGCCAAATATAAAGTAGCAACACTTCACATGTCTCTGCTGTAAGTCTCACCATCTTCCTGAAAGCATGCATGCATATGTCTGTACCTTTTGATAGAAGCATCATATATAAAAGAAATATACAGATAGATGTGTACCTGTGTTTTATTCATCTAGCATCTTCAGATGCATAACACGTATCAGAATTCATGTGCAAGTAGAGACATACCTCAGTCACAACACCATGCAGACCTTAAACCTTGAGAGACTGCCCTTCATATTTCAAACAGACACCTAGATTTATGCAGCGTACTACAAGTGTACCTTTCCACAGACTCATACAAAGTAACCTAATCACTAATCCCTCTGCCATGTCTTAAACCTCACTTTTCTGCTGCTGCTTCACCATTCTACTACTACTCAGAGTGTTGATCCTTGCCAAATACAAAGCAGCAACCCTTCACATGTCTCTGTTATAAGTGTCACCATATTCCTGAAAGCATGCATGCATGTGTCTCTACCTTTTGCTAATGGCATCATATATAAAAGAAACATAAAAAAGATGTATACCTGTGTTTTATAAATCTAGCATCTTCAGATATATAACACATATGAGAATACATGTGCAAGTAGAGACATACCTCAGTCACAAGACCATCCAGATCTTAAAATGTTACAGTCTGCACTTAATATTTCAAGCAGACACTGAAAATTATGCGGTATATTTGAACTGTACCTTTCCACAGACTCATATACCTGTGTTTTACATGTCTAGCATATTCAGATGGATAACACATATCAGAGTATATCTCCTAGTAGAGACTTTCTTCAATTACAGCACTATGCAGACCTGAAAACTTCACAGAACACACTTCCCATTTCAAGCAAACACCAAGAATTATGTGGCATATTTCAACTGTACCTCTCTAGAGACTTATACAAAGTAGCCTAATCACTAATACCTTATGTCAACATATTTTCAACCTTACTTTTGTGCTGCAGCTTCACCATTCTACTAATACTCACAGTGTTGAGCCTAGCCACATACAAAGCAACAACACCTCTTTGTTATACATCTTGCATCTCCAAATGTATAAGACCTATGAGAATACATATACAAGCAGAGACATATTTCAGTCACAAGTGCATGCACACCTTAAAACTTGACAGACTGAACTTCCAATTTGAAAGTGACACCTAAAATTATGCGGTATACTTCAATTGTACATTTCCACACACTAATACAAACTACCATAATCGCTAATCCATCTTCCAATATACACATATTACTATACGCAATCTATTTCAATCATCATTTAAGTACAATAAAACAAACTACAATACACATCTCTACATTTAATAACATATTTCAAACATCACAGTTCTTGAATAATTTTTAAAGTTTGAAAATAAAGCTAATACATAATACACCTACAAATTCATAACTCACCTTTCAAATAGTATTGTAGAATATGAAATATCAGAAACGCATACATTTTTTTATTTTGCACACAATCAATGTAATGCACCACTCTCAACAAGGTAAAACCAGTAATGGCAAACTTTCCCTCTCTTTCTCCACACAAATAAATGTAAGTAACAAATCACATTGCTTCCTACATTATCTCAAATTGTGAAACACATTTCTATTGGTTAGACATATTAACCCTTTTCAACTGTCTTCTAAAAGTGCCCAAACTGGTTCTGTAATTTTCTGAAGTCGCGACTCCACCGTGGTGCCTCAGTAAAGTGTCGCAATGGAGCTGAGAATCCATACGTGAGTTCAGAAACCTATTACTAATAAGACTAGTATTATTTTTTAAGAACACACCACTTCTAAACATACTACTGATTTGGGAAATCTTACTTTAATAACATGTCACTTATATATAAATTACAATTTCATATTTTAAAACCACAGTTAAGTTTCAACCCTTCCCCCATTCTGCTTAATCCCAGTTTCCAAAGTAACAGTTTCTGCAACATTCAACTGAACTGGCAGGTCACAAGTTCACCATATTTTCAAGTTCAGCACACAAGCTTACAAATGCAAATAGCCGGTGTGGTTGACTTTTGCAAAATATTACCTTATCCAATCTACTGTACCTTTCAAACAGTTTTTAATAACCAATAAGAAACATGCTTCTTTAAGAAAGTAACATGCATCCTATTTTTGAGTGTACAATGTTCATGAACAGTCAATCAGTTATCTGCTTTTTAAAAACAGCATCTTGTCCACCATTTTAGTTACCTCTCATTCTACCAACTGACTACCTCAGCTACAGACATCTTCTCATTACTTCCAGACATCTCTTCAAGATGCTTACAATATGGATTGTAGGGCACAGCTATGTTTTCTGGCGCAAAAGGTATGCTGAACACAGAGGTATTTGACAAAGACCTAGCTTTGCAAAATGTGGATATTAAATGGATTGCACAGAGAGGATTAAAGTGGCACCAGTTGATGCCTTTGGTTAACACCTTTTTGCATCTCCAACCCCCTGACCTCATGATTGTGCACTGTGGTGGCAATGACCTGGGCACATTGACTGGAGTAGGACTGGAAATGCTCATGAAGGATACCTTTGCACAATTGTTAATGTTAATGAGACTTATTGAGCGCACGCATACCCCGGGGTGTCTTGGCGCTATTGACTGCCGTAATTCCTCCTAGTTACTCAGTTCTGGAAAAGCCAAGTGTTTAGCTTTTTCCTAAAAACGGTGAGGGAAGCTGCTCCTCTCAGCTCGGCTGGAGGTGTATTCCACAGCTTTGCGGTACCATAAGAAAGACTCCTGCCGTCCTCAAGTCGTGGTGCGTATTTTGGGTACTTTCATCAGTCTTGTGCCTGAGGACCGCAACTCTCTGGCGGGATAGTACCAGGCAAATAGCCTTTTGAGCGATAGCGGTCCTGTATTATTCAAACTAAGCCTTGAATGCTAAACAGAGGGCTTTAAACCCGATTCGTTTGGCCACTGGGAGCCAGTGGAGTTGGCGAATTTCCTTGGAGATGGAATCATATTTACGGATGTTACCCAGCATTCGAGCAGCTGTATTTTGAACAGACTGGAGTTTTTTAAGAAGATGCTTGGGTATGCCCAGGTAGAGGCTATTACAATAGTCTAATTTAGCCTGAACCAGAGCAGTAACTACCAAATTTCTCGGGTCGGTGGGAATATAAGGCAAGATTTTCTTAAGTTTTTTTATCATGAAATGGGAGGCGGTGACAGTGGCATTAATCTGGTAGAATAGTGCTAGCTTATTGTCGATCCACACGCCTAGATTTTTTGCCTTCAGCACTGGTTTAGGTGCTTCGCCCAGCTCAGCCAGCCACCAAAGATTGTCCCATCTAGGTTTTAACTCACTGAAAATAATAATCTCGGTCTTTTCGGAGTTAAGCTTCAGGCAATGTAGTCTCATCCATCTGTCAACTTATCTCATACAGTACTGGAACTGTAGAAAGGGGGCGGTTTGTTTATTATATGCTGCCACAACTATCTGGGTGTCGTCAGCGTAGGACGTCAAATTGAACCCAAACTTCCGAATCAGTGGGGCGAGTTCTGCAACATATATATTAAAAAGAGTTGGACTAAAGGATGACCCTTGGGGGACTCCACAGGGCAGAACATAAGGTTTCGATTGGAAACTGTCCATGGCGACTGTTAAACTCCTTTCTTTCAGAAAGGAGGCCAGTAAGGCCAGAGCCGTTCCCCGGACCCCCGTCGCTTCCAGCCGTTGTTGCAGCAAATTATGATCCACTGTATCAAAAGCGGCTGATAGATCGAGGAGGATCAGTGTTGCCGACCCTCCTCCATCCATCACCGTTCTGATTTCCTCAGTGGCATTAATCAATGCAGTCTCAGTACTGTGTTCCTCCGGAATCCGTATTGTGAGTGGTCGAGAAGATCATTGTCTAAAATGAACTGAGATAGTTGTTTGTTCATAACTTTCTCAACTATCTTAGCCAGGAGTGGCAGACGGGCAATGGGTCAGTAGTTGGCAGGATTAGTCGCGTCCAGGTTTGGTTTCTTCAACAGGGGAAGAATGGAACAATCTTTCCACATGGAAGGGAAAGTGCCATCCTCTAACATAGTGTTAAAAAATTGATGTTGCTTTTCCCTCAAACTGTCTTTGTATACTCTAATATATGCCAAAGACAGAAATGGAAGTGGTCAAATCAATTCAGTCCACAGATTGATAAAGCCAGAAAGAATGTCAATAAAGCTGTTTCTGCTTACCTCAGAGACCATAGTATGGGCTGCATCTAGAACAACAATCTACTTTTTGATATGGATGACATCTACGGAAGTGATGGAGTACACTTCACAGAACAAGGGAACAGAGTCTTTCTCAACAACCTAAAGCTCTGCATCTGCACTTACATGTAGCTACAACAAACTCATAATTAAAACAAGGGGGCTTTTTAGAGCCACCCTATAACACAATAGTGAATCTAATTTTTTTTTTTACACATACATACTCTTTTTTAATTTTTTGCGGATTTGCGAACTCGTCACAAATCTGCAAAAGCAGGAATTCAGTGTACTACAACAGAATACACTTTTCAAGTTTAACTTTTAATTTTATATATTTTTACTAACTCTATCAAATGTAATCTTATTATTAACTTCAATAACACTACCTCTATAAATCAAGTTCACTAATGCAACACTGCCTTCTAAATTATATACTATTACATTTTCTATTTGAGGTGGATCCGCAAATCCAAGGCGACGTTACACGGGGGGGCCACGCTGAGAGCCACGATTTTGGTTGCGACTCCAAAATCGTAGGAAAAAAAATGCCCCACTTCCATTATTCGGTATCCGCCCTGGGGACCCCATCACCCGGGGCATGCTATCATACTGGGGACCGCAGGGGAGCCCCAATGCCCCCGCAGTCCCAGCCGGCTCCCCGCTTCCTGCGGGAGCCGACATTGCTTTTGGACTAGGGGAGCTGCTAAACTGCTCCCGCTCTGCCTTTGCAAACTACAATGTTCCGGGGGTGGGCACCCCTGGACATTGCTGGAGCCGGCCCTGGGGGGTAGCGGTCCCCAGGGCCATGGAAGGCTACAGGAGGGGGCCACACAGCCCCCCTCCCAACATATACATAGCCCCGGCAGAGGTGGTGGTCCCCGGGGGTCCGCAACGGACCCCTGTATCTTTATTATTCAATGCCCTGGGGAGGTGGCGGTCCCTTGGGCAGTGTGGGGGGGGCTCAAGCCCCCCCACACTTACTATTTAGAAATAGCCCTGGGAAGGTGGCGGTCCCCCGTGCATAATTAACAAAGCCCCGGGGAGGTGGCAATCCCCAGGGCTGCCCGCTACATATTTAACCATTGCCCCCGGGTCCTGGCCCACCCGGGGGCTTAAAACAAACGAAGCATGGATTCGCGAACCCTACGTGAATTTCTCACATTTTTTTTTTTTTTTAATGCTTTTTGGGGCTCTGGAGGACCCTGTGGGACCCCCTGACCAGGCCTAGGGGGTCAGGGTATTTATACCCTGCCCCCTTTTCTTGTTTTATGACCTTTTTTCTTGTGACTCAGTTCAACCGAGTCACAAGATGGCTGCCAACACTTTTTGGTTTAGAGTGTTGGCAGCCAATCAGAATAAGGCTTGTGCTCGGGAGGGTTCGCGGATCCACCGCGGTCACCAGATATATACATTTTTAAAATACGAATATTTCAGGAACTACAGAACGGATTTACACCATTTAAAAAAAGGTCGCTTTCTGAACCAAGAGCTTCCTTTTTGCCAAATTTGGTGTAATTCCGTTCAGCAGTTCGGAGTGTAGATTTGTCTAAAGCTTCCTATGGAAATTAACATGGAGAAAACGTGCTTTGGGACCCCCCTTTTTTCTCGGCCCCCACTTGACGAATCACCCCAAACCTTTCAAGTCAGGAGCTGACTGGAGCAGGGCATTAGTTTTGAAAATTTTGCGAAGATTCGTCAAATGGCGCCAAAGACATTGGCAAAAGAAAAAACGCTTATTGAATAGAAACGAGGTCCTAACTATAACTACCTACTGGAGACCACCAGCAGGTAATATATACATATATATATATATATATATATATATATATATCTCCACCAAATGCTCTCTTCTAGAATAAAAGAGAGCGAGACACATGCTCCGGGTTTGCAAAAGGATTTATTAGAGCAATTCAAGCACGGTTGATCCCAAAAAGTCCGTGAAACGCTTTGGCAGACGCGTTTCTAGCCGGAACAGCTTTCATCAGTGCCGGTCTCACAGGTTGGTTATTTCTCCTGGGGTTAGAAAACATCCATGTGACCACTTCCAATTAAGTAGTCTCTCGGCCCCTCCTCCTATTTAGAGGTGTATACCTCCTCGTGCAACTCCTCCCGGCAGCCTGCATGCTGGGTCATGTAGTCCAATGTGGAAACCCATACAGTGATGGGCTGAGTCCAAAACACACAGTGGCGTCCCAAATCTTGGCTATGGACCACACTCCGCCGCAGTTCACCGAAGGCACAATAGTCCCTCTCACACCTTTTGCAATACCCTTATCAGGCAGTACATTTCTGCCTCCTCTCTCCCCGTGCAGAAAGTAACTGCTCCGTGGCAATAACTCCGCTTGGGGGGGCTCCGTGTTTGCATTTCGAATGCACAAACCAAGTTTTTACTGACAATCACGGGGCTCCTGACCGAGAGGGCGTGTCTCCTGCCGGTGTCAGCAATACCGGCTACATATCTCCACCAAATGCTCTCTTCTAGAATAAAAGAGAGCGAGACACATGCTCCGGGTTTGCAAAAGGATTTATTAGAGCAATTCAAGCACGGTTGATCCCAAAAAGTCAGTGAAACGCTATATATAGAGATAGATTAGATAGAATAGATAGAATAGATAGATAGATATATTCATGTACATCATCAAATATAAAGGGCACACAGTACCAAAATAGATAGAATTATGATATAAATAATATTCAATTTCTATAAACCATCCTAAAACAATCAGCACTTAGATAAAATAACATAAATTAATGTATGTAATATTTCATGCTGTGTGTTTATGTTTTCCATAGAAATATCTCTATTACATGATCATCGTTATCCAGCTCTAAGACAATTTTTCAATGCACTTCATCTCAATTTCAATTAATTCAAAATGAAGCCGGGTACCGCAGCATAAATATGTGTATCCTACTAGTGGTCATCAGTAGGTAGTTATAGTTAGGACCAAAGTTTACATAGAAAAAGCGTCTTTTGTGTTGCCAATAACTTTGGCGCTGCTTGAAGAATCTTCACGAACGTTTCACAAAACTTCCCCTTTTTAGTTCACCTGCTGTCTTGAAAGTTTCGGGGTGATCTGTCAAGTGGGGGCCAAGATAAAGGGGGAATACCAAAACATGTTTTACCCATGTTATGTCTATGGGGATTTTTCATTTTTTAAAATGACTACAGGCTGGACTGCAGAACGAAATTACACCAAATTTGGAAGAAAGCTAGATGCTTTCTGTGATTTGGTGTAAATCCGTTCAGTAGTTTCAGAGATAATTAAGTTTAAAAAATATAGATATCTGGGAGCCCAACAGCCTACTGAGACCCTACTGAAAATAGATTGGCTGCCAAAATTTCAACCAGAAAGTTGTTGGCAGCCATCTTGGGACTCGGTTGAACTGAGTCCCATAAACAATGTAAAAAAAAGAAAACTGGGCTGGGTAGAAACAGCCTGACCCCTAGGTCAGCAGGATTTGCGGATCCGGACGGAACTTAAAAACAAAATGTAGTGCAGGCTTCTGTGCTTTAATATCGGCCCCTTGTGTGCCAGGTCCCGAGGGCATGATTTTTAATTATAGGTGGGGGCACACGGGCCCCCCTCCTGGGGCTTTAATGAAAATTAGTGCAGAGGGGCATGCAGTTTCAGGGGCTTTATTGTAAAATAATGTGGGGGGCCTGCACAAACTCTCTGCTGCCCCGTGGACCACCTCCGCCCTGGGGATTTCTTTAGATTTAGTGCAGGGAAGCTGTGCACTCTCCTGCAGCCCCGGGGACTACCTCCTCCCTAGGGTAAATACAAACAAAGGAGGGGGGCTGGCATCCCCACTCCTGGAGCCAATAATGGCCCTGGGGACCGTCATGCCCAGGGCCTGCTCCAGCAATGTCCCAGGGCGCCCACCCTGACATTGCAGTTTGTTATGGTATGGCGGGAGCCTGACTTCTGCCAAGTCATAGCAGGCTCTGCTCCACTTCGTGAAAGCAAGAGCAGAAAATGCTGTTGGTTACTCGAAGAGGAGCAGAATTGCTTTTGGACAGAAGGAGCTGCATAGTAGACGATTCCTCTGTCCAAAAGCAATGCTGGCTCCCGCAGGACACAAGAAGCCAGCAGGGATCACAGGGGCCTTCAGGCTCCCCTTGGGGTCCCCAGCAGAGAGACCAGGCCCTGTGGGATGGGGTCTCTGGGGCTGAAATCGGACCGGGCAGGGGGACCGCATGGCCTTCCTCCCTTTTAATTTTTTTAATAAAAAGGGGCAGGCCCTGGGGGATGGGGTCCCCGAGGCCAAAATCGGCCCGGGTGGGGGTCCACGGAGCCCTGCACCATTGTTTTATTAAAAAAATGGCAGGACCCGGGGATGGGGTCCCCAGGGCCAAAATCACCCCAGGGAAGAGGGGCCACGCGGCCCCCTTCCTTGTTTTATAAACTTTTTGTTCACAAAAATAAAGGACAGGCCCCAGGGGATAGGGCCCCAGAGCCAAAGTCATCCCATGGAAGGGGGGCCACGTGGACCCCCTTCATCTAATTTTTAAAAAAAAGAAACACCGGGCCCTGGGGGATGGGGTCCTCGGTGCCGTAATTGGCCTAGGGAGGGGGGCCATGTGGCCCCACTCCCCATTCAAAAAATGCCTGGTCCCAGGGGATGTGGTCCCCAGGGCCAAATACAGACCAGGGTAGGGGGGCTCCCTTCCATAATAATACAAATAATTGCTACTGAAACGACGCCAGAGGCCCTGCCTCTTTCTGCAGCAATCTGTAATCACGCCTCCTGACTCGCTGCTGGTTGGGGGATGAAATTCCCTTGGCTGCTGAAGGTCCTTAGGAACCAACAAGACCTCCTGGTGCCTCCAGTAAGTTCCACAGAGCGGGATTGCTGAGAGGTGGTTGGAGGCCATGCCCCCTTGCTCCACCACTCTGCAAACACGCCTCTTGGTGCACTGCTGGTGGGGGGATGACGTCCCCTTGCCTCCTGAGGGCCTCAGGACTAAACTGGACTTCTTCCCCCAACCAGTAGTGTGCAAGGAGGAGCATTTGCAGAGTGGTAGAGAAAGGAGGCGGGCCTCCAAACATGCTCTCAGCAATCTCATTGTGTGGGACTTACTGGAGGTAACAGGAGGGGTTGTTTGCCCCCAAGAGCCCTCAGGAGGAATAATAGTTTCCCCTGTATTGATTTGGGATACTGAATATAGACGCTTTAAGAGTTTCAGGATTAAAATTGAGAATAACAATTGTGATATATGTATTGGATGTGATATATGTATTAGATTTTCTTTTTGTAAAAGTCACTCACTGATTTATGTAAATATATGTTGTATAGCACATTTATGTCTAGAATTTTTGATATGACCAGACACATGTTTTTTTCTGATCAAAAAAGCAGCAAAAATAAGAATCTAGTGAAAATAAAAAGTTTAAAATAAAATACCTGCTCAAACTGAAATCGATGGGTTTGACTATTTAGTGAAATTGTATTCTAAACAAAGAACGCAAGGTACAGGCTCATTCTTTTTTCAAGTATATATAAACGGCCCTGCCTGTGCCTTGCCCCATGGGCCTAACTCCCTTTTTTTCTCACATTACAGCAGGCAGCACAACAGATTAAAATTCTGCTCCCAGCAAGTCAGAGCACTTTGAAAACTCCTGCTTGCTGGGCATGAAGTTAGTGCTTGCTCTGACTTGGTGGGAAATTTCAAAGTTCCTGCCAAGTCAGAGCACAGAGCTATGTACCGGGGGTGGGTACACAGGGACATAGCACGAGCCAGCCCTGGAGGGTGGTGGTCCCCAGGGCAATTAATAGCTCCAGGCGGAGTGCCACACTGCCCTCGTCCTTCTGTTCTCAAGGGCCGGCCCTGATGAGGTTGTGGTCCCTAGGGCCATATATAGCCCAGGAGGGGAGCCACGATGAGCCCCCTTATCTATTTTAATAGCTGGCCCGGGGAGATGGTGGTCCCCAGGGTGTGTGGGGTCCACATGGCCACCACTAATTATTGGTTTTAAGCCCCATGGTTGGGGTCGCCAGTGCTTTAAAGAGCCCATGGAGAGGGGCTGCGCAGCCCCCTTCCAATAATTTAAAAAGAACCTAGGAAGGAGGCCTGTGCATCCCCCTCCTTTTTTTCCATACACACATACCCCCAGGACCTGGCTCACCCAGGGGCTGAAACAAAAAGAAGTGCTGGAGACCGTGCGTGTTTTTTTATTTTTTTCAATTTTGCCACACATTTGTAGATCTACACACGATTTTGCTGCAAAATTGCAAAAACACTTTTTTTTAACTCCCAGCAGGGTCCCAAATGCACAAAATCATCTGCAAGGTTTACCCGTTTGGCCCCGCCCCATTTTCCTTAGTGTGTGCAAAGGTCTTCTCACCTTTTCCCACAATGATGGACCGCTTACTAAAAGGACTCCAAACGCATTTCCTGCTGATTTTGGTGACACGTTCCTCATGCAGAGGAATTTTGAGGACATCTCCAGCAAATAAAGAAGCACTTAGTTCATATAGGTAGGAGGAAGTACCCTTGTTTGGTGGAGATTCCACCCTTTGTAGTCTTGTCCTGTTCTCTAGACGAGGATTCATGTTATCACAGATTTGCGCATCAAAACGCTCATGGAACAATCACATTGACGAAATTGCATGCACACAAGGTCACTGGAGACATTTTCTTGTGGTCCATTATGCAGCTGTAGTGTAGAATATGCACTAGTTATTAACCAACAAGATAGGACTTAATAATTAAGCATTAGAAAGTGCTCCAGTTGGGCAGATATATTGTGCAGAACTGTGGACTAGCACACCCTTTCACAGACCCATACAGCCACTCACACACCCATTCAAAGACCCATACAGCCAATGACACACCCACTCACAGACCCAAACGTCACTCACAAAATCAGTCACACACCCAGACAGCTACTCACACACCCACTCACAGACCCATACAGCCACTCACACACCTAGTCACTGACCCATACAGCTACTCACACACCGACTCAGAGTCATACAGTCACTCACACACCCACTCAGGGACCCATACAGCCATTCACACACCCACTCACCGACCTATACAGCAACTCACAAACTCACTCTGAAAGGTTACAGTTAGAAAATATTTTTTTTTAAGTTAACAAAAAAAACTAAAGTTTACAGGAACGTTATAGTTAGGCTCAGATCTCACTTGTAGAAAACCAGTGAAATTCAACAGTTATAGTTACCTGAGCTAACTATAACTTACACCCCCCACAATGCACTGCTGTAGACCTCACATATTACATCACTCATGATATGGTCAATGACATCACTTATGACATTTCATACTGTGAGAGTGAACTTAAACCAAAGGTGTAACTTTACCTTTGTGAATCAGGCCATATAGTGTACTCTAGTACTACCTATCATGGGACAGACATTGTTCCGACTCTGCACTATGAGGATGTTAGCGCTTTTATGCCTGGGTGGGTATGTAGCGCCGGCATGGGCTATTGTTCAAGTAATAAGATCCAGCAGTGAGTTGATGTTGCTGGCACTAAATCTGCCCCACCAAGTGTGTAATCCATTTATTGTATAAAATCGTAAATCATATCTCAATATATCACACAGCCTAGGGAAGAGTGTTAGGGGTTTGATGAATAGATGAGAATGGGGATTTTGGAAAAGGTATGACAAAGGCAACCGCACATTCATCAGGTCGATGAGCAGTACATCATCATCAAATCTGTTTTGGGAACAAATGAAGGAATGACACAGTTTAGTTAATAAATGCATTGCGAACAGTCCCTCAGCCCCAGAGTCCCAAGTTAACTAATTATTCTATCACCTAGTTTTGAAAATACAAATTAAAGAGGACCCACACACTTCTTAAAATTGTGATTGTTAGGGGAAAAAATAATGCTGTATATAAATGCCAAAATGGATGGTACATCTGCATTCTTCTTCTTGGAATGTCCATCTTGGGTGCAGGACTGAACCGCTTCAGTAATTAAGCAGGAGTGTTATGGTGCTTTCGTGCAGAAGAAGAGAAGGTCTGTAGATTGAAGAAAAGTAAATACTGTCAATCTTATAGAATCAAGGATAAGGTAAGCGTCATGGTAGATGAGTACCAAGAGGGCATAGCAAGAATATAGGCTAGTGCAGTCAGATGCGATTAACTGAGAAGTAAGAACAATTTTACATGCAACCAATCCCACAGAAGTAGCTGCATGTACCTGGCTGATCAATGTCACAACTGTCAAGTGTAATAGCAGCTGAGTGCCTCCATAATGTGACATGTCTACAGTTACAGTCCCCCCAGACCACGGCCACTTAGAGGATTTTGACGTTTGAGCCAGAACGCTACTCTGCAATTTCCAAATCAACACACCTCTCTCCAGTCCACAGAGGAGAGTAGACCTCTTAAAGTTAGGTTGTTTCCCACTGAAATGGATAGGCATTGTTCATAATTTCCTTCTACTCGTTGTTGGGGTAGTCCTGTGACTGACTCCAAGTCCCGAATAAGATTGAGATAGATAGATCTGTAGTACTGTTTATAAACAAGTAAAGTAAAAGAAAAATAGAATTTGAGCATTGTTTTGTGTAGTTTTGCTTACTAAAGTGACTGGTCTGGTCTCCGAAGAACCCAAAAAAAAAGAAGTACAGCAAGGAGTGGTCCATGTAGATAATTCTAGCAAAGTGTGAAAGGGGCAATCATTGAGGCAGAATGACCCATTGGGTTGCAAACATGCAAATCAAGTTTACAAATTAGTTGAACAACACCCTCACTGCCACCACACTAATAATAATCACTCACTCAATATCACTCATTGATGTGCAATAGTTAGTTGCCTGTTCCAACAAGCATGGAGGTACACATTTGTATATTGTATCTCCTCTTTTCCCATGCAAGTAGCAAACAATGGCAGTCTTGTGAATACATTTAACTTTACTGGCAGCCCAGCTAGATAATGAATAAAAGAAGAATAGGGATGGGAGACATTGTCTTCACTTCATGCACTTTAAGAGAATTGGGAGACTTCTTCTGTGCACACTGGTCCAACTCCACACCAGTCCATACATGTGAATAAATCCAGAGCTGCATAAGTCAGACACCAAATATGCAAATGTTCTCCTATATCCATTTTTTTTTCTTTTGCAAAGTTGTTCTACTATGAAAGTTCTATTGTGGCCTACTCAATCAGGGAAGTATAGTTCATCCTCAAACTCAGTGGGCTTGACCAGAAGTGCATAAGCTAACACACAGGAGTCTGACCAATTGCCCTCATTTTTCTCCTGTGCTGATCCAGGGATATTGTAATCTTGTGGTATGAAGTGTTGGTTAATTTTAATCATGGTCAATCTCTCCACATTTTGAGGTGAGAGACTTGTCCTTCTGATTGTGACTACTGTGCCAGGTGCACTGAACACACACTCAGAAGACACACTGGCTATCCGACAAGCCAGATACTTTATTGCTGAGCTCTGCCCATTGGTGCATCTTCCCTTGCCACTAGTCTAATGGGTTTTGATCCAGGTAGACCTCTTTTGGTCATCCAGATAGTCTTTGCCCGTCCTCAAAATGGTCATTGGTGCTGACGCTTGCTCGGCCTCTGTTGCCTTAGCCTCTGCAATTGACTTAAGTCCTGCTACTTGAAACCAAGCCATTGCAGAGGTTGGGTCAGATTCTTCTGTTGCTTCTGTTATTACAGGTATTGGCTGCTGTAAAACAACAGCACTGCCCTCTCTGTAGGTTGAATGCTGCATGCCAAACTTCTGCCCGGGGCTCTAACTTCCAGTCATTCTTCTTCCAGGTCTCTCATTTAGTCAACAATCCAAGTCTTGCATTGTGAAACATCCCCTTCTGAAAAATTAATGAAAGTTGCCAATAAAGTTTTTGTAGCATTGATCAAGTATTGTGGCCCAGATGTACTCTTTGGGGGACACAATCTCTCTGTGCAGCCTTGTATTAACAGCCATGCTAAGGCTTAAGCTCTGAACTAACTCATATTCTTCTTCGTTCACAACAGTGAACCTTTGCGACACATTTTTTAACTAGTCCTGTAACAGATGCAACAATGGTATTGCTTGGTTCTTTGTAATAATAATAATACTGAAATTTATATAGCGCGAACAGCTACCTCAAACAGAGGTGTCCCGGCGCTCAAGCAGCAAGCAGCAAGCAACGCGTGCACAAAGTTTAGGCACTGAAGTCAGGCCTAATTATTGCTAAAAAGCCATGTCTTCAGCGCTTTTCTAAAACTGGTCTCAGTGTCAGCTTGGCGGAGAAACCCTGGTAGGGCATTCCACAGTTTAGCCGTTCTAACTGTGAGCGCCCTACCGCCCAGACGAGCTTTCACAAAGCGAGGAGCGATGAGCAAGTTCTGAGAATTTGACCGCAGGGAGCGATCTTGCTTATACCGGCCAAGTCTTTGTTTAAGATAGCTAGGACATCTTCCCTGAAGAGCCCGATAGGCCAGCGTCAAGGCCTTAAATTCAATTCTTTTGGCTACCGGATGCCAGTGTAGTTCCTGTAAATGCGGAGAGACATGATGTCGAAATGGAATGCGTCTAATTAGTCTCGCAGCCGCATTCTGCACCATCTGCAAACGTCTAATCGAATATTTAGGCAGACCGAGATATAGGCCGTTTGCGTAATCCAGCCTGGATGTCACTGTGGCATGGACTACGGCCTTACGGCAATCTTCTGGCATAAAATGTAGAAATTTACGAAGATTTCTCATTTTACTAAAACATGAAGCTGTGACCTGTTGGATTTGGGCCAAGAAAGAGAGATCCGCCTCCCATCTCACCCCTAGATTTTTAATACTTGTGCTAGGCGAAGGCGGAGGGCCCATTTCTACTGGCCACCACAGATCTGAAGCAGGCACAGGGCCATTGCCGAAAAACAGCACCTCTGTTTTTCCCGCATTGAGTTTTAGTTTGTTAATATTCATCCAAATGGCTATGTCTCTCAAGCAGCCTTTAAAATTCATAAAAGCCTCTGTCGTTTGCTCCTGAAAAGGGAAAACCAGCTGGGTGTCGTCAGCATAAGAGATTGCCTTCACCCCCCAGTTGGCAATCAGAGAGAAAAGAGGGGCTAGGTACAAATTAAAAAGTAAAGGACTCAATGCGGAGCCTTGAGGGACGCCACACCATAGGGCTTTAGGTTTTGATTCAAATGGTTGTAAAGCGACTCTTTGAGTGCGGCCGCTTAAGTATGATTTCAACCAGGTCAAAGCCTTCCCCCCAAAACCTATGTCTTGCAGTCTCTGCACCAACATGGTGTGGTCGACGGTGTCGAAAGCTGCAGACAGATCCAGGAGCACCAGTACCACTGAAGCCCCTGAATCTAACGACCATCTCACCGACTCGGCCACCTCCAGGAGAGCAGTCTCCGTGCTATAGCCTGCCCGAAAACCAGATTGTGTATCATGCAGGGCGGCATTACTCTCAACAAAGTTGGTCAGTTGCCGCTGGACCAACTTCTCTAGCATTTTACCTGGAGCAGGTAGTAAGGAGATTGGCCTAAGATTGTTGAGATCTCCTGGGTCACCATTAGGTTTCTTTCTCAGAGGGAGAAGGGTAGCGTGTTTCCACTTGTCGGGAAAAATGCCAGTTCCAAGAGATACGTTCCAGATATGAACTAGCACACCAGAGAGAGAAAGAGACAATATTTTCCAAAGTTTAGGAGGGCAAGGATCATCTGGGGCACCTGATCTACACTTTTGGATTTCAGCCAGTGCATCCTGATGAGAAATGGGTAGAAAATGTGTAAACAGAGGAACCTCCACTGCTTCCAGAGGTGTGTCCAGTTTCTCTGTTACCATGGGTGCTGAAAAGGAGTCGTAGACCTTTAAAATTTTATTATCAAAAAAGCTAGAGATATCTTCACACAAGGCTAAAGATGGTTGCACTTCAGTCTCTATTGCTTTTGGCTTAAAGAAGGTCTGTACTACCTTAAACACCTCTTTGCTGGAATTATCTGCCTTATGGATACTTGAAACAATAAAATTTCTTCTGGCTATTTTTTGCGATTTATGAAAGTCTTTCAGCGCATTTTTATAGATTGCTTTAGCTAAGTCGCAATAGTTTATTCTCCACAAGCGTTCAAGTCTTTTGCACCTCCTCTTTTCTACTCTAAGTAAATCAGAGAACCAAGGCGCCGAAGGAGACAGTCTACAAGACCTCACCATTCTAGCTGGATCAACCGCCTCCACAGCCGTGGAGATCCATTGATTTATTGCAAGAGCATCTACATTGGGGTCTAAATTGTACTGTCCTCCTTGCTGACTTCCCCATGTGAAAACTTCTAAAGGAAGGAGCATTTGTGTCAGGCATTTGACTAGCCTCCATTTGTTCATCTCCATGGTCGTGTTTTCCAAGTTGAATCTCCTGCTCGTATTTGAAGGACATTGTTGGTGATAGGTCTGTACTGCTCAAACAGATACTACAACATGCAGTAGGTTGAGTGCCAACGTGTTGGCACCTCCTGTATGAGGACTTTAACCAGTACTCTACTAGCACACTGAATGATCCTTAACTGCCTCCGGACTTTAATAGAATGACTGAAAGGAGTGCATATCCTTCTGCAGATGGCCAGTATGTTGCAAACTATGTGTTCTTTTTTTAGAAAGTCCTGTACAATCACATTGATGCAATACGCCAAACACAGGACACTAAAATATACACCATCTGCCATGGCCTTTACTATGTTACTGCCATTGTCTGTGGCAACAAGTCCAATTCTGAGACCTCTGGGTCGAAGCTATTCAAACACCTTCCTGTTAAAGTCTTCAAAGATGTTTGCATCTGTATGGGATTTCTCCATGGCGAACATCGCTACTGCTGCATGCCACTGAGCACCATTAAAACTTTCTTCAGTGCTGAGACCTGCAGATCAGTGTTGCCTAATACTCAAAAAAGAGACCAGTCTGCAGTGATACACGTAATCAGTTGCTTGACAACTGCCCCCCCTGTCTCTCATTAGGTAGATAGTGTGAACAGCACTTTGCTGCAGAGATTGACCAACCAACTGCAGCTCATCATGATGGAGCGATAGAACAGCAACTCTTGCAAAAATAGATCCGGCTGGTAACTTTCCATTTCAGGCAGATGGCCACCAAAAATTCTAAAAATTTCAATCCTTCCACAAAAGAAAAAGGGAGGAGGTCCAGCGCTAACATTTTATGCTAATTTCCTGTTGTACAAATATGCCATTGGGTGGTTGCGTTCGTAGTGTCCCTACTGCCTAAACATGCCTGTAATAGTAGCTTTGGATTTTTTGCTTTTCTGGTGCCACTGACACAGGAGATTTCCAGAGAGAACAAGGAGGTGGTAAGCTCAATGAGCATCTTGGGGTAATCACTGTGTGACATGGTGTCTGCATCTGAGTCTTGTGCCATTTGGAGGTTGCTGATGCAGGTGATGCTGGCACACTCCAGGGGGCAGGCCTGCTTTGTGTAAAATAGTCTTCCTGTTATTCCGCATCACCTCCTTCTATCACCATGATCAGAGCTGCTACCCCTCTCTCATCACCATCACCATGACCAGCTACCTTTTTAAGGTGCTCCTCCCACCTGATAGTGTGGTGTTTTTCCATATGGGATGCTTGGCAGCCAGGTTCATAGTGTGAACCTGGCTTACCTCAGTGAACACTCATGTGGCAAATGGAGCATATTGCAATGATATCCTCCTGCTTGCTAACTGTAAAGAAGTCCCAAACTGGGGAGGAGTGCTTTTTTAGTGTGCCACAGCCAATGCCTGAAGAACTGGAGGTAGGTGGTTCCCTGCAGTGTGTACTTTGGCTGAGGCAGGGGTGGATGCATGTCTCAGCTGGGGCCTTACAAATATGGAAGGGGGCAGTGGTGGTGGTAAAACCAGTGCCACATCCCTCTGAATAGGTTGAATAGGAGGGGTCATCTTGGTGTCCTCTGAGCTGCCATCCATCATGACAATCACTGGCTCATCCTCATCACTGTCACTTTCCACAATTTGTCAGGAACATTCCTGTTCCCTTGTCTGTCGTGGCTGGTCTCAGACTCAGCTGGGGTCCAATCCATGTCCAGTTCATCAGAAGGGGGGGCTTGGAGAAGCGGGTGGAGTAACTTTTCTTTTTCTTGCTGGAGATAATGAAGTCAATAGTTCAAGATCTACATCTACCTCAGCAGGAAGCTCAACTTCCTGGTCTGCTTCTACTTCAGGAAGCCCTTTTGCAGGCTGCTGCTCCTGTTGTCCACTTTGCTCAGTTTCCTGCGACGATTTGGTACTTTGCAGCTGAGACAAATCCAATTCAGACTCACTGATCGGTGCCATGACTGCAGTGGCTACCTTGCTGAGAGACATGGGCTTGGGCCTAGGTTGGGGTGGTGCCATTGATGCGGAAGTGCTGCTCCCATGCTGCTGCCTGGAGGACTGTGCGGCAGGCACACCACGTTTCCTGAAAAAGGTGGATGCTTCTTCTTCTCCTCACTGGCCACTTTCTTGGGGGGAGTCCCTTTCTTTGGAGCTATCTTCAAGCTCTGTAAGTTGGCACTTAGCTGCACAAGCGGAAGCAGAGGAGGACTCAGGTGGTGTGATGTGGTGTCACTTTGTGCTGGCCTTCTGTCTGGGAGTACTGTGGGTGATGTCTCTTGTGCACCTAAAAGCAAACAAACAAGAAAAACATTTAGTGAAACGTGGCATTTTTGCATTTTGAATTAGTCATACAGACAATATAATTTAGTGAGGTTATTCCAAATAATTAACAATAGTGTATCCATTTCAGTCCAAACCATAACATAATATATCAGTTAGGATAACAACATACAGATATAAAAGTTTATTTTATATGCCTCTGAGGCCTATGGACACCTGTGACAGGCAGGGTTTGAAGGGGAAAATGGATTAATCCTTAAATAAAATAAATGTTGGTCTGTGCCTATGGAAGGCAGGGGATGTGGGGGAAATGGAATAATCCTTAAAAAATGAATGTTTGTATGTGCCTATGGCAGGCATGGGCCAGGGGAAAATTACATAATCCTTAAACAATCAATACTGGTGTGTGCCTATGGCCTGAGAGATGTATGGCAGGCAGGGTCTGCAGGGAAAAATGGAATAATCCTTGAAAATGCTGGTGAGCTCCCATGGGCTAAGAGACCTATGGCAGGCAGGGGAGTCAGTGAAAAATGAAATAATCCTTAAAAATGCTGGTGTGCACCTACGGCCAAAGAGACCTATGGCAGGCAATGGGTGCAGGGGGATAATAGAATAATCCTTTAAAAAATGAATGCTGGTGTGCGCCTATGGCATAAGAGACTTGTGACAGGCAGAGAGTGCATGGGAAAATGGCATAATCCTTACAAAAATTCATGCGGGTGTGCGCCTATTTCCTAAGGGACCTATTGCAGCCAAGGGATGCAGCGGAAAATGGAAAAATCGTTAAACAAATGAATGCTGGTGTGCTCCTTTTGCATGCAGAAGGTGCAGGGAAAAATTGAATAATCCTTAAAAAAATTAATGCTGGTGTGCGCCTCTGGCAGGCAGGGGGTGACGCAAAAAATGAAATAATCTTTAAATAATGAATGCTTGTGTGTTTCTATGGCCTAAGAAATCTATGACATGCAGGGGGTGCAGGGAAAATCATCTAGAGTCTAGAGCAAGCACTGTGTACAGGTTATAAGAATGTATTTCAATTGGTCTAGACTCCGCCTGGAATTTGGCTTGTCAAGTAAAACGCTAACCTGTGAGTCTGACACTTTGAAATACTACATTCGGGTGCCGAAATCGCTAGTCAACTCACTCAAGGTCTGCCTGGAAGATACATGCGAGAGCCCAGGGAATCTGTGGCACCAACAACTACAAAAAGCAATTGCCTCTCTCCAAATTGAAGCATCAGTGCTAAAATTTGACACCATCCCCTTTACGGCCTGGAAAAAGGCAATTAACAGGCAGCTGTGAATAACTTCGCTTCAGCTAGACACTTCTTCTATAAAGTCCTCTGTCATCTTGCTCCCCTTGAACACCTCCTATCTGGTAGGGAAACCACAACCATATCTATCAGAGGCCATCAATAAAAGGGTGTGCAGAAACATTTTGCACATGCGCTTGCTAGACCTACCAGTAGCCAACTTCAATCCAACATGGGGCCATCTGGGAAAGGAGGGGACTTGCAGTCTAAGCAACTTCAAGCTTGAGTCATGGTTACCCCTCCTATCCTGCTGTCCCACTCGTGACTCCATCACGAGGTCCCTGCTGAAACCAATTTATTTGGAGCAGGCGATTCGCTCTTGCCTGGAGGCCTCATCGCTTTGCTTCTCCCAAACCAATGTAAGAACTCTATTGAGGTGTGGGAAATTCATTAAGGAACTCAGAGCTCAATTTTGACACAAAACCGCTAACCCCAAGCCTGTCACCCTTCCCCAAAAGTTTATAACAGACTTCTGCATGCAGAAACCCTGATATTGGCATGGCAAGGGCTTCTCAGTCGATTTACTGTATGAAGCACTTTTGTCCTTATTATCGAGGGGGGACAACTGAAATATGATTGTTGATTCTTATAAGTCTGTTGTTCTTAGTTGCTGCTCTCAGGAGCTAGCCCTAGGATAGGCAACCGTATGTACCAAGCGATGCACTCCTCTGTTGCCCTGACCCTATCCAAGCACTTTAGCCCATGGGGCCCCTTTCAGAATCCTAATGGGGGAAGGTGAAGGGTTCACCCTGATTTAGATAGCCTAGCACTGCCATAACCTAACTTGGTACCCTTCTCTGTAAACTATGTTAACATCTTGCACCTCGCACTTCAATCACTAACCCCCTCTCTCGTCCCAGCTCTTTTAACTCAAGAGACTTTACCAAAACTAATCTTACTTCCTCTTTCATCACGGAGTGAACTCTGAGTTTTTGAAATATTTTTAATAGCAGAGTAAATATGGATTTTCTTAGCAACTGTTGCATCTGGGTGGATGAGGTTCTCAACGCTGTTTTGTATGTAAATTGCTATGGTTTTTACTAACTAAACAATAAAAATTGACATGGGCTTTGACTGAAATTTGTCTGCCAGATGTTCTCTGCATTGACTCCCTTTTGCAATTGCAACGGCCCTCATTGTCATCCTACAGTGACTTTCTATCCTTGCTTTACATGCTTTTCTCATCACATTTCCTGAACTTTCAAAAGGAACTGTACATCTTAGTAAATGATGAGAGTTTTTTCTTTAGGAGCATCAGAAGGGATTACCTGAATGCGTTTATGGAGCCTCGACTTGGCGCCAGATTGAATCTCTGGATAGCAAACATTGCAGACACCCAATAGTGCACTCGCTTTGGAGACATGAATGTTTCAGCTGGCAAACATACTGCTTCAAATGACATTTTTGTCAATACCTCTGCATGAATAGTGTGAAGTCCAGCGTCTTCGACGAATGCGTTACACAACGGGGCAGTCAGTTATGCGTTACACAATGCGGCAGTCAGTTATGCGTTACACAATGGGGCAGTCAGTTATGCGTTACACAATGGGGCAGTCAGTTATGCGTTACACAATCGGGCAGTCAGTTATGCGTTACACAACGGGGCAGTCAGTTATGCGTTACACAATGGGGCAGTCGTTTGCTTGCAGATCGCCAAACAACCGGCTTCTTTCATGACATTTGTATATAATCTGCTGCTCCTCATCGCCTCGCCAGCCTGATCTCAACACGGGGAGTCCAGAAAGCCCCGGCTGCTGTGTATCTTATGTGCTATAGATTGTCTTTGATGGCTGGCTCAGTTGTGGAAAACTGGCTGAATGTACCTCCTTTCAGTATTTCACCGCTCGTTTTAAGAACTGACCTCTCAGACTCCACCCTCTCAGGTTGTAGTGATTTCAAAATGACAGACATTTTTTTGACTCATGTTGAAGTACTGGCTGGGTTTCTTTAAGCATGTCCACTCCATGAAACTGCTTTTGCAGTGCAAGGGGTGCGATTTCGTCAGTGTAGCCAAGTCCAGGCACCGCTCACCCTTCATTCATTGCTTTTCAGTGCCGACTTGAGGCATTGAAAGATTCAAAAAATGTTGCAGCAGTCACTGCTGTATTGTGCCACTCTGATAAAGGCAACTTTTTGGTCTCAAAACTAAGCCCCAGCTTTTCCCTATTTAGTCCGGCGGTCACCGCTATATCTACGGGCAGATTGAAGCCTCTTCCTGCTGGGTCAGGGTCAAACAGGCCTCCCGTGCCGCATTTGTAATCTCATATCCCATATCTGGTGCCAGGAATTAAAGCACGCTCCACGGAACAGTAGCTGTACATACTGATTTCCTATCGCGTGACAACCCCACACTGGCCACAATCCCCCTGACGTGTGGAGTAATGCAATAGTTGGATATGATATTTTGATATTTTAGGACAGGCTCCACAAAGGGACTCGCGCTAACCTCAATCTATAACGGAGAGAGGATAATATGCATATTCCATTTAAGGTGCATTGAGATGGAAAATGAATTTCTCCACCGCTAAACGGGATGCTGACAATTCTAAGAAATGCTGAATATGATACGCGTTGTTATGTCCTTGTTAGACAGTGTGGCATTAAGAGCAGATGGCACGAGGAAGCAATGTTCTTAATGTGCGCAGAGACATTCTTTGTGGGTGTCCGCGGGGTGAATGTGTGCTCCTCTTTCCATCTCTCAGTCGGAGATCCTGGTGGTGCCCCAATGTATATCATTCGCTCTGAAGATGTACCATCACAAGACAGTTCTCTGTTCTCGTTAATCTATCCATTTATCATAAAGGAAGCTGTATTTACACTCTACCCTCTAACGCGCTGTTTGCACGTGGGTCGTTAACCTCGGATCCTGCACAAGCCCGTCCGTGTTTGTGCAGGGATCTGAATTCCAAGTACAGGTGCAATTTTACTGCAAGTTAACCAGCAAAGACGCACGGAGAAAACATGCAGACAATTCCAATATGGTGCAGAAAACAAGACACTGATCATACATTTTCAGAGTTTCCAGGTGGTACTCCCTGCCCCCGGTAAACTCCCAACCATGCAGTATCACAATTTACCAGGTCGGGTAAAGACATCAGTCTTTCTCGGCTCAGAAACAGGGTCTTCTACGTAACGTGTTCACTTTGTCAAAAAACACGACTTTTTTCTTTCATTAATATATGAACAAACTCGTCGCTAAATGCTCATTAAAAATAAATGTTTTACTTTTGAAACAAAGAGATGATCAGGTCTTCCAAAATCACGTGTGTCGTGTCCCTTGTCTAGTACAGACGACAAGGACACGTAGTAGTATTCTCCGTGGCTTTTCATCTGCCACGATACTACAACGTGCAGAAGGGCAAAGGGGGACACAGAATGATGAAAGTCTCTGCAGAACGGGTTGGCAAATATGTAATTGTATTGGGAGTTTTCTGAGAAAGAAATATACAACCGTTTGACTATCCGAAGGAAAGTTGTGCTCTTTTCCCATGGTCCCATAGGAGCACCGTTTTCCCACAAAACATATTTTCGTAAGAGACTCTCCCACTAAAATACTTAGGGGCAGATTTACAAGCCCCTTCCGCCACTTTTGCGTCACTTTTAACATGGGAAAAGTGACGCAAAAGTGGCGCAAGGGCCTTGTAAATAAGCCCCTTAATACATAAACCCAGCCACAAAAGATATGTTGCAAAGTCCGACCCCCCGAAGAAATACATTGTTAACTGAATAAAGTTTTTGAAAACTACATTGTGTGGTCTCACCATCAGAATACGGCTAGCTTGTTAGCCACATCTGTGCAGTCCGTGCTGTAGGAGTGAGGTACCTACAGTCTACCGGACCTCCCCTCAGAAAGTGGCCATTGCACACCCCTGAGTAACCTGGGGGATAGCTTAGTTGTAGTAGTGTACGCGGGAAACATCTGAGGAGTCTACCGTTCTCGTGTGGCCTCCCAACATTGTGTGATACACCAAAGCAATGGAATCAAACACTCAACACTTGCCTTCTCTATACTGCGTTCCATTCCATTCGCATGCTTGTGTTCCCTACAAATTGTTTTTAAACTCTTATATTCAGCATATTACTAAGGCCTAAAAAGACAATTGTTGGTATACATTGCTACGCTAGACTTTGCATATTTCGAATTCTATCTATAGGAATATTTTTCCACAAACATCTGATGTGAAAAAATGAGGGGCACATTTACAAATAATTGGCGTAGGGCAGCACTGCAAGTCATTTTGCGACGCTGCCCAATGCCAATTTAAAAGGGCAGAAATGCACAATGTTTACATGATACGGGGCATTCTTGTCCTTTCAGCCAGCGCGCGATTAGCATCTGTGTGCCAACACAGACACCCTTGGACCATAGTGCAAGCGTGTCGGCGATGTTGGCAGGATTTTTTTGTACAGGAAGGGACACCTTCCTGCACAAAAACAATAATTGGAGGCATTTTCCTCGTTCTACATGGAAAGAGGAAAAAAACGAGGAGTAATGTAAACATTTCTCGTTATGCCTGATCTAGGGAGACAGAAGGTTTTAGTGCTGCCCCAGGTTTACTAAATATTGTAAATCTGGGGCAGTGTCTAAGTCCATGGGTGTTGCGTGGAAACACCCATAGCAGCACCCATCCCATGGAATGCCTCTTTAATGCAGAGCATGGCAAGGCAGAGACTTGCACTGCTTTGCCTTACACCATACCTACAAGGCCATGAAAAGCCTCACAGGGGGGCTTTATGCAGCCTTGTAGATATGGCTAAGCCCTTTCGCCACCGGAACGTCACGGAAAGTGATGTTCCAACAGTGCACAGGGCTTGTAAATAAGCCCCTTAGGCCCAGATTCTTAAAGGTGTCACGGAACTCAGCTCAGCAGCCAAAAATGCTGTGTTGCAATGCGTTACACGGAGAGAGTAGGAGAGCGCCATATTCTCAGAGATATGGCACTCTCATCCCCTCTCCCTAGCACTGATGCAGATTTCAGCTCTCAGCTCTCATGCCTCAGACACACATCTTAGCGCCATAGTGCTCGGGAGCGTACCTGGGTCTACCATAGGTTTTGTACAGGAAAGGTACCCTCCCTGTACAAAATACAATGCTAGACACACCTTGAAGCTTTTCCTACTTTGTAAGTGTACAAACTAAGGCTAATACCAATTAGCGTGGGTTTGTTAATCTCCAAAAAGATTTAGGGCCCTATTTACCAGAAACCACGCAGTGCGGTGCCGCAAGTCATTTTGCTGCACCGCGCTGCGTTAGTCTCGAAGCACAGGGATGTGACACATTTACAATATGTCGCATCCCTGTGCTTTTCCCTGTGCTGGTGCACAAACTGCTGCCATGCTCCGGTGCAGGCACCCTTGCACCATGGTGCAAGGATACCTGCGTTGTGGGGAGATTGTTTTTGTGCAGGAAGGGGCATATTTTTTCACCTATTGTTCATTTTTCAAAAAATTGCTCATTATATTTCTTATAAATTAATACTGTGACGATTAAATTACTAGCTGAGTGTTAATTTACTTCCCCACCCATACCCCCTGTATCCCTAACATTCTGCACTTATTAATTATTTTGCAAATTAATTTAACTGTTGGAAATCAGAACCTGTTTGCAGTGTCCCCCCACTTTTTCTTCCCCTTTTGAGACCCCTAAATGCTGGTTTTCTGACTCGGAGAGTGCTCTAGGCTCCGCTAGGCAGGCCCCGGGCCATTGCTATGCTGAAAAGACACTTAGAATACATTGAAAACACCTACATACACTAGGGTACACTATGGGTTAGGCTTTCCCTATGAATGGCATGAACTCCCCTATAAGGCCCTAGTACATAATATGGCAGGGGAATCAAAACTACCTTTAAGTCCCTGTTATATAATTGGGCATGGCACTTTAGAGGCCAGCAGCCCTTTCTGCACTTGCCTGTGTGCATTGCTGAGGCCAGAGATCGGTTTAAAAGCAGCCCTGTGTTGCAGGACTTCTTTTAAAATGCAAATTGTGCCCAAACTCGACTTTGGTGTTTGGGGCACTTAAAAATTATTAAACTACAATGTTTTGGCATATTAGGTACCCCCAGGGTCTCCTTTAGGTGTCCCAGTGGTGGGAGGCAGGTATTTCTAGGAGAACCCTTAGAAAGTAAGTGTTATATGCCTTGGGTGTAGTGAAATTGCACATTTCACTCCCCACATTGTAGTAAAGAGCTTCCCCAAATCGACATTTGAGCTAGGAGCACTGTGGAGTGAGGATCTGCAATATGTTTACATATTCAGAACCCCGAAAGTATCCCCTAGTTATCCCAGGGGTGTAGGGTCCTGTAGATATAGGCAGGGTCATTATAAAAGATATTTTATAAGCCCTGATGTTGGTAAAATTGCCCAAGGCATTTTACCCATGGTAAATCCCTAGCCACAAAGGTTAACATAGCAAGAAGTTATTAAAGAATAACTAATGTCTAGGATGTCATAAAAATGCCACTCCAGGACTTTCTAGAATGGTATTGATAAATCCAACAATATGCTATTGTTGAATTTATCCTAAAATGTACAGACAAGAAGTTATGACGTTCTTATCTGTAAGGCAAAATTTAGCCTTTCAGTGATCTGTCCTGATTGGTCAAACGTAAGTGGATTAGCGAGGCTGCTTTGATGAGGTGATAAGTAGCCCATGGGGTCAGAGATCCATACTGAAAGAGAAGGGTCCTGTTACAAAGGAATGCTATGGCAAGGGGAGGGGGTCATAAAAAATCCTCTTCAAAGAGAGGAGGGGACAGACAGTGTAAGTCAGGTCCAGTAACAGCCCTACCGTTTGAACCCAGCCAGATGCAGTCTTACGGAAGGAATTGGCGCAGGGGCGCTAGAGAGCCCGCAGCAAGATGGCCGCACTTTAGTGCAGCTCGGCCGGCTGGGTCCCAAAATCCGTAACATAATCCGCCCAAGCCTCACCGGCTGCAAATCTGCACACATCAGTCTGTACGGGCACGGATAGCGGCTGCGATGGATCGTGTGGGGGTTCCAAGCAACTCATAGCATCAGATGCTGATGGGCACCGGGAAGGCGGTGCGTGACTGGTGGCTGGGCCTGCGCCGTAGGTGAAGGGGAAAAACGATAAAGAGAAAGGCCCGTACCTGCGGGTTTGTTGCTGGGGCGGACTGTGCCCAGTATCGGTGGAGAAGACGCTGTGTCCCGACACCGCCCTGCGTGCAGATTCCTGTGGCTGGGCGCGTCCCTGTCCCCCCTGTGTGCGAAGGTAGCCTCCCGTGTGAGGGGCCGGCAGGAATAAATTAAGGCCGTGGCATCGGCCTACGCGTGGGCCCGAGGAGGAAGGCGAGGAGCTCGTGCATGCAAGCATAACATTGCAGTGGACAGTGGCCCAGTGCCAGTAAGTGCCGATGATATGCAGTATTGCGCTCATAAACGCGTGTAGACAGAGGAGTGCACCCTCGTTCCTACAAAGTAAGTGAGCAGCTTACCAAGAGGAGAGGCAGGCTGTGCGCAATTGAGGCCGAGGTGCCGGCCTACATCCTGGGCCCACACGGGCGAGTCTGCTTCCTGAGTGAACGGCGGCACTGAAATTGTGTGTGTGGAAGCCGCGGCTCCCTGCTGCTAGCGCTTCTAAGACGCTGGATCTAATGACAGTAATCACGGTCAGTGTAGCTCTTAACAGTGTAAGGTAGCCAGTTAGAAACATGGCTTACCTTGTTCGCCAGTGCTGCTTGAAATGGACGTCCCGGCAAGGGCCAGGTCAACCACTGTCTGAGTCTCATTTCAACAGGAGTTCAGTGACGTGAATTTCCGTCGCGAGGTGCACGCCATTGACGCCCATTGAATCACGGGGTTTGTAGTTAGATCGACTCGTACGAGTGTGCAGATGGTATAGAGGAAGGAGAAAACTGTATACATCGTATATTAGGAATGTGCAAATAAACACTACGTGCACTCAGTCAATTAAGACATCCAGACATACTACTTTCCAAAGATAAGATGCAGCCTATCCATTCTCCATTCTGAATTATCATACATCTCATAGTTAATTTGTACATCAGAAATGGGAAGTAAATGATCGTGTATGTATTAGACCCGATCCTTCTACAATGTGTCGATATCACTTCGACATAGCTCTGTCAAGTAGACACAGCTGTGTCATATCATGGGATGTTACATTGGGTTCATACAGGGCATGAGCTATCAAATGTAATCAATGTCCCAGACTAGTCCAGGGTATTTCATCATTCAACCCCTGTCTGTCACTCCCGAGTCTAAAGACCCTGCATTGTTCTCTGGAGAAAAGAACAGATTCTAAGGAGCCCATAGCCGGTGAGATTATTTGCACATTTCTAATATACGATGTATACAGTTTTCTCCTTCCTCTATACCATCTGCACACCTGTACGAGTCTATCTAACTACAAACCCCATGATTCCATGGGCGTCAGTGACGTGCACCTCGCAACGGAGATACATGTCACTGAACTTCCGTTGAAATGACTCAGGCAGCGGTTGACCTGACCCTCGCTGGGATTTCCATTTAAAGCAGCACTGACGAACAAGGTAAGCCACGTTTCTAACCCGCTACCTTACACTAACAAGAGCTACACTGACCGTGATTACTGTCAGTAGATCCAGTGTCTTAGAAGCGCTAGCTTTATTGCTGCTCATATCGCACCCCGCCATTTAGACTTCTACATGGGTGTCTGTGTGTTTATTCTAACTGCCGTGATTACTCTTAATTTTCTTTTGGATCATGACATGCTCCTCTTAAAGACACTATTATCAGTGGTTTTACCGTACCCCGCCATAATGATTTTCACATGGGTGTCGGTGCGTTTTAACTGCAGTGATTACTATCAATGTTCTTTTGTATCATGATAGACACCTCTTGAAGATACTATTATAGTGTTTCTAATGCCCTGATAGTGCTAGCCTGACAGTTGCTCGGACCACACGTGTATACATATTTAACACAGATGTTGCTACTTATTGCTACGATCATTATTAATAATTTTTAGATCACGATGCACACCAAACACCACCAACCCCCTCCCTTTTTTTTGAAGACTATGGAACGAATACATAGATGTTGCATACATCTTAAATATACATGTGGCAGTATGAAGAACTTTACTGTCCCTGAGAGGTAGTGGAAAATACATATACAATTGCACTCGTCACAGCAAAAGCTGAGCACATAAATGATAATTACATTGCCACACTGTATAACATAAGTAGTCTGGCAATATTAGGAGCTGAGTATATTTACAGAACACATGTTTGTTCATGTAGAAAATTAGCATATTTACTCAGGTTATACCACATCCCCTTGGTACTATGGGGCTGATTACGATGGCGGGCGGAAAAGCACCCGGAGCGCCATGGTAGCGGGAATCAACCTTCCGCATGTACCGCGGGAAAACCGGCAGTCTGATTAGGATCAACCGCCAGAAAAATCAGAGCGCGGCGGACCGATGCCAAGAAAGACCACCGGTAGCGTGCAGAGCAGGTGAAAATCCGTCCGCGGCGGTCGGATTCGCGGCGGAAAAACCCCAAAACGCCGCACCGCCAGCAGATTGACCGCACGTGGAATTAGGATACCATTGAGGTGACAGCGGAACGATTCGCTGTTTCCGACCGCCGCGATCGCAACCAGTGATGAATGGGAGAGCCGGCGGAAGGGCGGTCGTATACCCACCACCGCGGCCGCTCCGGAAAAATCATGGCAGTCGACCAAAAAAAACACACAACATGCCCACCAAGTGTACCCAGCAACCTGCCTCAGCCCCAAAAAAAACCTAATAAACCCCAATGACACATCCCCATGGCAAGTAAAAAAAACACAAATCACAAGTCAACCCACACAACACACCTGACATCAATACTCCATTTTGACACACCCACATAGCTGAGTATAAAACCAGCCCCTTCCCTGACCACAATCCTTTGCAATATTCCACCACTGAAGGAACCAACCCTACAGCACAATGGAGAGGCAAACCACCACACAACTCACCAGCACAACAACACACACACACACACCACTTACATCACCACCACCACTCTCACACCTGCACTTCCAACCCCTTTGCACATCACACACCATGGCACTGAAGAAAATGCCCAAATTCACTGACAATGAGTTGTCAGTCATGGTAGATGAGGTAATCAGAGTAGAACCACAATTGTTTGGAAGCATGGTCCAACAGACACCATTAGCCACCAAAACACTAATGTGGGAAAGGATAGTGCGCAAGGTCAATGCAGTAGGGACTGTCCCACGCACCAAGAGTGAGATCGTGAAGCGGTGGCATTACCTCAAGAAAAAGGTGAAAGAGAGGAACAACAAGAACCGTGAGCTGGCTCAGAGGACTGGCGGTGGCCCTCCCATTCCACCAAGAACATTCACCACATGGGAGGAGAAGGTGCTTGCCATACTGCATCCAGAGAGTCTCACAGGAATACCCGGGGGAGTGGAGGCTGGTAAGTAACAACAAATGTCCACCATCACACTGCTATGTACTGTCTTGCACAACCACAAAGCTACACCTCCTAGGCCCAAATGCATCCATGTGCACCACACACTCCCCAACACATGTCTCACAGATCTAACATTCACTCCCTCTGATTCACCCCAAAGGTAGCTAGTACCATTCCCAGGGTTGCATGTGTACAGGCAGCCAGCACTACAACTCCCACCAGGCCCCCTTGTCCCACAGCTCAGCAAGATGGAACACCCCCCCACACCCAGAAGCATGTGGCAGCCATTGCATTGATCACCTCCACCTAACAGGTATGTAGCCATCTTAACAGGGAGGGGTGTTTGTGGGTGGAAAGCCAGCACTACAACTCCCACCAGGCCCCCTTGTCCCACAGCTCAGCAAGTTGGAGCACTCCCCCACACCCAGAAGCATGTGGCAGCCAATGCATTGATCACCTCCACCTAACAGGTAGGTAGCCATCTTAACAGGGAGGGGTGTTTGTGGATGGAAAGCCAGCACTACAACTCCCACCAGGCCCCCTTGTCCCACAGCTCAGCAATATGGAGCACTCCCCCACACCCAGAAGCATGTGGCAGCCATTGCATTGATCACCTCCACCTAACAGGTAGGTAGCCATATTAACAGGGAGGGGTGTTTGTGGGTGGAAAGCCAGCACTACAACTCCCACCAGGCCCCCTTGTCCCACAGCTCAGCAAGATGGAGCACTCCCCCACACCCAGAAGCATGTGGCAGCCATTGCATTGATCACCTCCACCTAACAGGTAGGTAGCCATCTTAACAGGGAGGGGTGTTTGTGGGTGGAAAGCCAGCACTACAACTCCCACCAGGCACCTTTGTCCCACAGCTCAGCAAGATGGAACACTCCCCCACACCCAGAAACATGTGTCAGCAATTCCCCTCAACTGTGTCACAGAACAGGTAGGTAGACAGTGCATGCACCTTGCCATTCCTCTCAAAAAGCATGGAGCCATATGACCACACCAGCCCTCACATCCCACCCAACTTGGCATAGATCCAATAGCCACTTCCAGTGTGCAGACAGCTTAGTGTATGTAACTGTCACAGAAATTAAAGTGTGACTCACCAAATCACATGTTGAAGTAATTCAGGGCACAATCATGCACAGCAGTGAATGCTATGTGTAAGTGCCATGGTGGCAGAGCATCAAGGCCCATATGAAAAGAAAACAAGCATGGTCATTTTCAAAAATAAAGCAAAGAACATGATATGACAGAGGGATGCATGAGATAACAATGGCTAGTACATGCTCAGAATGAAGGTCTTCCATGCAGAGCAAATAACAAAGATGCTTCACATAAAGTTGTTGTGCTGCTAGTCGTTAGATGACGACATGTCCTTGGAATGACGCAATCTGTACGTGGAGCATGGTATCTATTGACATGTCACACCATGGACAAGTAATGTAGGTACCTACACATCATGTCATGATGCTCAGTACCGTGCAGCCATACAAAGTGATCTCAATGTAAATTGTGTGGTGTATAACATGTAACATCCAAACATCTAACACCAAGCTTGTGGGGTGCACTTCAATGACCATTTCTTCTCTGTTCTACAGGTGACCAAGAATTGACTGCTGCAGATGACAACACCAACCTGCAGAGCCAGTCTCCCCCCCGGAACATGGACGCCCGGATGCAGACTCCCTAAATTCCTCGGATGCGGACACAGAACCTGGCCCATCTGGCCTGCCAGGGCGCAGCAGGTCCCAGGCCCCCACTGTCCACACCACCACCACCTCAGCAACAACTGCACTGACCCCTTTCTTAGATTATTGGTTAGATTCGTTGTAATTAGTCCTATTGTAGTAGCACTGTGCGTTCCCATTAAGGCGAAATATTACGCTTCTTTTTGTCTTGACAAGTAACATCAGTTGGCATACCAGTCGCTGCACTGCTTTGTTGCAACTTACAAAAAAAGAATTCCTGTTTCTCCTCTCTATTTTATCACAGACCGAATCTAGGAGCAATAGTGTGTTCCATAATATTATGCCAGCAACGCTAGTTTGCATTATAGTTTTTCCTTTGTATTTTTTTAAGAAACATGAAATACTCTATTTGTATTTCACCTTTTTGTATTATGTTTCTTTTATTGTTTGCTGACACAATCTGCATATTTCAATTACAGATAGCTATTCGTATTCATGGTTGCAGTCTGTCTTTTTTCTTATTCAGGACTAATATAGACGGGTGTAGTCCGTTATCTTTCTATCGGCTTAGCAAGTCCGTTTTTTATCACTGCAGCTAAGCAAGTACGTTTTCTGTTACCATTTACCAATTATGGCGACTTGCGCGCCAAAACGCGGCTGGTATAAAACGACCCGCGATACAAACAAACATCTTCAGTGAACGGAGGTCAGAGTGCAGATGAACTTGCGTCAAGCTGCAGGTAAGCGGGCAGCGCATATAGGGCAATCGAGGCTATAGAAATTTTTTTTTTTTACTTCAACCATTTAGTTAGTTACAATATTAATATGCCTGTTAAAGTTTTTACAGCATCGAAGCCCCTTAAATTGAAGGCTGTGATCCCCCATGTTGGTCCATATTTCTATTTTGGATAGGAGTTTCCTTTTAAAAATAATAGAAAGTAAGTAGCGTACTAAATCTAAATGATAAAAAATGCTTCTATGAGTAATATTGTGGCTAATGGTACTATGTTTCCATCTTTTATTCTTTAGTATCAATTATCTTTGCTGATACAAAGAAAGAATATTTTACTAGTGTCTTTTTTGACCGTTAAAAGTAAGCATTTCATTATTACTTATACAATTAGCTACTACTTTACCCATAACGCCATAAGTATTTATGATACAAAGAAAGAATACTTTACTAGTGTCTTTTTGGACCGTTAAAAGCAAGCATTTCATTCTTACTTATACAATTAGCTATTACTTTACTCTTAACGCCATGAGTATTTATGCTATATGTAATTGATACTTCTTTTGATAGATACATCTAGCTATTGGGACGATTATACAGCACCATATAAGAAGTACTTTGGTACCCTAGCATATCTGGCATTCCTGTCAACTCTGGTTGATATTATTCCTCTTTAAGACCAACCCAGTCAGCTGTTATAATATTGTGTGACGCATACATAGTAAGTGCTGCTGGCCTCATTATTAGTACTCGTATTTGATTTTACATATATACACTATAGAATATGCCCGTTTGTAAGAATTATATTTCTGTTTTCAGATTTTTTTACCATAAGGAGTTCTCCTTGCTCCTTTCTGAAACAATCAACACAGTATCATATCTCATCCAGGGTTTCAAAGCATTAGACATGCTTGAAGTAAGTAATAATTTCTCCTGATTGATCTTTTAAATAGGCTTTCTATCGTAGAGGCCCCGCCCCCCTCCTTTTTAGAACTATTGTTTATTGTAATACTAGAGTTTTTCAGGGCAGCTCATAGTGCATTTCTCATACCATATACTTTTTTGAATTTTGGTCTGGATCTTATATTCTTTTTCTATTAACTATCTCTCTTATTTTGTTTTATTATTATTTTTAGGAGTTCATTATATCTAGTTCTTTCATCTTTGGCTCTACTAAGCTTTCTATATTCTTTCTCTAATGTTTAGTTTTAGTTGTAATGATTTAGTGGCCACTAGTCCTACAGAAAAATAATTAAAAAGTATTTCAAAATGTATTACATTATATCATTTATTAATCACTTTTTAAAATGTATATACATATCTGTATTTCCATTGTAAATTTATATACGTTGATTGTCCGTCTTTGATCGCATCTTTTGTATTGTATTATATATAATAATGAGAGGTATTGCCAAATTCTAGGTTTTGAGCATGTTTGTATATAGTTGTATATAAAATTAGTATTTGGTATATATATTTTGTAATTGTTTTATGTTTTTCACAGTTTTGTTCGCAATAGACGGTTTCCTGACGAAGGCAGAAGTGCCGAAACGCGCGTAGTTGTCATCTACCGCTAGCCTTCATCTAAACTGAAAAAGCTTTTTAAGAAAGATATAATTATTGACCGCATGATTGGGACTGACTTTTTTCTTTGCATGTATTCATTATGTGT
This sequence comes from Calotriton arnoldi, assembly GCA_963921515.1. NCBI lineage: Eukaryota > Metazoa > Chordata > Amphibia > Caudata > Salamandridae > Calotriton > Calotriton arnoldi. Next base: position 132,827 of record CAWUFW010010167.1, read on the forward strand.
TCATTTTTTCTGTATATATGTATATTTACACTATTGATCAAGAATGGAAAATAATGCCAAGAAAAAGAGATTAAATAACTAAATAAAATATATTTTTATAAACAGAAATAAGATTTTGTTTTCAGTTTATAGTCGGTTCATTGTGTGGTCATATTTGTTTACATGATACCTAGAATGTTTTAACTCCAGATCTAATTGAAAGCTTGCTATTATCTCTTTACCTAAGGTACCTACACATCATGTCATGATGCTCAGTACCGTGCAGCCATACAAAGTGATCTCAATGTAAATTGTGTGGTGTATACTATGTAACATCCAAACATCTAACACCAAGCTTGTGGGGTGCACTTCAATGACCATTTCTTCTCTGTTCTACAGGTGACCAAGAATTGACTGCTGCAGATGACAACACCAACCTGCAGAGCCAGTCTCCCCCCCGGAACATGGACGCCCGGATGCAGACTCCCTAAATTCCTCGGATGCGGACACAGAACCTGGCCCATCTGGCCTGCCAGGGCGCAGCAGGTCCCAGGCCCCCACTGTCCACACCACCACCACCTCAGCAACAACTGCACTGACCCCTGCTGTAACGACCTGTGCGACCTCCACCACCACCACCACCAGTGCTGCCTGCAACACTGTCCCTGCCTCAGAGGATACCCACACCACCCCACAATCTGAGGAGGGCAGGGAGAGTCAGCGGGTGCGTCGAGTGGTGATGCCACAGGTCCGGGACAGCAGGGCAGGCGGGAGGGCAACAGGGACACAAAATCAACAGGACACTGGGACCGAAGCCCTGGCCAACATCGCCAGAGTCCTTGGGGCATACGAACAAGCCCAGGGACATACGGGCCAGGCTCTGGAAGAATCGCATGAGCTCCGCCTGCTGCTGAGGTCCATAGACACGTGCATGGGCCAAATCGTGGACCTCTTGGGCCAGCTTGTGGGTGTCCTGAGGGACAGGCCTGCGGCCCTAAGGACAGCTCAACCTCCCTCCAGTGGCCCGCAGGATGACAGTCCCACCACATCACCTGCGGCCACAGAGACGTGTGAGCTGGAACAGGATGAGTCCTCAGACACCTCTGAGCCCGCAGCAGAGGCCCCCCCCTGCCAAACGCTCAAGGGGCCGTCCGAGGAAAAACAAGGGAGGATCACTTGGCAAAGCACCAGCCAAACGCCAGTCAAAGAGCCAGCCATGATGGCACCTCTCTTCACCTTCCCTTTGACTTTGTTGACTATCCTTACCCACACTGCCATGTTGATGGCAGGCGTCTGTTGGACTGTGTCACCACATCAATGTGGTGACAACTCTATTATCTCGTCTACCATCACTGACAACTCATTGATTCACTTCCCACCTATTTGCAAATAATTAATCACTTCCCTGTCACATATACTTATTGTAAATAAACACTCTTTGCACACCTATGTTTTCGTGTCAGCTCCATGTTTATCACAGGATGTATAGTCTTGACTCAGATTACAATGTACCAGGTGCACTGATTGTTGTGAGGCATTGAGAGGCTGAAGGGACCTAGGAAAACACAAGAGAACAACATTCACTTGTCAGGTGATGGCATCACACCCATTACACAACACTTGTCATCAAGGTACTCAAACTTGCACACATTACAATGAGCAACGATATCGACATAGACATCATGTAGCTGTGCATAACTACCCTGTCCCAGAAACATCAGCCCTCAGCACAGAGCCAACAACAGGCAGCTGTCACAAAGCTCCCCTAGGCATTTCCTACAACTACAAAAACAGCATACAATGGCACCGTTGTACAATGTCACTCTCCTTCAAGGGAAGTAGCGGTTGATGAGCTGTTGACGCAGGTCGACACCTTCCTCCTCTCCACTATCCTCATCACTGGACATGTGTGGGTTTGCAGGCGGGGGCATCTGCTGCTCATCATCGTCCAGGATCAGGGGATCTCTTTGCGCAGGGCAAGGTTGTGGAGCATGCAGCATGCTACTACGATCTGACACACCTTTTGGGGAGAGTACATCAGTGCACCTCCGGTCCTGTCCAGGCACCGAAATCGAGACTTCAGGAGCCCAAAAGTACGCTCCACCACACGACGTGTCCTCCCATGGGCCTCATTGTAGCGGACTTCACCCGAGGTCCTGGGCTTCCACAGTGGGCTCAGCAACCAAGGCCGGTTGGCATATGCAGAGTCATCTAGGTGCCAGATACACAGAACAATTTAGTAAAATGACTGTAGCTGCGGACAGCATGTCACACATACAGCACAATACTTGACTCAGCTAACTGACCTACAAGCCACGCACGGTCAGGATGCAGATTTGGCATCATCTGTGGTACGATGCTGTTACGCAGGATGTAGGAGTTGTGGGCTGAGCCAGGGAATCTGGCACAGACATGTGCGATGATCATATCTGCCTGGCAAACAACCTGCACATTAATGGGAATGCTTCCTATTCCTATAGATGTGCTCCCGTGCCTGTGGCGGAACCAGTCCAACATGGGTGCAGTCAATGGCACCAACAACATTAGGGATGTGGGCAACGTCATAGAAATCAGCCTTCACAGCTGCCAATTCCTGTCTCCGTGGAAAATGGATGTAAGTGTCCTTGTATACCATCATAGCGGACAGGACATCCCGTAACACCATGCTGAACATTGCCTGCGACATCCCACCTGCGCTGGCCACCGTGTACTGGAACGAGCCAGTTGCAAGGAAATGCAGGGCCACCATCACCTTACATGTTGGTGACACAGCAGTTGGATATGTACTGCGAGGCCTCAGATGGGGTTCCAACTGAGCACATAGGTCTTGGAGGTTTTGCCGATCCAACCGGAACTTACGGATGATGTCCACATCCTCCATGTCCGCCAGCAAGGTGAATGGCCGGTGCACATTTGGTCGCCTCCTACATGAGATAAAAGGGGACACTTGTCAATTCAATAGACCCATGAGATGTGTCCAACATCTGACATTTTGACTGACACAGCGCCAACGATGACTGGCCTGACACACCAGCTTACAGCACAAGTCACATGCAGAGACAACTTGACCCCAAGTAGTTGTACACGTGATTAGTATGTACAAACTGAGTGCACCCGAGACAGATTCAGACTATGTGAATGTGAAATGGGACATTCCGACATCTTGTGTCACCCGCCCTGAGAGTACTTGACACAGCACATGTCTGAAACACCAAAACTGCTGTCTCCTATGTAGCTGCTGTACCTGCCACACCTTCTTGCGTGAGTCGGACAGGGCACACATGAACGACACAATGAGTACAGTGTGTGCATAAAGATCAAGTATTAACATGAGTTCAGCAATCTACACAGTGCAGTAGGCACATTAAGTAGTCAGTCCATCATTACTGTGTGTTGCTTAGCCATCTCACACATTGACATGTTTCCATTTTGAGAGTCCATCACACAACAGATCTGTGTACATGCACAACAACATCATCAGTGACATGTGAGGGACTACATGCTAATGCATGTACTCCAGTGCACTGACATGGCATGTGTAGACATCAGTGAGTAGAATGTCACACTAGCATTCAATTTAACAATCTGGTGGCATGACGCATTGTAAGTGTGGAGTGTTCAATGATGAGAACTGGCTATTGCCATTGCTACAGCATGATATGTGTCCATAGGTGCCCTAAGCGTGCACCGCCACCGCAATCACGGTCATTGGCACCAATGTAAAGATGCCAAATCGTGGTAGCGACCGCCTGGGTCCCGCGGTGTGACACCCCCATTGCCCATGCCCATTCAGCCAATAGGAACCGTAATCACGCTAGTGGAATGCACTTTTGAAAATCACGGTAGGCGTGCTCCGCTACCGCGGGGCCGGTCATTGGATACAATTGCAAGATGCACGATTGCGGTAGCGACCAGCTGGGCCCCGCGGTGTGACACCGCCATTGCCCATGCCCATTCAGCCAATGGGAACCGCAATCGCACTAGTGGAATGCACTTTTGAAAATCGCGGTAGGCGTGCACCGCCACCGCAGGGCCGGTTATTGGTTGCATTTGAAAAAAGCTGACCTGGAACACCAATTGCAGCAGCTGAGTACCATTGAAACAACCCCAGGGGGCTATATATGTCTGTGAGAGAGCCACACATTTCCGCTGCATCCAGACACTGCTGCCTGCCATTCTTCATCCCCAACTGCTGCTGTTCCTGTCTCCTGGACCCAGTGATGGCGAGAACTGAGAACATCAGGGCCCGTCCCTTCACCACAGAGGAGCTGGAGGTCCAGGTGGATGAGGTGCTTACACACTACGGGAGGCTATATGGTGCTCCTGATGTAATGGTAAGTGTTTCAGAGTGAAATTTGGGGAGTGAAAAGAGTGCTCACATGATGTTGCTCTGCTGTAGTATGTGCCTGTGAGTGCAGGTTTGTGTGATACACTGCCTGGCATGCTGACTTCATGTCAATGGGGTGTGTAGCCTTATTACCACAGATCCATGGCTGCATTGAAGGATGGGAGGGACATGCAGTGTCTTTGCAGCCATACAATAACACTGCTGGTTTGAAAAGTGGAAGTCAGAACAAACATTGCCTGTGCTAATGGATGTCAGAGTCCATTCGCTTTTCACATGCTCATTTGGGACATTACAAATGTGTTTCGTCCAGAGGGTACTGAAGGATGTGTGTACACTTTTCATATTGTCACCATGGATGTGTGAGCATTATGCACAAGATTGAAATGCCTGAGGGTGACACTCTTGGTGGAAAATCGCCCATGACACATCAGAGTGATGTACTTCTGAAACATCTTCCTTCCATTGATTTCATAATGTGTACTGACTTGCATGTGTAGGCACTGTTTGACCTCCCATATTGTACATGCATGTGATTGTTCAGATGGGCCAGGTTTAACCTCAGTGTGAGTCCACCTGGCCTGCACAGATACTGCCCAATTTGACAGGGACCCATCAGTAAATGGACAGAGTGAGATATATGTGTTGTCTGCCACCCTGTTTCTCAATGAGCTATCTTAGGCCTGATGATTGCACAGGACAGGCCTTGTGAGAAGGGTGTGAGAATGTAAGATCATGTCCCTAGATGTGACATCCACGACACAGTGAGCCACTCACAGGCAAAGGACATTGAGGGTGTGTAGTGTTGGACACAGTGAGTCTTCCCCAAAACATCATTTGCAACATGATGTATGTCTTGCTCCCTCACATACTGCATCACAGATGAGGGCCTTCTTCACATTGCTTTGTGTACTGCCATTCTGCATGTGTGTGAGATGGCCAGGTCCTGTGTCCACCCTCATACCTAAATGCATTTCAATCCGATTATCTGATGCAAATGTACTACGTGTCATGTTGTACGGCCTCTGATCAAGCATTCTGTACAGCTGTGCTAAGTGTTTGCATGCACCTGTCCTGAGACACAGTGGAACATGGCCCAGTGTCCCTGAAACTGCCTCTTCTTGTCTCCCATGCCTGCAGCTCAAAGTCCGCCAGCGTAAGGCCTTATGGAGGGCCATTGCATGCAAGGTGCGGGCTCTGAGTGTCTGCAACCGATGGCACAGACACTGTCACAAGAGGTGGGATGACATCTGCCGGATGAGCAAAAACGTGGCAGAGATGACGCTGGGGCTACTCCCTCGGACTGTAAGGTTGTCGCGCAGGAGCATGACACCACTAATGGCCCGCATCTTGGCTGTGACACAGCCAGAGCTGGATGGACGTTTGAGGGCCCATAAGCAGCAAGTTGGGGGTGAGTATTCTGCGAAGGGTGACTTTGGGTGTGAGTGACTGCATGTATCCCAACCCTGCACCAGTGTTGAGCTCTGTGATGTTTCCAGAGTGATGCAATGGCTTGTAAGTGGCCTCTGTGTTGAGTGCAGCTAACATGCATTTTTGCTACATGTACTTTCTCATGTGTTTAAAATAATGGCCCGTGACATTGCAAGATAAGATGTGGCCTCATGCATTCTGCTGCATTATGGGTGTCATAGACATCACTGGGGAGTGAGCAGCTGTGTTCCTCATCTGAGTGTGCTTACGTCGATGTGTGCAGTGTCTGACTTTGGAATTGTGAGGACTACACATCTGCCGACAATGTGCAAGGCTCGTTGCGCTTCAAAGCACAACATGGTGGACATCAGTAGCTCATGGCCATGGTATGAGGACATCCTGTAGTCAGTATCTGTGTTGTCCCCTTAAAGTGACTCCATATGTGACTGTGACAACATGTTGAGATGTACATCTATCTCACCTACAGGCACGTAGGTATGCTTACAGGAATCAGGATGTCAGGTAACTGGGTGGCACGGGCCAGCTATTTGGCAGTGTGAACGTCACATGGGTCAATGATGCCAACTATGCATGTTTCCATGCATCTTTTGACTTTTGCATGAGGCTTGCACATGCAGACCGCACAGGGTGGTGTGCTACATGGGGGTATCATATTCAAGTTGTTTGCTTTGGTTGCATATGATGTTTGTGAGTATGGCACTAAACTGAACCTACGTCTCTGTCTCTTGCAGCATCTACAGAGGGCACAGAAGGACACCGGGGATGAGGCATCTTGCTCGACGGCAACACATGGGCTCACTGACACTGATGTGACCAGCGCCTCAGAGGGGGACCGGAGTGCCCTTGAAGAATCACGCCCGGAAACACCAACCTCAACGTCATCTGACCCCAGCGGTGACTCCTCGATGTTGGCGGACACAGGGAGTGGGAAATCTGCCTCTTCTTCCACCACACATCGTCCAGTGCCCACCCTCCCGGCTAGTTCCACTAGTGCTGCCCGTGCCCGCAGCAGTCAGAAGGGTAGAGTGTCCTTCCCCCCAGGCACCGCTGCCCCTCTCTCCCCTGCTGCCCTCAGTGTTGAGGCGGTGGAGCTTTTGCGCCAGCTGTGTGTGGGTCAGACTACTCTACTGAATGCCTTCCTTGATCATGACAAGAAGTTGGCACAGGTAGTTGCCTTCATGGAGGGCATTCATTCTGACGTGGGTGGGCTACACAGGACTGTCCAGTCTTTGTCCTCCACAGTGACGGCAGCTATTCAGCTGGCACAGGGTCAGGGTCCAGCTCCAGTCCCTTCGGCAACCACCATGCCAGTGGCCACATCTGACGAGAGTGACCACAGACCACAGCCCTCAGGGTCAAAGTACTCCACACGAAGCACAACACAGCAGCACTCCAAGCGGGCCAGAGCGCAGACACCATCCCCAAAAGAAAAAGAAGTCACACAGGAACGCAAAGCCAAAAGCCCTTCGGGTGATACTCAGGGGCATCAAGCCAAGAAGCAGGCCTCAGGCTCACATGCATCCAAATCAGTCCAATCCAAAGACACTTCCGTCCCAAAACCTGCTCCCACAGACAGGCAAAAAGTTGCCGTGCCTGCTGTGAAGCTGGTGCCTGCCAAGAGTCTGCAGAAACGGCTCTCTAAGGCAGCTTCACCCACAACCTCAACTCCCACCCACACCCCTGTAAAGCTGGGACAGGAGGGCGCTGTGGGGGGTTCACCTGGTCAACAGGGGATGGAGGGGAAAAAGCAAGGCCAGGCCAAGCGTACCACCGGACTCAGCAGATCACCAGAGGGAGGGCCACCACCTGCACCTGAAGCACCTTTGGTGGGGAGTGAGGCTGTTGTGCCCACCCCACTTCACACTCCTACCAAGACAATTCTTCAGTATCGAATCCCCAAGAAGTGGAAAGGCAGCCCTCCACATTCTCCCTAACACACTGTGTCTCACAGCCTCATTTCTCCACCTCCCCGTGCCACCATGCCACCCGGTCCAAGCAGCCCTCCGGCTCACAAAGCCACTGATGCCTCTACCTCAGCTGCTCCTCCCTCTCCCACGTCTGGTCCGCCAATGGTCCCCGACAATCAGCCACCTCCCAGTTCAACTGACACCCAAGTCTGAGGCAAAGTCCCCCTCCCAAAGCCATCTCTCCCACAGTGGTGCCTGGACTGCCCATCTGTATCCTCAGAGCTGTGGTGATTCCCATGCCAGTGTACGGTGTCACACATTCCCTGTGCAGGTTCAGATGCACAAATGTCCCTCATTTGCACTATGGACCGGCCCCTGGCCTTGCTGTTTGTAACTTTGGATGCCCATTCCCTGTGCAGGTTCTCATGTTCACATGTCCCTCCTTTGAACTATGGACTGGCCACTGGCCTTGCTGTTTGTAACTTTGGATGCCCATTCCCTGTGCAGGTTCCCATGTTCACATGTCCCTCCTTTGAACTATGGACTGGCCACTGGCCTTGCTGTTTGTAACTTTGGATGCCCATTCCCTGTGCAGGTTCTCATGTTCACATGTCCCTCCTTTGAACTATGGACTGGCCACTGGCCTTGCTGTTTGTAACTTTGGATGCCCATTCCCTGTGCAGGTTCTCATTCTCACATGTCCCTCCTTTGAACTATGAACTGGCCACTGGCCTTGCTGTTTGTAACTTTGGATGCCTATTCCCTGTGCAGGTTCTCATGCACACATGTACCTACTTTGAACTATGGACTGGCCACTGGCCTTGCTGTTGTCTACTTTTGATGCCTATCTTGTTGATATGTAATAAAGACAGTTACTCCTGTTGTCTGCTTTGTCAGTGTACTTGCTAAATGTAAGTGTTTTCGGTATGTGTATGCTTGCATGTGACAAATGCTCTGTATGCCACCTTCACATTGCCAATTGCTTCTTTTACTTTTTCTGGGTTTGGCAGTGGTGAGGGGCACTTTAGTTCTTCTTTCTTCTGAGGTTTGAGGGTGCAATGATGGGTGTTTGTGATGATCTACGATTATCATACTCATCATATGGTCAGGTTTGCTAAATTGTCCACATGTCATGTTATGATGCAATTCCAGAACAGAGGTGTATTCTATCCACAGGATTACTTGCGGGCTGGCCAGGGTCCTTCATATCTGTGTGATCTTTCTTGATGTGTGAGCAGCAGTGTTGATGTATGGTCATCTTGTGATGGCCTGTCTTCCTAGTCACATGGGTACATTTGGATGTGTGCACTTGTGTGGTCATAAAGTGTGTAGGGGTGGTTTTGTTGTCAGTGTTGATGTGTGTGTGACCCTGCAATGCCCACTGCACACATGTATGACACAGAAGCTGAGTGCCTGTTTGTTTCAATAGTCTGCCATGTGTTTCAGATTGTGGGCACATGTGGGAGTTGTAGGTTGGGCAGTGTGCAGTGTGTTGTTGTGTCCTTGCACTCCTGGGGACACCTAATGGTTGTTGCTGCCAGTTGTGAGTATGCAGAGTGTGTGACAGGCAAGTCTGTGTTGTGTTTTGTTGATCAGCCATGTGTCTTGTTACTGTTTGTGCACACTGTACAGAACGGCTCAGCCACACTGACAATATTTGTGAGTTTTCTCATGCATTGCTGTCACTTGACCCATTTTTGGCTCCAGTATGGTATGTGGAGTCATGCCATCCCCCATATGTGCTTCTGATGCCTACACATTGTGAGTGACTCCTCTATGTGTTTGTGTACTGTACACTGCTCACCTGTCCACTACTGAAGTACACACCACTTCAGTCTCATGTCTTCCACCCCATGGCTTGCCAGTGTGTGAGCCTCCCCACCACTTCATAGTGTGACACTATGCTGTGTGAGGCTGATCTGTGTCCAAGACCAATGTACTACTCAGGACAGTTTGCAAATTAGTTATGTGTTATTTCCTTGTACTTGTTTGCTGTCATGGTTGCTCATGTGCAGTGCAGATGTTTGGGCAGCACAGTCCTCTGGTCATGTTGTTTGCACCTGGATGTATCTGAGTTGTGCATCTGTGGGTGATGGCTAAGCTGTATGTGTGTTTGCTGAGGTAGTGCTACACTTCCTGAGTGTGATGTTATGTTTGTGCTGTGGGAGTTCATGGTGTGGCACTCAGATGTGTGTGCTACTGATTTGGTTGTTGTGCACACACTGCTTGGTGTGCATGCAGTGTTGTCAGTGTATGTTGCCTTGTACTTGCTTGTTGTGCATCCCCCTGATGTGCAGCTGAGTTTGCATTGTGATGGATTGGTCTGTGCATCTGTTGTGTTTTTGTTGTGGATGTATGCAGTGTTTGGCCTGTGTTGGCTCTTTGTACTGACTGATGCTATGTGTGTGTGATGTTCTATTTGCATGACGTTGTGTGTGAGTGGTTGTTGCTGTGTGATACATTCAGATGTGTGTTGCAGGTGTGGTGTGCATTACTTGTGTGTCTGTCACATGCAGCAAGGAGGATTCTTGTTGCTGAGCTTGTTTTCAGTGCACAATGGTGGTTAGTCCTCCTAGTTTTGACCTGTCACTTTTCAGGGTTGTGCATGTGCATGCTTCTGGTACAATATGGCACCTTGTCCACTTCATGGGTGGTGAGGTGTCTGTGTCTGTGTTAGCGGATTGTCCCATTGATCCCAGTTGGTGTTCATGGTAGATTTTTGATGCTGCACCTCTTGTTTGTGTTGAGGTATGGTGTCTGTGCATTGGTCCTGAGTGACAATGTTGTGTATTCCTGTTCTGTCTAGGGTCACATTGCCTTTCCACTGTTTTCCTGCACATGTGTGGGCTTGTTGTACCTCTGTGTATGTTGTTTGTGAGCTTTGTGTTTGGCTATTGTTTTGGTGTCTGCATTGGTTCAGGCATCCCTGTGTGTTAGTGTGATGTTTGTGGGTGCACCACAGGGAGTGTGATTGGTTGTCATTGAACTCACAGGACACCATTTTGGCCTTTATGTGTGCTTCTCACAGGTGTTGAGTGCTGCATGTATGAGGTGGGTAGAGAATGGGTATGTGTGAAGGGTCTAGTTGTGTTTGACATTCAAGGAGTGTGACAATGGGCCATGTGTGCTGTACTGATGATGTACACATGTCAAGTCAGTTGAGACAGATATGTGGCTGCTCACTGTATGACTTCAGACACTTCCTATCATTCCTGTGACTATGCATGGCTTGCCTTGATGTGTCCCTGAGTTGTTGCACAGAGGTCAGTTTGGTTTAATTTATTTCACTCACTGTGCCACCCATGTCTGATTTGATGACCTAAGGGTGTTGTGATATGTTCCTTCTCTTGCATGTGATGTACAGATGCTATGTGGCTTCCTCCATGGTTTTCCAGCACTGTCCACTTCACTTTTGGCTGGCCCATTGATTGTCCTACATTGCTGCTGACCTATGGTGTGTGTATGTGGCTGTGTGTCAGTGTGGGGTTTTTGTGAGTGACTTGACAGGCAGTGTGGACAGTTCAGTGGATGTTCTTATGCAGTGTGAGTCTTCATTTTATAGTTAGACTCAGCTTGCTTCACATGAGTGGGAGATAGGTGTGAGGAGGAGGGTTGTCCAGCCCCTGAGCTTCTGTGCAGGGTGTTCCTCTTCACCCCCACCTTCAAAGACAGGCGCCCTGGTCCTTTGGTGTGTGAGGTGCAAGGTCTGGCTACACCTGGGAGATGAATTGTGCAGGGGGGCACAGGAGGAGCACACAGCATGTGCCCAAAATGGGTGTGGGAAGCATAGTGTGGGAAGGGTGGAGGTGGAGCCCTGTGAATCTTTGTGGACTGCCCATGCCTGGCGCCGGCCCTGTCTACTACATTTTGCACATGTTTTCCCGCGTCTTCAGAGCTGCGGTGACGTGACCGGGACATTGCAGTGATTTCGCGGTTGATTGGTGACCCGGATGCGGAGGGGTGATTTCCTGACAGGTGGCACATGTGTGGGTACACTTGGGGAGGTGTTCCTGTCCCCACCAGAGTGTCTGATGTGGACAGGAACCGTATATCAGCACAGGAGTTGTGTGTTGTGGTTGTGTGCGGAGTTGTGTCATTGCGTACCTGCGGCGTTGTCCGCGACGGTCCATTATTTGCTGGTAGTGTATGAGGTACAGCACCAGAATGGCTTGAAGAGCTGGATCCATTGCGGTCCGGACCGGGTGGAGGGGACCGGGAGTCTGGTTTCGTGCTCCGCTGTCGTGTTTCCGATGTCTCTGGATGGGTGGATTCTCCACTGCAGTGTGATGGGCTGTTTGCGGCATTGTGATTTGTACGGCGGACGGAACATCATTCGCACTGCAGTGAGTCCCTATTGGCTCACTCCGCCACGGTGGCGGGCGCAAAAATCTGGCGGTTCTCCTGGCTATGCAGCGGATGGAAAATGGGCTATGTTTGCCCATCATAATATGGCGGGCGGGAGGACCGCTGCTGGAGTGCGGAAAAGGGCATTTTCCACCCCCGACAGCACCGCGGATGTGCTTTCGCCCGCCATCGTAATCGACCCCTATGTGTCTTTTAAATTTCATTTTCAGTTGGGCACTTCTAGATGTACTCAGTAGCTTGAGTGTGGATACCATTTTCCTTGAAATTAGGTAAGACATTGGATGTAACAAGAATGGAGCTACCCATATGATATTTGTGATAAATGTCCTTGTGACTAATAATTCTTGTGAAAGAATTTGTTTGTGTCACAGATGGAAATGGATAACATGCATTAATGTATGGAACTGCTAACTTGAAACCTTTAAAGTGATGTGATCATAGATGTTCTGCACCTTGATCTATTTTTCTTTCTTATTTTCAGAACAACGGTGGACCCTGAACACACACGGGCCATCCCCTTTATGGACACTTTGACTTCTGGTTGGCCAGTATAATTTAAATCACCAAACTGTAGACGGAGGTGACTATAATTCTTGGTCCTGATGAATGCCCTGGAACCCCTTTTGGGGACTACAAATGGGCAGAAACATGTTGACCATTGAGAGGGGTATATATTTTTTACAAATCCCTGGTCCTCTTTTTTAATTCTATCCCAGAGGTCCTAAGGAATAAAGTTTATTTGGCTCTCTGGAGGTAGTTTTACTTATCAACATATATCTCACTTATTCACACTCTGTCCCTCACTGACCTTACTTCATCATTTATTAAAACACCTCTGCTTCTCCCCAATTGGGGAGTCGTAGCCCATACCATGGACTTTGCAATCCAGGTGTGAGAGGGGAACCCCATGGTGAAGCATGTCACCCTCGGGTGAATGAGGGTTCTTGTCCTAAAAAGGATTTATTTTTTAGCAGTTTCATTGTACATGCACTTGTTAACACAAAGGACAACTTTTGGCTCTGTATTAGTTGTTGGTCCTGTTTTTTGTTGGATTACCAGGCGAACTTTGTTGTGAGTTGTACAATATAGAATATTTCAGAAACATTATTTAAAATACAGTAATGTTTTATTTATCGTTGATAATTATTTTATTTACTTAATATAAATGAATTCTTTAATACCGTAATTAGGGGTGGGGGTGTGAAGAAAAAAAATAGACTTACCTCTTCATGGCCGCATCTCTCCTCCGCTTCTATTCCTGTTGTGTCCCCGAATGGAAGCAGGAAGCGCACAGGCTCCCCTAAGCCAATCATGACACTGCTGTTACCATGAGAAGGGGCGTGATTAGTCTGAGAACTGTGATTCTGCACTCAGACGGGGACTATGAGCCTGTGCATGTTCTCCTCCAGGCTGTATTTCCCAAGTGCCCAAGACGGCCGGCCAAACCATCATGCGCACTTAGAAGTGCCCAACCACTCCGCCCCCTGCTCTGTGAGCAGCCCATCCCCACCCCGCAAAACTGCCACAGCAGGGAAAAATAAAGTGATAATAACATTGTGTTATTATCATTTTATTTTTATTTTTTTGCACTGCTGAAAAGCAGTGGGGCGACGCTCTTCCGTCTTAGTGGAGGAGCCTCCGCTGTAATTAATACCCGAGTATTAAAATCTTCCCCAGTCATAGTCCCCCATATTCCTAAAAATAAATATTAAACCCAATTGGCACATTTAATTTACTTGTAAGTCCACAGCAAAGTGACACTACATGTACCAAGGGCCGGCAAATGAAATGCTACTAGTAGGCCTGCAGCTTTGATTGTGCCACCAACTTAAGTAGTCGCTTAAACATGTCTCAGGCCTGCCATTGTAGCATGTGCGTGCAGTTTTTATCTGCCATTTCAACCTGGCAAAATAAACCTTTGCCAGGCTCAGACCTTCCTTTTTAATACATATAAGTTACTCTAGGGTAGGCCCTGGACACGCCAGAGGGCAGGGTGCATTTGCCTTTGAGTTTTGCATTTCCTGGTAGTGAAAAACTTCAACACTTATTTTTGACTACTGTAAGGCTACCCTCCCATAGGATAGCATAGGTTTACCTAAGTACATTTTATAAGTGATAACTTTCAATTGAGAGCAGGTAGACAATTCGAGTTTGGAGTCTATGGAATTGTAATTCAAAAGCCTTCTTTCATGGTAAAGTCTGATTTTTAATCACAATTCTGAAAATGCCACTTTTAGAAAGTTCACATTTTCCTGTCCAAACCATTTTCTTTCTTTTTTCTGTATCCTGGGTCACATGGCTAGGTGTAGTTGCCAGCTGATCTTTGTTTATTTCTCCCAGACAGTTAGACAAAGGTAAGATAAGTGTTGGCAGGATGGGCCACTCTAAGTAAACGAGGGGGAGTGTTAGACCTGTCATCCTTAGGGTGGTCTTACCCCAAACTTTTTGCCTTATCCCTCTATATGTTTCTGATCTCGATTTGTTGGCCTTAGGACTCTGTGCACTTTACCACTGCTAACTAGTACTAAAGTATGTGTGCTCTCCCCTTAAAACATGGCAACATTGCCTTGTCCCCAATTGACATATTTGATATTACATGTGCCTCAGAGTCTGTAAATTAAGTGCTACTAGTGGGGCTGCAACACTGATTGAGCTACCCACTTAAGTAGCCCTTATAAACATGTCTGTGCGTAAAGTTTTGAACTGCCATTTCAACCTAGCAAAATAAAACTCTTGCCAGGTCCAAACCTTTCTTTTTAATACATATAAGTCATCCCTAGGGTAGGCCCTGAACTGCCCAGATGGCAGTGTGCAATGAATTTAAAAGGTACGACATATACATTTAAGCGTTATATGTCCTGCTAGTGAAAAACTCTTAAATCCGTACTTCACTACTGCAAGGCCTGCTTCTCCTATAGGAGAACTTTGGAGTTACCTTATTACATTTAAAAAGCTGTAACTTCCAAATGGAAACAGGTAAACTGTTCATGTTCAGTGTCTTTGGAACTGTAATGAAAAATCCTCTTTCATGGTGAAATTGTATTCTTGATTACAATTTGGAGGATTCCAGTTTTAGAAAGTTGGCATTTTTCTGCCATTTTAGTGCCTGCAGCCTTTCTCTGGGTCACCTAACTGGGTGCTGTTGGCACTTTTAATTTGTGTGGTTCTCCTAGACAGCCAAACACAATAGAGAGCTTAGGTGTGCCTGGCTGGACCATCAGTGGCAGGATGGGAGTACAGAGTTAGGCACAGCCCCACTTACACCTGAATAGGTTGTGTACTGTCTTCACACAAATGATTCCATACCATCTGAAGTTAGTCTGGTGCCAGGACAGATGAGGCAGATGAGGCAGGAAACCTGTACACTTTAAAGGGAAACCTCTAGAAGCTTCTCCCACTTCAAAGGAGACAAAAGGTATAACTATTGGACCTCAGCCACCAACCCTTCAGTACACTTCTGGACTTGTGGAAGACTCTGCCTGGAAGAAGGACTGCTGTGCTCCTGCAAGGAAGGCCACTCTTCTGGACTGCTGCCCTCAAGGACTGCCTGCCCTGCAGTGCAGACCTGCTGCCCTGCTGCCCTCCTGTATGGGTGAGAAGGACTGGCTCTGCAACCTGTACCCAGGACCACCAAATTGACTCTAAGGGCCAAGTATCTTGAAACTAGCACTTGAACTTTGCAACTGTGAGTCCTACCCTGCCAAGTGGTGCCACCCCAGTCCTGTTCCCTTGGAAGTGGGCCTGAAGGTGCTCGTCAGCTTATTTGTCGGTCTAGCAGAACTGACAAATCTTCTCAGATGCGCTGCGCAACCCTGTGCAGAACTGACGCATTGCATCTGCTGCATGGACTTTCCCACTGGAAGGACTTTGCATTGCCCTCGAAGCATGCAGCTTCCTCGGAACTCCCTCTGTGTGACACATCCTCGGTGCAGGCCTTTGCATCGCAAGCCTCTCATCGATGTCAGCCTTGATGATGCAGGACTCCTCATTGCAAGCCCTGCAGCTTCTTCGGAACCAGCCGGTGCATGGATTCATCCCTGACTCAGGACTTTGCATCGCAAGCCCCCTTGTCTATAGCCTCCTTGATGATGATGCAAGACCTTACATTGCAGCTTTGTAGCTCCTTGTAACTGACGCTGTGCAGTGCATCTCTGACCCGGACCTCGCATCCCCTCTGCTGCACGACGCATCCTTGACGCGAACTCCACAAACTTCCCAACCAGGATTTAAGCTACTATTGTTCAACTGCCCTAACTGGGTGCCTGTAGCCGGCCTGCTCTTTATCGTGGTCAGCCTGAACTTGTGACTTTGTCCCAGTCTAGCACAACCAGATGTTGACAGTTGGAGCTTTGAGCTTTTTGGCAGTATTTTCACTGAAATCTTTTAGACTTGCATATCTCCAGTTCTACTGTTTGGATTTTTGTTGTTTGGGTCTCGATTTATTTATTAAAATTTACTCTAATTTTTTTAATTGGTGTGGGGTTTTCCTTGTGTTGTGTTTTGACTTTATTACTGTTTGAAGTGCTGCATACATACTTTACACATTGCCTCTAAGTTAAGCCTGACTGCTCAGTGCCAAGCTACCAGTGGGTTCAGCACAAGTTAATTTGGAGCATACTTTTGCCTCCCTTGGACAGGTATTGTGGTTCCTGTGGGAGAAGGGTTTCACCCCCTCAACCAGTAACCCAATTTCTTACAGCCTGAAAATCAGGCACGGCCAGCACAGGTAACAGCGGTGGGGCGATGCGGAGGGGGTGGGCGGGTGGGGGAGGAAGTGGACAGACGACGGGATAGTGGAAGTAAAATAAAAAATAAAAAACACTTACCTTGCGCTCAATGTGGTGGACGCAAGGCAAGTGGTTTTCATTCTTTATTTTACTTTCCTTAGCCGATTGTCTGTCCACACCCCCAACACTACCCCACCCCACTGCTGTACCTGTGCCGGCCGCACCTGCTAAAAACGTTCAAATGTCATCCATGAATATTTACAAGCCATTAGTTAAATCATTTGCCGGGCCTAACCCTCATTGTGCAAAAACTGAGATGGGCAGAACTACACATGTGTAACCATCTGACACAGTTACAAAGGTAAAGGCTTTGTGCATATTACTGGCCTTTCACTGTGTCCTTATCCCGACTCCTTTTTTGTGTTTGACGCCTGTTGAAAAATAAGAGTTTCGCAATTACCTACGAACATGAGTAGTTTTCTGGGCGATTTTCTAATAAATGATCCTTAAATGCAAATAGGTAACATTATTTTCATGCCTGGGGATACTGAATTATTCATCTGTAGAAGAATCACCAGGGATCAACTAAAAGATAGCACAGTCAGCAATTAAGTGTTTTCATCAGCAGCAGCTGAATCTCATTACTAAGTATTCACGTAATCAATACCTGCTCCCAGGAATCAAACTAAGGCAGGAAGATGCACTAGGACATTGCTTATTTTTTAAAGCATTAACCACAGGCTGCTCCCTCAAGATGTGACACATGGGAATCGTTTTGCATCCTAAATGATTAGAATTTGTTTTCACATTCAGTGTTTTTACGGCAAATCAGTCAGTTCAATGTGACTGCATCTAAAGTAGCTTAGATATTTATATTTATTTACTTTTTTGTTTATTCATTTTATTTATAATAGTGCTCAAGTGAACGGGAAGCTGCACAGCACCGGCAGTAGGGATGAGTGGTGGGAGCTGGAGATGAGAGGAAAATGCTTAACTGGATGGGTGAATCTTCAAGCGGCTCTAGTACAAAAAAATAAGTTTCCAGCAGAGATCTAGAGGGAGAGAGTTCCACAGGAAGGAGCCTTGAGGGTTGAGGGACTACATCAGAAAAACATCATGTATTTATTTTAATTTGTTTACATATCATTCATAGATCACCCTTCTGCTGTTCAAAGTAATCGTGGCAGTTAAGGTATGTCAAGTTATTTCTGAACTTAGGGCTTGATTACGATGATGGCGGGACCACCACCGACAGCCCGTCGGTGGTGGTCCCACCGCCATCATAACCTTGTTTACCGTCCGCCATGTTACAATGGTGGGCGGATAATTGGCGGTCGGAAAGACTGACCGCCATGCATCTGATGGGCTTCTTGAGCCCGGCGGTGCGTTGTAGGGAGCCGCAATCCCTACAATGGTGGCGGTGCCTGCCAGGCACTGCCCTTTGATTATGATGTCCCTCCCTGCCAGCCTTTTCATGGTGGTTTACCCGCCATGAAAAAGCTGGTGGAAAGGGACATTGGGGTCCCCTAGCGGGCCCTCTTTCCCCCCTGGCCATCAGTTTTGTGTTTTGGGGGTGCTATCCCTGCACCATGTGGCAAGCACCGGATGGTGCCTGCCACATAGTGCAGGGATATGCTAAAAGTGTATTTTTTCTACTGCAGCGTGTGCTGCAGCCCACAGCACACGCCGCAATACAAAAGACACACTTTGTCGCATTGTAAGTCCGACCGCCATCATAATGAGGCCCTATGGGTCTACAGGCTGATTGATGCTTTCTTTTGTTGGGATTCATTGCACTCCTTAGGGCGCTTCCTTTCACCTTGACAAATTCCCCCACAAGTTTAATTCAGGTGAATTTGACCTTGTGCTATTTGAGTGGCAGTTGCAAGCCTGAGAAGCTAGATACAGGAGCAATGGGGCACTAATTACTAAGTAGAAACTTCACATGTGCTCAGTGACCATGGGATACAGGATAAGGGATATAGGATAATGCATTTGATTCTTTACTCTACAGAGACCCAATGGCACGGTTTTGGCAGGGGGAAATGGCACCTCGTTTGTTAAGGTTTGTACATAGTCTTGAAGTTTCCCTATGGATTCACTGAAATGTTGTAGCATAATTTTCAGAGAGTGGCAATAACTCACTAAGCTAGCCACGATAAAGCCAGCTGAATGGTGAATGCTATCAGGTGATTAAATCGCAACAATAGGAGTACCAGCAGCGGCCCATGCAGGTAAGAGCCATGGGGCAGTGGGGGATTTTGACAGACGACGAGAGAAAATTAATTATTTATTTAATTTTTCCTCATCATCGTCCGTCAAAATCCCCCCCACCCGGCCCTCCCTCCCCACCGCTCTTATCTGCATGGTCCGCAGCTGAGGAGGACTGTCCTGTGCATAATTATGTTTATTTTTTGACAATAGCATAGGTTGGAGGAGCACATAAGACTTCAGAGGCACAAAATATATCAACATTTTCTATTTTTTTGACTGTGGTTGCCTTGCCCAGTTCTTGGATTTTTCTCTATCTTTTATGAATTCTCCCCTCTGGCTTAATTCATTCTCTCTTGAATAATAGACAGAGTACTTTAGTGAAGACTTGGGGACCGATTTGAACTTTGGCGGTCCGATTGCTGGACCACTGTTGCGGTGGTCAGGAGAATGCTGCCAAGCTGTTGGCATCCCGACCACCGCATTACAATTTTACCGCTGGCTGAGGTTGTTGCAGCAGTGGTGCCACAGCAGTGGCATGCTTTGGCATATAGAGAGCCTGCAGCACCTGCCACCACCATAGCACCGCCACTTGCAATGTCGGTGCACTGTGTACAATGCACCATGTTGTGCATGGCACACAGTAAATGCATGACAGTGCAAGCAGAGGGGGCACACCATGTGCCACAAAGCACACCGCCATGGGCAAAAACACCATGTTTGGGGCTCCTTCCCTGACTTTCCTCTGACCTCTTCATGGCGGGGTCCCTGCGATGAAAAGGTTGGCAGAAATGCCGGTCATGATCAGTTGGCATCTGCACCACCGTCATTGATCACTGCTTTCCCCACCGGCGCTACAGCAGAATCCAAGATCCTGGCAGTGGCAGCGGTCTTGTGGTGGTCTGACGATGGTCGTGATAGGGAGATCGGACCTCCGAAGAGGCGGCAGTCGGACTGCTACCACGGTTACGGCAGTCTTGAGGCCGCGGTCCTGGTAATCAGGCCTTAAATCTATTGATATGTACAACTGTTACCTTTTGTGAACTGTTTAGAGATTGTGTGAAACACCACTTTTCTTCAAAGCAGTGTTTGACATTGACTATCAATCATTGTAAAGGATGATTTATGCATCTGTATATTACATGCAGTGGCGTATATCCAGGAGACCACTTTTTTTGCCCTTAAAGTATGTTAAACCCCACCTGTGTTGCTCCTCAAGGGACTTCTAAACTCTACTGGTAGACTTTTTCAGGTTTTTTGTCAGAGTTTTTCACCACCTCCACAATATTGGAGCGCCATCTTTCTACGCCAAGAACAAAATCCTTTAAATAAAGAAGGTAGTCATAGCACTGGACATTCCCTAAAGTAAAATCAATGAGAACTCTCATTCTTCTGTTACCCTGAGAAATCACCAGTGACTTAGATCAACTGAAGCATTCCTTCCATCACTTTTTTGAATGCTGCAGTAGATGTCCTAAATGTGACAGATATGCTAAGGCAATGGTCCTGTGCTTGCTATGCCACATAAATAAGGCTACACCTCACTGATAAGGCCTAGGTACGTGGAAACCAGTCAGACGTTGCTTGTGTTACTGTCTGGAGGGGACTGGCCTGGCATTTCTGGCTGGAATGGTTCTATTGGAGCAGGACCAGTGCTGATTTACACAAGGCTAGTCCCTGTTTCGATTGACACAGTGGGTGAAAAATGATGTACTGGAATGCCGACCCAAACAATTGCTAATGTCTAATTCAAGCATTACCTCTATAACTTTGGCACTAATTACGAATCTGGCGGTCAGACTGGCAGGCTGTAGCGTCGGCGGTCGGGAGACCGCCATCAATTCGGTGGCATCCTGACTGGCGTATCATGACAGGAACGCTGCGAATGCGGCGGTCTGTCAGCCGTGGCATTCTCAGGCTCACTATGTGAGCCTGAAGGCGATACCGCCGTGGTGCAGCACCTACACTGTCATGCACACACTGTTACCATACACCATGTCATTAATGGCACACAGTGCACGCACAACTATGCATGTAGAGGGGGGGCACAAAATGTGTCCCCAGGCACTGCCCCACCTGGTTGAAATCGCCCGGGGGCCTGTTTTGAGCACCCTCTTTACGTTTCCGACATCCTTCAGTTGGCGGGGTCGATGCCATGTAAAAGATGTCAGAAATGCAGGTCATAATCTGGACAGCGGTGCCTGACTCAACGCTCCTTCAAATCATGGCTGCTTTCTCCACTGCCGCCCCCATCGGGATCCATGATCCTGGCAGTGGTGGCGGTGGCGGTGGTGCATCGGACTGGCAGTGGTTGGACCGCCATGCTCCAAATACGGCGATCGGACCAACAGACATGCGGTGGTCAGACCACCACCGTTAGTTGCATGGTGGTCCATCCACCAGGGTTGTAATTAGGCCCTTTGTTGTTGGTTGCTGTCCTATTTTTAAAGGTGTTTTTAGTGGTTAGTCACAGATTCTGCTAAGGCACAGAGTAAAACGTCTGTCCTATAAAGCAGTGTTTGTAGAGTAGGCCTGCTTTGTTACACTTGACTTGGGTCTAAGCAGGAAACAGAGACTTTATTTTAGTCAATTGCATAGCTGTCAAGATCCGTTCAGGTTCCCCAAATTATGCGGGTTCCACCTTTTCGAAGAATGTTCCCCCTGCTCTTTTCTACTTGTGAAGTGCCATGACGCCCCTGGGCTGAGCCTGGGCTATATAAAACCACATCAATAAATAATGAATGTTCTTGAGACTTGAATTCCAACCTTCAAGAACAACAAAAAGAGCACACAGTTGTCAACTCTACGTGTCTCCTTCTGGTGATTCGCCCACAGTGTATTTTAAGTAACAGTTCTTGTCTCATCAGAAGTGATATTTATTGTTAGCGGCGCTGAGCGGGAAGAGTATTAGCCCACTGTCATCGCTTGTCTTGTCTATAATCACCACAGTAATTACACGTTTCAGCTCATTTGCAGGAACACATGAAAAGGAAGTTTAGCAGAGAACAGTTGCGTGTGACAAGCGTGCCAGCATGTGTGTAGTTTATCAACACTCTGATGAAAGACTGGAAACCGCTCCCGTTGTGAAGAGAAAGGAACAATGTTGTTCCCTCTTAGCGTAGACTTTAAGCACGACAAAGAATACGCAACCTAAAGCAGGCCATTGTGTGCGAGGGAACATTTTAGAAAGCACAGGCCCAAATTTAATAGAGTCTGCCGCTTGCCCAGATGAATAATTTGTAAAGGGGAGATAACTTTTTTCAGTAATGCCTGGTGAGCATGCTAAGGCATTCTTGATCGCATTGTGTGTGGTTTAAACATATAAAGATCGATCATTCCTTCAGTCATGTACTATATTCCCTAATTCTTCGTTAATTTTTCTACCTTATGCTTCACTGCGGCCCAGCATCACCTCGCACAGCAGGATGTGCACCATTTGGCTCTCCCTGCCTCACCTGAGAACCAACCATCCCTGATTAGTTTCAGTCTGCCTCCTTAAAAATCTCTCCTATCAGTTTCTTTCTCAGAATCGTTTGTTATTCTCCAACACCTCCTTATAGAGATCAATTCCTCGAAACCCTTTGTCCCTCCTTCACCATCAAACAATACATACCTGCTTCAGTGGACCCCAATGTCCCCTCAACATCACTGCCTGTCTCCTCAGTCTTACTACAAAACGTATGCAACTACCAGCAACCGCTTGCTTTAACACCCAAATACTGTTTTAGAATTTCTCCTGTTCCACAACCCCTCATAACCAAAAACTTAAGTGCTCATGGAAGTTCTTGAGAAATAAAGAACTTGTCAAAGCTAAAAAAACTAAAAAAACGTAAGACTAATAATTCCATACTTACCTATAAATACTTACCTTGATGATATAGTGATGGTCAATTTCTGGAGTTAATGATCTGGTAGGTCATTCTGAACAACTTAATTTTCTGGCACTGCAACTGATGAGTAATACTTTACTTCTACACCAGTTACCATTCTATCAACAAAACCATAATCTAGCTCCTTTTCTCCACAGCTGTGGCAGCCATTAAAGATAGGTGCCTAATATGCCTGCTAAGTAACAACGTGTGTTTTTTGTTTTTAGCCAAATATTCACGCCAGCACCACTAGCTGTAATCAGATTTTGAATTGGTTTATTTTGAGTGGATTTAGACCCAAAGTGAGAAAAAAGGGTTGTTAATCTGTAGATTCAGGTTTCTTAGTTGGTTGGGCATTGCTGCCCCCTCTTGATTTGATCCCAAAGGCTAATGAGAGTTGCACTTAATTGATAGGGAGAGTGATATTGAGTATTCCGCGGTATAAATTCGGTCGTATTTTATTATACTCTGGTATATCATCAGACTACATTTTAGAAATGTTATGAGAAAGTTGTTGGAATTTTTGTGACTTTGTACATAATATATATATATATATATATATATATATATATATATATATATATATATATATATATATATATATATATATATATGACCCAAAACATTGCTCAGCAATTAAGGCCGCACTCCGCTGTAGGTGAGGAACCATCCTTTATTAAAATAAATAGGCAGCTTCCCATCCCGTGATTTCATCCTCTTGACCTGAAGCGTTTCGAAGAACCTTTCTTCTTCCTCAGAGGTCACAGCGAGTCATCGGATAATCATGTGCAGTCCCACAGTACCCTGCATGCTTTTAAATACTTTTAATCGGCCTCCGGTGTGCTGTTCATCACAATGCTTTTCCCAATGCATGCCGGTACATGTAGTTCATTTTCAAGCACCAATTCAAACCCTCCAGTGGGTCCGATGATTCACCTTAATCCAAGGACAGTTTTAGCAGCCCACATTGAGCCTCTGGATGAGACTCTGCCAACTTGACTCAAAGAGACCCACAGCGCCACATTCAAGGAGAAATTCCCCTCGAGTGGCCCCTTTGTTGTTTTCAACGGGGGGTGCGTCGCCCTCACGGCCTGGAGCCGCCGTGTAAACATGACCCAAAACATTGCTCAGCAATTAAGGCCGCACTCCGCTGTAGGTGAGGAACCATCCTTTATTAAAATAAATAGGCAGCTTCCCATTCCGTGATTTTGTCCTCTTGACCTGACGCTTGTCGAAGAACCTTTCTTCTATATATATGTAGGTTAAGTGGTAGTAACCACCAGACCCATGGTGGTGTGGCGGTGGAGGTCCAGATACCGCCGGACCAGTGGTCCGACAGCCCAATTACGACTTGGGCAGTCGGACTGTAATTGGACTGTTGGCTCCGTCAGGGAACCACCATTCCCTGGTGGTGGCGCGGCGGTCAGGGGCAATGTAATATGCAGGTGTTGCCACTGCGGCACCGCCATGCATATTACAAGTTTCAGGACAGCTGGATGTTTCATGGAGGTCTTTCCTCCATGAAAAGGCTGGCGGTGCTAAAACAAAGTGGGCCCTACAGGGCCCCCTGTGCCACCTCAGCCTTTGTTCGCCCTAAGTTGGCAGGGTATGCCCAGACGTGGGTCCCTTGCTCACTTTGCCACTGGATTCAAGCTAGCCTGGCTGATGACGGCTGAAATGCCAGAAACCGGTCCCAGGATGCTTGTTTCCGGTCCAGGGAAGACATGGCTTGGCAGTTCGGGCTGGACTGTTCCCATGAGGCACAGGGTCAGACTGATTTGCATATGGCCATGTCTGAACTGGGGTGGTGGAGTGAGCTAAAGAATGATGATGGATTAAACCCAGATCAGTTGACTGGGGGTGAGTGTTTGATTAGCTCAAACGCTCCGTCCATCGTCCCCTTTGGTATCGCTTGTTCGCCCCTAAGTTGGCAGGGTATGCCCAGACGTGGGTCCCTTGCTCACTTTGCCACTGGATTCAAGCTAGCCTGGCTGATGACGGCTGAAATGCCAGAAACCGGTCCCAGGATGCTTGTTTCGGTCCAGGGAAGACATGGCTTGGCAGTTCGGGCTGGACTGTTCCCATGAGGCACAGGAGTCAGACTGATTTGCATATGGCCATGTCTGAACTGGGGTGGTGGAGTGAGCTAAAGAATGATGATGGATTAAACCCAGATCAGTTGACTGGGGGTGAGTGTTTGATTAGCTCAAACGCTCCGTCCATCGTCCCCTTTGGTATCGCTTGTTCGCCCTAAGTTGGCAGGGTATGCCCAGACGTGGGTCCCTTGCTCACTTTGCCACTGGATTCAAGCTAGCCTGGCTGATGACGGCTGAAATGCCAGAAACCGGTCCCAGGATGCTTGTTTCCGGGGTCCAGGGAAGACATGGCTTGGCAGTTCGGGCTGGACTGTTCCCATGAGGCACAGGGTCAGACTGATTTGCATATGGCCATGTCTGAACTGGGGTGGTGGAGTGAGCTAAAGAATGATGATGGATTAAACCCAGATCAGTTGACTGGGGGTGAGTGTTTGATTAGCTCAAACGCTCCGTCCATCGTCCCCTTTGGTATCGCTTTGTTCGCCCTAAGTTGGCAGGGTATGCCCAGACGTGGGTCCCTTGCTCACTTTGCCACTGGATTCAAGCTAGCCTGGCTGATGACGGCTGAAATGCCAGAAACCGGTCCCAGGATGCTTGTTTCCGGTCCAGGGAAGACATGGCTTGGCAGTTCGGGCTGGACTGTTCCCATGAGGCACAGGGTCAGACTGATTTGCATATGGCCATGTCTGAACTGGGGTGGTGGAGTGAGCTAAAGAATGATGATGGATTAAACCCAGATCAGTTGACTGGGGGTGAGTGTTTGATTAGCTCAAACGCTCCGTCCATCGTCCCCTTTGGTATCGCTTTGTTCGACCTCAGCCTGGGCAGCATTAATGCAGGCAGGCGGGCACAACATGTGCCCTCCTGCGTGCATGCACCCAGATTCCTGCACGGCATGGACTTTTGAGTCCATGCCATGCAGGAACACCATGTGGCATTCCCATTGCCATGCCTCTTTTAAAGGCACCGCTGCCTTTGAAAGACGCACTGCAGCAGGACCACCAATCCACCCGCACGCCAGACCACAAAAGTGGTCGTAATCTGGTGGATGGGTGGCAGCGACCTTCGGTGGAGCTGTGGTGGGTCAGTTGGCATCGCAGCACTACCGCTCTGCCAAAAGTCATAATTTGGCCCTTAGTGTCCTCTCAGAATTTGTCTGTGGTGGCACAGTGAGTAAAAACATATTGCACTGGAATGTGGCTCAGAGAAATTACAAGTAGCTGAGATTAATTCAAGCATTCCATTCCTCTACTTTTTCTTTTTCTGACACAATCCTAGAATGTGGCCCTACTTCTATATATGTTGTATTTTTGAGGAGCATTTGGTGGTCGATACAATCTTCCAGGCTCCCAAATAAAACATGTCATGGTCTTACATCTGTTTGCTATCTTTTCAATGTGCTTTAGGGTACACCACATACAATAATATCACTTATAAACCAATTCAGTAAACCCCTGCAACAGCTTTCCGCCTCCACAGAACCAATATTTAAACCCCAATGCTCATGTGCCTATGTTTCTCAGAGTAATCCCTTGTTATAAAATCCCTAGCATTTAAAAAACTCCTAATGCTAAGGGTTTTCCACATTTCTCTCACAAGCACAAATGTAGTATGTATGTGACATCTGAAAAGCACACATTTAGACAACAGGTCAAAGTAAAGTGCAGCACGGGTTAAATATTGAAAATACTCTTCATGTGATCTACACTGTAAACATTAGAGCCTACTTGAATGAGCGATATAGTTGTATTTCAGGGCTGGCTCAAACATAGTTTGCCAATTAGCTTCTAAGATTAGCACCAGTAATTTTTTTATTTTTTTTATTTCTGATTATTCTCAGTGTAACTGCTCAATATTTTCTGGGGGCGCTAGCGAGCCCATGGCAAGATGGCCACACAATAGTGCAGCTCTGCCGGTCGGGGAACATATCCGCCAAAAATACGGCCTCCATGCAGCCATTGACTGCCCAAAAGGCAGGGTAAATTCTCTGCAACACAACAGCTGTGCACACGAAGAGCAGAAGGGATGAGCGCGCACTCAGAAGGCCGAAACAATAAAAACGAGAGTACAGAGCTCTCCTCCGAAAATGGCGGACGGCTGTGGCCGAATGGAAGCCTGAACTCTCTGGAGGGAGAATGAAGCAAGGTGATTCCAGACCAACCAGTGAACAGCGCCAAGGCTCAAAAGAGGAAAGACTTCTGCCCCCTTGAAAAATCCGGAGACGAAGGAACAGCGAGGAAAGGTACGGCCGCGACAAGCAGGAAGGCGGGTGCTGAGTGGCGAGTGGCGGGTGCAGGAGTGTGCGAGGTGCCACCGGCCACCGCACCTGTGCCCAGAGAGAACACCTTTGGCAGGTGACGGCGGACAACTCACATCGTGAATCGGGGAGGAGGGAACCGAAGTCTGGCACAATCGTGGACCAGGAAGAAATCCGGGGCCAGTGCGGTGGAGGTCGCGGGCCCGCCGAGGTTTACCAGCCACACAAGAGGCGCATAAACAACTGACAAACAAGGCCTTGGGCTGTGGTGGACAGCCGCGAATAGGGCCCTGCGGTGCCTTAACAAAGACCAGAATAAGACCAAAGGGGCTGAAGGACGGGCATGGCATAGGGCACAGCAACAACCCAGAAACGTGTGGTGCTAGCGGGCGGACCTTGAGGCGCCTCGCCAGAGACCAGGACAAGGGAAAAGTGAGCACAGGGAGTAGCAATACCACAATTGAGCGTGGCACCGGTGGAGCGGTGGGCCCGATCCCCCTCGCACGTTACGGATGCACTCGCTGCAAGCGCAAGGAGGGGGGAATGTCCAGCTAAGGCTCTCCTCTGCGGAATATAATGCACAAGGTGCAACCGGTGAGTAGGGTGGAGACAGAACGCAGACTGCCCTGCAGCTGAGCACCGCGTTATTGGAGCATAACCCACCCTTCCAAGAATGGAGACATGCCACCAGAAGGAACAGCACAGGCGCTGAACTGCGCACACAGACCAAAAGAGGAGAAAAGGGCAGCAGAAGGAAGGGAGAACTCCGTCCCACCCCCCTGTGGTGCAAAAAGAGACAGAGTACGATACTAAGTCATCGGGGAGGCATAGACTATATCGCACAATGGGGAAAGCAGATAAACAGCAATCGCATCTCCACCTTGAGGCAAATAAGCCATCAAGAACCGCGTCTCAGGCATATTCAGACTCTGAGCATGAAGCACGTTCGCCATCAAACCACGCCCTGGAGGCAACATTGCGAGCCATGCAGCAGAGTCTACAATCAATAGACGGGAAGATAGATGCTCTTAATCTACGAATGGACAGCATGGCCGCCAAGCTGGAAAAGCAAGATGGCAGGCTCAACATGGCGGAACAGCGTATATCGGGAATCAAAGACGATATCCAAGACCTGACATAAAAACAGTTAAATATGGATAAAATACCAGCAGTGATACAAGCAAAGAACGAAGACTTGGAGGCAAGGTCGCGCCGTAATAACCTGCGCATAATTAGGGTCCCCAATCTACAAACACCGGTCGCCTGGAAAATTATGTCGAAGAAATGCTGCGAAATATATTTGGAAGTGAAGAGTTATCGGCCGTTCTCATTGTGGAACGGGCGCATAGATCACTACAGGCACAACCCCCCCCGGAGCACCGCCACGCCCGATTATTGCCAAACTTCTCAATTATAGAGATCGGGATGCGGTATTGCGCATGTCACGAGAGTAGGGTTCCATCAAATTCGAACGGGAATGAGATATCATTCTACCCAGATTTTACGGTAGCCGTCCAGGCAGCCCGGCGAGAGTTTGGCCCAGCAAAAAAGAAGCTGCAATCACTGGTACTTAAATATGCAATGCTTTATCCGGCTCGCTTAAGAGTGGACTACGAATGCCTGTCCTACTTAATACACCAAAAGCAGCAATGGAGTTCCTTAAGAAAGTGGGGAAACCACGGTCCAGGCCACTGAGTACTGAAATGGACGATGGAGAAAACCCTGTCGCTGGTCCGGACGATCACGAATGAACTGACGATAAAGATAAGTAACTTTATGGGACAAACTAGATTAGTAGGGACAGCCTGGGAGGTACTCACACCCAGTCAGAAATGGAGGGAAAATGAGCCAGGACATAACTAATGTTCACGGGGTACGGCTCGCACCAAGACTATGGCGCCAAAAAAGAGACATGGTGAGATGGCCAGATGGGGGGGTGTTGTCCTTTTTTTTCTCTCTATTTCTCCCCATGGGGTGTAAGATTGTGGGCATGGTCGCATGTAGGAGACCCCAGGCCCCATTCGTACCATAGAAGGGTAAAGGGCTCTTGCGCCCCCAACAAGGGTAGACCACACCTTTAGCGAATGTTGGCTTTTTGTCACAGGCCTAATGGGCCGATGGTTAACATGTTTTCTAATTGCAAAAGTCTAGTTGCTGCTAGGGTATGGCTTTGGCAAGTTCCTAGAGCCAAAGTGGGTGGGGGGAGGGTTGTTATGGTTGTTAATGTTTGGACATCCCGAGCGCATACACATTACTCTTTATCTAGTCTGAGCACACCACATCCCGGAGCACTACCTCCCACACAGACCCTGACTCCGTGCTCTTGGAAATGAACGTTAGAACAAACGTGCTGAACCTAATCACGTGGAATGTACGTGGACTAAATAATCCCAAGAAAGTTAGACGGGTTTTTGCGTACCTTGACAGGCACAAAATAGATATTGCATTTGTACAAGAGACGCACCTCACCCCGCAAGCAGAGAGACAGATTGGCGCACGTTGGGCACACACAAAAGTTGCGTCATCATACTCCTCCTATTCTAGGGGAGTACTCATCCTAGTCCGTAAGGGTATCCCCTTTACTACAATACATAGCGAAACAGACGACCAGGGGAGATACATTATCTGGCAGGGGAACTGCAGGGGTAAAACACTAACACTTATAAATATTTATGGGCCTAACTTAGATGACCCCGAGTTGTTCACCACGATATTTACTCAACTCTATAAATTACAACCATCCACCATTATCTGGGGTGGGGATTTCAATTTGCCTATGGACCCGACGGTAGATAGGTCTGGGGCTCCCATCGGGCTATTAAAGCAAGCGAGTAAGGTCCTGAAAGAGGGAATGGTGGACTGGGAACTAAGCGACATTTGGCGACTCCGGAACCCGGGGAAATCTGAGGGCACGTACGTCTCGATCGCACATAACATGTGGTCTAGATTAGAATATTGGTTGATAACTCATAAAGTAAATAACTGGACACACACTGTGAGACACCTGCCTAGAACACTCTCGGACCACTCTCCGGTGTTGCTGTCCATGACTCTCCCGACTGACGTCTCTCGACCGTTTCAATGTAGACTGCAGGCCTCGGCCCTCACTGACGCGGTCTTTAAAGACGGAGTAAAAACAGTCATTATACACTACTTTAGCGAGAACAAGGGGTCGGTGGAGTCACCAGGGATACTCTGGGAAGCCTTTAAGGCCATGATTCGAGGCACATGCATAGGACTTAGGGCGGGTGTCCTGTCATCACTACGAACGAGAATGTCCACACTGGAAAAACAACTGCAGACGTTAGAGAGAGCATATGAAGCTGACTTTGACCCACAAATGTTTGCAGACATTAGGACACACCTGACTGAGCATACAGAGACGGCGGACTAGGAGCTCTGCTTCTTATCCAAAAAGTGGGTGGCGAGATCATACGGGGAGGAGGGGAAGACCTGGTCGTAGCCTTGCAGCTAAAATAAACAAGTCCCGTGACATACCGCAGGTGCTGACACTCACCACACAGGGAGGAGCCAGTCAACATGCCTCTCAAGAGATACTCAAGAGTTTCATAGATTTTTATGCAGAATTATATGGAAGCAGACAATCTGCCACACCAAACGAAACACATACATATCTAAATGATGTAGCATTAGCATGGCTATCGCCGGGACAGAGGGAATACCTGGTACAGCCAATAACGGAGGAAGAGGTGTGCGACGCGATTCGCTCCTTGCCAAATGGTAAATCGATTGGAAGCGATGGGATTCCCGGGGAATTCTGTAAAACTTTCTCTGACTTACTAGTCCCTCATATATTAGAGATGTTCCAGGAGGCATATGACAAACAATCACTCCTCCCTACTCACCGCGAGGCATTATTAATAACACTACTAAAACCCGGGAAACCACCAGAACGGGTAGACTCATATCGCCCGTTGTCGCTTATAAATACAGAAATAAACATTTTGGCAAAGATTATAGCAACGCGACTACAACCGCTAATGCAGGCCTTGGTGCTTCCAGACCAGGCTGGCTTCATTCCCTCGAGGTCTACCACGCACAACCTCCGGACACTATTCGCGGTCATGCATTACCTCAGTCCCACGATGCCGGCGGCGCCAGTTTTTTTAGACAACGCCAAGGCATTTGATTCTATACAGTGGCCCTACATATTTACCGTGCTCACTAGAATGGGCATGCCGCAAGCCTTTCTGAACTGGATAAAGTTGCTATGCGCGGGCACAGTGGCCCGTGTTCGTGTAAATGGCATAATATCAGAGCCAATAAAAATAGGTAGGGGAACGAGGCAAGGATGCCCGCTGTCCCCGATACTATTTGCCCTCGCGTTAGAGCCCTTGGCCTGTATCATATGGCAGAAGCACTCATCGGCAGCTCTGTGATTCCACCATCTACCTTTGGTGATATCGCTTTATGCAGACGATATGGTAATTTATATGAGAGACCCAAAAACAAATTTAGAACCCACGGTGAGAGAATATATTAAATTCGAATGGCACTCTGGACTATCCATCAACTGGGACATGATATTCCCCCCTTACGCCGGCTACCACGCCTCATACAATAGAAGTCCCTCTAGAGTGGTGTGAGGAGCTTTTGAAATATCTAGGTATATGGATACACAGAGACCCTAAAATTCTGATTCGCCAAAATTACGGTACCGCTATTACAAAACTGTGAGAACAAATAGCACGCTGGATCAGGCTTCCCTTGTCACTTGCTGACAGACTGGCCATAATGAAGATGGTCATCTTACCCAAATTCTTATATTTATTTGTAAATATCCCCATCCCCATCCCGCAAGAATTTTTTAAGACACTGCAATCCTGCATGATATCTCTTGCTTGGGCAGGTAAACAACCCAGGATAAGTTGGCATACACTTACATGCCCACGCATGCAAGGTGGGTTTGATGCCCCGGATCTTCACCTGTACTACTTGTGCGCTCAAGCACATTTTGCTCATTACTGGCACCATCCCCAAAGATATATCGCACATACAGCCGTAGAAAGTGATGACGTATACCCGATTCCCTTAAATGCTATATTACCGCATGACAGCCCGACGAACAACCTTAAATCTGTGAGCCCACTAAAATGTACGACTAGAGCAAGGAAAATGCTTACAGAAAGAGCAAATAAGATGCCAGTATATGCAGTGGGGCTTCCCCTACTACATCACCCTTCCATTTCAGTCACTAGAGAAACTGGTGCACTGACGGTGTTGCAAGAGGGCGGGCTTAAAACTATGGGGGACGCTTTCGCTACAGGATCTTTTATCTCGCTAACCGACTTCATCAGCAATAGGAGTGGCAATTTAATGCAGAGATTCGTATACTATAGACTGAGGTCGGCAATGAAAGCATTGTACTCCTGCTTCCCTCAGGAACCACCTGAACTGTGAGCCCTTCAGACCTTATTAGGTGGTGCGGATAGGAAAAAACTGATCACTACATTATATAAGACCTCTCAGAAAGAGTGCAGGGACCCGGTGGATGTAGCTAGAGACCGTTGGAATGCTACCCTTGACGTGACTATATCAGAAGCGGATTGGGAGTTCAGCTGCGGGATAACAGATAAACTCACCTCAAATAGCAACATCAAAATAATACATTTCAAATATTTGCAGCAAGCGTACTATACCCCCAGTAATTGCACAAATATGGACTAAGCCCTGACTCGGCATGTAGGAGATGCCGGGCAGTAAACGCAGACTTCCTGCATCTAGCCTGGACCTGTACTCAAATAGCACAATACTGGGCACAAATAACCCAAACAATAATGGCAATGGTGGGAAATAGAGTTCAGTGCTCTCCTGTTGTGTGTCTGCTGGGTCTCATTAAAAGCATCCCCAAGGCACATCGTAAATTTGTAGCTGTGGTTTTGGTGTTGGCAAAGCGTAGAGTATCCATGTGTTGGGGGGGGAAAAGTGCCTAAACAGGCTGAATGGCTGTGAGATTTGGCCTACTGCAAAACGCAGCTTGAAACGTACGCAGAAGAATTACCCACGGCATCAACACCCAAAGATATGTGGGCGCCATATGTAACATATCTATTGTCCACAAATAGGGAGCAGGAGAATAGTTCTGAATAACTTTTTCAATGTGGGGTGTGGAGTTTCTTCAGGTAGTTAAATGTGTCACCAGACATACTACGATTGTTTTCTTAGATAAGGCAGATACAATGTACTAGCGATTTATGAGGTTTGTTACTTGTTCTTCCATGTTTGTGGTAATTTCAGGAACTATCAGGAATCCCTCCTTTGGTATTATGTAGACTGAGGGTTCATATTGTAAACAACTGGCTATATTATACGTACAATACACTATTCAGTGTAAGATGCTCATCTATGGTTATGAAAATGCCCAAAAAAAAAAACAACAAAAAAAACTACTCAATATTTTCTGTCTCTTAAGGTTGACAAACCACCAGTCAGAATTGCAATCATCAATAATAGCTCAGCCTGAATTAGTATCAGTGTAAGTGAAATCATCAACATCATCAGCATCAACATTAATTGTTAGTAATCTTCAAAATAAAATCAGGGTGCTTTGCCTAGCAGTCGACTACAGACTAGAAGGCCATATTTGTTGATACGAGTCCATCTCAGCAGGTGGCTGTGAACCACTAATTACCAGTCCAATGGAATCAAAATTCCATTGCACTACTTTTTTTGATTTACCAATTGTGAGAAAGTCATCCTTTTTGCCCTGATCACACCCATTTTTTGACTGATACTGGTGGTAACTGACTGATTGTGCCCTGGGCTCTGCTAATCAGACCCAGGGCAAGTGTAATTACAATTGGTATGACAACCTACCTGTAAGCCCCAAGTTTTTGAGGAGTTTGTAGGTTTAGAGGCCCATCAGATTTAATGCACTCAAGTGTGCACTGCTTTGTTGCCTGCTGTCATTTTAAAGGCAGCCGTGTTTTGCAGGCTGCTTTTAAAAGTAAATTAGATGCAAATCTGACTTTGGAATTAAAGGTACTTCCAACATCTGACACGACCCTATTTTACGTATATGTCACCCCTAGGGTCTCCCATAGGTGCCCCAGGAGTAGGGTGCATTGTAACTAAAGCAGGGACATTATAAAACATATTTTTAATGCCGTGGCGAGGGAAAAACTGCCAATTTAATTTTTCCCCATTGTAGCTCATTGGCTCTGTAGGCTAACATGGGAATACTTTAATAAAATATAACTAATAATAGGAGCGAGTTAAAAATGTACTTCAAAGTATTAAAATGATGGTTAGAATAAATCCAACAACTTGCGAAGGTTACATTTATTATAACTTTCACAGAAAAGAAGGTATAGCACTTGCTTTTCTGATGAGGCAAAAGTCAGCCTTCGAGCAGCTTCTCCTGGTTTGGCAGCCTTAGAAAGGCTGAGCCAAACTGCTCTGATGAGGCATGAAGTGGCCTGCATAGAGACAAAGGACATCTGGTGGGAGGAGATCTGCACGGCAGAGCAAAAGGCAGCATGGGGGGTGGATTACCTAAACTGGTCTTCAAAGAGGGAATGACAGTTAGGACAGGACACAGGCTAACCCCCACAGTGCTTTCTGGGATAAAAATATGCTACACTTTGGAGGAAGTTGTCATACCTGAGGGTGGCACCTTGCACCCCATTGGTCAGGTTTGCCCCCTGCTTGTCACCCAAGAACGCTGAATAAATATGAGAGAGCTACCCAAATACTCTGGTCCTCTCTGAAAGAAAAAATAAGAAGATGGACTGTCCAGCTGAACCCCTGCCCTGCACCAAGAGGACTGCACTCTGAAGGACTGAACCTGCTGCACACTGTGGGCTTCAGCAAAAGAAGGACTTTGCCTGACTCTAAAAGTTTAAGGAGTGAGCTTCCTGAGAGCAACAGGTCAAAAGATCTCCACCGACATCATCTCCACCCAGAAGTGTCATGTCCTTTAGGATAGTCCCAAACCTATAGTGGACCTTTTATGAATGCTTTTCTAGGGAAGAACGCTTTCAATATAGACCTTGTTTTTATGAACATTTTTAAGACTTTTTTAAATGCCTTTTTTAGTATGTTTTAATATATATGATTTTATGCCTTTTTTAGCGTTTTCTATAATTTCCTAGTTGACCTTGTTGACCTTTTGATGAGGAGTGGGTGTCATGTCCTTTACGATAGTCCCATCATGTACATACCAAATGACATACATTTTATCCCATCCACACAACATAACGGTTCTACACAGGTGACCTTTTACCTAGTAGCTTACTTCAGTCTCTCCGACATCAGGCTCATGGTACCCTTCCCTGTACCTGATTACATAAACATGTCCCCAGGCACAGCAGATTTATTCTGTATAAGGGTCACCACTTTCTTCATCCATGGTCAACAGCCAGCTGTGCATGATCATGTTTGTTTAGAAATGGATTGGCAGAGGATTAGCGAATGTTTTCAAAATATATTGATTCTAGAAGAAAGCCTGAAGTGACCACTTTAGTATAAAAGACCCTCACTCCCCCTCACAGAATAGAGGAGAATTCCTTCCAGGCTGGACCGAGGCTCTGCAGGCTGATCCTTCAACAGGCAGAGACCGGACATCTCTTGCGGGGTGCCATCCTCAACGCAGAGACAGGGTCCTTCATTCAGAACCATCAGGTGAGGGGTTAGCACTTCCCCGGGGGTTTCTTGGCTCCATTTGGATATATCCAAGCACTTACATACACCTGCTTCACCTACATATCTAGGCTAGGTACATTTAGGTAGGCTATGCATCGTAGGAGTACGCCAATGCTATTGTTTATATAATCTGTTTATATCCATCTTATTAGCACTATGGTAGAAATGTATCTGCTATTTACGATATATGTGCTAGCGATCACCTTTGTCTGCTCCTGTCTCTTGATTGTCGCAGAGAATATGTTTCACACTAGACTGACGCTTGACCAATAAATAATTATTGAAACCGTTCCAATCATCATTCCATGTGTATTCTGAGAAAAGAAAGCACGAGTGACTGAGCGAAAGATACCGTATTGTTTTCCACGATACCTGAGGAATCAGGGTTGTCATGTTCAGTGGTGGCCAGAAACTACCTACACCGCTGTAGAATACAGGGGAGTGGCAGTGGCACTGTAGAGCTAGCTGGTCTAACGGCTGACTCATTCTGTGAGGGTGTCCAGAGTCTGTCTGCACACCAAGCCGTCAGCTTAGGTCATCCAAAACACGCAGGTCCTGTGCCAGCATAGTAGCGGATGCAAAACCATTTGAACTGAATGACCGTTTGGCTGTTTTACAGGAACTTAATGAATTTTGGGCTTTACAAATCAATGTGCAAGTCAAATGCACCGCCACTTTGGAAGCAAAACCAGTTCCAGCAAGACCTACCTGGGTCCCAAAGATTGGGGACCTGGTCAGGGAAAAGATTGTGGACAGAAGGGAGCTTGGGCCATCTTACAGATCATCTGTACCTGTCCTGGCGGTTGTGGGAACATGTACAGTACTTCTTCCGCCTCTTGCCGGAAAAAAAGAGAAAAGATTCATCTCCATTGATCTGATCAAACCGCATCATGTGGCCGATTCTCAACAGTAGGCTGCATGGGGTCCTGAGTAGGCGCAGATCTCCTCTTGCTACTATACAGAAAGTTCAGATGGAAAGACTAATAACCTTTCAAGACTCCACTACACAAAGTGACGGAGTATCAAATAATGGAACACAAACACAACAGTTGAAATTGAAAAACATCAAGAAGTAACAACAATGCAATTTGCAATTCGGCCAAACAATGATGTTTACATTAATGTGCCTTCAAACGACTCATCTGCCAGTTCTACAACACCTGCGGAGCTACCAAAGATAGATCAAACTGCGTCTAGCTACTTCATCAACTTTGATGATTTCTCTTCAGATCCAAGTGAACCTGATCCAACACCACCCATTTCAAAGAAAGAGAAATTCCAACATTTCTATCTTCTGCTCAAAAACATTTACTTAGTGTCACCTTGGTTGCATATTTGGTTTGCATTAGGGGTAGTATACCTGTTAATTTGGATTGGCACAGTGACTGTCTTTTTTCTGCTTCTGAATGGACATTTTCTCCCAGAACTCTCTGCAATACAATCTGTGAACTTGGTCCTGAAACCACATACGTCATCACACCGTGAACAAAGAGACTTGTCCCTGGTGAACATTATAGCAATTCCAATACCTGATGGTATAGTTTGGGAAAAAGTTTCATATGATGTATTTGGTCCTACTGAAAATTTGAAAATTCCACATTTGTTTAAAATTTCTTCACATGATTTCATTTCCCCCAGTACACTCTCTGGTGATTGGGACATTGAGACTGCAAATACTATGCTCACAGATTTAGAACAGTCTGCTGCATTTTCTTACAGGGAATTGTATGAAGATACAACTGACTACGATACCATGTTATGTTACCAGCATCATGGTCATAATTTTTTGCATAGAACAAGTGTACCACGCACTGCTAATGTGTACCATCAATGGGAACATTGCCCGACTCCACAAAAAGCTAGTTCTGCCACATTCGCACAGAAATTTGCATACTTTTCAGTGTTCAATACATAGGACCCCGAATCATTTTACTACAAACTTGCACAGATTAATGCAACTGCGAAGAAAATCATGCTAACAAACACAAAGCTGATATATTCAGCACCTTTTATATCCCAACTGTCTATACAGGGTATCGACTACTGGAGAGACACCATAGACACAAAATCTCTCTGGGGGACAAGGGAGTGGCAGGTTCAGGGAACCGAGGCTTTATTCAGAGCTTGCCTCATACCATTACAGATGATTTCCTGAACAGAATGGTGCAACAGACTACCTGCTATGGGTTTGCAAAAATTAAAAACCTGAAAACACCGAGCATTCCTTCACCCACACCTATTAAGGGTATCTCAAATAACACACTAATAAGTGAAGGTACACATGCTACAAATACATACAATTCATCATCTCCCAATTGGAAGGGTTGGTTGGTTTGGCCTGTAGACACAAATATGTGTAACTCAAGATTCAAGGGTACTACCGAAGGATTTAGTATCCATAGGCCCGACCCATGCTATGTACACACAGACGACCCGGGGGCAGTGACTTCCTATAGTGTCAGGAAGTTGTCCCTAGATTGGCTAAAGAACTCGACACTATCACAGGTGAAACAACACTTGTCCCTTCTGTCAGACAACATGGATCTTAGGGATTTCGTGTTAGGTCCCAAGAAACCGCGTACTAAACGCTTCTTACATACCATCTATAATGAGGTCTGGAAAGTCTAACAGGAAGCTGCAGAGTGACTTTGTGAAATTGATATAATTAACCTAGAGAAGGCCTTAGCTGTGGTAGACAACAGCATGACCACACTCTCGTCTCATATTTATTCACTGGACAACATTGTGTCCTCAGCTATCAACATAATGGAACAAGATGTGTCTATTCTGCAACATGGGCAATCTCAGCTACGCGCTATTACGCTGTTAAACTGGACGCTTCAATCATTGCGTTCTGGTCACGTTCCATGGCGATACATTAAAGACACAAATCTGTTTTCGGCTTACAATCTGACCGACAGACAAATGACAATGGCATGCAGAGATGCGAAGTACACCATGCTGCTCATTGAAAAACTAGAGAAGTTATCTTTTACTTTAGCAGAGTCTCTGTCTACGGAATAGTTAATCCATGGATATATCACACTGCCAATCACGACATTCCAATTCCAGTACTGCCTGAAGTATTACCCAGAAGGCAGGTATGAAGCGTTGGGCGAAGGGTACATACGAGAAACCTGGGAGTTGCCTTACACATATAGGTGCGGGAATAAGGACACGGAAGTTTTTTTGAGTGGTTTGAACTGCAAAAAGGCCTGAAGTGGGTCTTTGGTGTGTAAAGAAGTGCCGCTTCACGGGGCGTGTAATGCGTCAATAGCGAACTTGTCCTGCTACCTGAAGGGTTACCCAGCTGCTGTAATTCATCCAGTTTTTGAGTTACTTTCCAACGGGAATTACTTGATGCTGAATGACCAAGGCTGCTGTGGTATGGCGCCCAGCATTGCATATCTAGTGACCGTCAACTCCAGGGTTATTTGTTGTAAGCTAGTATTGTTTCCCCCAGCTCGCACAGTTAGGGAGGCACCACTGTGGCCTTCACTGAATGTTTCTAACATAGGGTTTGATTCTCTGAGCAGACTGAAAGCCATGCTGTTTCAGCAAAATGTGGCTTTAACTTCAGCCCGAGAGATCTTTGATCTCCAAGTTGCAAGGTACTTGGCAGAGATACAGGCTTTGGTCCGTACGAACTTCCCGCTCCATTTCGGAGAAATGGTCCATCGTATCTTTAACATGTCTGATACGAGGGGGATAGTACACTTATTTAAGAACATTGGATCAGGTCTGTTAACCACTTTTCAAACCATTTTTTGAGTGATTCCATCATTCATACACTCGGTACTTGGAAGCGTTTTTGGAGGGCTTCCTTTGGTCCTGCTTTAAGTGCTGGGTATCCTGATTTTAATCCTATTGCTTCGCAATGGATGTCAACATCACTCGAGACATGGAGAGAAAACTACTGGAGCGACTTTGTCGTGAGCGATTAGTGTTCTTCCTGGGTATACCTCGGCATCGAGAGCTGAGTGAGCATTGGTTCCTGTCTTTCAGACCGGCGTGGCTTGACTGCATTCTGCCAGTATTCAGTCGCCTCTTTTGCGGATTCAGACGCGTGTTGGACCACTGTCTGACATTTCCATGCGTTGCGCCGCCGGACATAGACATGCTTCTGGCGCCTTTACAGGCTCATGTGCATAGTTGTCCACAGCGTATTTCCATGTTGATGATGGAATTCCTAGAGCCTCCACAGGACGCTTCAGCTGCTGTTGAAACGGAGATCGGCTCCACTACGGATGTACAGGCATCATTCTCAGGCAAGCAGGCATCTAATTCTTCCCCGACGGCTGCAGTGGGAACCAGTGATGACCACCTCTGCTCACTTGATATCATACTGGAGGTACTAAAAGGACTGCCTCCTGCGGATGACATGTTCAGTGATGTTGAGTCTTCAGCGCGGGATTCTTAAGTAATCTGGCCTCTCCTGTGCTGGGAACCGTTTGGACAATTTTTAAACATGTACCAAATTGAAGGTCGAACTGACTTTGTTTTTCTTCTGTGCTCTATCTGAACATAGTGGCTTTCTGGGTGCTCAGAAAAACAATGCAAACCTATAGAGGACCTTTTATGAACACTTTTCTAGGGAAGAATGCTTTCGATATAGACCTTGCTTTTATGAAAATTTTTAAGACTTTTTTAAATGCCTCTTTTAGTATGTTTTAATATACATGATTTTATGCCTTTTTTTTAGCATTTTGTATCATTTCCTAGCTGACCTTGTTGACCTTTTGATGAGGAGTGGGTGTCATGTCCTTTAGGATAGTCCCATCATGTACATACCAAATGACATACATTTTATCCCATCCCCACGACATAACGGTTCTACACAGATGACCTTTGACCTAGTAGCTTACTTCTGTCTCTACGACATCAGGTTCTTGGTACCCTATCTTAATCCTTGTACCTGACATACATAAACATGTCCCCAGGCACGGCAGATTTATTCTGTATAAGGGTCACCACTTTTTTCATCCATGGCCAACAGCCAGCTGTGCATGATCATGTTTGTTTAGAAAAGGATTAGCAGAGGATTAGCGTATGTTTTCAAAACATATCGAATCTAGAAGAAACCCTGGAGTGACCACTTTAGTATAAAGGACCCTCACTCCCCCTTACAGAATAGAGGAGAATTCCTTCCAGGCTGGACCGAGACTCTGCAGGCTGATCCTTCAACAGGCAGAGACCTGACATCCCTTGCGGGGTGCCATCCTCGACGCAGAGACGGGGTCTTTCAATCAGAACCATCAGGTGAGGGGTTAGCACTTCCCCGGGGGTTTCTTGGCTCCATTAGGATATATCCAAGCACTTACATACACCTGCTTCACCTACATATCTAGGCTAGGTACATTTAGGTAGGCTACGTATCGTAGGAGTACGCCAATGCTATTGTTTTATATAATCTGTTTATATTCATCTTATTAGCACTATGGTAGAAATGTATCTGCTATTTACAATATTGGTGCTAGCAATCACCTTTGTCTGCTCCTGTCTTTTGATTGTCGCAGCTAATATGTTTCACACTAGACTGACGCTTGACCAATAAGTAATTATTGAAACCGTTCCAATCGTCATTCTATGTGTATTCTGAAAAAAGTAAGCGCGAGTGACTGAGCGAAAGATACCGTATTGTTTTCCACTATACCTGAGGAATCATGGTTTTCATGTTCAGTGGTTGCCAGAAACGTCCTACACTGCTGTAGAATACAGGGGAGTGGTAGTGGCACTGTACAGCTAGTTGGTCTAACGGCTGACTCATCCTGTGGGGGTGTCCAGAGTCTGTCTGCACACCAAGCCCTCAGCTTAGGACATCCAAAAAGCGCAGGTCCTGGGGGGTCTAGGAACTACACGACAGAAGAACCCACCTGGACAGTGTCCAGCGTACTTTTAAGGATTTGGCCAGCGCATTATTGGAGATGCAGTCCCAACATCCCAAGGAGCAACTCAGAGCTCCTATAACCTAGGATTGGCTCTGTGGACACTTTGGAATGCCAAAAGGACCTCCTGGAATCATCTTCAGAGGACTGAGATCAATTGGAGAATTTTAGCCAAAAAGGTCCATAAGTTGACTGACCCATCATTGAAAGTCATGCCGCCTTTGTAGAACTGTGACCCGGCCTGGATTTTAGGTTCATCTAGGCCTGGGTGTAAAACTCCATTTTGTTTGTGGAGTTTTGCAACTCTGCGCTCGGCGTACAATGCGGAGTTACAGATAAACTCTGCACTCCACAACGGAGCAGAGCTTGTTGTTTGTTAGCGCACTCGAAATGTCCTATTGCACTTGCAAGTGCGACTTTCCGGGTGCTCGTGATCACCCACGAGATTTCAGAGCTGTTCAGTAGTGCCACAAGATGTGCTAGCTGGCTTCAAGCCCCCTTGAGATTTTGCGGTTGCGAACATGTCTTTCGGAAACACCAGTGACTTCCAGCTGATGTTTAGTGACTTACG
Organism: Calotriton arnoldi; assembly: GCA_963921515.1. Taxonomy (NCBI): domain Eukaryota; kingdom Metazoa; phylum Chordata; class Amphibia; order Caudata; family Salamandridae; genus Calotriton; species Calotriton arnoldi. Next base: position 175,155 of record CAWUFW010010167.1, read on the forward strand.
CGTTCCCGAACATGCACGATCTACCATGGCTTCAAACTGGGGACGATTCTCTCCTCGAGAAGCATCAAAATCTTCCCAAAATGATGATTTGGAGTCAAAAACCTCCTCAAATAGACAGTCGTCATTCTTTTTTTTGTGCGAGGAGTCCTTTTTTAAAAAATTTTTTTTCCAACAGGAAGGAAGTGCCCCAGATTCCCCAACTTCCTAGTCCTGTCCAGCAAGCTCCTTCCAGTGCTTTGTCCCTCTCCTGGTCGATTTGCATTGGAATTTGGAGCTGGAAGGATCACTCTCCTTGTCTGCTGCCTATTTACCATTGGATTTAAGGACTTTGTATTTGAGATTTCAAAAGTAGGTTGAAAAACAGGTGTATAAGAGTGTTGTTTTTTTGATTGGGGGCATGCACCTGGATTTATTTGTACATTGAATCGATTTTTAAAATGTATTGTGGTGGGTGGCCTGCAGTTTCAGTAGTAGTCTAGTTATTTTTGCATGTAATTTTTCTTCTTTTATAAAGGAAAAATGTTGCAAAGTTCACTAAATATTCTCCAGGTTTTTTAATAAAATTGTAACATTGATTTTATTCACTATTTGGCCTGGTCTGCTAATGGGCCTTCCAACCAGTGCATGAAGCAACTGTTTCTGTGGTGTCTGTTGAATTGAAACATCATTTAGGCCATGGATGGCTTTGAATTAAAATACAAAATGCGTTTTTTTGTGGTATTTCACTTTTGTTTCCCTGCAAACAGTGTGTAGATGGGTTAATACCTTTGGAGGATGTGTGTTGTTGTAAACATTTTTAGCCCCATTAATTTTTGTTTTTTGCATTGCTGAATTAATGCTGTGTTCTCTGTGTTACCATGCCTCCTTTGTCTGACCAGTGTGTGAATGTGTTTGCCATAGGCCACCATTTGTCTTTTTTCCCCATGCCATGTGGCCGGGAGCCATTTTGTATAGTCAATGTCCATAGGCCTGCATGTATTCTTTTTTTCCAGGCCTCCTGCTTATTGTTGGGACCTTTTGGCTGACTGCCATTTTGTGTAGCTAGCCTGTGAGCTTTTGCGATAGGCCTGCATGTCTTCTTTGTTGTAGCCATGTCTTCTTGCTGGTTCTTGTTGTTGTGACCATGTGGCTGGCGGCCATTTTGAATAGCCAGCCAGTGTGCTTTCCCCCTAGGCCTGCATGTGCTCTTTGTTTTCCAGGCCTGCTGCTTCTTGTGTTGACCATGTGTCTGGTGGCCATTTTGCGTAGGCAGTCAGTGTACTTTTGCCATAACCTTGCATTTGTTCTTTATTTTTGGCCATACCTGCTTGCTGGTTGTTGTTGCTGTGAACATGTGGTCTGTGGGCATTTTGTGCATCCAGCCAGTGTGGCCCTTTGCCATAGGCTTGCATGGATGGTTGAGAAATGAGAAAGCAGTTTAATAAATTATACATTCTTGAGAATAATTTCACTTATTTACATTTTTTTATTTTGATTGTTTTAGATTTATTTATTAATTTTATTTCGATGTTTAAAAATTCTTTATTGAATTTTTTAGATTTATTTTTTAATTACATTTTCACTTTTTTAAATTTAATTTTTTTAATGTTTATATTTATTTAAATGTTTACATTTTTATTTTTTTAATGAATCAACCCCATGTCTCGTACAGGTGCACAACAGCATTCATCGTCTATGGATTATTCCATTGTCATCATTTTTCAGCTGCACCTCCCTGAGTGCCACATCCCATGTGTGCACATAAAGCAAACAGTTACATCTGTATGTTGTGGTTGCTGCTCTTTCTTATCCGTACACACCATTAATTGAGAAAACACCATGCAATCCAGTTGGAGGCGCACCTTAGGAGCCCAAACAATGCAAGTGGTGTTGGTGAAGGGGATGAAAGGCTGAGCAGGGCACAAGACTCAGTCCGGGACACCTAGGCAAGAGTACAATGCCTGCCTGCTGAGACACACATGGAGCCTACCGCTGTCTGCTCTCAAGAAGCCACCTTTATCAGTGGCACCAGAAAAGAAACAAATCCAGGCTACTATTCCTGGCAGGTTTAGGCAGGAGGGGCAGTATGAACGCAACCACTCAACAGCACATTTGTACAACGCGAAGCTGGCTAAAATGCTAACTCTGGACCTCCTACCTTTTTCTTTTGTGGAAGGGGTGGGTTTTCCAGAATTTGTAGCAGTCAGCAGGTTTTATTTTGCCAGAGTTGATGTTCTAGCGCTACATAATGATGTGTTGAAATTGCTTGGACAAGCTTTGCAGCAGTGTGCTGTTCACACTATCCTCCTGATGACAGACATGTAGACAAGTTGTAAAGCCACTGATTACATGTGCATCACTGCACCCTCGATCTCTTTTTGTGGGGGTTAGAGATATGATATCTGCAGGTGTTGACACTCCTGAGATTTTTAATGGCACTCGGAAGCATGCAACAGTAGCCATGTACACTATGGGGAAATCCCAAACTGCTGAAACATCTTGGAAGAGTTTAACAACAAGGTCTTAGAATGGCAGCAACCAAGAGAGATTAACATTGGATTTGTTGCCACTGACAATGGCAGTAATATAGTTAAGGCCAAGGCCGATGGTGGCTATTTCAGAGTCATGTGTTTGGCGCACTGCATTAACATCATTGTTCAAGACTTTCTTCAAAAACAAGACAGAGTCAAATCTGCACTAATTTCAAAGCCCGAAAGCAACTCAGGGTCATTCAGCGTGATAATAGAATGCCAGTTAAAGCATTCATACAGGATGTGCCAACACGTTGGAACTTGACTTATTACATGTTCCAATGTCTTTTTGAGTAGTACAGACCGATCAATAAATATGTCATGTAAACTGGGGATGTGTCCGTGAAAGTCATGATCATTGAGATGGACCAATAGGGGCCTAGTCAAATGCCTGACAGAGATGTAGTTTCCTTTTGAGGTGTTCACATGGGAAGTCAGCAAGGAGGACAGTTCCTTGTTTCCGGTCCAGGGAGGACCTGGCCTGGCAGTTTGGGCTGGATGTTTCCCATGAGGAGCAGGGTCAAGACTAATTTACATATGGCTGGGTCTGAACTAGGGTGGCATGGTGAACAAAAGAACAATGGATTTAACCCAGATCTCTTGACTGGGGGGTGAATGTTTGATTTGTTCTATATTCCGTCCATCCATTGTGTGTCTTTTGCTTTCTCGCCCTAAGTGCAGGGCTGGGTTTAACCTGGAAAGGCATGGGGAGTAAAAAAAACAATGGATTTAGGCCCAGATCTCTGTACTGGGGTGAATGTTTCACATTGTTCAGCATCCTGTCCATCAATTGTACTTTCTACTATTACAAGTAGGCAGGGTCGAATATTGCTTTTGCCAATGGTGAACTAATGTCTGAAGCTACATGTTTAAGGACATTATGCACAAAGATTTCAAATAAGAAATCAAAAATTGTGACTAATAAAGATTTAAGCTTTTGCAGGTTTCTAATTATGATGTGTGAGAAATTGGGCTTTTTGGTTGACCAGAGTGAGTACCCTTCTCAAGCAACAACCACAGTCCCTGTCAGGGTGAACCACAAACGTCATTAAATTAACCTGTGCTTAACCCTCTGGTAGGGTGGCACAAAAGCAGTCAGGCCTAATTTCGAGGCAATGTGCAAAGTATTTATGCAGCACACAAACAAGTAAAATCACAACACAAGAAAAATCCCCCAACAATTTAGAGAAATCGAGTAAAAGTTAATAAATTATTGGAAACCAAAACAACAAATATTCAATCCTTAGATATGCAGTTTTAAAGATTTAAGGTAAGTATAGTAGCATGAAGCACTACTCCCAGTTATCTGGTCGAGAGAGACAGGGTGAAAGTCACAAGTTAAGTCCAACTGCAATGGAGCGCCGGCCGGATACAGGGACAGTGTTAGTGAAGCTGAAAAAGTTACCTTCTCAAAGTCCAGTGTGAAAAGTCTAGTTTCCGGATGAGAAAGCCGTGAGGAGCAGGGAGAGCATCACAAATTGTCGCTGCTGTTGCACAAGGAACAGTCCAGGTGTTGCAGATGTTCTTAGCTGTAGCACGAAGATACTGTTGAGCATCACGGACGGTTGTTGCTGGAGCTTTGCATTGGTGGTCGTCACAGGTGGCGGGAGCTCAGTGGGAATGGGACCATTCACGGTTTCAAAAAGCAGAAAATTTCAGGATTTCTCCTTTCTGTCCAGAAGAGTGCACTCTGAATCCAACCTTGGGCCCAGGACCTAGGGAAGCACCTCCTATGGTTCAGGGACTCACTCTTGCAGAGGCCAGCAAGGCTCAGGAAGGTCCAGTTACAGCTGGCCAGCTGGGCATATGTAGGGAGGCCTTTGGAGCATGTTATGCCACTGTAGATCTGACCAGTAGGACAGTCAGAGGAGCATTGGAGTCATTTCAGGATTAAGGGAGCAGGTCTAATGTTTATTCTCAGACAGCGGGACAGTCCTCTGGCAGCAGGGCAGTCCTTTTGTAGTATCCACAAGTTCAAGAGTGCGCTGAAGAGTGGGTCTCAGGGTCTAATATTTAGACCTGGTGCCAGTTTTGAAGATGGTTCTGGAATTTCCTTCCTCTCTGTCCTGGTCCCAGGATGTCTGGGGTGACTCCTCTGTGAGTGTGCTGAGGCAGCCCCTTTGAAAGTCAAGTGTAGTTGGTGACAGCTCAACCATCCATCCTGACAACATGGCTCATCCTGACAACAACTAGTCCCCATTCGTATCACTGTCTGGGAAGAATACACAAAGGCCAACTGCCACCTACACCTAGTCATGGAGTGCTTTACAAGTAAATTAAACGTGACATTTGGGTGTAAGCCAATCTTAACATGTTTAGAGAAGTGATCTCAAGCACTTTTGCACTGGTTAGCAGTGGTAAAGTACGCAGAAGCAGTAAAGTGCGCAGATCGCTAAGACCAGCAAAAAACAAATTCAGCTAAACAGGAGGAGGGAAGGCAACACTTTTGAGGAAAAAAACACCAAGGATGTCAGGTCTAAGAGAATGTCCTAAAATTAGTTCAGTAAAAGTGGTAGCAATTTGTACACTGACTTCTACCAAATACATCACTATTTTGTGAACCTCTCAATATACTAAATACTTGGTTCACAAAATACAGAATTGCAGTGAGTCACATTTCTTCCTGCCTCATTAAGATGCACAAGGTAAGTTGCAAATTGTGACCAGCTACGATTGGCTACAATCACAGGGATTGTGGCCTGATGGAGTCAGCAGACATCCAAGTCTGTGATTCCTTTAAATTGATGCAATCTTTATTAAAAAATGTTGTTTAAAAAAAATAGTAGCCCATTTTCTCCAAAGAAAAACAGGATGTGTTTAAAGAAAAAATGAAATGTTACACAAAGCTTTATTAGGAACACACACTGCCTACTCCTAAAATACGCTTTGGTTAACGTTCACATATAGGAAGGGGTTTCTTGGATAGGGACCCCATCCCATATATGAATAGGCTACTAACCCCCTTGATTTGGTAGTAAAATATTAATATTTTTCAACTGAATTTTGGTTACAAATCATTTAACACACCATTAGGAATCGGTATGAAAAGGTGCACTAAGTGGCGGCTCCTCGGCTAAGGCAGAGGAGCATCAGCCCACTGCTTTTCAGCAGTGAAAGAAAGAAAAAAGAAAATGAAAACAACTTGAGGTTACTACCGTTTTATTTTTTCCTGCTGCGGGAGCTTTCCGGGCGGTGATGCTCCGAGGACAGAGGAGCAGGGAAGGAGTGGTTTGCCCACTCCAAAGTGTGCATGACTGCTTGGCCAGCCCTCTCAGGCCGGCCAAACCATCATGCACACTTTGCATGTTCTCCATGCAGGCTGCATTAAAGCCTGCCTTGTGAACATGCCTAGTGCCCCAACCCCTGTCTGAGCGCTGAACCACCGCACTCAGACCAATCACAAGATTGCATTGCAGCCTTGTGATTGGCTTAGGGGAACCAATCCCAACGCTGCATTGCAATCTTGTGATTGGCTCAGGGGAGCCTCAGCCTGGGTGCTTTCTGTTTGGAAGACCAGCCAGGATAGAAGACAGCGGGACGATGGCAGAGAGGCATGGGGGTAAGTTATTTATTTATTTTTTTACTCCCACTTACCCCCACCCCGTCCCCCCCCCTCTCCTGCGGACACTGTTAACACGCCCCTTCCAAATACCGATCCCTATTGGTTTCCTAATCCCATTTAATGATATCGAAAACCTTTTCTGAATCATTAAATGGGTTTAGTACATTTAAAAAAGAATTTTAGTGATTGCAGCCACTCTGATTTACCAAATCATAGGGGTTGTGAATGTTAAAGCTCTTAGTACATGATGCCCTACATGGATTAAGAATCAGAATTAACAAGAACAGAATTCAGGTTTCTTTCAACTAATTCCTCTTCCTCAATTCAGAAATGTTAATTTTTCTCCCTGAACTGGTATTTATTAATCACAGTTTCAATGATGCCAAGTTTTGCAGTTCCATGTGTGACAATGAATGCCAGTCCATACTTTCTCTAAGAATTCTTGGATTTTTTTTTACGCTGTATAAAAACCAGGACAAGTCTCAGAATTTTAAGAAAAAAACGGGACTGAACTAACTAGTTATGCATAAACCTGGGATACTTTTCAACCATGCAGTTCATTAATAAGCCAATGTCCAAATATCCTAGACAAACGTGAAACAGTACAGCAACGAAACTAGCGTTCACTGGACAGAGAAACACAAAAACTACTTTAAAGCAAAATGCTTAGACCCAGAAACCTGAAAACAATGTATCCACTCTCAGCACAGCCACGCTCTACATCCCCAACCACAACGATCAGGGCAGCTTGGCCCACAGAACGCTGAGAATAAACTATGGGGCATATTATCTAGGAAGTGGCGGTGAGAGGCGTTAGCCTCCTTGGCTTAACGCCTCTCATCGCCACTTCGGAAACGCAAGGCTGCACCATATTACCAAGGATATGGTGCAGCCTGGCGTTTCCCCCTTCGATGGCGCTAAGTCTCACAACTTAACGCCAACGCAGGCACCCTTGCACCAGAGTCCAAGGGTGTCTGCGAGCAGGGAGGTTTGTTTATGTACAGGAAGGTGTCCCTTCCTGTACATAAACAAACCTTGGCATTTTGCTTTTTCTATGTGTGCTGCACAAGGCAGCACACATAGAAAAAGCAAAAACGAGGAGAAATGAAGCATTTCTCCTCGTATCGCCACCTTAAGACCAGGATTTTCCTGGTCTTAAGTTCGGCGCTGCCACCTATTATTGCCTCTCTTGATAATAGGTGGCAGCGTCGAAGTGAATGGGTGTTTCGGTGGAACGCCCACCGCAACACCCACTGCATGCCCCTTTCACGCTAAGTTTAGCATGAAAGGGGCACTTTTACCAAGGCAGCGTTAAGCCACTTAACGTGACTTTTAGCCACGTTATGTGGTTTAACGCTGCCTTGGTAATAGGGCGCTGACCCTATCGCCACCACAACGTCACAAAAAGTGAAGTTGTGGTGGCGATAGGGGCTTGGTAATATGCCCCAAAATCTCTTTCGGGAATGGCGCATCTTCACTTGGGAAGCTCTGGATAATGCGAGGGCATGCAAAGCTTTCCAATATAAGGCATGTGTAAATATAAATTTAAATTGTGAACTTAGCTTTGGGTAAACAGCAGCAAGAAAAGAGTTACACCCGGAGCAAAGACTGCCTCTCCTCGACTATTGTGGAATCTGATAGGTGGTTTTTAGCCTTCATTTCCCAGTCAGGTGATTATGGTTACTATAGTTTTTTTTTTTTTTTGTGGAAGCTGACAACAAAAGCAGGATTCCAGATAGCATAACAGAGCCTTCAGTCTTGTAATAAAAATAGGTGCGTGCCTGCTATTTCATGCTTCTTTGTTCTACCTACAGAAAAATCCACATACTTGGGGTTTTTCCCCCAGAGCTGATTTACTATATACATTAGAAGGCACATTTACAGCTTGCAATTATATCGTGACAGTGAAAGTCGACAGACACTTTAATTAATGAGGAATGTTAAAGGATCTCAAAGTATGGATTCTTCCTGCTTCAGTGATGTGGATTTAAATCAGTAACACTGTATGACGAAATATTGCAGCATTAACAGCTAGTCAAATCGTGTTCTGCATAAGCTTCCACATGAAGGTATTTAGGAATCTGTCATGCGTGCAAGATTATAACATTCTGCTATTATTATTATATCTGTTCAAGGTTCTCGAAATAAATCAAAATGGGGTTTCTTAGATGAAATGTACCACAATGGAGACAAGAAATAGTTTCAAGCAATCAGCACAGCTGCCAGATAATGCGAACTGCACCAGTGTGGGGGCACATTTGCACTGGTTCTGAGCACTTTAGCTCAAGTGCTGTGCAAAGTTATAGTGATATTTTTACTGATGATTAGTGCAATAAGCAATGGCATTGCCAATCAATTTGGCTGTATCAAACTTGAATCACCCACATTATAGGTACATCAAGGACTGCAGCAGTACAAGCTTCCCTAAATTTAAAAAGCTGCAGGCCAGGTAGCAACAACATTGCATGGTCCTCTTAAATAGAAAAAAAACCTACAGCATCTGGTACTGCATGCGTGCTTCCTTCAAACGCAAAGAGCATAGTCAAAGTCAGCTTTTTCACACACACAAAACAACTGTTTGTGAGTATGTGATGCTGAAGTGGTGTATTGGTTTTGTGTTCTGATCTTGTGTATAGTTGAGGTTAAGTGCGTTTGTACGAAATGGGATGGGGTTGAAGGTGTTCTCAGCACAGCAGAGAAAGATAAAAAAAAGGAAGGCAGGTTGCATGAGGGACCTATGCAGCAATTACATTGGTGGCAAGCGGGGGACCAGTACTCCAAACTGAATATAGGGAATATATGTATGTTGATTAGAACTCACGTACGGCCCATGGAGAGGGACAGATTTTGAGGCTCAAAGGAGTCTTTAGGGAAAGAGAGAGAGTTTGCTGACCCTTGAAGCTTCCCTTTAGGCCACTCTACTAGAAAAAGAAGAAAGAGAAGACAAACTACGTTCAGTAAACAGCTTCAGCTCTAGTTTTGGCCGATGAAGCAACTGTAATTTCAGTGGAAAACTGGGACCATTTATATAATCTGGCAGTCTACTACCCCACATGCATTTTGATCACCCTACTCAAAGAATCTGTTTGACAGACCTAGGCAGCCTGGCCTTACTGTTAGATGCCTCTCCTTTGTTCTTTCTTTGACCAGTAGGGTACAACTTCTGTCACAGTACTAAGAACAATGGCGGACGGAAGAGCCTCCAACTGCCATCACCACGGGCAGGTGACGTCCGACAATGAGTCGGTGGTCCAGCCTGCCCTATTACGATAAGACTGTCATGCAGGCAGTCATAAAATGCATTTTTCTACTGTGGTTTCTGCTGCGGCCCGGAAAAGGGCCACAGCACAAGCCGCAGTCGAAAAACGTCCTTTTCAAACATCCATGCATCATCTGCCAGGAACCATGTGTTGTCTGGAACACAGTGCATGGATGTTTGGGGGGCAAATGTGCCCCTCTGGCCACTTAGCAGTGGCCCGCAGGGGGCGGGGCCCTGCTTCAGGCTTCCAAAGTCTGTTTTCGTCTGCCTTTTCATGAAGGTGGGACCGCCATGAAAAGGCAGTAAGAAATGAACATCCTAATCCCTTCAGCAGAACCTGCAGAGACACCACCTCCATTGTAGGGATTTGTGTCTGGCCGCCGCCCCTTCTGGCTCCTTAAGCCTGTGGAAAGTAACGGTCTCCCCCCGACATAATCACTTCGACCGCCCGTATTGTAATCCGGTGGTCAGACTGATTCCCTAGATGTCGGGCGGACCAGCATTGAAGGCCTGTCGGTGGTGGTCCCTCCAATATCAAAATGAGGGACTTAATTACCATGTAAATATTTGTGCATTGCTAATTTATAAGGAGCAGCCCTTCATCACATGTTTTTTGAAAAGCTGAAAGTAGAACGACATTTTCCATTAGATGTGAATAATTACTAGAAAGTGTTCTAGGATTTTTTAACATAATTTGCTATTGGGCAATTCTCTTCTTCAATTCTGAGGTACATCGGCACTGTGCTATGTTCTAAGTACAACAACTGTGATAAAGAAATACATAAAGAATGTACTAATACATTGAGAAATTATTACAAACCTGCATTGTTCCAGCGTTTAAAATATCTAACTCATTCATCTAACATTTCCAAAGAAAATATGGTATGTTGATTGTTTTCAACCTCGCAGTTTCAAGATTTGTTCATTCTTATTGAAATGAGTGCAACATATGACATCAGCATTTTGTAATAAAACATTTTTTTGGTTTTGTCCCTACTCTTCCCCCTTTTGTGCCACTAAATCTATTGTTCCTTTTATAGGAGTTCATTACTTTCATGCCATCTTGCTCTATGTCAAACTGCAGAGGAATTTAGCTAAATACAACAAATTAGACTATGACATTCCCACATAATTGCTTTCAAGTAAAAAAAAGTACAGGCAATATTCCCAAATTATATGATGCCAGTATTACATTGAAAAACTCACAAGGAGGAATAATGCGCATAACTCCTACTAATGCCACAATAATTGTAAATTATATTGAGCGCTGATTTCCACATGTTCAAAGAGTGGTGCAATGTCACTAAAATTACACTAGTAAAGGAAGTGACTTTATTTACCCTAATAACCTGCTGATCTCTCAGGATATGGCAACACATGGGACCAACACCGATGTGGCGTCAGTGTCGATCCCACTGACATCTATGTCCTCAGTCAGACTGCCGTATTATGATGCTGTCGGTAGGACCGTATTGCTCAAGGATCAGTTGACAGCTTCTAACGGGCTCAAGGAACTCATCAGGTGGTCAGTCGGATCGCATTCCCCACAATGGAGGCGGTGCCTTCTGAGGCACCGCCGTGGGTATTTCGATCCACCTTTCCACCAGCCATTTCATGTCAGTTCTTCTGACGTGAAAAGGCTGTCAGAAAGGATTCTTTGGGGCCCCTAGCTGGGCCCCTGTCCCCTTTGGCCCTCTGCTATTGGCCCTGGGGGCACCTGTGGTGCCCCCTAAAGATCCATGCATCGTGTGGCAGGCACTGCATGATTCCTGCCACAGGGTGCAAGGATGTTTAAAAATATGCCTTTTGGCATTAGGGCTTGTGCTGCGGCCCTCTTCCGGGTCGCAGCACAACCCTCAATGCAAAGAGGCATGCTTCCGACCGCCTCCACGGTGGTCGTATCCTAATTTGGGAGTCGGGACCGCCGATTACCTGTCGGTTGGTCCCTTTACCGCAACGATGCCGGTCGGACTCTTGTCTGACCGGCATCATAATCGGGCCCATAGTCTCTGAAATAAATGGCCGAGATGCATGATTTTAAACAAACTTTATTAAAATGTAAGGTGGATGAATGTTAATAAATTGTGCTTGACAACTGCCACAAGTGTCTCACTATTAAACCATGCTGAAGCTGAAAGCCTACTTTAAAATAGATAGTTAAAATTGGTTGCACAGCAGAACAGCAACATATGGTTAGTAACTGCCACTGCTCGTTCCCCTGAAAGATGCCCTTGCCTCTCAAATATATTACGATATAATTTCATGATTTTACCAAGCTAAAGAAAAATAAGGCAGCTGTCAAGGATCATTGAAAATGTCACCAGTATGAGAAAAGTCATTATTTCTTGATTCATAATTGTTTATGGTTTTTTAATAAATTTTACAAATTAATTGATGCAAGGGAGGAAACTGCTGTTGTAGACTTTGAACACCTCTTTGATACGAGACTGATTGGGCAGCATAATTTCCTATTTCATATAATGTTTCAGTTCTCATTTGAACACCTTTGCAAAAACAAGCTACTGATATCTAAATATTTAACAATCAGCTGAGAGTCCCAGACCTAAAAAATACAAATGACTTTTAAAATCAATGCCCATTATTCGTGAATGCCTGGGCCAATCTCTTTATCTCGTTTTTCAGACTGTCCATCTCTTGTACTAATGAAAAACGAATTGACTTTCAGTTTTCAGGGGTATTTATTCTGATTAAGTTTCAAAAATAAAAAAGCATTCAGTGGTTTAATCGTGAATATAAATGACACCTTCCCAGATACAAAAGAACGTGTTCAGTTATGAACATATAGAAGGTTGAAATATTTTTGCCCACGTTGCACACAATTTGTAATCTTGTGGTCACAGTATTTCTGTAATTTAGAAAAGGAAAACTGGTTTTCAAGAGCATCCACAGTACAAACGTTATTTTATGAAACTATCTTCAGCAAAACAGTGCTGAACGGGGCTGCTTTTTAATCTCCTCATTAAAACTGTTGATTTAACAATAAAAGCAGCATCCAATCATAATTCCGTTCTGATACCATATGACTACTTTCCTTTTTTCAATAGTCCTTCAGAAGTTACGCCTGCAGACATCTTTAATCTGTCAGTTTGTGAAAAACATCTTGTGGACCAATTCACAAACGTGCAGTGGGGTTTGTACCAGCCCATTGTTTACCATTGGTTACCTTCTTGACACCATCATTTGCTTGCCTCCTATTCAATGACTTTCCTTCTTCTCCTGTTTACCCCTCTCTTGGAGAATAGCTTCTTTACTATTACTTTGATTAGATGACTAGTATCCTTCTACTTCCTACATTCAGAGTTATACTTTTTTTATGCTGCCAGATTTCGATGTGAGTGGATGTGTTTTGTTTCCCCTTGTGCCATGGGTATTCTTTTTGCGATGCCAGTCCCCCTCTAATATATCATCACCACGACTCCAGCTGCTTTGTGATGCTCCCTCCCCTGCCTACATTGCCCCCTGACTTAAAAAAATATATATATTTCCCCCCTTTGACCTCCAGCTTGTTCGTTGCCCCCTACACCCATTCCCAGTTCCCTATCCTCCTCTATTCCTCTGTCTGTTCTTCTGTTGCTCTCCCACCCCTTGCGGGCCTTAAAATAAAATATTATTTCAATTTCTTTGCTGGCTCTGCAGCTACCCTTTGGTGCTGGGCCATTCTGCTTATGTATGGTTATAAAATATAACTTTATATTAAAAAAAACTAGAAATTTATTGAAAAAAACAAAGGTACTAGTGATGTTACAGTTAGAAATTGTAATTATAAATTACTTTGCATTAAGAAAATATGAGAAACTCTCTGAAAAAAACAAAGGTTAAAGGAACGTTATAGTTAGGTGAAAATGTTAAAACATACAGTTTTGAACAAACAAAACCACTGAAATTCAACAGTTATAGTGATCTATAGTAACAATAACTTGTGATCTAAGGTAACTATAACTCACGCTCTTAGCATGAACTTCTAATTACCCCATAAATTACATCACTCTTGATATGTTTTATGACACCATTGATGACATCACTGCAATGTTTGAAATTACATTATTGATGACAAAACTGTGCATGGAAGGGGCGTGTGTTACAGGTACCTCAGGGCACGGGTTATAGTTACTAGAGATAACTATAACTGGTGAATTTCAATATTTTGTTACTTTACAATGGTATATTTTAACTGACATTTCCAATATATGTATCTATGGGCCTGATTATGATGTCGGGTGGACGCACCGTTGCGGGGAAGGAACAGCCCCTCCATAGATCGGCTGTTCCGACATCCCAATTTGGATGATACCGCACATAGGGGGATATTCTCAAGAACGTGTGATAATTATCGCAAAATTAGCTTAACGCAACTTTGCACATCGCAGTCCATCGCGGGAAAATAACACTGTGTTAACTTTGTATTCTCAACCCGGCGGCACCATGCGATACTCTCACGCGCCAAATGACTGTGTTAAAATCAACGCGACGCCGAAAAAATGCGAAACACGAACGCGAAAAAAGTTGCTATGCCCCAAATCGCGATACAAAAATCAGTGATAACCAGTGACAGGCCTGCAATTCCCACGCGTCATGCGGGAAAATGCAATATAAAAGCAGAAAAATAAAAAAGACAAAAAAAAATAAACTGCGTAGCACCATGGATGCACCCGGACCGAGTGCAGAAGACAACGCGAACCCCACAAGCCCCTCAGATGACCAGCAAGGAACCTCGGGGTCGGGGAAGGGCAAGGAGAAGAAGAAGACGGGGTTCAGTCCACAGGACTACAGGATCATCGTCACAGAGGTGATAGAATACTACCAACAACTGTTTGTCACCTAGACTGTGTCATTGGCAACATAAACAGAAATATGGCAGTCGATCGTGAACAACGTGAATGCAGTCGGAGTGTTGAGGAGGTAAATGGAGAAGGTCAAGAGGCGCTGGCATGATGTGAATAGCCAAACCAAGCAGAAACTCGCTGCCAACCGGAAGGCAGCAACGGCGACTGGAGGTGGGAGTTCTGCGCCACAGGAGGAGCTGGATGAGCTGGAGGAAATTGTGGCCACAGTCATCAGTGCGGAGACGGTGCAAAGAGTTGGGGGTCCGGACACAGCTCGATATGACCTGACCCAACAGGGTGAGTAACGACCAGGGACTGGGGGGACGGGGGAGATGGGCACAATGGCACAGATGCACAATTATGTGTAGCACACTGCACACCCACAATGATTGTGGAACTTGTCCCTGATACCCTTGGCACACTGCAGCACACATAGAAACACCAAGTAGGCCCCCATCCACTATGTGCACATAGGGGCCCCCCTCCCTATCACCAATCTCACAACCTACCCATGCACATGTGCTGAATCCAGCAAAGCAGCGGCTCTGTGAGCCACACTGACAATGCAAGTGACACTGCCTGACCAATAGCATGGCTGCAGTCAAAATACATGACATGGTGCACGACACGACACTGAGGTGGCCCAGTGTGGATCACATCCTCAAAGGAGCAGGTCACACTCTGACACATCCACGTGCACATACAACCCCTGACGTCAACAACACATCTGCAGACAAACAATGAACAAGAGTACAAAAACCGTCCAAGAGCACAAATGACCCAAGTAGCCAACATTTCAGCACCTTAAAAGCACACAAGTCAAAGGCACACCGCCTCAAAGGGATAAGGGGCCGCTAAATCAGAGCTGCAGGGGCGACTCTCCCACAATGCAGCACACAAACATAGCAATCACAGCACATCAACATTGACGACAATGTGGTACAAAGTGCAACACTTTCACTACAGAACAGAGGACACAACTGGTGCCGCTTGTGCGTAGAAACTGGCCAATCACATCTGGCATAGCAGGAAACTGTGAGATGATCATGTACGAGTACAACCTCACATCCGTCATGTAGTCGAAATGTCCACTGTCTCCCATCAAATAGCCAGCTCATCCAAAACAGTCACAATGTACATTGTCATGCAGTCTGTATGTAAACATGTACAATGCGTCAACATACATGGAACACACTGTTAACTTGCAACTCCCCTTTACATTGCAGAGGGACAATCAACACCTCCTGCAGAGCAGACCAGACATCTCTTCAGTGATGATGAGGAGGACCCCCTGGCCATCAGCTCCAACACCCTCCAATGGCTCGTGGACATCCTCCGCACCCCACCTCCAGGAGCAGGGCAGCCCAGCTGCATCGAGGTGACCCCACCCCTTGCACAGCCCACACAGCAGGAAGCACCCACCACCACGGCAGGCTCCCAGCACCTCACGGAAAGACACATGGCATTCCAATGCCGTGTGTCAGACTGCCAGAGGGGGCTGGCTGAACAGGTGCAGGTGGGTTTCGACCTCATGGAAGCCAAACTTGATGCCATACGTGGGTGTATGAGTCCCATCAGGGACCACTTACAGTCCCTAACGGACACCCACAGTCCGTTCCATGCTCTACAACAATCCTTGGCTGACCTCACTGGAGCCATTACTCGGATACAAGAACTGTCTAGTCAGACAGGCTCCAGCGATGACAGCACAGAGTTGGCACAGATGCGAAGGACAATAGAGAACATGGAGCGGATGCAGGCTGGAAGGATGGCTGCCACGGCTGTACACCAACGAGATGTAGCTGGGACCTTCCATGCCCTGCAGAACCTCATCTTGCCATTGCTGACACAGAGCCTCTCCCAGATGACTGCTGCAGGAACTTCGACACACACATCTCCGCCCCCTGATGTGTCAGGGGCACACAGTGATGCAGCCATACCATCTCCGCCACCTGATGTGTCAGTGGCACACAGTGATGCAGCCCTAACACCTCCGCCACCTGATGTGTCAGTGGCACACAGTGATGCAGCCATACCACCTCCGCCACCTGATGTGTCATTGGCACACAGTGATGCAGCCATAACACCACCACACACCTGACACACCTGACACAGAAGACATATCAGAGGACTAAGATGTGGATGGCAATGACTCTGTGTGAGAGAGGAGGTTGTAGCATTCATCCCCGCCATATGGCCTGTTCCTGCTTGGTTCAGCCCTCTGCATCATGCCCGGGAACAACACCTTCCACTGTCCCCCGAAACACTCTGCGACATTCACCTGGACCCCGACATGGACTGCCATATCTGCTCTGGTTACCAATGACACAGCAATCAGGCTGCGGACTGAACTCTTCCTCTTCCAATTAAATTGTTATTCCCCAAAGGACTCTGGTTGGCCCTCCACTGGGCACCATGTAATGTGGGGTTTGCATGGCCATGTACTGCTCCAGCTCTGACACTCCACAGAATGTGAATAAAACATTCCAAATCACACAGATGTGTCATGTCTATGTTCAATCAAGCATATAAGTATGGATGAATGTAGGGACATTGATTGCACAAAAAGGTACACCCTGGGAAATGACATCAATGCACATGTTTGACCCTGACCCACATGGCCAATTAGATGACTGGGAAGGTGTGAACTAGCTGTGGCCTCATTGCTCATGAACAACAATCTCGCAACCCCCCAACGTAGCCCCACATCCATGTATTAAATGGGGCTGTGTGTAAAAATGTCTAATTCGGTAGCAGGCCTAAAGTAGTGTCCCCCATCACATGTGACAACAGAACATCTCTTCGCATACCTACTCACACTCAACTGTGTGGACACAGCCTGTTTTGATGGATCACATTGATCCACATGGCAAGAAGTTGGACACCATACTCACATTGCTGAAGACACGTAAGAGCACAGGTCTACCAGCAACTATCCCAACCACAATGTCTGGCTCACAGAGGTGGAGCTGGCAATAGGGACTCCACCCTAAGTGAAATGTGTCAGTCAGTCCCTCCCTGTGTACGGACAATGCTCATTGAGGCACATGATTTGTCATTCTCATCACAGTTGAACACTAGTGAAGTAGCGTAGACTTTATTAGCATGTGCGTGTCAGTACGGGCAAGACAAGGGCCACAACATGCAGACCAATGCTTCAGACACTAACAGGCAGCACGGGAACATGTAGAGGTGCAAGAAATGGGGAGGCAAAAATGAACACCAATCATTACGGATGGCAACGGTCTCAGCCCACCTTGCCTTGCTGGATGAGTCATGTGATGTTTGGCGTATGCTCATTGCCCCGTGTCAGGGGACACGACTCACAGCCCATGGGATCGGAATAGTGCTGTACCACCAGACTGTGCAGACTGTCTGCTCTGCTGACAGTGAGCAGGTGAAAGGGTCCAACAAGGTCACATGTAGTACTACAATGCCATGTGTGTACTCTCACTCCAGCAGTATGTCAGATTTAGGAACCTTGCCAAGTGACGCTGTGCAGCTCCGCCCATGGGACTGCCTCACCTTCCACAGGTGTGTGTCATCAACAGGCGTAGGTGCACACACATGCATGAGTCCAGGCGAATGTAGCCATGTCCACTGTTGTGGTGGGATTTGTGACCATTTCTCCAAGATGCAACAAGGTGTTGGGACCTGTGCTCTGGGTTACAAGCAGTTGTGGCTGCAGGAACGTAGTTACTCGTCCATGAATGTGAGCGCAGCTTCCTGGGCAATCAGTTCCAAGAGTACGTCGTTGTCGACTTCAATGAACACGAGGGCGAGCCAATCCATTAACTGGTCCGGACAGATGTGCTCCGTCCACGCCGTTTCACCAATCCGCAACACAGCCCAATAGGGGAGCGCTTCGATGTGGTCACTGCACACGAGGACTTGTGCAATCTCCCATGCCCAACTGCCAGCACATACGCCAAATATCAAGGCATCCCATGAACGGGTATCACGGTTACACTCCTGGTCGTGGGCCAACAGGGGGCGCACACACAAGTCATAATCCAGTTCAGCTACCGTTGTGTTGGATAGGCAGACATCCATGGGCCACTCGAATATGCATGATCGACAGTGGAACCAGGGCTGGGCACAGGTGACATACGCAAGACGGAAGCTCAGACGGTAACTGATGCGTAACACTGCCATTGGCAGTGCCCAAAACAAATGCAGCATACGTGCATGGTACAGTTCCACGTGACAGGGGTTGTGCATGTGCCCGGGATGTTCTGCCATTGCGTTGGTGGCTCTCGTAGAACCGGCCCTCTTCTGACCTGCGGGAGTTATGTGGATGATATGCCACAGCTCGGAGCAATGAGTCGTATGTGTGTGCAACGTTTGGACGTATGGGTTGTTGTGTATGTAAGTGTCAAGGGCATTCCATGCAAGGGTACCTCGAGCAAGGACTTCTGTGTGTGGGGTGTGGATACGTTGGTCTTTCATTAGCGCTGTGCGTAGTGTGGGAGTCGTCATCATCTGCTATGGTATCTCTCTCAGGGGGTGCCTGCCGCATACAAGACCAAGGTCAGAGGTGCAGATGTCCTTCCGCCTTATGTATTGAGACAAAGGAGCTTTCATCCCTAATGTTAGTCTGACTACTGCTTGCATTCTGGAAATGTGATGTGGCTTACACGCTGCATTTGGGGCTAGGCCTTAGGCTTATGGTGCACCAATAGCGATACACACACAACAGTTGGCATGTATGTGCCAAGAGCCTTCCTTTCACTGTCTCTCTCTCCCTCTCTTTCTCTCTCTTTCTCTCTCTCCCTCTCTTTCACTCTCTCTCTCTCTCTCTCCCTTTCTTTCTCTCTCTCTTTCTCTCTCTCTTTGTCCTTTGATGAGCGCATGACACACCTTCTTATCTTGAATTTTGTCTTGCAGGCTGTGACTTACAGATTGTTCAGAGAAGACCCGCCATGACTCTTCCAAATAGTTGTTTTGAGTTAAATTTGAATAAATTGATTTGTTTGGAAATTTAGAGATGAATGAATGATTCTCCTTTTTCGGACCACACATGAATGTTAATTGTAGTAATTGTGCGACATCAGGCGAATTGTTTTGTTCATGATTTCGTAAAGTTGGTGTGAAATATCTTTGTCCGGGGGGGGCTGACCGGGGTAGGGCCCGGGGGGGAGGGGTCCTGGGGGTGGTGGCGGTGGGTGTTGTGGCTCTCTTGGGTGTCCGAGATGCATGATCAGTAGCTCCATGGCATCTGTTGTTCTTCTGGTGTGGCTGTGTGCTGGGCTCCCGTTTCTGGTGCAGGTTGTCGTCCGACTTAACACCAGGTAAGAGCAGGTGTTAAATCCCTGCTGCTAACGCGCATTATCGCCTGTTTAGTGATCTTATCGCCGATCTGGCTGGTGGTTGGGAATATTGCGAAGTGGTGTTGTCGCGGCTTTTTGCACAGGAACGCCTACTCTGCATCTCATTAGCGTTAGTTGCCGGTGTCATCCGTGGCGAAGTTTTTTGCGGCTGCTATCGCAGGAAAACTGCCGATATCGGCTGTTATCACCAGCTTGTGAATGGGGCGATAAATCTATCGCCACTTTGACTGCGATAAAGTGCCGCTAACTCGGCGATAAGTCCTTGAGAATATGCCCCATAGTGTGGTCGGAACCATCCATTTTCCAATGGGAGCAGTACATGCTCCAATTGAAAAATGGATGTTTTAAAACATCCCTACACCGTGTGGCAGGTACCATAGATGCCACGCAGGCTACGAATCGGAAGGCCAGGGGAGAAGGGGGACCTGCTAGGGGCCCCGCTAGAGGCCCTCAATGTCGCTTTCCGACAGCCTTTCCATATCGGAAAGGCCGACATGGAATAGCTGTCAGAAACCGACATCATAATCCTGACGGCGGGATGAATTCATACTTCTTAACCAGGGCCTTTTTCATGGGGGTATACCTCAACCTGTCTCCTTCTTCTGGGGCCAGTAGGACGTCGCTCCCACCACCAGGAACATGACTCCATGTGCCAGCTCCCCAATGCTCCTCAGGGATCCTGTGCACCTCTAGAGCTACCTCATATGCCTGAAACCAGTGGTGTATGTCATCCCCCTCCTTAAAGCTAGGCACCAAGTCACTGGGTATCTGGTCTGTGTCTTCAGCACTGGACCCAGTATTTTGCTGCCAATCTTCTTATTGTTGCTGGACCCGATCAGCAGGGCTTTGATTTCCAGCTCGTTGAGACTTTTTTCTTGAGCCCATATGACCTTTTTCTCGAGCCCACTAGACCTTTTTCTCCTCCAAGGCTCTCTCAGCCTCAACTTCTCTCCTCTGCAGCCAGCTGGGCCAGCTGCAGCCTCGGGTCCACTCAGCCTGTCTGTCCTTGAGCTCCTCAGTGGACAGGGTTTGGGAGGAGTCATTGCTCCCAGCATCGGATCCAGTAGGGGACTCCCTCTCTGTGGGTTTCCCTCTCTTTTCTGGAGCCTTTGGCCAGTCATTATTCTGCTCCTCTGCCTCTGTCCCAGGGCCACTTCCCTATTGGGACCCTGATTCTGAGGTCAGGAGCAACCAGGGAACAACATTCTTAAGAGTGCTGATTGCATCCTGCGGAGGTACTCCCAGAATCTAAGAGCGCACCGGTACTCCAACTTTGGTTCACCCTTTGGGATTCTCAGTCCCCTCTCTCTGAACAACCTCCACAGCTCAACCTTGCCGTTGCTCTCAATGTTGTTAATGTCTAATGCCAGATGTGTCAGGGCCCTGGTATATACTTTGCACCTAATCCTCAGCTCAGGACTCTCCTCCTCTGTTGTTGCTTGCAGCCCCCTGACTTCCTCATAGGCTCTGAGGGCTATCAGTAGGTCTGCTGTGGAATCTTTCCTGCCCACATTCAGCCTCTTCTCCTTGCAGAACTCCCTGAGCTCACTCCCAGTGTAATAGTCTAGGCGGTTGAGATCCATGGATATCCTGACAAGGTATCACAAGTGCAACAACAAAAAGAGTCCCAAATTGATAAAGGTGAGGCGGGAGTCAAATTCAGAAAAATGACCAATTGAGAGAAATAGGAGGATTTGAAACTCATAACTGTCTGTGTATAGAATTGCAGTGAACACTGAGCTACTATGGTATTGCACAAACACAAGTCCTATCCTCACCACTGATCACCAATGTTAGAAATTGGGTCTCTAGTTGGCAGAAGTAGGGACCACAATCCTAGTCAGGGTAAGCTAGATACACACTAAACGATAACCTGTGCTCACCCTCTGGTAGCTTGGCACAGAGCAGGCAGGCTTCTCTAAAGAGGCAATGTGTAAAGTATTTATGCAACACACACATACAGTAACACAATGAAAACATCACAAAAAGACTAGGGGTGGGCGATGAACTCCGCTCTGCCGTCAGAGTTCGCAGAGTTTTGACACTCTGCGCTCTGCTAGGAGTGCGGAGTTCAGCACACAAAGTACTCCTACCACCAGCGGATCAGAGTTTACTGGCATGCGTCTAACTTCCTTCTTAGACTCATAAACCACCCACTCCTCAGGCTGCCCCATCATTGCCGATCCTTCTTCTTCCCTCCTCGGTTTATGTTTCGTCTTTGTGCTGTTCCCATGTTTAGTTGTTTACCTTCTTTGGCTCCCCCCCACTGGTCAGCCTTGCCTGCATTTTCTCCACTGTTGGCAGTACCCCCAAAGCTACCATCTTTAACTCTGGCGTGGCCATAACACAAAGTGACTTCCAGTGATCCCCCTCCCCTCCATCATGCCACGCCAAGGTCACCATCTTTCTTATGGGCATGCAATTGAGCTGTGGCTCTGGAAGTTATTGAGTCCACACGTTTCATTACACTGGCTCTCATTACACTGGCAACCTGAAGAAATATCCCTTCACACACCAGCATGACATGGCAGGCTGCTGCTGAGGTGCTGCAAGGGCTCTGTGGGTACAGGCTTTAGCCTTCATCTAGGACCCTCTGAAGCTACTACACCTGCTGGGACTCAGAGTTTTTCAGAAGGTAGATGTTAACTGTGGATATTATTGGTGCTAATTATATATGTTTCTTGATCTATTTATGTTGAAGTGGAGAGTGCATGATGACATGACCCCTGCTAGCTGTGTGTAACAGTAACCATGGGCAAGCTTATGCACTACACATGTGAATATGAAGAACTACAAAATGAGTGCAGGGAGGCATCAGGGGAGGAACAGAGGGGAAGGGAGACTATAGAAGGCAGCAACATTGATGGAGATGCGCCAGTTCTGAGTGGCACAATGGCGCTGATGCATGGATTTCTGCTGGAGTAGCACTTTCAACCCACTTCTAAGTGCCCTGAACTTGATTCAAACCACGTGGCAGGGCAAGAGTCACAGATGGCAGACTCCAGGTGCTGTAGCAGGGTTGGTGGAAGTCTTTGATGTCCCTGAGACTTCAGAACAGGAGGCAAGCAGACAAGCCCTTGGAGTGGTATAGGTCCAGTCCTTCTCACCCAGGCAAAGAGGGCAGCAGTGGTGTAGGTCCAGTGCTAGTCACCCAGGTAAGGAGGGCAGCAGGCAGCAGGTTGGCACAGCAAAGCAGGTGGCCAGCCGAGTAGCAGTCCAGCAGAATGGCAGGCCTTCAGCAGCACAGCAGCCTTCTTCCGGGCAGAGTATCCATAGGTCCAGTAGTGTACTCAGTAGGTGGTGTCAGGGTCCCAGTACTTCTACTCAGTTGTACCTTTGAAGTGGGGGAGACTTCAAAGAGAGGCATTTGAAGTGCATAGAGTCCAAGTCCTTCTTACCATGGCTTAGACTCACTATAGGGGGTATGCCTCTATGTGTCGGAACAGGACACAGCCCTTCCAGGTGTGTCAGATCCTCCCTCCCATCCTGCCCAGGGTGGCCCATCATGATCTGGTTGGCTCATCAGTCACACCTAAGGTCCCTTTGTGTGCGGTTGTCTGCAGTGAATGCATAAAGCCCAGTTGTCACCCACCCCAGACGTGTATTCAGAGACAGGCGGAAGGTACCAAATGGTTAAAGTAAGAAAAGGCCAACTTTCTAAAAGTGCCATTTTCGGAATTACAATTCAAAATCTAACTTCACCATCAGTTAGGATTTTAAATTGTGATTCCAAAGACACCAAACTTGAGAGTCCCATCTTTTCCCAATTGGAAATTACACTTATAAGATGTAATAAGGTAATCCCAATGTTAACCTATGGGAGAGATAGGCCTTGCAATAGTGAAAAACTAGTTTAGGAGGTTTTCACAACCAGGGCATTTAAACTTAAAAGTGCATGTCCTACTTTTTAAATACATTGCACCCTGTCCTTGGGCTATCCAAGGTCTACGTTAGGGGTGACTTATATGTACGAAGAGGAAGGTTTGGGTCTGGCAAGAGGGTTAACTTTCCAGGTTGCCATGACAGTTCAAAGCTGCTCATACAGGCTCTGCAATAGCAGGCCTGAGTTATGTAAAGGGCTACTGAAGTGGTGGGAACAATCAGTGCTGTAGGTCTACAGGCAGCATTTAATTTACAGACCCTGGACACATGTAGTGCACTTTATAGGAACTTATAAGTAAATAAAATGTGCTAATTGTGGATAAGCCAATGTAACCATGTTTAAAGCAGATAGCACATGCACTTTAGCACTGGTTAGCAGTGGTAAAGTGCCCAGAGTCTTAAAGCCAACAAACTTGAATTCAGCAAAAAAGGGGAAGAGGAAGGCAAAAGGTTTGGGGGTGACCCTGCAGAAAGGGCCATTTCCAATAGACACCACTTGGGGGTCAGGATACGCTCTAGGAGAAACCATGAGTAGGGTCCAGAGCTGCTCCAGCTGGAACTTGTTAACTGGGCTCTTCGGGACAGTGGTCTTCTTGCAGTTGTTATGTCCCTGTAGCTTAACAGGAGGTCAGCCAACTGACGCTTTGAGTACACTTCTCAGTCCTGGGCACGTGCCCTGACCTTCTAGCCTGGGAACCGCTCTCCCTCCACACAGCTCCGCCTGGTCGTCACCGCCTCTGAGCCAGAAGAGCAGGGTTCGAGACCGCTCTCGACCCACTCTCTGTGCCTGCCCTGTTTTGCTTGCATGGTGTAAGTTAGTCTAGTCTTGCTATTGGGTTAATTTTCATTGTGTTGGCTTAGTTCTTTCCTGTGTGCCCCTCGTAATTTTCTTTTTGCCCTCTCTCAATTCCCCTCCGATCGCAGGCCCAGCCCACCTCCCACTCGCCGCCTTTCCCGCCTCCCAGCTGCACTTTCCCTCCCCTACTTAATGCAGGCCGCTGCGCGGAGGATCGAGCAAGTGCCCTGACCTTCTGGCCTGGGAACCGCTCTCCCTCCACGCAGCTCCGCCTGGTCATCACCGCCTCTGAGCCAGAAGAGCAGGGTTCGAGGCCGCTCTCGACCCGCTCTCTAGGCCTTCCCTGTTTTGCTTGCATGGTGTAAGTTAGTCTATTCTTGCTATTGGGTTAATTTTCATTGTGTTGGCTTAGTTCTTTCCTGTGTGCCCCTCGTAATTTTCTTTTTGCCCTCTCTGAATTCCCCTCCGATCGCAGGCCCAGCCCACCTCCCACTCGCCGCTTCCCGTCCTTCCCGCCTCCCGGCTGCACTTTCCCTCCCCCTCCCCTACGTAATGCAGGCTGCTGTGCGGCAGCGCGCAGCGGGCGTGCCGCTGGTGCGCCAAAGGCACACCAAAGGCAAGCCCGTCTGCACCTGTCCGTGACCCGACCGCGACCAGCGCCAGGGACCCTGGCTCTCCGGCCATCCTCCACTACAACTCCGCCGACCTCCTCGCACTCAACCCCGGAAGGTACAACAACTGCCAGAGATCGACGCCGACCATTACCCACGGCCAGTTCTCCTGTCGACACTGCTGACAATCCTTCAACATCAACAGCCCCACCCCTACCACGGAACCCACGACGGACGCCCGCACCACCCAAGCCCTGACTTGCATACTCCTCAATGTCCGCTCCCTCCACAGACACGCCACGGAGATCTGGGACCTGCTCGACACCATCTCGCCAGACGTCGCCTTCTTCACGGAAACTTGGACCAACGCCACCTCCACCCCCGACATCGCCACCGCCATCCCCAATGGATACAAGATCCAAAGAAAGGACCACTCCCACCACCCAGGCGGAGGACTCGCCATCGCACACAAGAGCGCACTCCGACTCTCCACCTCCAGCACGAGCGACTCCTCATCCAACACAGAACACCTCCACTTCCAGATCCAAACCAGCCCCAGAACCAAGCTACGCAGGACCCTCGTCTACAGACCCCCCGGACCTTGCGCCTCCTCAGCCACCACCATCGCCGACCTCGTCGCTCCCCACGCCATCGCCTCCACGGACTACATCCTCATCGGAGACCTGAATTTCCACCTCGACAACCTCAGCGACCCTGACTCCACCACCCTCCTCGACAACCTTGCCATCCTCGGACTGAAGCAGCTCGTCACCACTCCCACCCAAAAAGCTGGACACACCCTCAACCCCATCTTCGCAGGAGGGACTAACATCCAATTCAGCCATACTACGGAGCCCCTATGGACAGACCACCACTGCGTACACTTCACCTTCAACACCACCACCGCACCCAAACCTGCCCTGCGCCTGCCCCGAAGGAACTGGAGCAAGATCACAGAGGAACTCCTCAACGCCACCCTCCTCCATGACCCCCCATCCGGCACGACCGACGCCAACTCTGCAGCAAAAAAACTACACAACTGGATCTCCAGCTGCACTGACAAGCTTGCACCCCTCCGCCACCCCACCAATCAATGCCCCCCGAAGGCAGCCTGGTTCACCACCGACCTCCAAGAAGCCAGGCGCTCCTGTAGACGCCTCGAGAAAATCTGGCAGTTCAAGAAAACCACCGAAAACGAGAACAACTATAGGAACGCCATGAAGGAATACCACCAGCGCATAAGAGCCACCAAGAAAACCTTCATCAAGAACAAAATCCACTACAACGCAAGTAACACTAAAGAACTCTTCAACATCATACAGCAGTTCACCAAACCCCCCCAGCGAAGCCACGGACGTCCCTCCATCCCAGGACCTATGCAACAAGCTCAGCTCCTACTTCCACATGAAAATCAAGGCCCTCTACGACAACTTCAGTAAACCGACTCCCGACACCACCACCCTCACCAACAACCGGCCGATCATCACCTCCTGGAAACCTGCCACCACTGAAGACACTACAACGACCATGAAGAACACCCACTCAGGAGCCCCCACGGACCCCTGCCCACCGCACATCTACCACAGAGCCGCCGCCGCCATAGCTCCCCTACTAGGACGGACCATCAACACCTCCCTCGAATCCGGCATCTTCCCGGACAACTGGAAACAGGCAGAAGTCAAGCCCCTCCTCAAGAAACCTTCGGCCGACCCAACGGACCTGAAAAACTACCGTCTCCTTCCCTTCCTTCCCTTCCAATAGGAAAAGGCCATCAGAACCTTGTTTTCAGAGAAACTTAGAGCTCAGAAACGAATTTGCAGAAGGGCCGAAAGTAAGTGGAGGGTAAACTATGATCAAGCTAAAAAGAAGGAGTATGCACTGACATTAGCAGAGTATAAGAGATGGATTATGGAGGAAAAAAAGCAATTACTTTACGTCGAAAATTCTGGAAGCTAAGCACTCCAGCAGGGAACTGTTCGTTACTGTAAAAAACTAGCCAACCTCCCAGCCAATGCTAAAACAGTCAGCACCCCGGAATTTTGTAACACCGTGGGACAGTTTTTTATTAACAAAGTGGAGTCAGTGTATAAAACTTTTATATGTGGTAATTACCCCTCCCCTAAGACACCCAAGCCAGGGCCGGTTAGTCATACATCGGGCACGGGTTTCTCCTTTACATCCCCTACATGGGAACAGATTGTTCAAGTAGTGATGGCGACTAAATCAGGAGCCCCGTCAGACCCCTGTCCTCCCAAGGTTTTTCATCTGTTCCCTGAATTACTCAGTGAACAATTAAACTTACTGTTTGGGGAGATCGTACAGTCTGGCAAGTTCCCGGATGCTTGGAAGATAGCCTCAGTCCTGCCTCTGCTAAAAAAAGTCAATTTAGATCCCGAGGAACCTGGCAGTTACCGGCCAATTTCTCGGATCCCTTTCTCATCTAAGGTATTGGAGAAACTGCTTAATATACAGATTACTTCTTTCATCTCCGCTGGAGATCTCCTGGACCACTCTCAGTATGGGTTCAGAGAGGGCCACGGAACCGAGACCGCTTTGATTATGGCAACAGAGGAACTTAGAAGGTCATTGGACTCAGAAGTAAAGGCCCCATTGATTCTGTTGGATCTGTCGGCGGCCTTCGACACTGTCAACCACGAAATATTAATCGCCAGATTGATGGAGCTGGGATTTCAGGAATCCGACCTCAATCTTCTTACATCCTATCTAACTGGCAGAACTTTCTCAGTGGAACTGGGAGGTTCTATATCCAAATCATTTGAACTGCCGTGTGGTGTTCCACAGGGCTCCTCCCTGAGCCCCACGCTTTTTAATATTTATGTGACTCCGTTAGCATCGATTATTAGGCAATGTGGCTTCTCGGTGGTCTCCTATGCTGACGACACCCAGGTGGTTGTGTCAGTGTCAAATAATGTGGATGCAACAGCTGATCGTTTTAACAACTGTATGTCACAAATAAACACCTGGATGCAGACTAATTGTCTAAAATTAAATGGAGATAAAACGGAGGTCCTGATACTGGGCCCTGATCCGTCCTTCTGGTCACCAAGGTGGTGGCCAGATAACCTGGGTGACTGTCCGATGCCAGTCTCCAAGGTCAAGAATCTAGGTGTGGTTTTTGATGACAAACTGACTTTTGACGGTCAAATTAACAAGCTTTCATCCACTATCTGGGGGATCTTAAAGATGATTAGAAAGATTCGCTCTTTCATACCCCCTGAAGCAGTAAAGACGTTGGTGACAGCATTGGTCCTTTCAAGATTGGACTACGGCAACGCCCTACATGTAGGGCTGCAATCCCAGTATCTACAAAAACTGCAGCGTCTGCAGAACGCTGCCGCCAGATTGATACTGGGTGTCCCCAAACATGAAGCAATCTCCCATAGATTGAGAACCCTCCACTGGCTCCCAGTGGGGAAGAGAATCATTTTTAAATCACAATGTCTGGCCTATAAGGCACTTCAGGGTAAAGGACCGCTATATCTGAGATCGCACTTGAAATGGTACGTGCCAGCCAGAAATCTCAGATCCTCTCATTTAAAACTGCTGCAATTACCCAAGTACAGGCAGGTTCGCTGGGGAGGAAGAAGTTTCATATTGGGAACAGCAAAAACTTGGAATAGTTTGCCAATGTCGATAAAAAACAGTACCTCACTCATGTCCTTCAGAAGACTACTGAAAACTTGGCTCTTTGCTGACTGAGCTTCAGAAATCTATTACGTATCGCCCAACCTCACTACGTATATGTTCTGCCATACCCCAGCGCCAAGACGCCTTCGGGCATTTGTGCGCTATATAAGTTGACAAATCAAATCAAATCATTTGCAGCCAAAGTCACCAAGAGATTCGTCAACGCCCAGCTGACCACCTTCATAGAGGAGAACGCCATCCTCAACCCCTCCCAGTCCGGTTTTCGCAGCAACCACAGCACCGACACCGCCCTCCTCGCCGCCACCAATGACATCCGCATGCTCCTCGAGCAGGGCCACACCACGGCTCTCAGCCTACTGGACCTCTCAGCAGCCTTCGACACCGTCTCACACCGCACCCTCGCAGCCAGACTCCACGACGCCGGAATACAAGGAACCGCCCTCGACTGGATCCGCTCCTTTCTCTCCGGCAGAACCCAAAGGGTCAGACTCCCCCCTTCCTCTCCAAACCTACAGAGATCAACTGAGGAGTACCCCAAGGATCCTCGCTCAGCCCCACCCTTTTCAACATCTAAATGGCCCCCCTCGCTGCCATCGTCAGACAGCATGGGCTCAGCATAGTATCCTACGCGGACGACACCCAGCTCATCCTCTCCCTCACGAAAAACCCGAAGACACCAGACTCAGCTTCCAAGAAGGAATGAAAGACGTCGCAACCTGGATGAACGACAGCTGCCTGAAGCTGAACTCGGAGAAGACCGAGGTCCTCGTCCTAGGACCCTCCCCCATGGCATGACACAGATCCTGGTGTCCCCCTGCTCTCGGAAAGCCAACCACACCGACGGACCACGCCCGGAACCTCGGCATCATCCTGGACTCCTCGCTCACCATGACCCGCCAGATTAACGCCATTGCCTCAACCTGCTTCAACTCCCTCTGCATCCTCCGTAAGACCATCAAGTGGATCCCCCACGAATACAGAAAGACCGTCACCCACGCACTCGTAACAAGCAGACTGGACTACGGCGACGCCCTCTACGCCGGAATCAACAAAACCCTGCTACACAAGCTCCAAACCATCCAGAACACCGCGGCCAGTCTCGTCCTCAGAACCCCATGACACGAGCACATGACCCAGCACCTACGAGACCTCCACTGGCTCCCCATCGAGAAGAGAGTAACCTTCAAGCTACTCACCCACACCTACAAATCCCTCCACAACATCGGGCCCAAATCTCAACAAAAGAGTCTCCTTCCATGAACCCAAGAGGAACCTTCGCTCCACCGACCTAGCCCTAGCAGAAACCCCCCGCATACGCAGAACCAGAGCAGGCAGAAGAGCCTTCACCTACGTCGCAGCAAAGACCTGGAACGAGCTCCCAGTCAACATCAGACGCTCCCCCACTCTGAAAACCTTCAGGAAGAATCTCAAAACCTGGCTCTTTGACTGACCCGGAGCTGCACCCCCCCCCCCCAGTGCCTTGAGACCCTCACGGGTGAGTAGCACACCTTATAAACCCCCTCATTGATTGATTGATTGGGCACAAATGGCAGCAGGGCCAGCCCTTGGGATCTCTCTCCACAGGTTCAACATCAGGTGCAGTTCATCTGTCTTCAACAGGTCTGTAGGTGTTCTGAAGCATGTATCCATGAGTGCCACTTTTGTGGATGGAACTAGCTTGTGGGTGGGTAAACTCCCTGTCCAAAAGGGAAAATGTTCCCAGAGCCAACAGACCCACCTTGACATATTTTCCTTGGGGTTTAGCCCTAAACAATCCCACAGTGCCTTGCCCTGCCAAAATCCAACATGGCAAAATCTTTCTACCCCATGTCAGATCTTTGGGCACACCACTCTGGTCCGCATAGGGAAATGAAGAACTCCCCTTGCAAATTAGGTCTGGAACATGTTCCCCCTCTAGTGGGATTTCTGCCACTCTACCTACTTGGACAATGGTGGGGCTGACCTACAAGTGAGTTACAGCTGCCTGTGGCAAGGGATGACACTTTGAAGCTTGTGCAGTTGGTTGTGCTCATCACCCGGGCCCCCAGTCAGGAGGACATCACAACTCCTCCCAGGCAAGGCCCTTTTGTTCCCCTTCCTGGGAGCTATTCTTACCTCCCAGAAGGCTGACTGGTTACGGGTGGGGATTAAACTCTGAAAAGGCTACTACAGGCTTTAGGCAGGATAATGCCAAGTTTCTAAAGGTGGCATTTTCAAAATAGTAATTTAAAAACCGACTTAACCATCAGATTGAATTTCAAATTCCTATTAATTTGAGTCATTGACCCATGATTCGAGCTATTCCCAAAATGAAGTTATGCATTATATTGTGTTATAATGTAACCAAATGCTTTTCTGTGGGAGAGCCTGCATTGCCACAGTGAAAAATTACTTTGGAGATTTTTTACTGCCAAGACATGTAAAACTTAAGAACAAATGTCCAACTTTTAAAATACCATGCATCCTTCCCCATGGGCATTTAGGGCCTACCTTAGTGCTGACTTATAAGTGTTAAAAAAGGGAGGTTGTCGGCTTGTTAAAATTTGAGGGAGGTCATGCAAAAAAGAGTTTTTTCTCACACTAACAATAGTAGACAGGGCTTTCCATCAAGAAATATACCTCCTCAAGGCAAGAAATTCGCTGGAGAAATCTTTTAATTTCTCGAAACATGTTGCACTGTACAGCACACAAACAACGAGGGAAACGTTTAATCATTAGTCTCAGCATGATGCAAAGGTGTATGCATGCCACTACGCAACCTGTTTGAGCGTCAGCTCAGAAGATGACAGCAGCTCCATGTATTATAGTTATAGCTCTGCACCGATTTCCTCAATGCACACAACAGTACAACAACTTTGGCTGCTGCACTGCACAACTTTTTAAATAAATCTGCACCTCACTATTATTATCATATAACTTCGAATGTAATTTTTTTAACACCTACCACCTCTTGGAGTAGAGCCTCAGAGCTCCAGTAGTTCTTGAGCTGCTGCAGATTTAGAAATTAAAGAGAATAGAGCACATCAACCAGCTTCAATCCCATTCAGAGCAGGAGTGCATTATCAGCCACCTTCTCAGACTCAGCAACCAGCAATGACCGATGAAAGCAAACCCACCAGTTCTAGAGAGCAGTGCAACTTACCAGCGACATGCAGCAAATGGCCTTAAGTTGGTGAAATAGAGGCATTTGCCTGAAAGGATGTACAGAGCATTAGAGAATGGTGAACATTTTATGGGGCCTGTTGGACACCCCCAAGCCCCCGCCTCCAAACAGCACTTTAATTGCACTCTGTGACAATTCCTTGACTGCTGCTGTGCACCTTCCCTTCTAACAAATGACTTTGGCTTCTCCTTCATGTTGGACCTCGAGCTCTTTGAGAATTGCCACGGCTGAAATACCAATATTTGCAGGTGCATAACTGTAAATGTACTTAGCATGCCATTGTTCTCGCAGCCTCCGTCAATCTACTCAAATCCAAAACAGATGGTTTCCTGGCTGTTTGCGCAGCTTTATCTAATGTAAACACTAAGAGCGCACACTCTGCTGACAGGCATAATTAAATGTTTTGTTAATGGACTGCAGCTATTATCATCACCGCTTATTTCAGAATGAAAACATTTCTCCACAAAAGGGGGCATCATCGTATTTCAGGACAAAAACAGCACAGTCGATTAAGAGGGGATTGACAAGTAATAGATTTTAAAATTGTTGTGCAAGGCTTGGTGTTACCTATGAGGCAGGGGTTTCTTTTTTTTTTTAAATTAAATAAGAGGCTACCAACCCATAACAGTCAGACATCAAGCATCGCCACTGCTCTTTTAAAGGGCAGTGACAGAATATTAATATATCACATGTGCATGGGGTGTACATTTGCATTTTTTTGTCACAAATTTTTCCATTCCTTGATAAATATAAAAAAAAATATTGAAGGTCACAGTTTCGGACTGGGCTTTCAAATGGAAATATAGACGTGCACAAGTGTTATGAATGAGAGTGTAACTTGAGTTGAGTTTACTTTTGTTTTATAGAGTGTGCGAGTACCCAAGGATGCCCTGGTGCTAATCACAAAGCAGGGCAATCACAAGCATATCTACAGTTGGGAAAAAAATTGCGTTTCAGTGCTTATCAAACAGCTTGTAATAATCAGTGGCGGCTGGTGCATAGGGGCAAAAGGGGCGTTGCCCCACTAGACTGCACAAGAGAGAGAGACACGACCACACGCAATGCAGCAGCCTCAAATTAAGTGCTCACTGCTGCCCCGTGTCGGACTCGAAGCTACTTCGAACACAAATCAAATTGCTGCTGTTTTCGTGTGTTTTGTTTTGTTTGTAAATAGGAAGGGACGAGGACGAGGTCACAGGGTCAGAGAGATACCTCCTGCGCATGTGCTGGCCGGGGCGAGGACTATTGCTCGCCCTCGAAGCACATGCGAGAGGAGTGATGTCATCCTGAAGGGCATGGCCATAGAAAGCGGAAAATGGCTGGTTTCACATGGGGCGCCTATGCTGCGGCCCACGCGACTTCAGCAGCGTGCCACTGAAATGAATGGCAAGGGGCAGGGCAGTGGGTGGCAACAACCTGAGCACTCCCTTGCCAATCGCGCTTGTCCCAGACCTCCTGATTGGACAATGAGAGGTGTGGGAGTGGGCCTCGGATTGCGGAAGAGCCCGCCGACCGCCGCGCAGCTCTGACTCAGGTGCCTCTCTTAAGGTCTGTGGAAAGGTGGCAGCTGGTGTCCCTAAGCGGCTAAGCGCACATGCTTTTAACATCGGAGGGTCTGACTCTGTTCAAGCAAACCGGGAGCGCACAGCGGCTCATTCAGAGCACTCACCCCCGGCCCTCACCCTACATGACTCGCTGCCCCGCTGGAATGCAGTCTACTCCCGGGCCGAACCACTTGGAAGTTGAACTCCGGGGAGCGGCGGACTGCCAGTCTCAGCAGTCACAGCACAGCACAGCAGACAGCACTGCAGAAGACTACCGACAGGCTGGGGTGCGAGTCATACGACAACAGGTAAGTGGCAGTGCAATTATTAAAACATTTTCAGGGGGAGAACCCTCCCTCCCCCCCTCCCCCTCTCCCACCACCGGGCAACCCGGACCTCCACGCCTCACCACCTTCAAATGTCACCAGCCGCCGCTGCTTGTAGTTTGACTCTGCAGGGGTGGCAACAAGGCCGGCTTTAGGGCGGTGCGACTATCACTGACCTCAGAGGCTGGGGGCTGTTGGTTTTTGAATCACCTGCTGCATAATTCTTTGTGTGTCCAGCAGTTACCAGGCAATAATAAAAATGTCAAGATAATGCTGGTGATTAATGCGCCTGCTGGAGAGAGATTGGAGTTTTGTCAAGTGGCACTTTTTAAAAAAAATGTATATGTCCTCATTCCGCCAACCTTCTTGCTGGTATATCTCACTTCCCTCAGACGAAAGGAGGGGTGAATGAGCTTGCCCACGCAAGGAGAACTGCTGTT
Organism: Calotriton arnoldi; assembly: GCA_963921515.1. Lineage (NCBI taxonomy): Eukaryota > Metazoa > Chordata > Amphibia > Caudata > Salamandridae > Calotriton > Calotriton arnoldi. Next base: position 209,091 of record CAWUFW010010167.1, read on the forward strand.
TCCACATTCATCTCCCTGCCTGTAAGAAAAACCCAAGGCACAAGGGGAGCCGGGACCTCCAGCATTTTTGGCTTAATCATCGGACCCACTTAGCCGTTGCCTCCAGTTTACATAGAGTGCCCAGACCTTCTCCAAACTTTTACCGTCACAGGCAATATCGTTCTGACTTGTGAAGTTAACAGCACTAAGACAGTCTGCAAGAAAAGGGGCATTTTCAGATTTCCAGAGCCTGCAAATTTCCAGTCTTGCCAACAATATCACATAAAAGACAAACTTAGATATAACATAGTTTGCTCGTGTGCATGCATCAGTATGCAGCCCAAAAAATATCAGTCGAGGGCTTACCTGGATCTGCTGGCCGATCACTTCCTTTATAAAGTTGCATACCAATATCCAATAGGGTGCGATCTTTGGACACTCCATAAACATATGTAAATCGGCCGCTGACAGGGCCATGCATTTTGGACAGGTATATGCATTCCCGGTTACCCTTGAAAGCTTGGCCGGAGACCAATACACCCTATGAAGAGGAAGAGGTGTGGCGCAGCGGCCAGGGTGCCTGACTCCGGACCACGGGGTTCACGGTTCGATCCCCGGTGCCAGCACCATGTGACTCTGGGCTATAGCTTGCTTAATCTTCCCGAGGGCCCCCAGCGCAGGGACACCTCTCCGGAGGTAGCTGTGTGCTTTACAAATGCTGGTATTTCATTTCATTTCATGAGTGGTAAACAGGTGGTTTCTCTTGAGAGAGGCGGGTTTCACTACTACACGTAATATAGAAAAAAAAGTATGCCAGACTTGCTCAATATTACCTTCCCCATCCCACAGGTTAGAGACGTCTGACAAGCTCTTATCATCTGCCTCCATCAAGGCTCAATACCAGATAGAAACCTCCTTCTTTAATGAACCAGATATCATTGCCTGTTCTAAAAATGGCTCTGCCTCCTCTTCTTCAACCCACACTTGGGTGACCCACCAGGAACTTAACTGGTAATACTTAAATCTCGTTAACTGATCCTTGATAAGGTTACATAGAGTCTCCCACTCCACTAAACTTAATGCCGCTTTCAGGTCTGCCCAGTAACATAAGCCCGCCGTTTTTAAGGGTTGACTAAGCTGATCGGTCAAACATTCAGGAGTGCCCGGTGAATCCCAAATCGGTGCCCAAGACGACTAATATGGTACTCCCAGCATCCTTCAAATATATATCCAGCAGTTTTCATGATCTTTAACCTTACTTTCTTGAAATACTTCGGATCCCCATATTTAAACTAGAAGTGATGCTGACCCTGACTCACACCAACAAGCATTCCCTCAAAGAGTTTCCCCATTGGTGAACTATCTGGCTTATTTAATAACATGCGGAAGTTCTTAAAATGGAAGGCCTGGCAATATATGAGCAGATCAGGTAAGGCCAATACTCCCACCTCCTACTTTCTCTTCAGTTTCTTCCATGCTATTCTGGGTCCCTTTGATGACCAAATAAAGCTGCCAATTTTCCCCTGAAGTTTAGCTATAGCTTCCCTCCAGAACGTAAGAGGCACAGAATTAAAAAGAAAAGTGATCTTAGGGAGTACAATCATCTTGATAAAGTTTACCCTCCCATATATGTCCTATGGAAGATTTGCCCATCTTACTAGCAGACTCCCAACCTACTGACTCACCTTTTTCCAATTAACTGCAGGGATTTCTTCAAGTTTCTGCGTAATTATTATGCCCAGGTATCTCATTCGGGATTTAGCCCCCCTACTGCTATTGTCTTGATTCCAACCCATTACTTCAGTTTTGTCAACATTCACCTTACATCCCAATATCTTTCCAAAACTCTGAGCTTTTACCATCAAATTAGGAATTGCGGCCTCCGGATTGGTAGTATACATAATCAAATCATCCGCATATAGCGCTAATTTCACCTCTAACTCAGGGGACTTAAAAGGCATAATGGTAGCGTCTGCTCTAATTTAATGCGCAAAGGGCTCGATATATAGGTTAAAGAGAAGCGGAGACAGGGGACATCCCTGTCTCGTACCTCTAGTTTCGGAGAACCAATCCGAAAGTTCTCCATTTACCAACACCCTAGCTTTCAGGAGGCTATAAAGATTTTGCACGGCCCTCACCATATTTTGTGGAAATCCAAAATGTAAGGTTTTCCCAGAGATATACCCAGTGCACTTGATCAAAGGCCTTTGCAGCGTCTACTGCCACTACTGTCAAAGGCAATTTCTGGGCCTCCGCCATATCGATAACCCCCATCATCAAATACGTGAGCTCATTGAGCTGCCTCTCAGGGATGAAACCTCTTTGATCAGTCTGTATAAGTTCCTTGATAACCTGGGCTACTCTTGAAGCAACTTCCCCTGAAAAGATCTTATAATCCGTATTCAAGAGTGATATTGGTCTTTACAAATCAGCTCTTAACGGATCTTTATTTGGTTTTAAAATAAAAGCTACTGTTGCCTCTGACCAAGATAGGGGTGCTTCCTCACCATCTATATATATTGCGTTGAATACTTCCTTCAAAAAGGGGGTTACCTTATCTAGAATTTGAGTATACATCTCTACTGGGAGGCCATCTGGCCCAGCTGCTTTCCCGGTGGACATTTTCCTGCATTGTACCCTGATCTCCTCTTCTGTAATCTCTGCCTCTAAAAAGTTCTTCTGTTCCCTTGTTAATTGCAGAAGCTCCATCCCTCTTAACCACTTCTCTATATCTTCCCTCCTTGGTTGAATATCCTCTTCATATAGGCTGCTCATATATCTCCTGACTTCCCCCCTAATTTCTGCATTAGTACTTAGAAGTGCCCCAGTCTCTCCGTTCCTCAGATTCAATATCGAGCTCTTCGATCTATCAGTTTTGGCTTTCTATGCCAACAGCGAACTACACCTTTCGCCATAGGAGAAGTGCTGAAGCTCACTGACTTTCCATCTGTCTAATATCCTTTTATCTAACAAGGCTTGATAACTTGCCTGTAAATCCTCCAACCCCCTTCGGAGCCCTGGTACCTCCACAGATCCTGCCAACGAGGTCAACTGGAGTTCACTTTCCTTAGCCTTAATTTCTGCAATCCCCTTTTCATCTTCCTGCCTTACCACCCGTCTTTTGCCTATCATTACAGCACTTATTATAGCTCTTAAATATGCTTTAAAGGCATCTCAAATTATTTGTAATCTAGCGGAACCCCTATTAACGTTAAAAAAGTCAGTCATCTTGTCAGCTAAGTCTAATACCACTCCATCGTCTAACAAGATGGTTCTGTCTAAGGTCCATCTCCTTTGGCCCGGGTTTTGGTAAAGATTTAGAGATAAGGTCACCGGAGAGTGATCTGAAAAAGCAGCGGGCCATGGGCTACCTCTTTAACCTCATCATATAGGTCCTGGTCCACCAGAAAGTAATCAATACGAGAATGGTGGCCATATTTTTTGCTATAAAATGTAAAGCCCCTCACTGGCCCCATCTTTCTACGCAAGGCATCAACCAAATTAAGTGCAGTCATCATGTTTTTCAGACTAGCTAGTGTCTTAGAAAAACCAACATATTTTACTTTTGATGTTCTATCCAAATCTTTATTTAAGACTAGATTGAAATCCCCTCCCAATATAATTGGGGCCGTGGTCTCCAAGAGGCAAGATTCCAACCTTATTAAAGCATCCGGAGTATCATTATTTGGGCCATAATAAGTTGCACATGATAAAGGCCTACCCTCAATCCCTAAATTAGCTACCAACCACCTACCAGAGGTGTCCGTTTGATAATTTAGTAGCCTTATTCCTGAATGGCTTCTAATGACTAGGGCCACTCCCCTAGTACTACCTCTCTGATCCGAGCAGACCACATCCTGCACCCAGCATTTCTTACTGAACCGATCTGCGCAATCCTTCCGTTCCAAATGTGTCTCCTGGAGCAATATTATATGTGCTCCGCTATCTTTCAAATACTCTACCACTCGGGCTAGCTTCTTCCTAGATCTCAAGCCATTGACATTCCAAGACATAAACTTAACTATATTAAGATTACTCATACTTGAGTCTCTTCTTCATGCCTTGTTTTAACACTCTCCACCTACTCTTCTGCTTAGACATAATGTACTGATGGAACCCCGATGTTTTACGAAACTGGGTAAACATTAGCTAGATGAGGACAAATATATATATATTTTTCCCTATGCTCCCCCCACCCAGTGCACCCCTTCCCCCACCCCCCTGGGGAACCCCCCCCTTCCTATTCCTAGGCGATACAATCCGCCCATTCGCGACCCCCGTTCCCAAAGAGAAATTAAAAGTGCACTAAAGAAGATAAATCTAACAAAAGTTTATCAGGCTGGCTACCTCCATATTCCCTACCTTTGCTGAGTGCTATTACTTAATGTTACTCCCAGTGGGGACTATTAAATGCCAGACCTAGAGCTAGATACAGTAGCTGTGGTGCTCTCCATCTAGGCTAATAAGGTATCAACTTCCTCAGGGTTACTGATGCTATACATCTTTTTATTCCACATGATTTTTAGCATGGCTGGTAACTTCATCTGGACTTGAGCACCTTTGCTCCTCAGGTCATTCATTCTGGTACCCAGCTCCCATCGTCTCTGCGCTGTTCTCCTCCCAATGTCTGATCTCTCCTGATAGTGAACACCCTCAAATTTTAAAGATCTCTCCTTTAAAGCCCGTCCTAACACCGCATACATGAGAAAGTTAACCAGGATTTTCCTGGGAGTCTTCCAGCCTAGTGGCAGTTTTGACTCATAATAAAGTAGCACACAGGGTTAATATACCTACTGCAAATTACAGGTACCATGCAGATCACAGAACTGTATTTAATGTAGATGGCTCAGTGGGCTACTGCTTTTGTTACAGAGATACTTTTAATACTTGCAGTTCATAAGTTTCAATCCTAATATATCACAGTGAGCTATTGTTAGAAATGGGGGTCTCTAGTTGGCAATGGTTTGCACCTTTGTCCATTAGGGACCCTTCTTCCTAGTCAGGGTAAGGGGGATACACTTCTGAAATAAGCCCTGCTCACCCCCTTTGTAGCTTGGCACGAGCAGACAGGCTTATCTCAGAGGTAGTGTGTAAAGCGTTTGTGCACACATACAGTAAAACAGTGAAAACACTACAAATGGACACCACACCAGTTTAGAAAAATAAGTAATCTTTATCTAAACCAAACAAGACCAAAACGACAAAAATCCACGATAGAGTAATCAAAATGTGATCTGTAGAAGGTAAAAACAGTTCTGGCCATAGCAAACTATAGGTGCAACACTTTCAACGCAAAGTACCTTGGATGCATCAAAATCATAAACAAAAACAGCAGCAGGGAAGGTGATGCGTTGGTTCCTTACTACAGGAGAGGTGATGCGTCGGTTCCTTACTACTGAAGAGGAGGTGATGAGTTGGTTTCTTTTTGTGTGGGGAGGTGATGCGTCGGTTTCTTACTGCGGTCCCCATGTCCTTGTAAACTTGGTGCCCCGGTGCGATGCGTGGGGATCGGGGATGAGTCGGTTTTCGATGTGATGGTGGTGGCAACGGTGCTGCGTTGATCTCTCCAGCCGTGGTCCCATGATGCGTTGGTTCTTGCAGCCGCACAGCAGGGCCTGCATCGGAATCATTGCGGTGATCTCAGACTTCGCAGATCGGTGCACAGGATTCAGCATGTGTGCCGATTTCTCCAGTCGCGGGCAGGTGCTGCATTGGTTTCTTCAGTGGCACAGCAGCGATGCGTTGGAAACGGGTGTGGATGCATTGCGCTTCTCGTAGTTGCGTCACTTTTCCAGCTCCCAACAGCAGGAAAAACCTCCAGAGGCCCAACTCAGCAACAGGCACCTCTTGGCAGGTCACAACTCCCAGCAAGGAAGTTCAGGGGAGCTGGTGGTGAAGTCTTTGTGTCCCTGAGACTTCATAACAGGAGGCAAGCTCTACTTCAAGCCTTGGAGATCTTCTTCAAGCAGGATACACAGCACACAGCACACAGCAAAGTCTTTGTCCTCTCCTTGACAGAAACAGTCACTGCAGGCCAACCCCAGACAGCACACAGCAAAGGGGCAGTACTTCTCCTTCAGTTTTTCCAGCTTTGCTCCTTGGCAGAGGTTCCTCTTGAGTCCAGAAGTAATCTAAAGTTCTGGGGTCTGCGCCTCAATATTTATACAGCATTTTCCTTGTGGCAGAGAGGCTCTGTGCTCAGCCAAAACCAGTTCTGTACTCTCTGGTCCCGCATCCCGGCAGGAGGTGGAGACAACATTGTGTAAGGCAGACCAGGCCATTCAGGTGAAAGGAAATCTCCTCCCCCTACTCTAAATGCAGCCCAGGTCTATTCAGCCCAGTCCTGACTCATTCAGGAAGGGCGGACACACCTCAACCCCCCCCCCAGTGGCTGTCTACAGAGAATGCACATCCCCAGCCCCTGTCACTCCAAAGTCAGACAGTCAATCCACAAACCAGCAGAGGCACACAGGATGGCTAAGCAAGAAAAGGCCCACTTTCTAAAAGTGGTATTTTCAAACACACAATATAAAATCATCTTTACTAAAAGATGCATTTTTATATTCTGTGTTCAGGCATATTAAACTCTATCTTCCTATCTTGCCCCAATGGAAAGTTATATTTATAAGATGTTATAAACAAACTCCCATTCTATCCTATGGGACAGAGAGCCTTTCAATAGGGAAAAACGAAATTCACTGTAGTTCACTATCAGGACATGTTACACACACCAGGGCATGTCCTACCTTTCACATACACTACACCCTGCCCACAGGGGTACCTTGAGCCTACCTTAGGGGTGACTCACATATACAAAAAGGGAAGGTCAGGGCCTGGCAAGTGGGTGCACTTGCCAGGTCGACATGGCAGTATCAAAGTACGCACAGTCACTGTAGTGGCAGGTCTGAGAACCTTTTGTAAGGTTGTTTGTGTGGGTGGCACAATCAGTACTGCAGGCCCACTAGCAACATGTGACTTACAGGCCCTGGGCACACACAGTGCACTGTACTAGGGACCTAGTAGTATGTCAAACAAGCCAAATTATGGAAACACCAGTCCATACTCACAATTTACCTAGGGAGCACTTGCACTTTGGCACTGATCAGCAGTGGCAAATTGCCCAAAGCATCTAGACCAGCAAAAACGAAGTCCAGCACACAGCAAAAACACAGGAGGCAGAGGCAAAAATACAGGCAAAAACCACGCCAAGGATGCCAGCTATAATAGCTATGAACTGTCATTAAATAGGTGCATGAAAACTGCAAGGTATAGGTCTAAATTTTATGTTTTGCCTCAGTCTTTCATTACCCTTATATTTGCAGTTGGAGGGTGGTAATGAGGGAATCCCTGGGGAAGGATGTTATTGTGAGGGAGGCCAAAAAGATTGTCACACCAGGTGTCCCCAGTGCTAAAGCTGGCTCTGGAAGGCAAATGGAAGGTTGTTCCAGATCGGAGCCCTGGTAACCAAGAAAGCTCTCCCTCCTGTGTGCCATCTATGAAACCTAGAATTATTGAATAGTAAAGCTACACTGGAATGCAACTGTTTGAGTGGTATTCATTAAATACACCCATCATGTAGCTCAGTGGACCCACCACATGCACCACTTTATGGCAGTAGCACAGAGCTTTGAAGGTACAGCACTTTCTATCAGTAAACCAGTGCAAGTTGATCAGATGGTGGGACATACTGGCCGATCTATAGGTACCAGAATGAGTTTCACTTATGCATTCTGAATCAATTGGAGTTGCTTATCAAAATGAAGTGGTGGCCAATAAACAGGTTATTACATATAGTCCAAAAGGCTTGTAATCAAAACCTGTACCAGGGTTTTAGAAAGGAGCTTGGCACCATTGATGTAGCCGAAATTTTATTAGTGTGAGACTCAAAAAATAACTTAGAGTAAGAAATCACACCCAGATTACACACACTGATCCTAGGCTTTGGGCAGGCACACAAGGATTGAGGCCACCAATTTGGCAACCAGATGTTGGGGTTGCCAAATATTAGAACCTCTGTCTTGTCTGCATTTAGCCTCAGGGAATTGGCATGCATCCATTGGTTTACAGATGTGAGACAAATGTAAATTGGTCTTGGATGGATGTGTGATCACCCTTGAGCCACAGGATAATCTGAGTATGAGTAGAATTGAAACCCAAATGAGAAGATAAGATTGGACCGCAGATGGACAGCTTGTGACCTCATCATCAAAAAAGGTTCAGACTAGCTCAACACTCTTCCCTGCAGATCTTCTTTGATAAGTCTGTCTAAGAGGATCTTATCTGAGACCATGTCGAAGGTGGCCTACAGAGCACGGAGCATGAGGGCCACAGAGGTTCATTCTCCAAGATTCTGTGGGTGTCAATGCAGGTAGCTGTCGACATGGTTTAAGTGTTTTAAGAGAGGCGGAAGCCCAACTAAAATTTCTTCAGCACAGCTTACCCTCAATATAACTCAAATGTCACTTGTAAATAAAAGCTAAGCAAGGTATGAACTAGCACACAAAATGCTCACAAGTTATTACTGCCAACTAACACTATGCGAGTGCGTAGATGAGGGAAACATGGGACATTTTGCAAACTATGACTAGGCCAATAATAAGAAACAAATCCAAGCACAATTCTGGCTTTTCAGTAATTTGCTTCCACTTACCCTGCATGTGGTATCCGTCAGTGGCCCATAGAGAAATTCAAGATTGGTGGCATGCATGCAAGTGACAGGCAGTCCGCACCACAGACAGCTGTCTAAATCAGTGGGTCTAAACATAGCGGTATTCAGATTTTTATGAAAGGGTAGCTAATCATAATTTAAAAAGTTGCATTTTTAGCAATTTTGACTGGAAGACAATCCAAATACATGTTCATATCCCACAATGACTTAAACCCCAGGGAGGGAAGGACAGCCAACTAAGACTATACACCATGAATATTTAATGTACTTATAAGCTCCTAGTATATGGTGCAAAGTGCACCCAGGACCTATAAGTCAATTGTCACTAGTGGCCTGCAGCACACATTGCACCACCACTGGAGTGACAGTGCAAAACATGACTCCAGTCCTACTTCAGTATTCTACAGAAAACAATGGGGATAACAGATAAAAGGCTGGCGCCTTCATCTCCAAAACCAGCCCCACTGGTCTCATCCAAGTTAAAGTCAACCTATGGAGTTATATGATAATCTCTAATTCTCAATGTGTGCAAGTTGGAGTAATGTGTAGAGGGTTTACCCCTCATAATATATGATGGCTGGCTGTACAATCATTTAAAATAAAGATACATTTGTATACAATTATATAGAAGTTGCAATGTGGACAAATTTTGAAATAAGTAATGTTAAATGAGACTACAGTATTTGAGAATTAGAGATTATCATATACCTCCATAGGGTGGACTTCTACTTCAGTAGCCTGTTTTGGTAGTTTTAAAAATTCTAAATCAACCTTTCAAAATAACCCCTTTTTACAGACCAAAACCCTTTAAATATTAATACTCACCCCTAAGTAGGCCTTAATGCCCAATGAGGCAAGGTGCATTGTATTTAAAAGTAGGACATGTAACAGTTTAATGTAAAATATGTCCTTGCAGTGCCATAGCGCCAAAAACTATTTTCACTGTAGCAGGGTTAGCTGTTCCACAGGAAAATGTGGGTAATATTAAAATTAAATAATGTTATCTCTGCCTAGGATAAAACTACAAAAATAATTTTTGGACTTTAATTTTTTTTATTACAATCCCAATTCCCTGGTAAATAAGATTTATACTAAATATTTTACTGAAAATACTTTTACAAAGACACCTTGTATCTGTCTAAAGCCTCAAGAAGCTCATTTACATGAGCTTCCAACAGTCACCCAGGAACTGAATAGCTCGTTTTAAGAGGTCTAGACTTGCCCCAAGAGCTAGGACAAAGGCCTTGGGTGTGTAGAGGTGTTCCTTTGATAGGATGATAATATGGGCAGTGCCCAGGAACTTCAAAGGGCCTAACACGTCACAGGCAGATGAAGCTGACACCTGGGCCTACCTTCTTGTTTGTCCCTCTAGTCCCTCAGGCACCAATCTCAGAGGAAGATGAGCTGCTCTCAGTACCAGGTTTGAGTGGCCACAGAGTAAGGGTTGCTTATTTCCCTTGCCACACAACTACAGTGGGCAAACGAGTGATGCACAGAGGAAGAAAGGTTATGCAACATTGGAATTAGGTAGAGAGGGGCACTATGGAACTGCTGCAAAAGTGGGTAAGGTTAACCCTGGGAAGTTTTTCCTTATTGGTTAGGAAGGCGCCACTATTAAAGCCCAAGCACAGACTAGTGCTAGGTATAAATGTGGCTTCTCTGGGCACCCTCTTAAGAACACAACTTGACATATAGAAAGACAAAAGTAGGACAGCATTTGCTGTTGAGACCTGTGAGAAGACCAGGAAGGCTGGATATGCTCTCACTTGTATCCAGGACAAATATGTGGACTCCAACGGTCAGTTTGCTGATCTCCTGTTTTCCTGAAAAATGCTTCTTCTGGAATGAGTCTTGACACCCTGTGCCATTCCTGAGGTCCTGGGCCCATGGTTGTGTCAAACTGTATCCCTTCTGACATCCTGAAACACCTGGGACTTAGTACCTTTTTGGCTCCAAAGACCTCAGGAGGACAGGGCAAACCTGCCAAGTCAATCCGACCATGGTGTGTTGCTGCTGGGCCATGGGTTCAGGTTACTCCAGTTCTGAGCTTTTCCACAGCAGCAGAGCTAGACATCACAGAGAGGCCATGCAGCCTTGTGGAGCCCTTTCTGCTACAGCTGTCAGCCTTGCACCGCTGGAGGAATCAGAGCTCCAAAAAAGTGACTAAATATGAAGGTAGAAATCTTCACTAGGAGACAGTGCCAAAATTATATGGCTGGCGATGGACCTTCCTTTGGCATGGAGGTCAAATTTCTCCCACTCTGAACCTTCCCGCCAAAAATCAATGGCTTCAAAAGATATCGTCCGATGGCTTTATGACTTCGTGGATTTTTTCTCGGCCACAGCCTTCTGAAGATTTTTAACTTCCATCTCAGAGACTAAGTCAGAAGGTTAAACCTCTGACTTCCATCCAGGGATGAACTTAGGGCCTGATTTAGATCTTGGTGAATGGGTTACTCTGTCACAACGGTGACGGATATCCCGTCCACCAAATTATAAAACCCATGGGTTGTGACGGGGTAACTCATCTGCTAAGATCTAAATCAAGCCCTTAATTTCTTTATCCAGCCCTCACTCCCATCACGCTCAGCCTTAACTTGCACCTACATACCGGTCAAGGGCAACCAGATGACTAAAGTTGGTGCTTGTTACTGTTATGCACAATTTCCATGTAAAATTTTATAACTTCATATCTCTGGTTCCTCTTATTGGATTTTAGTCATTTTAATGTCATTTTGTTCATTAAGTCATTCTCTACTTTTATGAATTGGAATGGGATTTTTATTTTGTTGAGCTTTTGACTTTCTATTTGTTTTGCAAGTCCTATACATTTTACACATCTTCTTAAAATACGTCTGCCTACTTTGTGCTATAGCTACCAGGGGTTGAGCTCAGGTTTAGATTACTGAAACCTAAACTGGACCTAACAGGAATAGGGATATTATCACTTGTGGTGGGCTACCATCCACCCCAACTAATACTCCTCTTCCTCACAATAAAGAAGCTGGGATATATCTGCCAAGTTTGGTATGGAATGATTCCTAAACTCTAATCAGGCCTGTAATCAGGCATGTTTTTATTTTTGGAAATTTCCCCCACACTATTAATTTCTGTTTACCCATTATTGCAAAAATCATTAGATAGAAAAACATATCTTCATACTAACTCAGAATTACATCTCCAAATGGTGTACACGTATCCTGCCATATGGCCTCCATACAGTGGTGGTGTAATTGTACACCATTATGCTGCTGAACAGCCACAACATGGTATGAGACGCTATGGCCAATCTTTAAATATTAGTCTGTAGCTCAGATTGCATAATCAGAACAATGTTTATATTCTAAATAGTATTTATGCTAAAGGTCTTACTGTGGTTTGACATCTCCGATGGGATTGCACTTGAATAAACAAAATGATAAATTAGCAGGATTTGAGGACCCTCCTTCATCATTTCCTCTAGCTGCATTTGCTATGCATGATTCTGGTGTCTATGGGTTTAAAATTCAAAATGCAATCACTTCCTATTTTGTAGTGAATTTAAAACAAATTCAAAATGTTCTATAGAAGGGCATGTTTCTATCAAACTTTAAAACTGTATTTATCAACTTTTCAGCGTTTTGTTCTCTGCTCTCTATGCAATTCTTTTTATTATCTGGCTAAAGAGAGCCTTACACCGTGAGTGCATTTACCAGAAGGACCAACTGCTTATAGAAGCATAATAGGCTTTTGACACACCATTCAAAACTAAAGCACAACCTCCAGCATCACACCACCTCCTTCCAGATGATATCACCAACAATTTATCACCAACCTACAGCAGCACTCTCTGCTTAGTGCTGCACTAAAACCCCTCAAATTGCACTTCAAGCCCACAACAAGGCCTTTCCAAATGTCAGACTTTTGCCATCGTCTTCCACCCTTACAGTACTACTCAATTGCCTCTACAGTGCCACCTTGCTCCCACATCACTGCACTACTACTACCACACTACAATATGCAACACTGCTTTTCTCTCAAAGCAACGTTCTAAAACTGCACTCATTGTCAACAAACACAAGATTTTCACTATACAAAACAAACAAAAACACTGTTTTTATCTTGTTCTATGCTGATGATCTAACAGTGACCCAATGCCATAAGATGAAAACCTATGTACAGTCCTGGTCTACTCTGCAGAGCACTGCCACTGTATGCACCCAGCACAAACTTACTTTATGCACCCAATTAGATGAAAAAGGGCTCTGCCTACCACTTGCATGCTCTCTGAGTGTTTGCAACTGTGCGGAAGAACGTGCAGCTGAGATACAGTGGCTGTACCTTGCAAGCAAAGTTCCTGACGAGCGATGTCAGAACAGCCCTGGGGGCGATGGAGAAAGCAGGGGCTGCTAGGCCTCAGCTGAGGGCTGAGATTATTTGCCTTTGATATCCCAGGGTCTATTCTACTATGGCTCTGCAAACTGGGTCAAGTACGAACCCTTGAGCACTTGACTCTCAGTGGTAGCAATGGCGAGCAGTCGCTGGCTTGTCAAAGAGGCAATGTAGGGGTGCTTAAAGCTCAGAACTCAAAAATCACATAGAAGAGCAATAACAGATTGTCCAACCTAGTGCTTATCTTGGTTAAAAGAAATTACTTTGATACACACAGAAATGTCAATACTACACACTACATGCAACAGACATGAATGCTGCACTGGCATGACACAGTTGTACCTAGGGGCTGGTATTTCCCTCATCCTACTTCCCTTTCTCCCCCTTACCCAGAATTGAGTTCTGTCTTGAGCAGGTATATGACACAGTTTTACCCCTCTTTGGGTTGGCTGTGCACTCTGGCATTCTAATAGTCCCCAATTGATCTCACAATTTTTCTTTTCTTCGGGCGCAACAAACAGTGCACACCAGCATGTGTCTGGCTCCCTCCTTCTACTGGGAGGTGACACACTGGACAAGTGTGCTCCTACACTTTGGTAATGACCACAACAGTGGCCTGGAGTCTGTACATGTGTTCAGGCTCTGGTGTTATTAAAGTCTTTGACTGGTTGTAAGCAGTGACGTCACTAGGGGGTGCGGGGGTGCGGACCGCACCGGGTGACACCGTGAGCCTCTGCGGTGCGGTCCGCACCCCCGCACCCCCGGACTCAGGAGTTACCGCACTGGGTGACACCAACCCTAGTGACGCCACTGGTTGTAAGCCTGCTTCTGGGATTTTGGGTGAGTAGGGGTTGCCGATCACATTATCAAGGGTCTCAGGGCCAACCTTAGACTGTCATCTTTTGGTAGCATGACCCCACTATGGCACGCATAGTTGAGCTAGCAGCTACACTCAGGTACAGTTTGTCTTGGTTGCATTTTGTCCACTTGAGCACAGTTCGAAGTCAGTACAGCTCCTCACTTCAGGACAGCTCCTTCACTTCTACACTGCCACCAGAAATGAAAGACCTGGCTGTTCAACTAGGAGCTCCGCCCAGCCTATGCTACTGCTACAGCACCTGGATACTCTCACAGGTGATAAGCAGCGTCATACAAATCAGCATAACATAACATTATGTAACGTAATGTAACATAACATACCATAAGGGCACAGTCTTCTATGGCAAAGCTTCATGATGATGCAGCAATACAGGAACAGCTTCACAATGGAGCCCACTCAGAATCAATGTCATGATGTTGCAGTAGAACAGCCTGCTCGGGGACAACTCACCGTGTTGCAGCAGCACAGTCCCCTCGGGCGTAGCTCACATCCCTGGAGCACACAGATCCCTCTCCTCTTTATTCCTGGTTGAATGGACTCTCACACTTTGGGGTCAGCTGCTTCCTGGTTGGCAGGCCCCTTCCCTTTCTCTGTGGTTTCCAGGCGCTTCAGGACAAGAGAGCACCTACTTTCTCCCAGGTCCGACTCCATGTGAGGGCCCCTCCCTCTGGGAAGCTGGCACAAAGTGGTGTGTTTTCTCTGCACCTGGCTATCAATAGCCATGATGAACAGTGATCATGAAAGGGACAAATGGCTAGCCTGTCCTAAAGGGTCCTTCACTCGTTCTGAAACATAAACTGCACTCCCACCCTTTAACCACATAATCTGCCAAATAGCAAAGCTCTGCAAGACTAATTACCAGCCTTCTCAGCAAAAATACTCAATCACATTGTCAAAGGGAGACATGTTTCCTCAGTCCCCACTTCAGTGATAGATCTCTAACCCTCGAGCTTCAGGAATGTCAGCAATACTCTTCCATTGTCTAAGAAAACAACCTTACCTTCTAATTGTGAACATGAACAGGCTTCCAAAATGTAACCCACAAGCCTCCAGTACTTGGGTTCCTTCATACACACAATGCATATACCACAAAAGCCACACATGCATAACATACACTTGGATTATTAGCTCTAAGATCTGGAATAGAAGCAGAACATTACACTAGTGGGCCGGTAGGCCTCCACTCCAGTGACACAGATAAAAATGTCTAGTCGCCAACTCTGATTCACAAAACATGGTAGGCTCCACCAACGCCCTACCAGCTAAACCACTGACAGCAATGATAGCCCACTGTCAGGCAAAACAGGGCACACTTGGTGTGCCCTCCATGTCGAGGACAGGTCTACGACCACACTCATGTCAAGGGACAGGGCTAGCCCTTCACACACATACTAGATTAGCATGAGGGTGGGGCCAAAACTTAAAAAACATGCTTCCAGATGCTCACAGTTGGGCACGCAGGGGAACACAACTATATTATACAAGGGACACTCCCGCCCCCACAAGCAAGATTTCATATTTTATATAGATCCCGCATTTAAAGTTTGTTGCTTTAAAAGTTTACATTTATTTTTACATAGTGAGTCTGGTTACTTGTAAAAGATCTGGAAAGTATTGAGTCGGACATTTCAGTGAAAATAGCTGCTTCGTGAGCAAGTTTTGGCCCAAAGAGGTCAGAGCATAGGCTAATCGGATGCTAATTACAAACAGATGGACATTAACAGTGCTGTGATGGTGCATTTTGAAGGAAGAAGAGAAATCATCTCTATCTCGCTGCTCTTTTCTCGTCATTGTCTACAAAAACGTAACCGATTTATTAAATGAGTAAATTCAGGAGGGTCTGATGTATTTGGGTATTGGGGAAGTAGGCTTTTTAATGAGAATGTGAATGAAGCATGCGCATATTGATTTGTGAATATCAAACCCAATATATTTAGCTTTTATGCTGCACTACTATAATTCCCAAGCATTGTAATAAAAGGTATTGCCTAGTTTATTTTTTCTCAGTTTACCAACATGGGGCACATAGGAAGCTATCTATACAGAATGCAAACTGCAGATAAAAGGAGCGTATTTAAATCGCTGGCTTAATGCATACAGTTTGTTGAGGCAGTTTTACAGTGCATGCTGTTTTAGGAGCGTTTTGCAGTCACACTTCTATCCAACATTTTAAAAAGTGTAAACCACAACCGCTATTGCGAGTAGAAATCACTAAACGTAATTGCAACTTTAAAGTGAACTCTAATAGAGGTTTGTGTGTGTGGCAGTGGTCAAATCGCATCAACATGCAAATTCTTTATTTCACCAGTCTTTTATCAATTAAATATATATTTATTGACAAACACGTCAATGGCCTATAAAGACAATTCTACATTGACATTGAGAATGCAGGAGTTATGCAAATGCAATTGTGTATGTTTGGTTTCGCGCTGATGTGAAAGAGCTTACATTTGTGTGTTTGCAGAGTGGGTGTGCGAGAATCAGAGTGTTATTGTGAGTTTGAATGTGTGTGTTTCATTTTGGTGTATCTGCATGTGTGACTTTGTGATTTTGCTCAAGAGAGTACTTTCCTGTGTGCGCGTGTATGTGTGTGCAGCTGCCTATTGTGTTCAGCATGTGCGTGAATTTTTGCAATTGTGTGTGTGTATGTGTGTGTGTTGATTCACCGATGAAGAATGTCAGTAAGTGATTGTGCGTGTGTCAGGTTTTTAGAGCACATTTATATGTGGGTGTGCATGAAATGCAAAGGGGGTGTGTGTGATGTAGACAAAACCCTTGTTGGATATTTAGGCTATGCTGTAGCAGTGGCGTAGCCAGTGTGTAATGTTCCCTAGTTTGAGGAAGGAAATGCCCTCCCCCCAGCTGATGAATGAATGAATTATAAATTTAACAATAATCAGGGCTCCTCAGGCCTCGGGGCCCAGTGCCAACTGCACCTGCGCACCAATGGAAGCTACCCCCTGTTCTGTAGTAGCAGTATAAAACTGCGGGGCATATTCTCAAGGACTTATCGCCTTATTTATCGGCACTTTAGCACCGCAAAAGTGGCGATAGATTTATCGCCCTATTCTCAAACTGATGCAAACTGCCGATATCGCCAGTTTACCAGCGATAGCTGGCGCAAAAAACATCGCCACGGATGAGTGCGACAACTAACGCTAATGATATGCAGAGTAGGCGTTCCCGTGCAAAAACACACGAAAACACCACTTCGCGATATTCTCAACGACCAGCCAGATCTGCGATGCGAACCAAGAACAGGTGATAAGGCGCGTTAGCAGCAGGGATTTAACACCTGCCTTCTGCTGGTGTTAAGCAGGACGACTACCTGCAGTATGAAAGGGAGCCCAGCCCAGAGCCACATCTGAAGACCAACAGTTGCCATGGAGACAATGATCATGCAGCTCGGAGAACCAAGAGGGCCACAACACCCACCGCCACCACTCCCAGGCCCCCCCCCCTCCGGACTACCCCCCTGATTACCACCTAGGCAGTGCAGGACAGCGGACAACCCTAAAATGCACCAGCCCCAGAGGCTCAACGCCAGAGGAAGCCATTGGCCAACACAGACTCAAAAGGACAACCATCCACCGCATCCTGACCCACATTGCCCACAGGCTGACGGTACCAACACAGCGGACAACCTACATCCCCCCGCAGACAAAGCTGCTGGCTGTGCTGTACCTGTTGGCCCCTGGTAACCTCCAACCAACAACTGCCGGAGTCGGAGGAGTCTCACAGCCAGCCCCATCAAACTCCCTCACATATGTCATGGATGCATATCCACAAAAGCAACGGCGGGTCCCTGTATGCGCAAAACACACAATAGTTCCAATTCGTAGTGTACCTGTGCAACCAACCCCAACGCCAGCCGTGCTAGACGCCTCCGTGCCCCAGACCCAAGATCGTAGTAACCGAAATGTGGGTGCGCCAGGTCATGAAGTCCAGTAGTCAACAGTAGTGTAAAAACAGAACTTTATTACAAATACACAAACAAACAAAACGAAAAGCTCAGCCAACGCATTCCATTCCCAACGGGGAACTTCAGCAGGGCAACGTGTCTTCATAAACCTGTGTTAGAAATGGTGACAATGGTCAAACATCCGTATAGTCACATGCCTAATCTTGTACAGTGTACTGCACTTGGACAAACCGGAATGCTCACAGGCATGATAAACCATGCATGACAAGACCGTAACAGAAGTTTGTGTGGCCGTAACCGTCGTAGGAATGAAGAGGAAGGTAACGACCACACGAACTGCTGTTACGGTCACATCATGCAGGACTCATCATACCTGAAAGCATCACGGTGTGTGTTAGCTTGATACCCCTGCCCCTCACTCCCCCCACACTGCGCAGGAACATCTTGAGACCACGCAAGGGAACTACGCCATAGCTGGCGTCACGCACGTGTTGGGGGCAATTCACAGCACACGTGTATGACTTGTGCCCCCTGCTGACACTGCACACAATCACCGCAACAGCAACCACACGCATGCCATCACTGTGCATACAAAAGTGGACCACCGTGGCCTGTCCACCAATGTTGTCGCAAACTCCCCAGGCAGTGTGCATGATTCCCACATGTCCGCAAGTCTGCCACCAACCAGCGCTTTGAGGATGGCCACCATGGAAATACACTACCCATCGGCAAGTAACAACTGAACACACCACACACCTCAACTCCACAATCCCCCAAATCACAAATGTGGGAATGCACATGTCACAAATCCACCACCACAGTGACTACTGCGTGTGTCTCAGTCTCCACCCCAACCTGTCCATAGGCCTACACACACGTGGCCGACCACCATTCACACTGGAGATGAGGTGGCTACGTCCCAAACCAACCCGCGCATATCATTATCATCACATGCAGGGTCGTGTCAGCAAGGGCGGCGCCCCCCACCCAGCCACGAGTCCGCCAACGTGACCGGTGGTGCCTGCGCGATCCTGTGCGCCTGCTGCACCCCAGCCCTGGTTCCCAGACCCGTCCTCCACCCAGTGATGACTGGCCGCCCCTGCGCACCCAGGCCTCAATGCTCTCCTGCCGCCACCGGCATGTCTTCAAGAGGGCCCACCACGTGCCGGTGCATCCTCCTCAGCCGATCGCTGGATTCTGCGCCACAGGTCCCCAGCGCACCCGGCGGCACTGCACCACGGAGTCATGTGTGTGCTGGCTGCTGCCTTCGGCGTGCACTACGGTCCAGCAGGACTCACAATTCAAATCAAACCACGATTAGCAGGACAGCTCATCGAGGCCTACACATCATCGCAGGCTGCACACCCGCTCAGCTCTTCAGGTGCCACTAACCCTGTGCAACACAAGTCATCATCACGTGGCGGTAGGCCCCTGCCAGCCGCAGTGCAGCAGGTGCCACTAACCCTGTGCAACGCAAGTCATCGTCACGTGGCGGTAGGCCCCTGCCAGCCGCAGTGCAGCGGGTGCCACCAACTCAGTGCACCGCAAGTCATCGTCCCATGGCGGTAGGCCTGTGCCGGCCGCAGTGCATCGGGTGCCACCAACTCAGTGCACCGCAAGTCATCGTCCCGTGGCGATAGGCCTGTGCCGGCCGCAGTGCATCGGGTGCCACCAACTCAGTGCACCGCAAGTCATCGTCCCGTGGCGGTAGGCCCGTGCCGGCCGCAGTGCATCGGGTGCCACTAACCCAGTGCGCCACAAGTCATGGACCCTTTATGATTGGGTCTCGTGGTGCGGATGCCATCATGTCATCTCCGGCAGTGGGGAGTTTGATGTGCTAGGTCACTTTTATTGGCAGGGTCCCATGTCCTGTGAAGCCTGTGCTGGATGGGTGTGGTGTGGGTGTTAACCAGCCCTCAGGGAGTGGCTGTGGCATGCTGACAACTAGACCAGTGATCAGCAGATCACTACAGTGAAGACCTGGGACATGTAGCTTTGTCCCCCCCCCCTCTGAGCGTAAGCGGAGTGGACTGGCCTGGCGTATGGCAGGCCAGCGTAGGGGTGGGAACAATGAGGCCAGGGCTCTGGGCGTGCTTCAGTTCTGGGCTGGACAAGGAAGTAACTGATGCTTGTGTCTCTGTTGTAGTGTCTACGCCACCCGGACCACAATCGGCAATGTTGCACCCTGTGACTCAAGTCCCACGACATGAGCAACATGGACGTAAGGGAGAATCACAGACCCTACATTCATCCATACTCTCATACTTGAATGATCACAGACATGAAACATCTGTGCGATTCTGAATGTTTAATTCACATCCAGTGGAGTGTTGCAGCTGGAGCAGTACAGGGCCATGCAAACCCCACTTCACATTATTGGCCCGTGGAGGGCCAGCCAGAGTCCTTCAGGGAAAGACAAGTACATCGGAAGAGGAAGAGTTCAGTACACAATCTGATCGCTGTGTCATTGGTAACCAAACAGAAAATGGCTGTCCATGTCGAGGTCCAAGGTGAGTGTCGTAGAGTGTATCGGGGGACAGTGGAAGGTGATGATGCAAAGGGCAGAACCAAGCAGAAACAGGCCATATGGCAGAGATGAATGCTACTGCCTCCTCCTTACCAGTAAGGTTGATTCACCCCCATCTTCGTCCTCTGATGTCATATGTGCCTCACACATGGGTGGTGGTGGATTGCCTGCCGCACTGTGTGCCACTGACACATAGGGGGCCGGAGGTGGATTGCCTGGTGCACTGTGAGGCACTGACACATCAGGGGGCAGAGATGTGGATGTAGAAGCAGCAGCAGCATTCATCTGCGCAAGGCCTTGAGGCAGCAATGCCATGACGATGTGCTGCAGGGCATGGAAAGTCCCAGCCACATCTCGCTGGTGTGCAGCCATGGCAGCCATTCTTTCCACCATCATCCGCTCAATGTTTTCCATGAGCCCCCGCATGTGTCCCAACTCCCGGCTGACATCGCTGGAGCCACTCTGACTGGACAGTTGTTCTTGTCTCAGTATCATGACTCCAGCGATGTCAGCCATGGATCGTTGGAGAGCATGGAGCGGACTGTGGGTGTCCATTAGTGACTGTAAGTGGTCCCTGATGGGAATCAGACACCCATGTATGGCATCAAGTTTGGCTGCCATGAGGTCGAACCCCACCGCACCTGATCAGCCATCTTCTCCTGGACCTCTAACACAGGGCGTTGGAAGGCCATGTGTTGTTCGTGGGGGTCCTGGGAGACAGCCGGGGTGGTAGGTGCTTCCTGCTGCGTGGTCTGTGCAGGGGGTTGGGTCTCCTCGATGCAACTTGGCTGCCCTGCTCCTGGAGGTGGGGAGCCGAAGCAGTCAATGAGGATTTGGAGGGCTTCAGTGTCGATGTTGGGGATGTCCTCATCATCATCAGTGAAGAGTTGTTGGGGCTGCTCTGCAGGAGGTGTTGATGCTCCCTCTGCAATGTGAAGGGGAGATGCAGTGTTACATTGTGTTCACATGTATGTTGACGCATTGTACAAGTTCACATGCAGACTGCATGACAATGTACATTGTGACTGTTTAGGAGGAGCTGCCTATTTGATGCGGGACAGTGGATATTTCGTCAACATCACGGATATGTATTTGTACTTGTACATTGACATCTCACATTTCCCTGCTATGCCAAATGTGCTTGGCCAGTTTCTACACACAAGCGGCACCTGTTGTGTCCTCTGTTCTGATGTAAACATGTTGCAGTTTGTACCACATTGTTGTCAATGCTGATGTGCTCTGAATGTCATGTGTGTGTGCTGCATTTTGGGAGAGTCACCCCTGCAGCTCTGATTTTGCTGTCCCTTGTCCCTTTCAGGCAGTGTGCCTTTGACTTCTGTGCCCATACAGTACTGAGATGTTGCAGACTTGGGTGAAATTGGGTCTTGGTGGGAGTTGGGACTCTGGGGCATGGTTTGTCCGCAGATGTGTTGTTGACATCAAGGGTTGTTTGTGCAGGTGGATGTGTCAGAGTGTGACCTGCTCCTTTAGGGATGTGGTCCACACTCAGTGTGGTGGCGTGCACCATGTCATGATGATCGGACTCCAGCCATGCTAATCATCATGCAGTGTCCCTTGCATTGTCAGTGTGGCTCACAGACACGCCGCTTTGCTGGGTTTGGCACATGTGCATGGGTTGGTTGTGAGATTGGTGATGTGTGGGAAGGGCCCCCTCTGGGCACATAGTCGACGGGGGCCTACTTGCTGTTTCTAGGTGTGCTGCAGTGTGCCAAGGGGATCAGGGACATGATCCAGAGTCATTGTGGGTGTGCACTGTGCTTTACTTATTTGTGCATGTGTGCCATTGTGCCAATCTCCCCCGTCCCCCCAGTCCCTGGTCGTTACTCACCCTGTTGCTTTTGTGTCAGGTCATATGAGCAGTGTCCGGTCCCCCAACTCCTGCCACCGTCTCCCCACTGATGTCTGTGGACACCATTTCCTCCATCTCATCCAGCTCCTCTTGTGGCGCTGGACTCCCACTTCCAGTCTGCATTGCTGCCTTCTGGTTGTTGGCGAGTTTCTGCTTGGTCTTGCGCTTCACATCATTCCAGCACCTCTTGAGCTCTTCCATTGTCCTCCTCAGCACTCCGACTGCATTCACCTTGTCCAGGATAGACTGCCATGTTGCATTTTTTGTTGCCAATGACACAGTGGAGGTGACGAACAGTTGTTGATGGTGTTCTATCACCTCCGTGATCAGGATCCTGTTTTCCTGCGGACTGAACCCCGTCTTCCTCTTCTTCTTGTCCTTGCCCTTCCCTGTCCCCGAGGTCCCAGGCTGCTCCTCCGGGGGGCTTGTGGGGTTCTGGCAGTCCTCTGTACCTGCTCCGGCTGCCTCCATTGTGCTTCGCTGTAGTTTGTTTTTTGTTTGTGTTTTTTTTCTGCTTTTGTAGTGATTTTTCCCGCCTGACGTGTGTGATTTGCAGGCCTGGCACTGCTTTTCGCTGATTGTCTTATCGCGGTTGGGCCCATCGCAACTTTTTTCGCGTTCAGGTTTGGATTTTCATCGCCGTCCCGGTAATGTTATCGCGGACATTTGACGCGTTATCGGGAGACTATCGCACTACTTACAAATCACTCAGTATATCATCATCATCATCACGTGAGTGACATGATGTTGTGCCACCGTTTCTCATCATCCATAAGCATTTGATCATTAACCATCATCATGTGCCTTATTGCAGCAGTGTAGTCAGGGTGAAAGTGAAATTGTCTGAGCATTTGCCATTGATTTAACACTACAGAGTATGGCCGTAATGGAAATATATAATTGTGTAGTACAGCTGCCCCACATGCAGACAGTAGTAAAGTACATGAGTCTGCGACACAAGTATGTCTGTCTAGGCCAGGGCACAAGCTGACTGAGCTGGCATGCCTACAAGATTAATTGTGCTAAACAAGAGAGAGAAAAAGAATACCTCTACTCTACTCCATACTTAGGGGGTCATTAGCATGGCGGGTGGACTTTGTCCGCCCGCCATACCCCCGGGAAATGGGACCGCCCGCAATGCATGCGGTGGTCCCGCACATGCCATTAGGATGCGCACGCCACACTTGCGGGCGCATCCCGCATTTCTGACATTGCGGCAGGCGGTGCTGAAAGCACCGCCCGACGCAATGCCAAAAATGCAAGTTGTGCTTTTCAATGCACAACGTGACAGGCACCGCGCGGTGCCTGCCACGTTGTACATTGAAATGCAGGGGGGTACCATAGGTACCCCCCATGTGCACCCCCCACAATACCTGGGGGCCCACTACGGGCCCCCAATGTAGAAGACCGTATGCCTTTCCGTGGCGGCGTTGCCGCCGCGGAAAGGCATAACCCTGCATGCATCATAATATGGATGGCGGTGTCTACCAGACACCGCCACCATATTAACTGCTTTTCCGTCCGCCGGGGTCCCCCCGCCATAGTAATGTGGCTGGGGGAAATTGGCATGCGGGGTGAGGAATATGTCGGGCAGATCACCACCGCCATGCGGGCGGTGGCGATGCGCCCGAAATGCTAATGACCCCCTTAGTGCCTGAAAGAATAATCATTAGATCCACATCTTAGGGGCAGAGGAAGGGAAGTGAGGAGGAGAGAAGGATACAACAGTGCTAGTGCTACTGCTACTACTACTGTGCCACTATAATCTTTATGTGTGTAATTTAATTTTGTGTTAGTGTTTTGCTAAGAGTATTGGTTACAATTCTCTTTTTCTTCCTTTCTAGATATAGCTACTCCTTCCCAAATCACTAGGCAGGAGTTGGCGGCCAGGGCCCGGCAAAGGAAGCTGGAGTCCATCCGGGATGAATATCGCCAGCTGGTTGTCCTGGCGGAGGAGGAGGAGGCGGCAGCTGCAGCTTCTTCCTGCAATGCCCCGGGGTCCAGCCAGCCCCCCCCCATGCCTCCGGTGGTACGGCGCCATGTTCTGGCAGCCATTAATCCTGCAGGAACTTTCGGCGCCGCGTGCTCCTCAGGGTGGCGCGCCTTGAGGCCAAGCTGGAGGAGGTCCTGAGAACTAGCCAACACCCCCGCCGCTAGACATCATCATCACCGACCACAGAGTTTGACGCTTGCCCCTTTTTTAATCTTTTTTTTGGTGGGTGGGATGTTGGGACTAGTTGGGGAACCTTGGGGTTTATGTTTCCTTGAACTTGGACATGGACATTTATTTAATTTACTGGACATTGGTTGGGGTTAGGGAGAGGGGTGGGTCAGGTGTTGTGGGTTTTTCTTCTAGTTTATATTTGTTAGGGCAATAAATTTATAGTTTTCCAATACATATGATTCAAATCTTTTCTGGGGGGTTACTCTTTTACATCACCTTGTTTGTTTTTGTTTCCTCCTTTTGCTGCAGGGCCGCAGCCAGTTTTTGAAATCTGCCAATAGTGTAACACACCGACAGATAGATGCAGTATCCTCACTTGTCCTACTACTGTCAGTCTCTCCTAGTCTATGCATTCTGCAACTAAAACCCCTTTGTACTGTAGTATGTACTCGGAAGGATGTGGGTGTGTGAATTAATTAATTTCCATAGTATATACATTATTGACTCCCCCACGCTTCTTCTCTTACCTGTGATTGATGTTTAGGCAAAGCAATGGCTGCATGGTGATGGTTTGGTTTCCTAAGGTGCCATAGTGGGTGGTGGTAGCAGTAGTAGACAGTTGTATTTGCAAAAAAAGAAAATGAGGCAAGTCAGTCACCTGAGGGAGACTAGGGAACGAGTAGTAGAAGTACAGTAAGTAGTAAGTACACAAGAAGAAGACTGCCAAACAAGAAGAAAGTGATGATGAATGATATTGATATTAAGCAATGTTAAAGTAAAATAAAACATAATGGTGGCAGGTACAAGTTACAACAAACTGAAGTAGTGGACTCGACCTATGAAGTGGACAAGCGTAACCTTTAGTGCTGGAAGGATGATAAATCCATGACGGCAATTAATAATTAATAATGGGTTAATATAATTATGTTCCTCTGGAAAAAAGAGAATAGCGAATACTACTGAGCATGGGTGGGCACTGGGCAATCTAATCTGTTGCCAGTGTGGCCGAATATATATATATATATCATCCAAGACAGTTCAAGGTTGCCGGTTTGTTGCAGCGCTCCTCATGGGTGCGTTACCCCACGGCATAACCAGGCCGCTTGCAATTCTCACGCTGTCCTTCCCAAATGGAAAGGAAGAACGCGTTTCGGTATTCTCCAATACCTTGTTCACGATCGTGAACAAGGTATTGGAGAATACCGAAACGCGTTGATCTTTGTGCCTGTGTTCCTACCAATGAAAGGGAGAAAATAAAACTAAACATTGCAAAACTCGACGAGAGTGCGACCCATTCTTCCTTTCCATTTAGGTACGTGTCTCTCTAACCGCCGATGGGAAGCTGGAGAGTCGTTTGTTGTTTGTGCAATTTACGGAAGTTGGTTGCTTCCGTGCACGGACCCACTCCCGAGAAGTTGGCAGCCGCTCTCAACCGAGAAACTGTGTGGATCCAGTAGGATAATTAGCGGCAGCCCCCTATTGCAGTGTGAAGTTTGCTCGCACACCAGGAGACGGTAATCGGCATACGGCGTGTTCGGAGGACCGGTCGGAGGCAGTAACACTCTCTCCGTATGGTGGTGAGTAGATTGGCTTAGTGCATAGGTGGGAGGAGTGAAAGGCTGTGAAAGGCTGTGCTGCGGCGGTAACGGATGCAAAACGCCAGGAGTGGTGTTGAATTCGCCGGCGGCACAAGAACAGAGAAATATTTTCCTCAAAATGACAGTGGATGCTGTTCGTGTGCGAGAAGCGGCAGCAGAGGAATTGTTTGGTAACCTACCGAAAGTCTCATCAAATGACCGGGGTCCCAATATCGCTCCTATTAGCGGAGATGAAAATGCCAAAACACTGCTAAGGAAACTAGAAAAGTGCATGAAGAGTGAGGTTACAAAATGGTGGGAACACAAGTCCCTGTCTAATTATGTGGAAGTAGAGCGCATTCCAAGAGGGCTTAGAATTCTCTTAGCCCCTAGTTACGAGGACCCAAATCCAGCAATGTTAAAAGAATGGGGAGAGAGCAATTTACATGCTTCAATGGATTTAGTAAAGATACTCATCAAATATGCAGAAATCGATCGCCATGCTCTACTTATTGAAATTGCGAAAATTGAAGAGGCACTAGGTAAATTAGAACCTAATGACTTCATAACTAAAACGAAAAAAGATATTCAAGAGCGGCTTAATAAACAAGAGGAAAAAACCAAAATACGCAAGCAGTTCAAATTTGCCAGGGACAAAACAGATTATGAGGAGGGACGCATCTACACGTTCGCGCGCAAATATGAACAAGCAAGAAAAACAAAATTCAATGACAAACTAGTAAAAGCGGCAACAAGTCAAGCACAAAGTTATAGGAATACCGAAGACACAACGCTATCCAGCATTGAAGGAGAATCACTCACTAGTGACTCAGCATCAGAAAACGGCAGCATAAGCAGTCTCGGTGAAAGCAGAAACACGAGAATACTTGATCTTGGGGAAGAGGTTGATTTTTAGCCTTAGACCGCCGCCCAAACGCTAAGGCCTCGGAATCAACAGAGGCAAAAAGAATCAGACGAACAACCAAAAGGAGAGAAAGGCGGAAAAAGAGAAAACATAAAACCAAAGAAAAAGAACCAATGGCGCAGAAAGTAGATGACAACACCATAATCAACCTTTCCCCTATAGTTCTGTCAGAAGCGAAAAAACAACTGCTTGCATTAGGACTTTCCTTTTGTCCAGTTAGTGATTTCAACTATACAAGTATGAGGGTGGATATCTTCTGCTTTATTCGAAAACTTAAGTTGAAAAAATTCTTTGCTATCAAGGAAGACCTTAAAGAGTCACAACATAAAAAAAGCGCGACCAACACAATGACTAAGACATTTCAAGCATCGGATGTACAGACATTGCACACGCTATATGGACAACAATGGGGAAGAGAGAGATGACAGGATGCCTAATATTCTATCAACACAAGACATATTAATGGATGCCAGTATCAGACAACAAGGAGCAGGTATGAGCCCATTCAAAGCAAAATCTACTTTTGTGCCTACTCTGCCAAAAGACGCGATAGACATTTTTCACGAATGTGTTACAGGAGAAATAAAGAAATTAAATCATCAGATTAAACACAAAAACGAACCAAAACACATCAGGAGAAACTATATAATAATTTGATGAAAAAACTAAGCGACAATCAGGAATTAGTAGTCACCAAATCTGATAAGGGTGGAAACATAGTGATCTGGCCGCGAAAAGATTATGTCTGAGAAGCTCACAGACATTTGAATGATGTAGAATGCTATGAAAAAAACAGCTATCGAGAATATAATCAAGCAAAAGACATTTTGAGCAAACTCCTGGCACGATGGAAAATGGATGGAATGATATCTAATGATGAGTACAAATATCTAAAAGTGGATTTCCCTATTATACCAAGATTGTACATCATTCCCAAAATCCACAAGAATTGTTTACCCGTACCAGGTAGACCAATCATATCGGCTATAGGCAGCATGGGAGAACGTGTGACAGAGTACGTTGACTATTTTTTACAAAGCTTTGTCAAAGAACTCACTACATATATTAAGGACACTGGTGACTTTTTAACGAAGTTACAAGACATTAGATGGTCTGAGGACGTATTGTTTATAGCTCTAGACATTGAATCGTTATACACGAGCATTCAACACAGCACAGGTTTAAATGCAGTCAAACATTTTCTTGATACTAGACCAGCTGAGTGTTATAACCACAACAAACTGTTGATGGAATTGATTTCATGGTGTCTTGACAACAATTTCTTTGTCTTCAACAATGATGTGTATGTCCAGAAGAGGGGTGTTGCGGTGGGGGCCTGCTTCTCTCCCAGCTATGCGTGTTTACACGTAGGCTGGTGGGAGGAGCAGGTCCTCAGACGCATACACTCTACTGATTACAACATCCATGTGCAGCATTGGTTTAGATTCATTGACGATATTTTCATTGTGTGGAAAGGAAATGTCAAAAGTGCTACAGATTTTGTTGATAAGATCAACCAAAATACTGTTAACCTCAAGTTTACCTCCCAGATGAGCAATGAAAGTATTGAATTTTTGGATGTTAAGGTGCTTGTAAAAAATGGACAAATTGCTACCACATTGCACAGAAAAGTCACAGCTGGCAACTCTACACTGCATGCCAGCAGTGCACACCCCAAACACCTTATAGATAACATCCCTTATGGAGAATTATTAAGGCTTAAAAGAATCTGTACCAATCAGAAAGATTTCGAAGTATGTTGTAAAGAGGCTTAGGACAGATTTAGAGAGAGGGGATACAATGAAAAAAGGTTACAGGAAGCGTTGAATAAAGTCAGCAATAGATCTAGGGAATCCCTACTTCCCAAACCCAAAGATGACAAGGAGTTAATCCCAGAAGAAGGAACACCCAGGCTTATCACCACATATAACAGGCAGGAGAGGAAAATCAGGTCGATTGTCAAGCGCAATTGGCCTATAATAATGACAGATGGTGTATTAGCCCCAAGACTTCCTGACCAACCTACTATCACCTTTAGGAAAGGTCCCTCTATGCGTACACAGATTATGAAAAGCAGTCCTGAACTCACAACTTCCAGTACATGGTTAACAACTAGACAAGGGTTTTTAAATGCACTTCTTGCCGGGCGTGCAAGTTCGGGGTAAATACCACTGAGTATTTTACTCCATTCAGTCCCTCGGCAATTGCAATCAAGGGTAACTTTGGATGTAGGACAGACTTTGCGGTCTATGTTCTGACATGTACCTGTGGCCTACGATATGTGGGTAGTACCAAGCTACAGGTGCATGTCAGAATACTACAGCATCTACGTGCTATTGTAAATAATGACCCGATGTACCCTGTGGCACGACATTTTAAAGCAGAACACAATAACGATCTTAATTGCCTGCGATATTATGTCATAAAAGCGGTGCCAAAACCACGCCGAGGTGGTGACAGGGAAAAAATGTTACGAAAACTGGAATCGACAACAATTTTGGAATTAGACAGTAAAGTGCCTAATGGCCTTAACAATACATAGGACCTTCACTATTTCTTATAATAGAAGGCCAAGGTGGAAGGAGGAAGCACTGACTTTTACTTTTACTTTGACTGTTACTTCTACTCCCATTATTATGTACTGTACCCCCGAGTCCTTGCCCTTTATAAGATTCCTGTTACCCAGGAGCACTACGCTCACCTCCTCATTGATAGGAGTATCAGAAAATCTCCTCTTGTACTTGCATTAATGCAGATAAAGATAAATCTTCACGCTTCTCAAGCAATTTTATTATCTTATCACACCACGTACACACAGGAGTTTATTGTGTATATATATATTTTTTTAGGTAGCACTTGCACACTTTTTAAGGGTTATATAGATACATATTAGTATTTTTTATATATATGGTTATTGCTGCATTTCTCCATCTTAACAGTTTGGTTATATGTATAATAAAGTATGGTCTCGTTAGGCACTGTCATTCATTTTTTGCAATCATTTGGAACCAACTAATTTTTGTACATAGGCAGTGCTCAACAAATTGCGATTTTGCACATGCAGGTATTTAACTATATTTTTAACCTATGTTGATCCATGGTTTTATCCTAGGCACAGCAACATCTTTTTATGGATGGCTAATAATAATATTTATGTATTTATTACAGTATTTATATATTTATATATTTATTCTAATATTATCATCCTATGGTATTTTACCGACATATTAATTGTGCTCACACTATCATCAAGATCATATGTGAAAGACAGACTACAAACTAAAAGAAATGTTGGAATGGTTCATAGTATTTTTTCTATGTTCAGAAATCACGTGGTGTTTCAATGAAATTTAAAAATGGCGAACTACATTCATTCTGTATGTGATCAAGGACTGTTGAAGTCTGAAACGCGTCATTGAGGAATAAAAAGACAACTTAAGCCATACCTTCCAGTGGTCCGTGTCTATCTAACCGCCGATGGGAAGCTGGAGAGTCATTTGTTGTATATATATATATATATATATTGATATATATATATATATATATATATATATATATATATATATATATATATATATATATATATATATATATCTACTGGCGGTCGCCAGTAGATAGTTATAGTTACAACCTATTATCCATAGGAAATCCGCGACATTATATTTGAAATAACGTTGGCGCCGGTTGACGAATCTTCGTGAAAGTTTCCAACTTGTTGGGGCGCTCCGCTCCGCTCCTACCCTGAAAGTCTCGGGGTGATACGTGAAGCGGGGGCCGAGAAAAAAGGGGGTCCCAAAACGCGTTTTCCCCATTCATTTTTCCATAGGAACCTTTAGTCGCAGCTACAGCCCGAACTGCTGAACGGAATTACACCAAATTTGGCAAAGAGGTAGCCCTTGGTTCAGACTGGTGCCTTTTGCTTAAATGGTGTAAATCCGTTCAGTAGTTCCTGAGAAAATCAAAAGTAAAAGTACATATATATCTATGGGCGCGTCGGATACGCGTACCCTCAGCGCACCCTGCGCGCACCGTCCCGATCACGAGCTGCATGCTAATTGGCTGTCAGCTGGCTGTCAACATTCCGATTCAGGAAGTGTTGGCAGCCATTTTGTCCCTCGGTAGAACCGAGGGACAGAAACAAGTGCGCAAAGCGCAAAAGGGGGCAGGGTAGAAACACCCTAACCCCCTAGGTGTGCTCAGGGGGTCCCACAAGGACCCCTGGGCAGAAAAAGATTTTTTTTTTTTAAAATCGGCGGGATGCGCTTAGGGTGCGCGTATCCCTCCGAGAAAAAAAGAAACAAGTGCGCAAAACGCACAAAGGGGGCAGGGTAGAAACACCCTAACCCCCTAGGCCTGCTCAGGGGGTCCCACAAGGACCCCCTGGGCAAAAAAAAGCATTTTTTTTTTTTTTTTAAATCGGCAGGATGCGCTCAGGGTGCGCGAATCCTGCCGAAAAAAAATCGAAGCGCGGTCTCCCGCGCTCGATGTTAATTGGCCCCGGGTGGCCCAAGTCCCGGGGGCATGGTGGGGGGGGATAATTTAATGTGTGGGGGGCCTCAAAGGGCCCCCCAAGCCCCAGGGACCGCCACCCCCCGGGGCTTTTTTAAAAAAATGGTGCGGGAGGGCTCTGAGCCCTCCCGCAGCCCCGGGGACCACCACCTCCCCGGGGCTTTTTTTTAATTAATTAATTAATTTAATAACCTGTGTGGGGGGGCTCCAGCACCCCCACACGCCCCGGGGACCGCCACCTCCCCGGGGCACTAACAAATTAAAATGGGGGTCCGTTTTGGACCCCCGAAGCCCCGGGGACCACCACCTCCCCGGGGCTGTGCTGATGTAGGGAGGGGGGCCGCGTGGCCCCCCTCCTGGAGCCCTTGATGGCACTGGGGACCACCACCCCCCAGGGCCGGCTCCTGCAGTGTCCCGGGGTGCCTACCCCTGGGACACTGTAGTTTGCTATGGCAGGACGGGAGCCTCGCGGCTCCCGTCCTGCCATAGCAAACTGCTTTGGATATTGGAAGAGAGAGCAGGGAAACCTGCTCTCTCTTCCAATATTCAAAGCGATTGCTTTTCCACATGGGGAGCAGCATGTCAGCTGCTCCCCATGTGGAACAGCAATGCCGGCTCCCAAGGGACGTGGGGAGCCGGCGGGACTGTGGGGGGATTGGGGACCCCCCACAGTCCCCAACGGAGAGGGCCAGCCCCGGGGGATGGGGTCCTCGGGGCAAGTAGTGGCCCAGGAGGGGGGCCACGCGGCCCCCCTCCCCAAATATGAAAAATTTTAAAAATTAAAAAAAATGGAAAGGCCGGCCCCGGGGGATGGGGTCCCCGGGACCTTAAATGGCCAGAGGAGGGGGGCCACGCAGCCCCCCTCCAAAGAATAAAAATTAAAAGGCCATGCCCCGGGGGATGGGGTCCCCGGGGCCAATACAGGCCCAGGGAAGGGGGGCCACGCGGCCCCCTTCCCGTTTTTTTTTTAATTAAAAATTAAAAAAAAGGGGTAAGGCCCTGGGGGATGGGGTCCCCAGGGCATAAAAACAGGAAAAAAGAAAGGGGGCCACACAGCCCCCCTTCAGGGGACAAATTTTTTTTTTTTTTTAAAACGATCGGGCCCGCAGGCCCCGCCCCCTTCCTTCACCACTCTGCAAACGCGTTTGCAGAGGGGGAACGAATTCACCTTGAATACTGGGGGTCCCTGGGGGCCAACTAGCCCACCAGGAACCTCCAATATGCGCCAGGGGGCTGCGTTGCAGAGACGTGTAGAGAGGCCACACCCCTTTTACACCTCTCTGCAACGCAGCTCTGTGGCGCTTTTGGAGGTATATGGTGGGCTAGTTGGACTCCGGGGACCCTCAGGATTCAAGGGGACTTAATCCCCCAACTTAAAACGCGCCACGGGGCGCATTTGCACAGTGGTGAAGGGAGGGGGCGGGGCTTCAGGTGACATGTGTGCAAACAGGCCCCGTGGCGCGTTTTAAGATGGGGAATTAAATCCCCTTCAATCCTGAGGGTCCCTGGGGGCCAACTAGCCCAACAGGTACATCCAGAAAGCGCCACAGAGCTGCGTTGCAGAGAGGTGTAAAAAGGGGTGTGGCCTCTCTACACTCTCTGCAACGCAGCCCCCTGGCGCATATTGGAGGTTCCTGGTGGGCTAGTTGGCCCCTAGGGACCCTCAGGATTCAAGGGGACTTAATCCCCCAACTTAAAACGCGCAACGGGGCGCGTTTGCACAGATGTCACCTCAGGCCCCGCCCCCTCCCTTCACCATTGTGCAAATATTCCTCTAAAATCAGCCGAAATACGAATTCCGATTTACTCACCTGTTATCAGGAGAGACCTCAGTGCTGCATCTTTCAGCCCAGTACTGATCCTGAAAAGTAATTTTAACCGTACTTACCGGTAACTTGAATTTCCTTCATAGGCTAACATTGACTGGTTTCACTTGGAAATTCTTCTAAGTGTGGAGTTTTGGAACTTTAAAATATTCCTCTAAAATCAGCCGAAATACGAATTCCGATTTACTCACCTGTTATCAGGAGAGACCTCAGTGCTGCATCTTTCAGCCCAGTACTGATCCTCAAAAGTAATTTTAACCGTACTTACCAGTAACTTGAATTTCCTTCCATAGGATATCATTGCCTGCTTTTTGCTGAAACGGTTTCTAAGTGTTGATTTTTGAAACATACAAATATTCCTCTAAAATCAGCCGAAATCCGAATTCTGATTTACTCACCTGTTATCAGGAGAGACCTCAGTGCTGCATCTTTCAGCCCAGTACTGGTCCTGAAAAGTAATTTTAACCGTACTTACCAGTAACTTGAATTTCCTTCCATAGGCTAACATTGACTGGTTTCACTTGGAAATTCTTCTGTGTGTGGAGTTTTGGAACTTTAAAATATTCCTCTAAAATCAGCCGAAATACGAATTCCGATTTACTCACCTGTTATCAGGAGAGACCTCAGTGCTGCATCTTTCAGCCCAGTACTGGTCCTCAAAAGTAATTTTAACCGTACTTACCGGTAACTTGAATTTCCTTCATAGGCTAAGATTGACTGGTTTTCAGCAAAAAAGTTTCAAAGTGTTGATTTTCACAAACTACAAATATTCCTTAAAAATCGCCTGTATGACTTAAACGCATTCTTTCAACTGTTTACAGGAGATGCACCAGTGCTGGATCCAGGATCCAACACTGAGTAAGAAAAAGTAACGATAACAGTTTTTACCTGCTAAGTGAATTTCCTTCCATAGGATAACATTGGTGATTCTATGAGAAAAAGTTTCTAAGTGTCAACTTTTAAAATACAATAATATTCCTTAAAAATCACGACTGTAACCAAAACGCTTTTACTCAACTGTTTACAGGAGATGTACCAGGACTGAATCTAGGATCCAGTCCTGTGGTTACAAAAGTAATCCATAAAGTAACTAATTGCATTTAACTAGAAATTCACATTGAGCTGAATGTTGCATTGTGTTTGAAAATGTGTTGCCCATTGCAACAACTGTAACTACTGTACTTAAAAGTCTATTGCCTATCTGCAAAGTATTTAAACTAAAGTAATTCATTCTGAGAAAGTATTTTTTGTAATGTAATGTATAATGTAATTACAATGTAATTTAAAAAATAAAATATGTAAAAAAAATTGTTTCTAAAAATGTAGTAAATCAGTATGAAAAAAATTAATATAACAATTAATACATTTAAAAATTGTCATTTACAAAACCTTTGAAATTCACTGAAAAAAACGTAGGTTTCAGGCACGTTATAGTTAGAAATTAGCATTTAAAAAACCTTTGAAATTCACTGAAAAAACCATAGGTTTCAGACACGTTATAGTTACAAATTAGCATTTAAAAAACCTTTGAAATTCACTGAAAAAACCATAGGTTTCAGACACGTTATAGTTACAAATTAGCATTTAAAAAACCTTTGAAATTCACTGAAAAAACCATAGGTTTTAGAGACAGTTTTAGTTACTTGGACATTGGACTCGTACAAAACCCGTGAAATTCCCACGTTATAGTTAGTTCAGCTAACTATAACTCGCGCCCCCGCAATGCACTGCTGATGACGTCACATATTACATCACTCATGACATGGTCAGTGACATCACTGATGACATCACTGATGACATATCAAATGACATCACTGATGACATCATCCACGTGATAATCTGATGCACCTCCTCACACCCTAATATAACCTTTGATACACCCACTCTAAATTACAGACTGCCATTCGCAAAACAATAGACACTCCAACACCAATAACTACATACCCACTCACTGATTCTTAGGTCTACACACACACATCCACTCACTCACCCGTACAGTCACTCATACTTACGGTCACTCAGTAAAGGACTATCATATGCACTCTTACTCCTATATAGACACTCAAACAACGCCACTCATCCATAGAGATACTCACACACCTAGTCAGTCATGCAAATAATTAAACACACTGCCATTTAATCACCTATACAGTTATACACACACCAGCTCACTTACTCATACAAATAGTAGCACATTGTTACGCTCTTATACAATCACTGATACAAGCACACACTCATCCATACAGCCACTATCACAATCACTCACTCTTGCTTATAGCTATTTATATACTCCAACACACATATATACTGCCTTTCACATATGTAGTTACTCACACATGTACCACTGGGACATACATTCACTCACTAACACACTCTTACACACACTTACCCACCCATACAGTCTATCACAGATGCACTCTTGAAACCATCCACCCAGTGAATCACCCACTCACACATCTATGCACAGAGTTGCACACACCCCTCCCACACAAACACTCAGGCACCCATACAGATACTCAGACAAGCATTCAATAACTCATATAGACACTCATTTAGCTATTCACAAACACATGCAGCCACTTACACAGCAACAGACAGACGGATACAGACATTCACCCAGTTTAGTCACTAACCCATGCATTCAGTAAGATACGTTAAATCACTCACTTATAGAGTCAGTCACGCACCTACTAAATCATCCATACAGACACTTACACACCCACTCATTCTTCAATACGTCTTTTCCTATATATATTAAAAATATTTAAACTTTACAGAAACACACAGTCACTGGATGATGTCATCAGTGATGTCATTTGAGATGTCATCAGTGATGTCATCAGTGATGTCACTGACCATGTCATGAGTGATGTAATATGTGACGTCATCAGCAGTGCATTGTGGGGCGCGAGTTATAGTTAGCTGAACTAACTATAACGTTGGAATTTCACGGGTTTTGTACGAGTGCAATGTCCAAGTAACTAAAACTGTCCCTAAAACCTATGGTTTTTTCAGTGAATTTCAAAGGTTTTTTAAATGCTAATTTGTAACTATAACGTGTCTGAAACCTATGGTTTTTTCAGTGAATATATATATATATATATATATATATATATATATATATTACCTACTGGCGGTCGCCAGTAGGTAGTTATAGTTAGAACCTAGTTTCCATAGGAAAAGCATTTTTTGATGTGCTTATAACTTTGGCGTTGTTTGCCGAATCTTTACGAAATTTTCTAAAAGTTCCTCTTTTCAGGTGAGCTCCTATCCTGAAAGTTTGGGGGTGATTCGTGAAGGGGGGCTGAGAAAAAAGGGGGTCCCAAAACGTGTTTTCTCCATGCAATTTCCATAGGAAACTTTAGACAAGGCTACAGGTCAAACTGCTGAACGGAATTATGCCAAATTTGGCAGGGAGAAAGGTCTTGGTCCAGAAAGCACGCTTTTGTTTAAATGGGGAAATTCCGTTCAGTAGTTTTAGAGAAATATCAAAATTTACAGATATTGATATTTGAGAATTCTGACATCTGATTGGCTGAGGCGTTACGAGCATGAGCGTGCGGCTCATTGGTTGCGAACTGTTGAAACTAGGAAGTGTTGGCAGCCATTTTGTGACTGACTTGAAAGGCGCAGGGCGAAACAAAAGAGAAAAATTGTATAAGAGGGTATAGTAGGAACACTGTGGTCTTAGTTTAAGCAGTCTGTACGGTGCAGAGGCAGGGAGTTTGAATGTTGCGTAGGCCGTGGAAATCACGTCCACAGACGTGGAAATCACGTCCGCAGAACAACGGTGCGCGGTATTGTGGCAAGGTTGTGTAGGCTCTGGAAATCCCGTCGGGAAAATAACAATGCGCCGTATTGCAGCCTTCCTTTAATATAATGCGCATTAATGTTTATTTATAATGCAGTGTTCACTTTTATCACGGACAGTGTCACTTTCTTACACAAAAATTAATATTATGTGGGAGGGCGTGTTCTGTTCGTGTGTCTGGAACAAAATTAATGTTTAATTGGCTGAGGTGTTCCAACAACGAGCTCAATGTTCATTGGCTGCGAACCATTGAAAGTAGAAGTGTTGCCAGCCATTTCCTCCCCGTCCACGGAGTAGCAGGGACATCTGATTGGCTGACGTCTTCCAAGCAGGACCTTCCCAAGCTTAATGTTCATTGGCTGTGAACCATTGAAAGTATAAGTGTTGCCAGCCATTTCCTCCCCGTCCGCGGAGTAGCAGGGACATCTGATTGGCTGACGTGTTCCAAGCAGGACCTTCCCAAGCTTAATGTTCATTGGCTGCGAACCATTGAAAGTAGAAGTGTTGCCACCCATTTCCTCCCTGTCCGCGGAGTAGCAGGGACATCTGATTGGCTGACGTGTTCCAAGCAGGACCTTCCAAAGCTTAATGTTCATTGGCTGCAAACCATTGAAAGTAGAAGTGTTGCCAGCCATTTCCTCCCCGTCCGCGGAGAAGCAGGGACATCTGATTGGCTGACGTGTTCCAAGCAGGACCTTCCCAAGCTTAATGTTCATTGGCTGCGAACCATTGAAAGTACAATTGTTGCCAGCTATTCCCTCCCCCTCTGCGGAACACCATGGACATTTTATTGGCTAAACTGTTCCTAGTACAAGTTTGCTCATTATTGGCTGGGAACGGTTCACTGTTGTGAACCATTTTGTGATGCACTTCAATGGAGTACGGGAAAAGAAAGTAGTAGCGGGGAGGGTAGGAACACTATTAACTCTGTACAGTGGTCACAAGGTGGTGGAGAGGGATTGTGAAGGTAAAAATAGTTTTTTATATATTTTAAGGGCCATTTATATAATTGGCGTGGGGTGTACAAATCACGGCGGGAAAATAACAAAGTGTGTTGCGGTCTTCTTTTATTAAGTTTGCAGGTGGGATACTTCCCAGGAGCACTGTTTAGTTATAATGTGGTGTTTATTTTTCTAACGGGGAGCTGTGGTTGCGCAGTAAACATTTCAGTCTAGGTTTGAAATAGTTTTTATTAAGCAATTACAAATATACTTTGTTCGGAAACTGAAGCTGTATATATCAAAGGGGTGACAATTAAAAACGCAATTCATAAAATATCCCTTAAGCGTGGGCACACCCTCCCTTTTGTTTCTGCTATAGTTTGTAAAAGTGTTGCCCCATATTCTTGATAATATAAGAGGGCATGAGTTACTTTTAGATAAAGTAGAAAAGAAGTTCTACAAGAAACACTCCCGCACTACATCATCTCAGGTCACAAAAACAATAACAAGTAAAAAGAGTTAAACACAAATCACTTTATATTACAAAGAAATGTACGCTTTATCATTTTTTATAATTTCTATTATTGTAGAATTCGGGAAAGTTCGCTCGTAGTGCTTAGATCACGTACTCCTTTAAGAATATATAGGATAGTAGTATAATAATATACACTACTGGTCGTATATATTCTATAGGGAGAAGGTGAATAGGAACCGCAACAGACAAAAATAGAAATAGTAAAAAAACATTCAGAAATGTAGGGTTTACCAAAGGTATTCAGTAAGAAAGTATCTATGGAAATGATTTTTTTTAAACTGCAATTTCCAAAAATATTGTCATTGTAAAAATATCTGATCAAGTAAGTTATAAAGGTCAGTAAACTGCATTTCAGATGGTTTACTCCTGGTGGCGAGAAATCTCCAATTCCTGTTGTGTGGAAATATCACACTCTTACAATATACACAGTGACACTGATGGCACACAAAAAGGAAAATGAAAATGAAGTCATCAATACAAAACAAGATCAATAACGAAATACTTTCCAGCGATGAGTATGTTGAGAGCTCCCTCTGCAATGTGAAGGGGAGATGCAGTGTTACATTGTGTTCACATGTATGTTGACGCATTGTACAAGTTCACATGCAGACTGCATGACAATGTACATTGTGACTGTTTAGGAGGAGCTGCCTATTTGATGCGGGACAGTGGATATTTCGTCAACATCACGGATATGTATTTGTGCTTGTACATTGACATCTCACATTTCCCTGCTATGCCAAATGTGCTTGGCCAGTTTCTACACACAAGCGGCACCTGTTGTGTCCTCTGTTCTGATGTAAACATGTTGCAGTTTGTACCACATTGTTGTCAATGCTGATGTGCTCTGAATGTCATGTGTGTGTGCTGCATTTTGGGAGAATCACCCCTGCAGCTCTGATTTTGCTGTCCCTTGTCCCTTTCAGGCAGTGTGCCTTTGACTTCTGTGCCCATACAGTACTGAGATGTTGCAGACTTGGGTGAAATTGGGTCTTGGTGGGAGTTGGGACTCTGGGGCATGGTTTGTCCGCAGATGTGTTGTTGACATCAAGGGTTGTTTGTGCAGGTGGATGTGTCAGAGTGTGACCTGCTCCTTTAGGGATGTGGTCCACACTCAGTGTGGTGGCGTGCACCATGTCATGATGATCGGACTCCAGCCATGCTAATCATTATGCAGTGTCCCTTGCATTGTCAGTGTGGCTCACAGACACGCCGCTTTGCTGGGTTTGGCACATGTGCATGGGTTGGTTGTGAGATTGGTGATGTGTGGGAAGGGCCCCCTCTGGGCACATAATCGACGGGGGCCTACTTGCTGTTTCTAGGTGTGCTGCAGTGTGCCAAGGGGATCAGGGACATGATCCAGAGTCATTGTGGGTGTGCACTGTGCTTTACTTATTTGTCCATGTGTGCCATTGTGCCCATCTCCCCCGTCCCCCCAGTCCCTGGTCGTTACTCACCCTGTTGCTTTTGTGTCAGGTCATATTGAGCAGTGTCCGGTCCCCCAACTCCTGCCACCGTCTCCCCACTGATGTCTGTGGACACCATTTCCTCCATCTCATCCAGCTCCTCCTGTGGCGCTGGACTCCCACTTCCAGTCTGCATTGCTGCCTTCTGGTTGTTGGCGAGTTTCTGCTTGGTCTTGCGCTTCACATCATTCCAGCACCTCTTGAGCTCTCCCATTGTCCTCCTCAGCACTCCGACTGCATTCACCTTGTCCAGGATAGACTGCCATGTTGCATTTTTTGTTGCCAATGACACAGTGGAGGTGACGAACAGTTGTTGATGGTGTTCTATCACCTCCGTGATCAGGATCCTGTTTTCCTGCGGACTGAACCCCGTCTTCCTCTTCTTCTTGTCCTTGCCCTTCCCTGTCCCCGAGGTCCCAGGCTGCTCCTCCGGGGGGCTTGTGGGGTTCTGGCAGTCCTCTGTACCTGCTCCGGCTGCCTCCATTGTGCTTCGCTGTAGTTTGTTTTTTGTTTGTGTTTTTTTTCTGCTTTTGTAGTGATTTTTCCCGCCTGACGTGTGTGATTTGCAGGCCTGGCACTGCTTTTCGCTGATTGTCTTATCGCGGTTGGGCCCATCGCAACTTTTTTCGCGTTCAGGTTTGGATTTTCATTGCCGTCCCAGTAATGTTATCGCGGACATTTGACGCGTTATCGGGAGACTATCGCACTACTTACAAATCACTCAGTATATCATCATCATCATCACGTGAGTGACATGATGTTGTGCCACCGTTTCTCATCATCCATAAGCATTTGATCATTAACCATCATCATGTGCCTTATTGCAGCAGTGTAGTCAGGGTGAAAGTGAAATTGTCTGAGCATTTGCCATTGATTTAACACTACAGAGTATGGCCGTAATGGAAATATATAATTGTGTAGTACAGCTGCCCCACATGCAGACAGTAGTAAAGTACATGAGTCTGCGACACGAGTATGTCTGTCTAGGCCAGGGCACAAGCTGACTGAGCTGGCATGCCTACAAGATTAATTGTGCTAAACAAGAGAGAGAAAAAGAATACCTCTACTCTACTCCATACTTAGGGGTCATTAGCATGGCGGGTGGACTTTGTCCGCCCGCCATACCCCGGGAAATGGGACCGCCCGCAATGCATGCGGTGGTCCCGCACATGCCATTAGGATGCGCACGCCACACTTGCGGGCGCATCCCGCATTTCTGACATTGCGGCAGGCGGTGCTGAAAGCACCGCCCGACGCAATGCCAAAATGCAAGTTGTGCTTTCAATGCACAACGTGACAGGCACCGCGCGGTGCCTGCCACGTTGTACATTGAAATGCAGGGGGTACCATAGGTACCCTCCATGTGCACCCCCACAATACCTGGGGGCCCACTACGGGCCCCCAATGTAGAAGACCGTATGCCTTTCCGTGCGGCGTTGCCGCCGCGGAAAGGCATAACCCTGCATGCATCATAATATGGATGGCGGTGTCTACCAGACACCGCCACCATATTAACTGCTTTTCCGTCCGCCGGGGTCCCCCCGCCATAGTAATGTGGCTGGGGGAAATTGGCATGCGGGCGGAGGAATATGTCGGGCAGATCGCCACCGCCATGCGGGCGGTGGCGATGCGCCCGAAATGCTAATGACCCCCTTAGTGCCTGAAAGAATAATCATCAGATCCACATCTTAGGGGCAGAGGAAGGGAAGTGAGGAGGAGAGAAGGATACAACAGTGCTAGTGCTACTGCTACTACTACTGTGCCACTATAATTTTTATGTGTGTAATTTAATTTTGTGTTAGTGTTTTGCTAAGAGTATTGGTTACAATTCTCTTTTTCTTCCTTTCTAGATATAGCTACTCCTTCCCAAACCACTAGGCAGGAGTTGGCGGCCAGGGCCCGGCAAAGGA
Organism: Calotriton arnoldi; assembly: GCA_963921515.1. Taxonomy (NCBI): domain Eukaryota; kingdom Metazoa; phylum Chordata; class Amphibia; order Caudata; family Salamandridae; genus Calotriton; species Calotriton arnoldi. Next base: position 250,972 of record CAWUFW010010167.1, read on the forward strand.
AGCTGGAGTCCATCCGGGATGAATATCGCCAGCTGGTTGTCCTGGCGGAGGAGGAGGAGGCGGCAGCTGCAGCTTCTTCCTCCAATGCCCCGGGGTCCAGCCAGCCCCCCCCCATGCCTCCGGTGGTACGGCGCCATGTTCTGGCAGCCATTAATCCTGCAGGAACTTTCGGCGCCGCGTGCTCCTCAGGGTGGCGCGCCTTGAGGCCAAGCTGGAGGAGGTCCTGAGAACTAGCCAACACCCCCGCCGCTAGACATCATCATCACCGACCTCAGAGTTTGACGCTTGCCCCTTTTTTAATCTTTTTTTTGGTGGGTGGGATGTTGGGACTAGTTGGGGAACCTTGGGGTTTATGTTTCCTTGAACTTGGACATGGACATTTATTTAATTTACTGGACATTGGTTGGGGTTAGGGAGAGGGGTGGGTCAGGTGTTGTGGGTTTTTCTTCTAGTTTATATTTGTTAGGGCAATAAATTTATAGTTTTCCAATACATATGATTCAAATCTTTTCTGGGGGGGGTTACTCTTTTACATCACCTTGTTTGTTTTTGTTTCCTCCTTTTGCTGCAGGGCCGCAGCCAGTTTTTGAAATCTGCCAATAGTGTAACACACCGACAGATAGATGCAGTATCCTCACTTGTCCTACTACTGTCAGTCTCTCCTAGTCTATGCATTCTGCAACTAAAACCCCTTTGTACTGTAGTATGTACTCGGAAGGATGTGGGTGTGTGAATTAATTAATTTCCATAGTATATACATTATTGACTCCCCCACGCTTCTTCTCTTACCTGTGATTGATGTTTAGGTAAAGCAATGGCTGCATGGTGATGGTTTGGTTTCCTAAGGTGCCATAGTGGGTGGTGGTAGCAGTAGTAGACAGTTGTATTTGCAAAAAAAGAAAATGAGGCAAGTCAGTCACCTGAGGGAGACTAGGGAACGAGTAGTAGAAGTACAGTAAGTAGTAAGTACACAAGAAGAAGACTGCCAAACAAGAAGAAAGTGATGATGAATGATATTGATATTAAGCAATGCTAAAGTAAAATAAAACATAATGGTGGCAGGTACAAGTTACAACAAACTGAAGTAGTGGACTCGACCTATGAAGTGGACAAGCGTAACCTTTAGTGCTGGAAGGATGATAAATCCATGACGGCAATTAATAATTAATAATGGGTTAATATAATTATGTTCCTCTGGAAAAAAAGAGAATAGCGAATACTACTGAGCATGGGTGGGCACTGGGCAATCTAATCTGTTGCCAGTGTGGCCGAATATATATATATATATATATCATCCAAGACAGTTCAAGGTTGCCGGTTTGTTGCAGCGCTCCTCATGGGTGCGTTACCCCACGGCATAACCAGGCCGCTTGCAATTCTCACGCTGTCCTTCCCAAATGGAAAGGAAGAACGCGTTTCGGTATTCTCCAATACCTTGTTCACGATCGTGAACAAGGTATTGGAGAATACCGAAACGCGTTGATCTTTGTGCCTGTGTTCCTACCAATGAAAGGGAGAAAATAAAACTAAACATTGCAAAACTCGACGAGAGTGCGACCCATTCTTCCTTTCCATTTAGGTACGTGTCTCTCTAACCGCCGATGGGAAGCTGGAGAGTCGTTTGTTGTTTGTGCAATTTAAGGAAGTTGGTTGCTTCCGTGCACGGACCCACTCCCGAGAAGTTGGCAGCCGCTCTCAACCGAGAAACTGTGTGGATCCAGTAGGATAATTAGCGGCAGCCCCCTATTGCAGTGTGAAGTTTGCTCGCACACCAGGAGACGGTAATCGGCATACGGCGTGTTCGGAGGACCGGTCGGAGGCAGTAACACTCTCTCCATATGGTGGTGAGTAGATTGGCTTAGTGCATAGGTGGGAGGAGTGAAAGGCTGTGAAAGGCTGTGCTGCGGCGGTAACGGATGCAAAACGCCAGGAGTGGTGTTGAATTCGCCGGCGGCACAAGAACAGAGAAATATTTTCCTCAAAATGACAGTGGATGCTGTTCGTGTGCGAGAAGCGGCAGCAGAGGAATTGTTTGATAACCTACCGAAAGTCTCATCAAATGACCGGGGTCCCAATATCGCTCCTATTAGCGGAGATGAAAATGCCAAAACACTGCTAAGGAAACTAGAAAAGTGCATGAAGAGTGAGGTTACAAAATGGTGGGAACACAAGTCCCTGTCTAATTATGTGGAAGTAGAGCGCATTCCAAGAGGGCTTAGAATTCTCTTAGCCCCTAGTTACGAGGACCCAAATCCAGCAATGTTAAAAGAATGGGGAGAGAGCAATTTACATGCTTCAATGGATTTAGCAAAGATACTCATCAAATATGCAGAAATCGATCGCCATGCTCTACTTATTGAAATTGCGAAAATTGAAGAGGCACTAGGTAAATTAGAACCTAATGACTTCATAACTAAAACGAAAAAAGATATTCAAGAGCGGCTTAATAAACAAGAGGAAAAAATCAAAATACGCAAGCAGTTCAAATTTGCCAGGGACAAAACAGATTATGAGGAGGGACGCATCTACACGTTCGCGCGCAAATATGAACAAGCAAGAAAAACAAAATTCAATGACAAACTAGTAAAAGCGGCAACAAGTCAAGCACAAAGTTATAGGAATACCGAAGACACAACGCTATCCAGCATTGAAGGAGAATCACTCACTAGTGACTCAGCATCAGAAAACGGCAGCATAAGCAGTCTCGGTGAAAGCAGAAACACGAGAATACTTGATCTTGGGGAAGAGGTTGATTTTTAGCCTTAGACCGCCGCCCAAACGCTAAGGCCTCGGAATCAACAGAGGCAAAAAGAATCAGACGAACAACCAAAAGGAGAGAAAGGCGGAAAAAGAGAAAACATAAAACCAAAGAAAAAGAACCAATGGCGCAGAAAGTAGATGACAACACCATAATCAACCTTTCCCCTATAGTTCTGTCAGAAGCGAAAAAACAACTGCTTGCATTAGGACTTTCCTTTTGTCCAGTTAGTGATTTCAACTATACAAGTATGAGGGTGGATATCTTCTGCTTTATTCGAAAACTTAAGTTGAAAAAATTCTTTGCTATCAAGGAAGACCTTAAAGAGACACAACATAAAAAAGCGCGACCAACACAATGACTAAGACATTTCAAGCATCGGATGTACAGACATTGCACACGCTATATGGACAACAATGGGGAAGAGAGAGATGACAGGATGCCTAATATTCTATCAACACAAGACATATTAATGGATGCCAGTATCAGACAACAAGGAGCAGGTATGAGCCCATTCAAAGCAAAATCTACTTTTGTGCCTACTCTGCCAAAAGACGCGATAGACATTTTTCACGAATGTGTTACAGGAGAAATAAAGAAATTAAATCATCAGATTAAACACAAAAAACGAACCAAAACACATCAGGAGAAACTATATAATAATTTGATGAAAAAACTAAGCGACAATCAGGAATTAGTAGTCACCAAATCTGATAAGGGTGGAAACATAGTGATCTGGCCGCGAAAAGATTATGTCTTAGAAGCTCACAGACATTTGAATGATGTAGAATGCTATGAAAAAAACAGCTATCGAGAATATAATCAAGCAAAAGACATTTTGAGCAAACTCCTGGCACGATGGAAAATGGATGGAATGATATCTAATGATGAGTACAAATATCTAAAAGTGGATTTCCCTATTATACCAAGATTGTACTTCATTCCCAAAATCCACAAGAATTGTTTACCCGTACCAGGTAGACCAATCATATCGGCTATAGGCAGCATGGGAGAACGTGTGACAGAGTACGTTGACTATTTTTTACAAAGCTTTGTCAAAGAACTCACTACATATATTAAGGACACTGGTGACTTTTTAACGAAGTTACAAGACATTAGATGGTCTGAGGACGTATTGTTTATAGCTCTAGACATTGAATCGTTATACACGAGCATTCAACACAGCACAGGTTTAAATGCAGTCAAACATTTTCTTGATACTAGACCAGCTGAGTGTTATAACCACAACAAACTGTTGATGGAATTGATTTCATGGTGTCTTGACAACAATTTCTTTGTCTTCAACAATGATGTGTATGTCCAGAAGAGGGGTGTTGTGGTGGGGGCCTGCTTCTCTCCCAGCTATGCGTGTTTACACGTAGGCTGGTGGGAGGAGCAGGTCCTCAGACGCATACACTCTACTGATTACAACATCCATGTGCAGCATTGGTTTAGATTCATTGACGATATTTTCATTGTGTGGAAAGGAAATGTCAAAAGTGCTACAGATTTTGTTGATAAGATCAACCAAAATACTGTTAACCTCAAGTTTACCTCCCAGATGAGCAATGAAAGTATTGAATTTTTGGATGTTAAGGTGCTTGTAAAAAATGGACAAATTGCTACCACATTGCACAGAAAAGTCACAGCTGGCAACTCTACACTGCATGCCAGCAGTGCACACCCCAAACACCTTATAGATAACATCCCTTATGGAGAATTATTAAGGCTTAAAAGAATCTGTACCAATCAGAAAGATTTCGAAGTATGTTGTAAAGAGGCTTAGGACAGATTTAGAGAGAGGGGATACAATGAAAAAAGGTTACAGGAAGCGTTGAATAAAGTCAGCAATAGATCTAGGGAATCCCTACTTCCCAAACCCAAAGATGACAAGGAGTTAATCCCAGAAGAAGGAACACCCAGGCTTATCACCACATATAACAGGCAGGAGAGGAAAATCAGGTCGATTGTCAAGCGCAATTGGCCTATAATAATGACAGATGGTGTATTAGCCCCAAGACTTCCTGACCAACCTACTTTCACCTTTAGGAAAGGTCCCTCTATGCGTACACAGATTATGAAAAGCAGTCCTGAACTCACAACTTCCAGTACATGGTTAACAACTAGACAAGGGTTTTTAAATGCACTTCTTGCCGGGCGTGCAAGTTCGGGGTAAATACCACTGAGTATTTTACTCCATTCAGTCCCTCGGCAATTGCAATCAAGGGTAACTTTGGATGTAGGACAGACTTTGCGGTCTATGTTCTGACATGTACCTGTGGCCTACGATATGTGGGTAGTACCAAGCTACAGGTGCATGTCAGAATACTACAGCATCTACGTGCTATTGTAAATAATGACCCGACGTACCCTGTGGCACGACATTTTAAAGCAGAACACAATAACGATCTTAATTGCCTGCGATATTATGTCATAAAAGCGGTGCCAAAACCACGCCGAGGTGGTGACAGGGAAAAAATGTTACGAAAACTGGAATCGACAACAATTTTGGAATTAGACAGTAAAGTGCCTAATGGCCTTAACAATACATAGGACCTTCACTATTTCTTATAATAGAAGGCCAATGTGGAAGGAGGAAGCACTGACTTTTACTTTTACTTTGACTGTTACTTCTACTCCCATTATTATGTACTGTACCCCCGAGTCCTTGCCCTTTATAAGATTCCTGTTACCCAGGAGCACTACGCTCACCTCCTCATTGATAGGAGTATCAGAAAATCTCCTCTTGTACTTGCATTAATGCAGATAAAGATAAATCTTCACGCTTCTCAAGCAATTTTATTATCTTATCACACCACGTACACACAGGAGTTTATTGTGTATATATATATTTTTTTAGGTAGCACTTGCACACTTTTTAAGGGTTATATAGATACATATTAGTATTTTTTATATATATGGTTATTGCTGCATTTCTCCATCTTAACAGTTTGGTTATATGTATAATAAAGTATGGTCTCGTTAGGCACTGTCATTCATTTTTTGCAATCATTTGGAACCAACTAATTTTTGTACATAGGCAGTGCTCAACAAATTGCGATTTTGCACATGCAGGTATTTAACTATATTTTTAACCTATGTTGATCCATGGTTCTATCCTAGGCACAGCAACATCTTTTTATGGATGGCTAATAATAATATTTATGTATTTATTACAGTATTTATATATTTATATATTTATTCTAATATTATCATCCTATGGTATTTTACCGACATATTAATTGTGCTCGCACTATCATCAAGATCATATGTGAAAGACAGACTACAAACTAAAAGAAATGTTGGAATGGTTCATAGTATTTTTTCTATGTTCAGAAATCACGTGGTGTTTCAATGAAATTTAAAAATGGCGAACTACATTCATTCTGTATGTGATCAAGGACTGTTGAAGTCCGAAACGCGTCATTGAGGAATAAAAAGACAACTTAAGCCATACCTTCCAGTGGTCCGTGTCTATCTAACCGCCGATGGGAAGCTGGAGAGTCATTTGTTGTATATATATATATATATATATATATGAACAACCAGTCCTGCTCCCATAGAAGAAGGCACGTACACAAGGCTGCTGGAATATGGCACCTTTATTTTCCTGGGTCTCCCTCGACCCCGAGCTCAAGGAGACGCGTTTCGAGCCTCGCAGAAGCCTTTGTCAATCGAATTGGCGCCCAAATTGAGTGAGTATATATAACGAACACTTTCCCCACAGGTGCAGGGTAGACATAGAAAAAATACGCATGCGTAACTGAAATGCAAAGATGTTGCTCTGTTTGTAAAGTGTAACTGTTATCTAAGTATACACATAGGCATTATCACGCTGGCATCATTAAAACAGAATCGACATTTGCACCATTTACAATATCTGCACAATACATGAAATAACTAAATATCTGCTATTTGGAATCTATTGCAAAACAGCCTGCCTCTCTCCGTGTCATATGCTTAAACACGTATATAAATAAACCATGTCAATTTCACCTGCCAAATGGGAACATTTAAAATATATGCACACAGGGCCGTCAATCGCTCAAAAACTTGTGCCTAAAAACATTAGGTAAAAAACGTGCTGCAAATTGTCACCGCATTATTATCACAAGACTACCCCTTAAAACCGGCAATTTCAGAAGAGCTGGGTCACAGGTTAATTGTTACACGATCTGTGTTCTGTGCCGAGAGAGCAGAGATAATTAAAGCACACTTATTTTCGCATAAACCAAATTAATGTCCTCTGGAGGCATTGGGGCATAATAATAAGCAACAGCACAACGAGGCCAAAATAAACACACATTGTGATATTCCAACATAAATGCTGGCCAGCAGACGCGCGCTTATGTCCCCACAGCACTACAACTCCCATAAGGCAACTCGGCAGACCGATAAGTTACGGAAGTCCATTAACTGTGACCCATCCATAAGTCAATTTCATTAGTCCAATCCATCGGAGCAAAAGAGAGAATGATGCAAAGAAAATCGAATAACGCCTTTCAAAGGGAAAAATAAGTCTCAAAGTTCTGATCGGTAGTCAGCACTGAATGTAATTTCAATCAGGCAAAAACCCGGGATCGGAGGAGACCAATAAACAAAACTGGATATGCCACACAGCTCTCACCGCTTCCGCGTTGGCGTCCGCGGTGCCCAATCACCAGAGGGCACCAGACTCCTGGGTAAGGCATTTCTAGCTGGGGAAATGCAAACCCCGTGCTGGCAGTTGCGAAAACCGCCCCGCTACGGGATCCTGGTCTCCTCACTGCTGTCATCCTTAATCCTCTTCCTGGCAACCACTCTGGGGGCTCAACCTTTAGCATTACCATACTCCTCCAAAAAGTCGCGGTCAGAAGGAAGAGCCACAAACGACTGGTGGTACGTGGACAGCGTTTAGACCGCCAACGCTGAATTAAATGAACAACCAGTCCTGCTCCCATAGAAGAAGGCACGTACACAAGGCTGCTGGAATATGGCACCTTTATTTTCCTGGGTCTCCCTCGACCCCGAGCTCAAGGAGACGCGTTTCGGCTTCGCAGAAGCCTTTGTCAATCGAATTGGCGCCCAAATTGAGTGAGTATATATAACGAACACTTTCCCCACAGGTGCAGGGTAGACATAGAAAAAATACGCATGCGTAACTGAAATGCAAAGATGTTGCTCTGTTTGTAAAGTGTAACTGTTATCTAAGTATACACATAGGCATTATCACGCTGGCATCATATATATATATTATCTACTGGCGGTCGTCAGTAGATAGTTATAGTTACAACCTATTATCCATAGGAAATCCGCGACATTCTATTTGAAATAACTCTCTTGCCGGTTGACGTATCTTCGCAAAATTTTCAAACTTTGTGGGGCGCTCCGGTCCGCTCGTACCCTGAAAGTCTCGGGGGGATTCGTCAAGCGAGGGCCGAGAAAAAAGGGGGGTCCCAAAACGCGTTTTCCCCATGCAATTTTCCATAGGAAACTTTAGACACGGCTACAGCCCGAACTGCTGAACGGAATTACACCAAATTTGGCAAAGAGGTAGTTCTTGGTTCAGAAAGAACCCTTTTTGTTAAATGGTGTAAATCCGTTCAGTAGTTGCTGAGAAAATCAAAAGTAAAAGTATAGATATATCTATGGCCGCGTCGGATTCGCGCACCCTCCCGATCACGAGCTGCATGCTAATTGGCTGTCAACACTCCAAATCAGGAAGTGTTGGCAGCCATTTTGTCCCTCGGTAGAACCGAGGGACAGAAACAAGTGCGCAAAGCGCACAAATGGGGCAGGGTAGAAACACCCTGACCCCTAGGTCTGCTCAGGGGTCCCACAAAAACCCCTGGGCAAAAAATTATTATTTTTTTTTTTAAATCGGCAGGATGCGCTCAGGGTGCGCGAATCCTGCTGAATCCTCCCGCACCATTATACATAAAGCCCCGGGTGGGCCAGGTCCCGGGGGCATGCTGGGGGGGGGTTAATTTTATGTGTGGGGGGCCTCTAAGGGCCCCCAAGCCCCGGGGACCACCACCCCCGGGGCTTTATGTATAATGGTGCGGGAGGGCTCTGAGCCCTCCCGCAGCCCCGGGACCGCCACCTCCCCGGGGCTTCTTTTTTTAATTTTTGAAAAACCTGTGTGGTGGGGCTCCAGCCCCCCCACATGCCCCGGGGACCACCACCTCCCCGGGGCACTAAGAAAAATTACAATGGGGGTCCGTTTGGACCCCCAAGCCCCGGGGACCACCACCTCCCCGGGGCTTTCAAAATGTAAGGAGGGGGCCGCGCGGCCCCCTCCTGGAGCCTGTGGTGGCCCTGGGGACCGCCACCCCCAGGGCCGGCTCCTGCAGTGTCCCGGGGTGCCTACCCCGGGACACTGCTGTTTGCAATGACAGGACGGAGCCTCGCGGCTCCCGTCCTGTCATTGCAAACTGCTTTGGATATTGGAAGAGAGAGCAGGAAACCTGCTCTCTCTTCCAATATCCAAAGCTGATTGCTTTCCACATGGGGAGCAGCATGTTAGCTGCTCCCCATGTGTAAGCAATGCCGGCTCCCGTAGGACACGGGGAGCCGGCGGGACTGTGGGGGGTTTGGGGACCCCCCCACAGTCCCCAACGAGAGGCCAGGCCCTGGGGGATGGGGTCCCCGGGCCATAAGTGGCACTGAGGGGGGCCACGGAGCCCCCCTCCCCAAAGGTAAAAAAGTAAAAAAAAAAAAAAAAGTGCAAGGCCGGCCCCGGGGGATGGGGTCCCCGGGGCCTTAAATGGCCTGAGGAGGGGGCCACGCAGCCCCCTCCAAATAAAAAAAAAGAGGCCATGCCCCGGGGATGGGGTCCCCGGGGCCAATACAGGCCCAGGGACGGGGGGCCACGCGGCCCCCTTCCCTTTTTTTTTTTTTTTATTTTAATTTTTAAAAGGGGTAAGGCCCTGGGGGATGGGGTCCCCAGGGCCTAAAAATAGGAAAAAGGAAGGGGGCCACACAGCCCCCTTCAGGGGGAAAAAACCAAAAAAAAAAAACGATCGGGCCCGCAGGCCCTCCCCCTTTCTTCACCACTCTGCAAACGCGCCCCTGGCGCGTTTGCAGAGGGGGAACAATCCCCTTGAATACTGGGGGTCCCTGGGGCCAACTAGCCCACCAGGAACCTCCAGTATGCGCCAGGGGCTGCCTTGCAGAGAGGTGTACAGAGGCCACGCCCCTTTTACACCTCTCTGCAACGCAGCTCTGTGGCGCTTTTGGAGGTATATGGTGGGCTAGTTGCACCCCAGGGACCCTCAGGATTCAAGGGGAGTTAATCCCCCAACTTAAAACACGCCACGGGGCGCGTTTGCACAGTGGTGAAGGGAGGGGGCGGAGCTTCAGGTGACATGTGTGCAAACAGGCCCCGTGGCGTGTTTTAAGATGGGGAATTAAATCCCCTTCAATCCTGAGGGTCCCTGGGGGCCAACTAGCCCAACAGGTACGTCCAGAAAGCGCCACAGAGCTGCGTTGCAGAGAGGTGTAAAAGGGGTGTGGCCTCTGTACATGTCTCTGCAACGCAGCCCCTGGCGCATACTGGAGGTTCCTGGTGGGCTAGTTGGCCCGTAGGGACCCTCATGATTCAAGGGGACTTAATCCCCAACTTAAAACGCGCCACGGGGCGCGTTTGCACAGATGTCACCTCAGGCCCCGCCCCTCCCTTCACCATTGTGCAAATATTCCTCTAAAATCAGCCGAAATACGAATTCCGATTTACTCACCTGTTATAAGGAGAGACCTCAGTGCTGTATCTTTCAGCCCAGTACTGGTCCTGAAAAGTAATTTTAACCGTACTTACCAGTAACTTGAATTTCCTTCCATAGGCTAACATTGACTGGTTTCACTTGGAAATTCTTCTAAGTGTGGAGTTTTGGAACTTTAAAATATTCCTCTAAAATCAGCCGAAATACGAATTCCGATTTACTCACCTGTTATCAGGAGAGACCTCAGTGCTGTATCTTTCAGCCCAGTACTGGTCCTGAAAAGTAATTTTAACCGTACTTACCAGTAACTTGATGTCATTTGAGATGTCATCAGTGATGTCATCAGTGATGTCACTGACCATGTCATGAGTGATGTAATATGTGACGTCATCAGCAGTGCATTGCGGGGGCGCGAGTTATAGTTAGCTGAACTAACTATAACGGGGGAATTTCTACGCGTTTTGTACGAGTGCAATGTCCAACTAACTATAACTGTCCCTAAAACCTATGGTTTTTTCAGTGAATATATATATATATATATATATTACCTACTGGCGGTCGCCAGTAGGTAGTTATAGTTAGAACCTAGTTTCCATAGGAAAAGCATTTTTTGATGTGCTTATAACTTTGGCGTTGTTTGCCGAATCTTTACGAAATTTTCTAAAAAGTTCCTCTTTTCAGGTGAGCTCCTATCCTGAAAGTTTGGGGGTGATTCGTGAAGGGGGGGCTGAGAAAAAAGGGGGGTCCCAAAACGTGTTTTCTCCATGCAATTTCCATAGGAAACTTTAGACAAGGCTACAGGTCAAACTGCTGAACGGAATTATGCCAAATTTGGCAGGGAGAAAGGTCTTGGTCCAGAAAGCACGCTTTTGTTTAAATGGGGAAAGTCCGTTCAGTAGTTTTAGAGAAATATCAAAATTTACAGATATCGATATTTGAGAATTCTGACATCTGATTGGCTGAGGCGTTACGAGCATGAGCGTGCGGCTCATTGGTTGCGAACTGTTGAAACTAGGAAGTGTTGGCAGCCATTTTGTGACTGACTTGAAAGGCGCAGGGCGAAACAAAAGAGAAAAATTGTATAAGAGGGTATAGTAGGAACACTGTGGTCTTAGTTTAAGCAGTCTGTACGGTGCAGAGGCAGGGAGTTTGAATGTTGCGTAGGCCGTGGAAATCACGTCCACAGACGTGGAAATCACGTCCGCAGAACAACGGTGCGCGGTATTGTGGCAAGGTTGTGTAGGCTCTGGAAATCCCGTCGGGAAAATAACAATGCGCCGTATTGCAGCCTTCCTTTAATATAATGCGCATTAATGTTTATTTATAATGCGGTGTTCACTTTTATCACGGACAGTGTCACTTTCTTACACAAAAATTAATATTATGTGGGAGGGCGTGTTCTGTTCGTGTGTCTGGAACAAAATTAATGTTTAATTGGCTGAGGTGTTCCAACAACGAGCTCAATGTTCATTGGCTGCGAACCATTGAAAGTAGAAGTGTTGCCAGCCATTTCCTCCCCGTCCACGGAGTAGCAGGGACATCTGATTGGCTGACGTCTTCCAAGCAGGACCTTCCCAAGCTTAATGTTCATTGGCTGTGAACCATTGAAAGTATAAGTGTTGCCAGCCATTTCCTCCCCGTCCGCGGAGTAGCAGGGACATCTGATTGGCTGACGTGTTCCAAGCAGGACCTTCCCAAGCTTAATGTTCATTGGCTGCGAACCATTGAAAGTAGAAGTGTTGCCACCCATTTCCTCCCTGTCCGCGGAGTAGCAGGGACATCTGATTGGCTGACGTGTTCCAAGCAGGACCTTCCAAAGCTTAATGTTCATTGGCTGCAAACCATTGAAAGTAGAAGTGTTGCCAGCCATTTCCTCCCCGTCCGCGGAGTAGCAGGGACATCTGATTGGCTGACGTGTTCCAAGCAGGACCTTCCCAAGCTTAATGTTCATTGGCTGCGAACCATTGAAAGTACAATTGTTGCCAGCTATTCCCTCCCCCTCTGCGGAACACCATGGACATTTTATTGGCTAAACTGTTCCTAGTACAAGTTTGCTCATTATTGGCTGGGAACGGTTCACTGTTGTGAACCATTTTGTGACGCACTTCAATGGAGTACGGGAAAAGAAAGTAGTAGCGGGGAGGGTAGGAACACTATTAACTCTGTACAGTGGTCACAAGGTGGTGGAGAGGGATTGTGAAGGTAAAAATAGTTTTTTATATATTTTAAGGGCCATTTATATAATTGGCGTGGGGTGTACAAATCACGGCGGGAAAATAACAAAGTGTGTTGCGGTCTTCTTTTTATTAAGTTTGCAGGTGGGATACTTCCCAGGAGCACTGTTTAGTTATAATGTGGTGTTTATTTTTCTAACGGGGAGCTGTGGTTGCGCAGTAAACATTTCAGTCTAGGTTTGAAATAGTTTTTATTAAGCAATTACAAATATACTTTGTTCGGAAACTGAAGCTGTATATATCAAAGGGGTGACAATTAAAAACGCAATTCATAAAATATCCCTTAAGCGTGGGCACACCCTCCCTTTTGTTTCTGCTATAGTTTGTAAAAGTGTTGCCCCATATTCTTGATAATATAAGAGGGCATGAGTTACTTTTAGATAAAGTAGAAAAGAAGTGCTACAAGAAACACTCCCGCACTACATCATCTCAGGTCACAAAAACAATAACAAGTAAAAAAGAGTTAAACACAAATCACTTTATATTACAAAGAAATGTACGCTTTATCATTTTTTATAATTTCTATTATTGTAGAATTCGGGAAAGTTCGCTCGTAGTGCTTAGATCACGTACTCCTTTAAGAATATATAGGATAGTAGTATAATAATATACACTACTGGTCGTATATATTCTATAGGGAGAAGGTGAATAGGAACCGCAACAGACAAAAATAGAAATAGTAAAAAAACATTCAGAAATGTAGGGTTTATCAAAGGTATTCAGTAAGAAAGTATCTATGGAAATGATTTTTTTTAAACTGCAATTTCCAAAAATATTGTCACTGTAAAAATATCTGATCAAGTAAGTTATAAAGGTCAGTAAACTGCATTTCAGATGGTTTACTCCTGGTGGCGAGAAATCTCCAATTCCTGTTGTGTGGAAATATCACACTCTTACAATATACACAGTGACACTGATGGCACACAAAAAGGAAAATGAAAATGAAGTCATCAATACAAAACAAGATCAATAACTAAATACTTTCCAGCGATGAGTATGTTGAGACCTTCTTTTCTCTGGGACTTCGAAATCTTTCATCTTCGCGCCAACGGGTCATAAAGTGCTCTGAGATCACAATAAATGTTAATATTATAACATACACATTCACAGTATATGATCCCAAGAAAGAAACAGAGTAAGAACGAGAAGGTGCTGACGTTAAATATAAATCTTTAGTCTTCGCGTCGACGGGTCATAAACTCCACTGAGGTCAGTATAAATGTTCATATTACAATATACATACTCACACTATATGATCTCAAGGGAGAAATAGACTAAAAACCATAAGCTGCTGACGTTACATATAAATCTTTAGTCTTCGCGCCAACGGGTCACAAACTCCTCTGAGATCATAATGTGTGGTTATTATAATATACATACTCACACTATATGATGTCCAGGGGGAAATAGACTACAAACTAGAAGCTGCTGACGTTACATAAAAATCTTTAGACTTCGCGCCGACGGGTCACCAACACTACTGAGGTCAAGTACAGTGTCAATATTATAATATACAAAGTCACACTATATGAGCTCAAAGGAGCCAGAACAGGAACAATGTTTGCTATATTCTGTCTGTTTCTGAAAACAAGCTGCTGACGTTACATATAAATGGCAAAAACAACCAATAACACTTTTTTCTAAATACAAGTGATTAAAGATTGACAAATAGCTACGTATTATAAATATCTAGTATTGCATAATCAAACAACTTACAACTCAGGATTATGTTTTGTGGCCGCAAAAGAAGAATCCGACTGTAGAAAAGAGCACCTGCATCACTGAATGGAGACGCGTAAATAACTCGCAAAAACGAAACTAATCTATCAACGGGTGTGGTTTATATACTTTTTGGTTATTCAGTAGTCTATGGAAGGAAGATGCAGCTCCTCCCATTTAGATGTCACGTTTTACAGTTGACACGTGCTCACGTTTTAACTGTTTCACTTGTGCACGTGTTGGGAAAAGTTACAAAATGTGAAGCGGAAAATGTTTCGATTTCGAACCTAACAGGTATAAGGTCCTTAATATGTACATACGTTGGAGAGCTTAAAAACTGTTACCCGGAAAACCGTGTCATTTCCATTATCATGAGTAAATACATTTATTGATTGCCGTAATTCTAAATAGAAGACATAAAAAAAAGATCTATCAGAATAGAAGAAAAAAAAAAAACGTGATAATATTTCTCATCACTATGGTTTTAAATTAAAAAAATGCGAGCATTTGTAAAGCGTACAGCTAACCCTGGAAAGGTGTGCCGGCGCTCGGGGGCATCAGAAAGATTAAGCAAGGTGTTGCCCACAGTGACATAGTGGTGGGCTAACGTGCCGCTGGAGCCGGGAATTGAACTGTGAACGCTGTTGTTTGAAGTCATGTATCATAGCTGCTCCGTCACACTTTTGCCACACTTATATGTTAATTAGTGCTAATTAAGTTTTAAACATTGTTAAATTATAACTTATAACAGACTACTGTTACAGTTAGTTTTTCACTACAAAAAGTATGCACGTCTTTTTTAAATTTAGTTAAAAACAATATAGGTTTTAGGGACATTGTAGTTAGAAATTAGCATTTAAAAAACCTTTGAAATTCACTGAAAAAACCATAGGTTTCAGAGACGTTATAATTAGAAATTAGCATTTAAAAAACCATTGAAATTCACTGAAAAAACCATAGGTTTTACAGAAGTTATAGTTAGAAATTAGCATTTAAAAAACCTTTGAAATTCACTGAAAAAACCATAGGTTTCAGGGGCGTTATAGTTAGCTGGAAATTTCACTAATACAAAACCATAGAAATTCCACTGTTATAGTTAGTTCAGCTAACTATAACTCGCGCCCCCGCAATGCACTGCTCATGACGTCACATATTACATCATTCATGGCATGGTCAGTGACATCACTGATGACATCACTGATGACATCTGAAATGACATCACTGATGACATCACTGATGACATCATCCACGTGAAAATCTGATGCATCTCCTCACAGCCTAATATAACCTTTAATACACCCACTGTAAAATACAGACTACCATTTTCGAAACCATCGAGACACCAATACCAGTTACTACATACGCACTCTTTCATTCCTAGGTCTACACACACATCCACTCATTCACCCATACATTCACTTATACATGCAGTTACTCATCAATACAACACTATGATATGCACTCATACACCTATTCAGACACTCACACACCGCCACTCATGCATGGAGTTACTCACACACCTAGTCACTCATGCAAAGAATCAATCACACTCCCATTTACTCACCTATACAGTTATACACACACCACCTCCCTAATTCATACAGATACTAACGCATAATTACTCTCTTATATAATCACTGATACAAGTACACACTCATCCATACAGCCACTCTCACAATCACTCACTCTCACATATACTCATTTATATACAGCATTACTCACATATACTGCCTTTTACATATGTAGTTACTCACACATGTACCACTGAGACAACCATTCACTCACCAACACACCCATACACACACTCACCCACCCATACAGCTGTTTCCACATGCACTCTTGAACCCATACACCCAGTGAATCAACCACTCACACATCAATGCACAGAGTCACACACCTCCAACCCAGCCACACACATACTCAGTCTCCCATACAAATACTCAGGCAAACAATCAATAACCCATATAAACACTCATGTAGCTACTGACCAACCCATTTAGCAGCTTACACAACAACAGACAGACTGATACACACATTCACACAGTTTAGTAACTAACCCATGCATTCAGTAAGACACGTTTAATCACTCACTTATACAATCAGTCACACACCTGTAAAATCCCCCATCCAGACACTTATACACCCACTCATTCTTCAATACACTAAGAATATATGTAAAACATATTTAAAAATTACAGAAACACACAGTCACTGGATGATGTCATCAGTGATGTCATTTCAGATGTCATCAGTGATGTCATCAGTGATGTCACTGACCATGCCATGAATGATGTAATATGTGACGTCATGAGCAGTGCATTGCGGGGCGCGAGTTATAGTTAGCTGAACTAACTATAACAGTGGAATTTCTATGGTTTTGTACGAGTGAAATGTCCAGCTAACTATAACGCCCCTGAAGCCTATGGTTTTTTCAGTGAATTTTAAAGGTTTTTTAAATGCTAACTTCTAACTATAACGTCTGTAAAACCTATGGTTTTTCATTGAATATATATATATATATATATATATATATATATATATATATATATAGATATATATTTAGAGCAGAAGAAGATCCTCGCCCTGCCTTGAATTAGTGTTGCTTACTTGCTTTCACCATATCCGCCCCAGCAAGTGTGTGATCAATTATTGGTGTAAACTTAATTTAGTCACACCTCAATAAATCACACAGCCCGGGGGAAGAGGGTAAGGGTTTGATGAATGGCTGGGAAGGGGTATTTGAGAGAAAGGTTTGACAAAGACAAACAATACACATGGACAACACACAATCTTGGCAGACGACCATCATATTCATAAATCTGTTAAGGGAAAAAAAGGAAATACATGCATGATGTGGTTAATGATAAGTAGTACTAAGTAGACTAGTAGACAGTACAGGGCAGCAGTATATTATTAATTATTATAATTATTATTATTATGCAATTGCCTTGCCTGCCTTGCCTGTCTGCCCTCAGAGAGACCCAAATTACATACATTTTATTTATGTTCTGTTGTACCGGGCTTCCTTTTAAAGCTAGCAAAGAAAATTAAAAAACAGCTGTAGGGATATAAGCAAAGACTAAGAGCAAACATAATAAACAAACAACAGCACACAGTCGTAATGATTGAAGAGAAAAAATGAATCAAATTAATTAAAAGATGATGAATGAAACTAAGTTACTGTATGTTATTATCCTGGTCAAATTGGGAATTTGCATCTCGGTATTCCTCTTGGTCATCCCTTCCATGGACGCTCCGTCCGTCAATCTTGGGTGCCACTGCCTGCCTGGCGGATGCGGATTGGTAAGGTAAGTGTGAGTTGTTTTTCCCAGTATAGCACAGGGTAAAGGCCGGCCTGTAAGTATAGATGGAAAAACAAAAGGGATATTGAAAAATCAAGGAGAAAAGTAAAGTTAAAATGCATAAAGTAAGGAGGAGTACAACAAGAACACTTTCAGAGGTGGCATGGCTAAATCATGTCTACTCTGTTTCCAGCATTAACCAGGCTACAACAACAACAGGACAGAGCAGGCCCACAGCACCCACCCAAGCTCCACTTAGCTTAGATTTTGACTGAGCCAGACAGAGCACACATATACAGCAACATAGCATTTTCCAAATTAAGTAACTAAATCAATGCACCGCTGTCAGTCATACCACTACACTCGACTCCACCACTACACAGACATGTAGGTCTGCTGTGGTTGTTGTTGACTTGTTTACCTTTCATGCCACTTCATGAAACGCCCCGAGTTATTCCATCAATCATCACCGATCCTACTGACTGACTGCAAATAGTATAGTATGTGGTCATCATCATCATGGTGTCCAACTCAGTCTGTAGTGTACCGAGTGAGTCCAGATTCCATATTCAAAAATGCAATGGATCGGCCTGCAGTAGAAGTACAATTTTGTTATTAAACAACAAGAAGGGAAACATTGACTTGAGTCACTTTTAGTGTGTAGATTAAATACTAGTACACTTCATGCACAACAACAACACAAACACCAATCACTCATAGTCAGCGTCCAATGCATGCCATCATTACCTGTTCTCATCTTCAGGGGCAGTCCATCTCGGCTTGGAAAGGAGGAGGATAGCTATAGTCATGTTCTTTTAGAGGGACTCGACGAGGCAGGCACACATTTCTTGTACTATTCTCTCCATCCAATGTCTGGCTTGAGGGAAATGGATTTAGGGCGAGTCAGGATGGACGGAGCAGGACTCGGAGGAGTGGACTTCTTTAATAATAAATGCACACAGTTGCAACTCCAATACGGCAATAAAAAGACAAGACGGTGGTGATGGATTTGTCGTGATTCGAACCAGAAAGACAGAGACACACACAAATAATAAAAGTAAATAAGGAAGAAAGAAAGTAACAAGTTGAAAGCCTAGTTGTCAGAGAAGTAGAGTTCGTCCTCAAACTCTGGTGGTTCACCCAGAAGTAGGTCATCTAACACACTATTTCTGTCACCTAAGTCACTGTCCTCCTCTTCCTACTGTGCTTCAGGTATGGTGTAATCCGGTGGTATAAAGTGCTGATTCATTTTGATCATGGTTAACCTCTCCACGTTTTGGGGCGAGAGACTGGTCCTTTTCACGGTTACAATGGCACCAGCGGCACTGAAAACACTCTCCGAAGAGACACTTGCGACGGGGCAAGCCAGATAGTTTATTGCCAGCCTGCTGAGCACTGGTCAATGGCGACTTTTCCCATACCAATACAGCAATGGGTTTTGATCAATGTAGACCTCTGTTGGGTCATCCAGATAGGCCTGGACCATCCGCTCAATGGTCAGGGGTGCTCCGCTTTGCCCGGCCTCTTTTGCCTTTGCATTTGCATCAGCACTGGACCTAACAAGCCCTTGCTGTAGAAACCATTCCTGTGCCGATTTTACTGGGGCTGATGATCCTGTTCTTGATGTTGTTGGTTTTGACTGCTGTGAGTCAACCGCACTGCCCTCAGGCTCTGAAGTTGAACTTGATGCAAGCTGCCCTGCAGTACTTGTTGTGGGCTGGAGTAGCGTGCCTCTAATTTCCAGCCGGCCTTTTTCAAAGCGACTGGCTACCGCAGCTATCCAAGTTTTGTACTTGGCAACATCCACTTGTGAAAAAGGAATTAATGTGTTAGTGTTCAGTACTGCTTTGTACCGTGGATCCAGAATTGTGGCAGAAATGTAATGGTTGGATGACACATTCTCAGTTTGCACCCTTGTATTTTCAGCTAAGCGAAGGGATAAGCTCTCGACCAACTCATATGCTTCATTTTTTCCCTCCACACCTGCGTACATTGCAGACACACCCTTCAGTTGTTCCTGTAGCATGTGCAACAATGGGATAGCTTGGCCCATAGTACAGTCCTCCTTGCTGACTTCACGTGTGAAGAGCTCGAAAGGAAGTAGCATCTCTGTCAGGCATCTAACTAGGCCCCATTGGTCCATCTCAACGGTCATGCCTTTCATAGTAGCATCCCCTAGTCTTTGTATGACATATTCATTGATTGGTCTGTACTGCTCAAACAGATGGTCAAGCATGTAATAAGTTGAGTTCCAATGTGTTGGCACCTCCTGGATGAGTGCTTTAACTGGCACTTTATACTCACGTTGAATGATCCTCAGCTGCTTCCGGGCTTTAAAAGAATGGCTGAAATGTGTGCATATTCTTCTGCAGCTGGTCAGTAAGTTGCTGACTCGATATTCTTTTTTCAGAAAGTCTTGAACAATGATGTTAATGCAGTGTGCCAAACACAGGACCCTGAAATAGCCACCATCGCCCATGGCCCTAACTATATTACAGCCATTGTCCGTGGCAACAAAACCAATGTTAAGTCCTCTTGGGTGCAGCCATTCAAAGACCTTGCAGTTAAACTCTCCCAAAATGTTTGCAGCAGTAAGAGATTTCTCCATGGCGAACATGGCTACAGTTGCATGTTTCCGAATGGCATTAAAAATCTCAGCAGTGTCAACACCTGCAGATATCTTTGCTCTGACCCCCACAAAAGAGATCCAGTGTGCAGTGATGCACATGTAATCAGTGGCTTGCCAACTGGTCCACATGTCTGTTGTCATGTGGATACTGTGAACAGCACTCTGCCACAAAGCTTGTCCAAGCAATTCCAGCACGTCGTGCTGTAGTGCTGGAACAGCAACTCCGGCAAAATAGGACCGGCTGGATACCTTCCATTTTGGGCAGATGACTGTCACAAATTCAAGAAAACCCACCCCTTCCACAAAAGAAAAAGGGAGAAGGTCCAGCGCTAACATTTTAGCCAGCTTCGCATTGTACAAACGTGCCGTTGGGTGGTTGCGTTTGTACTGCCCCTCCGACCTAAACATGCTGAGAATGGTAGGCTGGATTTTTTTCCTTTCTGGTGCCACTGATGCAGGTGACTTCTTGACGCCAGATGTTGTTAGGCACAATGCCGCACTTTTTTCCGTTGCGGTACTCTGTTGCCTTGGTGTCTCACTCTCAGCCTGACTCTTACTCTTGTGCCACTGAGATGTTGCTGAGGCTGATGAGGATGTGGGCGGTACCACTGCACTGCTGGGGACCAGGATACTTTGTGTTCCAGGGAAAATGTCTCCCTCTTGTTCACCTTCCACCGCAAGCGTATCTTCTACTTCTTCATCACCACCAACAACAATGGGTGCAGTTTTACTTTTTTGGCCTTTAAGGTGTTCCTCCCACTGGATCAAGTGGTGTGTTTTCATATGGGTTGTTAAGCCTCCGGTACCATAGTTGGTACCAAGCTTACCCCGACTAATACCTTGTTTACAAATGGAGCATATAGCAACGTTCTCCTCCTTACTGCTAACCGAAAAGAAGTCCCAAACTGGGGAGGTGAACTTTCTGGAGCTGCTGGAGGTGCCACTTGCAATGCCAGATGAACTGGAGGGTGGGCGTGGAATTTGACTCTGAGCACTACCACTACCTACTTCTACTGAGGTGGTTGTGCTGGATGTAGGTCGCTGCCAGGCCTTTGTAAATGCAAATATGGAAGCTGGAGGTGGTGTTGGTGTTACCTGTGTTGGTGGTATCCGTGCCACATCCCTCACAGCAATTTGGGATGGGGTAATGTCAGTCTCCACTGGGGCGGGACTGATGCCCATGATGACTGGCTCGTCATCATCCTCCTCTTCTACATCTACCTCCATAACTCTAAGGCTTTCTGGAACCTTCCTGTTCCCTAGCCTTGTCTCATGGCATCTCTCACTCTCAGACTGAGGTGGTGGCTTCCAAGTGGCATCTAGATCATCAGAAGGGGGGCTTGCAATCAATCAATCAATCACAGAATTTGTAGAGCGCACTACTTACCCGCGAGGGTCTCAAGGCGCTGGGGAGAGGGAAGGGGGGGTGCTGCTACTGGTCGAACAGCCAGGTCTTGAGTAGCCTCCTGAAGGTCAGCAGGTCTTGGGTCTGTCGTAGGCTTAGTGGAAGGGTGTTCCAGGTCTTGGCGGCGAGGTGTGAGAAGGATCTGCCGCCGGTGGTTGTTCTTCGAATGCGAGGGACGGTGGCGAGGAGAGGTCGGCGGAGTGGAGCTGGCGGTTGGGGACGTAGAAGAAGAGTCGTCTGTTGAGGTAGGCTGGGCCAGTTTTGTGGAGTGCCTTGTGTGCGTGGATGAGGAGTTTGAAGGTGATCCTTCTGTCGACGGGGAGCCAGTGCAGGTTCCTCAAGTGGGGGTGATGTGGCTGTGGCGTGGTACGTCGAGGATCAGGCGTGCAGAGGCGTTTTGTATGCGTTGCAGTCGCTTGATGAGCTTGGCCGGGGCTCCCGCGTAGAGGGCGTTCCCATAGTCGAGTTTGCTACTGACGAGGGCCTGGGTGACTGTTCTTCTTGTGTCTGTCGGGATCCACCTGTAGATCTTGCGAAGCATGCGGAGGGTGTTGAAGCAGGAGGAGGAGACTGCGTTGACTTGCTTGGCCATGGAGAGCGTTGAGTCGAGGATGACTCCCAGGTTGCGTGCGTGGTCGGTGGGTGTCGGGGCTGCTCCCAGCGTCATTGGCCACCAGGAGTCGTCCCAGGCTGAGGGGTTGGAGCCGAGGATGAGGACCTCCGTTTTGTCCGTGTTCAGCTTTAGTCGGCTGATCTTCATCCAATCGGCGACGGCCTTCATTCCTTCATGGAGATTGGCTTTGGCGGCGAGGGGTCCTTGGTGAGGGAGAGGATCAGTTGAGTGTCGTCGGCGTAGGAGATAATGTTGAGGTTGTGCTGTCTGGCGATGCGTGCGAGCGGGGCCATGTAGATGTTGAACAGTGTTGGGCTGAGGGACGATCCCTGGGGTACGCCGCAGATGATCTCGGAGGCTTCGGATCGGAAAGGTGGGAGGCGGACTCTCTGGGTTCTGCCGTCGAGGAAGGAGGTGGTCCATTCCAGGGCCTTGTCTCGGATCCCTGCGTCGTGGAGGCGTGCGCGTAGAGTGCGGTGGCAGACAGTGTCGAAGGCGGCGGAGAGGTCCAGTAGGATGAGGGCTGCGGTCTCACCATTGTCCAGCAGGATCCTGATGTCGTCGGTGGCGGCGATGAGGGCAGTCTCAGTGCTGTGGTTGCTGCGGAACCCTGATTGGGATGGGTCCAGGATGCTGTTTTCTTCGAGGTATCGGGTTAGCTGTTTGTTGACGATCTTCTCGATGACCTTGGCTGGGAACGGAAGCAGAGAGATGGGCCGGAAGTTCTTGAGGTCTCTCGGGTCCGCCTTGGGTTTTTGAGTAGGGCGTTGATCTCTGCGTGTTTCCAGCTCTCTGGGAAGGTCGCGGTCTCGAAGGAGAGATTGATGATGTTGCACAGGTGGGGTGTGATGGAGCTGCTGGCTTTGTTGAAAATGTGGTGCGGGAAAGGGTCTGACGGGGAGCCGGAGTGTATTGTGCTCATGGTCTTGATGGTGTCCTCGATGTTCACGCTGGCCCAGGCTGGCAGGGGGTCGTGGTCGATGGTGTGTGGCGGGTCTGGTGCATCGATCTTAGTTGGGGCTGTCTGGGTGTTGAAGCTGTCGTGGATGTCGGCGATCTTGCGGTGAAAGAAGGTGGCGAGGGAATCGCACAGGGGTTGCGACGGCGGGATGTCGTTGGTGTTGGAGCTGGGATTGGAGAGTTCCTTCACGATGTTGAAAAGCTCCTTGCTGTTGTGTGCGTTGTTGTCGAGGCGGTCTTTGAAGGAGATTCTCTTGGCGGACCTGATGAGGTGGTGGTGGTTACGGATGGCGTCTATGTGGGCTGTGTGGCTGTCCGGTGTCTTATCACTGTGCCATTTCTTCTCTAGTTTCCGGCAGGTACGCTTGGAAGCTAGGAGTTCCGAGGTGAACCAGCTGGCTCTTTTGGTGGTGTCGCTGTAGGTGAGCTTTTTCAGCGGGGCGAGGGTGTTGGCACAGTCGTCCATCCATCGTCTGAGGTTGCAGGCAGCGTCGTCGGTGTTGGATGGGTCGGCGGGAGGGCTGAGAGCGAGGGTTGCCCGGAGTTGGTCTTCGGTGACTTTGCTCCAGCAGCGGCGTGGGATCTGTTGGGTGCGGTGGTGTGTGGTGGGTTTCTGGAAGGTGAAATGGATGCAGCGGTGGTCGGACCAGAGGAGTTCCATGGTGTGGCTGAAGGAGACGTGGGAGCTTGAGGAGAAGATGGGGTCAAGCGTGTGGCCGGCGGAGTGGGTCGGTGTTGTGACGAGCTGGCTCAGGCCGAGGTTGGCGAGGCTGTCGATCAGGGTGGTGGAGTTGCTGTCGTTGTTGTTCTCCAGGTGAAAGTTCAGGTCTCCGAGGAGGATGTAGTCGGTAGAGGTCAGGGCGTGCGTGCTGATGAAGTCGGCGATGGAGTCGCTGAACTGGGGTCGGGGCCCAGGGGGTCTGTAGACAAGGGTGCCTCTAAGGGTGGTGTTGGGGTCCATGTGGATCTGGAAGTGCATGTGTTCGGCGGTGCTGAGAGTGTTGTCGGTGCTGGTCGAGACCCTGATGGTGTTCTTGTGGACGATGGCGATTCCTCCTCCTACTGCGTTGATGCGGTCTCTGCGGGTGATCTTATAGCCGTCTGGGATGGCTATGGCGATGTCGGGGCGGAGGAGTCGTTCATCCAGGTCTCAGTCAGGAAGGCGACGTCTGGTGATGATGTGTCGAGCAGGTCCCAGAGCTCGACGTCGTGTTTGCGTGCGGAGCGGGTGTTCAGTAGGATGCACCGGAGGTGGTTGAGGTCCTTCTTGGCGGGCGCCTCGGTGGCAGTTCCGGCAGGTGAAGGGACCATGGGTGCGTTTCGGGGCGGCCTTGAAGCAGTTGTGCGTCCGTCCGGGGTTGAGAGCGTGGAGTGTGGTGGCATCGTATCGGCGTCGGTCCTCGAGGCTGGAGCGGGGGGCGCGCAGCCCAGGGGTTCTGGCGCTGGGCGCGGTCCAGTCGCGGACGGGCGCAGACAAGCTTGCCTTAGGCGTGCCTTCGGCGCGCCAGCGGCGCGCCCGCTGCACACGTCCGCTGCAGGGCCGCGCAGCGGTTGCCATATATGGGGAGGTGGGAGGGAGGAGCAGCTGGGAGGCAGGGGCAGCGAATGGGCAGTCAGGGGCGGGGCCGCAGGGACGCAGCGGCGGGGAATGGAGAGAGGCAGCGAGGGGCACAGAAGGCAAAATGGACAGCAAAAACAGAAGAAATACGGGCACAGTACAGTGGGGCAGCGGGGGCACAGAAGGCAAAATGGACAGCAAAAACAGGAGAAATACGGGCACAGTACAGTGGGGCAGCGGGTGCACAGTAGGCAAAATGGACAGTAAAAACAGAAGAAATACGGGCACAGTACAGTGGGGCAGCGGGGGCACAGAAGGCAAAATGGACAGCAAAAACAGAAGAAATACGGGCACAGTACAGTGGGGCAGCGGGGGCACAGAAGGCAAAATGGACAGCAAAAACAGAAGAAATACGGGCACAGTACAGTGGGGCAGCGGGGGCACAGAAGGCAAAATGGACAGCAAAAACAGAAGAAATACGGGCGAGTCCGAATGACATGTTTGCGATCGCACATTCTCGTGGGACCGTGCGGCCGGCTACCAAATCTCGTGGTGCACGTGAACGGATAGGAAATCTCGTCGGCGAATGCAGGCATCCTGGTAAGTCACTCCCGCGCGCGCGCGAAAACGCATTTTGAAAGCGCAAACAAAAAAAACCTCTGCTCCGTTGCGGAGCGCAGCGTTTTTGGTAAGTCCACGTTCTATGCGGAACGCGGAGTTGCCAAAAATTCGCAAACTCCACAAGCGGAGCATATTTTTCCGCCCAGGGATAGCACCAAGCAGTCGCCACCCTTGCACTGTCTACCACCTTGCGCCCCTGCTCTCCTTCCATGCCTCTTGCACTTTGTTCTCCTCACCATAATCACATTGCACACTGTGCTCCTCTCACAATTGCACGTTTGCGCTGCACTTCACATTTCATCTTGAGTCCCCCACTCGATCCACCACACCTTTGCTTCCCCCTCTGCCCACTGGCTTGTGTCCTGAGTTTCCCCTGCACCTTTCACGCCAGGTTTTATGATGGGCTTCCACATTCCACCATTCTCTTCCTCCTTACGGGCCCCTCGGCTCCTTCCTTTCTCATACATCAGATGTACCACGCATGCTCAACGTGCCATGCATCCGTGCACGATTCTCTGTGTGGTGGCGGAAATAAATACAACTATTGAAATACATTTTCAATATTCAAAAGCCAAACCACTGGTATTGCCAATTCTTGTTTGTTTTTCACCATCCTTCTATTCCATTATGTCTATTTTCTACAACACTTGTCAAAACTTTGTCAAATCATTGCAACTCACAATTTGCTGTGTATGGCTAATGTACCGACTTTTATTGGAGAAGAGAGAGCAAGTGGGCGTCCAAGGCTATTCTTGTCAGCAGGGTTCAGGTTATTTGTGCTCATGAGAACATTGAAGAGCTTGTTGCCATTAGAGGCAGACTCCGGCCCCAGCTGGTTTTTGCAAGCTAATATTGGAATTAATCATTTGAGAAACTAACTAGTGTTTTTTCTCAAATGCTTGTCCATCAACTCCGAGAAACTGATGAAAAGGCGGCCTACTTCATCAAGGGGGCCTGGCTCAGAGCTGCGTTCATGTCGTGTGTGATTGGTCCAAATTGACTCATCAACAGATGGTAATTAATAGGAATTCTATTAGCTAGACTGTAGGACAGCTTGCAGCTTTGAGAGTAGTGTTGACTCTGGTATCATTACATGATTTGATGTGCTAAAATTGGAATGGTAATGATGATATACATAAGCATATGGCAACTACAACAGGGACCTTAAAATGTCACAGAAGGGGTCACTTGCTTCAGTAGCAGCGACACAAGAACACCGACTTCGCTGGGAACTGTACATATGCTAGCAAAGGAACAGGTGGAGGTAGTGTACTTCATTACGCATGGTGTTTACATGCCCACCAGTTTTCTCTAAAACGTGCTTATGCGGTCAACAATCTTATTTTTTTTACATAAGGGTTTTGTTACTTGGCACTAATAATATGCTAATAAAACGCAGGCACGCATTTTTCATGTCGGAATATGCCACAAACTGTATCCGTCAATGTTAGTTGTGTTCAGCCAGACTGACACTTCTATGTTAGCCAGAAGTAGAAGGAGTCCAAATTAGTGTAAAAAGACGTAAAAAAAAGTTTAAAATAACTATCGAACAAATGAGATAAATCTGCAAAAATGACAGTGAAAAAAACATATTAACAATTCTCAAAACCAATTGCAAAACTAATACGAGAAGTAGAACAAACTCACACTACCTTCAATGAAATAGATGCAATTACAAATGTTGTGAATCATACAGATGATATTACATCACCCAATCCTCTGCAGGCAGCCACCCCCCTCTGTGCACGGCCTTTGACACAGCATACTCAGGTGGGCTGGCCGCAATGCCATTTGTCCAAAACTCCACATGTAGCTGGCCCACGCTTGCACAGTATTTGGCCATGAACAGCAGGGCCTGGATATTTCAGTGATTAGAGGCAAGTATAGGTGTGCATTGTGCAATCAACAATTTATTTGTGGCTAAATGCCCAGCTGAGCTGTGCTTGGTGTAGATGAGGCCATTCTGAGCCAACTTAGCCCAAACTAACTGGTAAAGCTCAATCTCAGCATGATGCAGGGCCTAGATAATAATGATCTGCTATAGCTTATGTCTGCCTAGTAAAGGTAGGCCCTGCTATTTTATTTCTAGCACCTGGACCGTATTACATAAAGTGCCCCAGGGGCACAACGGGCGTCTGCATCCGCTTTGCGCACCCCCGGGGCACCTTTGTATTACAGAAGTGGACGCAGACGTTTGTGCGGCCCCTTCTGTAACACTAATAGTGCTGGCGCACAAAAAGCATCAGAGCCTCATTTGCATGGGGCCGTGCACTGTCAGCGCGCCTCCTGAGAGCAGCCCTCTGCAAGGGGCAAAGGGGCTTCCGTGGACCCCACAGACATCCCATTGCAGGTGGGTGCAGTCACTGACTGCACCCGCCTTCAAGGGGATCTCTATTCCCCTTTATAAGTGCAGGCGGGTTGCCGCCTGCACAGTGAAACACAGAGCAGCTGTAAAGCAGCCGCTCCGTATTTCATGTGAATGCACTGCCCCAGGGCAGAACGAGTTTGCGGCTGCCCTGGGGACAGAACATTTCCCATAATGCGGCGCACTCTGCTTCATTGCCGCAGGCGCACGTTTTAAAAGGTGCACCCAATGAAGGAAAGTGCGCTGCATGTGTAATGCTGCCCCAGGTAGCATAAGCTACAACCATCTTTTTTTCAGACCTGTGAACTGATAGATATCCTTCAAACCAGGTGGCAGAGCTTGAATGAGCCCCTCTTTTCAGAAAACACCCTACTGTTCAACACAACTCTCACCCCCTGAAAGCGCACATGGCGGGCTACAGTTCTCAAGATGACAATTAGTACTTTATAAATCGCCAAAATCAAATACATAAATAACTCAGCAGGGGAGATCCTACTGTTGTCATAGTCCTGGATAGAGGCCAGTGTCTCCTCTGCAAGTTCTGTTTCTAGATCACCTATGCAACACCTGATTCAAGACCTTTCCTGGTGGACTTTCGTATGGGCAGTTTGTGTTCCCTCTTTATTTTTCAGTCTATGATGCTTTCTCTTCCAACATTTTTAAGCTACTCTCTTCCAATCAGTTCTGGTAACCTGTCCTTCCAGCACAATCCAACTGTTCCTTGCTATCGCCATGTGCTAGTGTCCAAGGCCACCCATCCTAGCCCTTCTTGTCCCCCAGTGCTGGGAACTTGCTCTTTGCAAGCTTTCTTTTTGCCTTTGCTGACTACGGGTTCCCATCCTTCTGATTTGTTTGTTTTGTTTGTCTTCAAATGTACCCCTATTTTCACAAAGGAATTCTGGGCTTGGAGAACAGACACAAATTCTGAAAAGAATATATTAGAACACTGCATATACATTCAACCTATAGAAATGCCACATATGTGGATATGACCGTGTATACAATAGTATTCCTCTCCCATCACAAACAACATCAACAAGAAACTTTAAACAGATTTTTGCACACACACACAAACACCATCAACAAGAAACTTTAAACAGATTTTTGCACACATATCCAATTTAGCACAGACGCATTTTAATTGAGTATCAGAATGATCACACAAGCATTCCCCAGCAGGACACAGCAGGTGCTCTCATACTACAGAGGGAGGTCCTTAAGACAGAACTCATAAGACACATTGAACATAGCACAAACATGCTACTAATTGGTAATCAGAACACCTTACAAACATGCTCCCACCGGTTGTCTTGCACACATAGGGCCTGATTCACAGAACTAACTTACGTCAAAATCCTAAACTTACAACAATTTTAGTATTCACAGAATGAACTTACACATTTGGGTATTCACAGATTGAACTTACACATATGGGTATTCACAGAATGAACTTTCACATATGGGTATTCACAGAATGAACTTACACATATGGGTATTCACAGAATGAACTTACACATCCTAACTTTATGTCCGCACCCGGGCCGGAATTTCCAGCCCAGTGGCGGAGATTCCGGCACAATGGCAGAATCTCCGCCTCCGGCTCGGAATCTCCGCCTCCGGGCCGGAAACTCCGCCTCCGGGCCGGAAAGCCTGCAATTTCTCCCTTTTGAGCATTTCAAGTGCCTACCATCCCCCACCATGCTCCAGCTGAAGTCAATTAAGACCAACTGCAAAACCAGTACCACATAAAAGCAGCACACATTCAGGGCCCAGCTTTGGCCACAGAGAGTTCCTGTTTGCTTTGCTGTTCATCGCCACTGCAAAATGTACATTCAGAGGAGGAAGAAGAACTTCACAACTGAGGAGACCACCATGATTGTGGAGTTTGTTGTGAGGCACCACAAACGCCTATATGGCCTCCCACCTTACTGCACCAGTGGCACACAGAAAGCAGCTCTCTGGCAGCAGTTAGCCACCGCTGTCACAGCATTGGGGGAGGATGTGCGCACAGTCCGTGACATAAAGAGGAAGTGGCAGGATGAAAAGATCAGTGCAAAGGAGAAGTACTCCAGGATCCAGCTGAACAGAGTTCTCCCTGCCTCACACTCTCGATCCCGCCTCCGTCTCACCCCACAAGAGGAGGATATCCTCACTACAATCCACCCCCACATGCTCCATGGGCTGCCTGTGAGTGATGTCCGCAACGTGGCACCAGGTAAGTGGGATGACAAGAACAAGTATACAAAATGTATGTCTGTGTCGCACTGCCATTGTGAGTAAGGAAGTTGTCCAAATTCCATATACAAATATAGTCAGTCAGAGGCTCATGTGTTTCTCTCAGTATGTTGCACCACAAGTCCCAGAATCCTTTGTATTAGAAATGGCAAATACCTTTCACACTATGAAATACAAAGGCCCAGGCCTGAAGCCGTATATACCGAACAGTGCTAAGTAGCAATTGTCAAAGTGCCCCTTCCACTAATCCAGACACGGCTGGGTCAGTCAAGAACGTAAGGGGTGGGGGTGCAGTGCAGAGGCAAATCAACACACAACGGAATGGAGAAAATAAGTCCAAATAAACATAAAAACAACTCACCCTGGCCCTTCTAAAATCACAAAACAGAAGGTGAGAGAATCCTTATTTAAAAATGTCAGTCCCAGAATCCATTGTTTAATTCCCACCCTGCCATGCCATTACATCACCAACACCCCACCGCTCCTACCTGCACCGGCCGTGGCAGTACTTCACAATACTGTTAGCATGCAGAAGATATGAGGAAATGTCTGACAAGTGCAACATGTACATTTTCCATGTGTTGATGTGTATCTCTTCTCACCCATTTACACATTCAGCCAGAGTACAGACAGCCACAGTAGCAGAGGTCCCAGCATCTTCTGGGAGGAGACATCATCCAGAGCAACGCAGACCACCCTCACTAACTGGTAAGTCAAACGTGGCAGGAGATGGTCAAAATGCATATATAGGCAGCAGAGAACAGAGGGCGAAACATAGTGTCTGCATCTCAAAGGCAACTGGAGAGGAAAAACTAGCCTTTCTGGAGGAACAAGGAGGGAGTGAGATACATACCCCCTGCCCCAGTGCATTGCCCACCGTGGTTTTGGCTGCATTGGCAGCAAAGGGCCAGTGGAAGGCCCCAGTACAAGCCCTGACATTATGGACAAAGGGCATTGGGCCCCTAGAAAGGGCAGTTGGCCTGGGTTCAGCTTTATGGTGGTGATAGGGCGCAAGGCCCTAAGGAGATGTATGCACCTGGGGAGTGTCACTAAGGTGCCCTCCTAATTGTGAGTTATTGCATAATATGTTTATGCTTATGATGCCTATTGCATAGTGTGTTTATGCCTACAGAGGTTGCGTAATGTGATTATGCATATGAGTTTGATGCCTAATGTGATGCAGACATAATGCGTTTATGTTGCTAGAGATATTGCCAAGTACAGTATTTTACCAGTAGTCACTGGTTGTGTTTGATGTGTGCTACTAGTGCTTTCTAAAGGTTCTGACAGTGGCCCGATTGGCCCTGTCCTGTATATAATCCCCTGTAAATATTGCCTAGTGCCAGTTGGCACAGTGTATATGTGTGATTATGACTCTAATGTGTTTTGGATAATACAAAGGCTATTTCCATATAACCTTGTGTGGAGTTTCTTTTGTGGTGTGCCTAGTGTGTTGCTGCTGTATGTGTGTGTTGCACAAACGATTTACACATTGCCTCTGGGATAAGCCTGACTGCTCGTGCCAAGCTACCGAGGGGGTCAGCAGGGGTTATCTTCAGTGTGTAACTCCCTTGCCCAGACTAGAGTGGTGGTTTCTGCCTGGCTTAGGCGCAAGCTCTAGCCAACCAGAAATCCCATTTCTAACATTAGTTGTGAGCGGTGAGGATCAATCAATCAATCAATCACAGAATTTGTAAAGCGCACTACTTACCCGTGAGGGTCTCAAGGCGCTAGGGAAAAAGAAAAGAAAAGGGGGGGGTGCTGCTACTGGTCGAACAACCAGGTCTTGAGTAGCCTCCTGAAGGTCAGCAGGTCTTGGGTCTGTCGTAGGTTTAGTGGAAGGGTGTTCCAGGTCTTGGCGGCGAGGTGGGAGAAGGATCTGCCGCTGGTGGTAGTTCTTCGAATGCGAGGGAGAGGTCGGCGGAGCGGAGTTGGCGGTTGGGGACGTAGAAGAGGAGTCGTCTGTTGAGGTAGGCTGGGCCAGTCTTGTGGAGTGCCTTGTGTGCGTGGATGAGGAGTTTGAAGGAGATTCTCCTGTCGACGGGGAGCCAGTGCAGGTTCCTCAGGTAGGGGGTGATGTGGCTGTGGCGTGGTACATCGAGGATCAGGCATGCGGAGGCGTTTTGTATGCGTTGCAGCCGCTTGATGAGCTTGGCCGGGGCTCCCGCGTAGAGGGCGTTCCCATAGTCAAGTCTGCTACTGACGAGGGCCTGGGTGACTGTTCTTCTTGTGTCTGTCGGGATCCACCTGTAGATCTTGTGAAGCATGCGGAGGGTGTTGAAGCAGGAGGATGAGACTGCGTTGACTTGCTTGTCCATGGAGAGCGTTGAGTCGAGGATGACTCCCAGGTTGCGTGCGTGGTCGGTGGGTGTCGGGGCTGCTCCCAGCGTCGTTGGCCACCAGGAGTCGTCCCAGGCTGAGGGGTTGGAGCCGAGGATGAGGACCTCTGTCTTCTCCGTGTTCAGTTTTAGTCGGCTGATCTTCATCCAATCGGCGACGGCCTTCATTCCTTCATGGAGGTTGGATTTGGCGGCGAGGGGGTCCTTGGTGAGGGAGAGGATCAGTTGAGTGTCGTCGGCGTAGGAGATTATGTTGAGGTCGTGTTGTCTGGCGATGCGTGCGAGCGGGGTCATGTAGATGTTGAACAGTGTTGGGCTGAGGGACGATCCCTGGGGTACGCCGCAGATGATCTCGGAGGCTTCGGATCGGAATGGTGGGAGGCGGACTCTCTGGGTTCTGCCGGCGAGGAAGGAGGTGGTCCATTCCAGGGCCTTGTCTCGGATCCCTGCGTCGTGGAGGCGTGCGCGTAGAGTGCGGTGGCAGACAGTGTCGAAGGCGGCGGAGAGGTCCAGCAGGATGAGGGCTGCGGTCTCACCATTGTCCAGCAGGATCCTGATGTCGTCGGTGGCGGCGATGAGGGCAGTCTCAGTGCTGTGGTTGCTGCGGAACCCTGATTGGGATGGGTCCAGGATGCTGTTTTCTTCGAGGTATCGGGTTAGCTGTTTGTTGACGATCTTCTCGATGACCTTGGCTGGGAACGGAAGCAGGGAGATGGGCCGGAAGTTCTTGAGGTCTCTCGGGTCCGCCTTGGGTTTTTGAGTAGGGTGTTGATCTCTGCGTGTTTCCAGCTCTCTGGGAAGGTCGCGGTCTCGAAGGAGAGATTGATGACGTTGCACAGGTGGGGTGCGATGGAGCTGCTGGCTTTGTTGAAGATGTGGTGCGGGAAAGGGTCTGACGGGGAGCCGGAGTGTATTGTGCTCATGGTCTTGATGGTGTCCTCGATGTTCACGCTGGCCCAGGCTGGCAGGGGGTCGTGGTCGATGGTGTGCGGCGGGTCTGGTGCATCGATCTTAGTTGGGGCTGTCTGGGTGTTGAAGCTGTCGTGGATGTCGGCGATCTTGCGGTGAAAGAAGGTGGCGAGGGAATCGCACAGGGGTTGCGACGGCGGGATGTCGTTGGTGTTGGAGCTGGGATTGGAGAGTTCCTTCACTATGTTGAAAAGCTCCTTGCTGTTGTGTGCGTTGTTGTCGAGGCGGTCTTTGAAGGAGATTCTCTTGGCGGACCTGATGAGGTGGTGGTGGTTACGGATGGCGTCTTTGTGGGCTGTGTGACTGTCCGGTGTCTTATCACTGTGCCATTTCTTCTCTAGTTTCCGGCAGGTACGCTTGGAAGCTAGGAGTTCCGAGGTGAACCAGCTGGCTCTTTTGGTGGTGTCACTGTAGGTGAGCTTTTTCAGCGGGGCGAGGGTGTTGGCACAGTCGTCCATCCATCGTCTGAGGTTGCAGGCAGCGTCGTCGGTGTTGGATGGGTCGGAGGGAGGGCTGAGAGCTAGGGTTGCCCGAAGTTGGTCTTCGGTGACTTTGCTCCAGCAGCGGCGTGGGATCTGTTGGGTGCGGTGGTGTGTGGTGGGTTTCTGGAAGGTGAAATGGATGCAGCGGTGGTCGGTCCAGAGGAGTTCCGTGGTGTGGCTGAAGGAGACGTGGGAGCTTGAGGAGAAGATGGGGTCAAGCGTGTGGCCGGCGGAGTGGGTCGGTGTTGTGACGAGCTGGCTCAGACCGAGGTCGGCGAGGCTGTCAATCAGGGTGGTGGAGTTGCTGTCGTTGTTGTTCTCCAGGTGAAAGTTCAGGTCTCCGAGGAGGATGTAGTCGGTAGAGGTCAGGGCGTGCGTGCTGATGAAGTCGGCAATGGAGTCGCTGAACTGGGGTCGGGGCCCAGGGGGTCTGTAGACAAGGGTGCCTCTAAGGGTGGTGTTGGGGTCCGTGTGGATCTGGAAGTGCATGTGTTCGGCGGTGCTGAGAGTGTCATCGGTGCTGGTCGAGACCCTGATGGTGTTCTTGTGGACGATGGCGATTCCTCCTCCTACTGCGTTGATGCGGTCTCTGCGGGTGATCTTATAGCCGTCTGGGATGGCTATGGCGATGTCGGGGGCGGAGGAGTCGTTCATCCAAGTCTCAGTCAGGAAGGCGACGTCTGGTGATGATGTGTCGAGCAGGTCCCAGAGCTCGACGGCGTGTTTACGTGCGGAGCGGGTGTTCAGTAGGATGCACCGGAGGTGGTTGAGGTCCTTCTTGGCGGGCGCCTCGGTGGCTCTGAGGCTGGTATAGCTGCAGTTCCGGCAGGTCAAGGGACCATGGGTGCGTTTCGGGGCAGCCTTGAAGCAGTTGTGTGTCCGTCCGGGGTTGAGAGCGTGGAGTGTGGTGGCATCGTATCGGCGTCGGTCCTCGAGGCTGGAGCGGGGCGCGCGGCCCAGGGGTTCTGGCGCTGGGCGCGGTCCAGTCGCGGACGGGCGCAGACGGGCTTGCCTTAGGCGCGCCTTTGAGCGCGCCAGCGCGCGGCCGCCATATATGGGGAGGTGGGAGGGAGGAGCAGCTGGGAGGCAGGGGCAGCGAATGGGCAGTCAGGGGGCGGGGCCGCAGGGACGCAGCGGCGGGAATGGAGAGAGGCAGCGAGGGGCACAGAAGGCAAAGTGGACACAAGGGAGGTGGGGGCAGCGAGGGAAAACAGAAGAAAAACACGGGCACAGTACAGTGGGGCAGCGAGGGCACAGAAGGCAAAATGGACACAAGGGAGGTGGGGGCAGCGAGGGAAAACAGAAGAAAAACACGGGCACAGTACAGTGGGGCAGCGAGGGCACAGAAGGCAAAATGGACACAAGGGAGGTGGGGGCAGCTGGGAAAACAGAAGAAAAACACGGGCACAGTACAGTGGGGCAGCGAGGGCACAGAAGGCAAAATGGACACAAGGGAGGTGGGGGCAGCGAGGGAAAACAGAAGAAAAACACGGGCACAGTACAGTGGGGCAGCGAGGGCACAGAAGGTAAAATGGACACAAGGGAGGTGGGGGCAGCGAGGGAAAACAGAAGAAAAACACGGGCACAGTACAGTGGGGCAGCGAGGGCACAGAAGGCAAAATGGACACAAGGGAGGTGGGGGCAGCGAGGGAAAACAGAAGAAAAACACGGGCACAGTACAGTGGGGCAGCGAGGGCACAGAAGGCAAAATGGACACAAGGGAGGTGGGGGAAGCGAGGGAAAACAGAAGAAAAACACGGGCACAGTACAGTGGGGCAGCGAGGGCACAGAAGGCAAAATGGACACAAGAGAGGTGGGGGCAGCGAGGGAAAACAGAAGAAAAACATGGGCACAGTACAGTGGGGCAGCGAGGGCACAGAAGGCAAAACGGACACAAGGGAGGTGGGGGCAGCGAGGGAAAACAGAAGAAAACACGGGCACCGAGGCCACAAGCGGAGGGGCGAGCTTACCAGCAGCAGCAGCGGGCGGACAGCACAGGCGGAGCTGTGTGGTGGGGGAGCGACCTACCTGGCAAGGTCAAGGATAGGACTTGCATTTACGCAGTACCACAGCGACAACTGGTTGCACTACAAACTCTGCATTTAGAGAAATCACATGTTTAGGGATTATTTTTCCTGAGTTTTATTTCTTCTTAAAAGTGTCATTTTTGAATTGTGTATTTCTGCTTCAGCTCAGACGCCTAGGTCTCTAGTGTTGCACTGTGGTTGTGTATTCCGCCAAGATGGGAGTAATCTATAATGAGGATGACCTTTGGGAGTACACCCGGGAGGAGTTAGAGGAATTCTGCAGAGAGAGGGGGATACCAATAGTGGGTAACATCCTCAGAAAGCTTTTCCTTTATGAAGCACTCCTTAGGGGAGAACCCTTAGCGTGTGGCAGGGACCTGTCTGATTATCCCTCTGCATACCAAAGTGGTGGTTTTGAGATAGGGCCTGAAGAGTCTGAAGAGGAGGAAGAAAATGACAGGGCAGGGACGCCAGTAGAGAGTGAGGACCCCATAGATAGGGAGTCCCTTGCTGGGTCCGGTGCCAGGGGGAGTGCCACATCCCTTTCTCTGTCCCCAGAGGAGTGGGTGGATAGGAGGGAAGAAGGGGAGCATCAGCTGGCTTTAGAGAAGCTCCAGAAGGATAGCCATGAGAACATGGAGGCTCAGAAATTGGAGTTAGAGAATAGGAAGTTAGCCTTAGAGGAGGAAAAGGCCTTGTTGGCCCAGGAGTTGAGTCTCAAGGCGTTGGGCCTTGAAGAGAAAAAGCTAGAGACTGAGAGGGTCTTAGCGCAGGAGAGGATGGCGGAGGCAGAGAGGGCCTTTGTCAGGGAGAAACTAGCTCTGGAGGGTAGATTATCCCCTGAGTACAGTTTTAGTTGTCTGGATTCACCAATGAGGGTGGGGTCCAGTGGTGGCAGCAATATGGAGTCCAGTGCAGGAAGTCCCACTCCCAGATCCCAGAGTATGGTGCCTAGTTCCCAGGAAGAGGGGTACAGGTTGAGGTTTAGGGGCAGTAGAAAACTGTCTCGCCAGTCTTGGGGGGAGTTTGTGGATGTGTGTTGTGATGCACTGGAGGATTGGGTGATGGGTAGCACGGCAAATGATTGTGAAGGGCTGTTCAATCTGGTTGTCAGAGAGCACATGTTCAGTAATTGTTTTCTGGGGTTGAGCCAACACCTGTTGGAGTGTGAGTTCTCTGATCCCAGGGAGCTTGCACAGGAGGCAGACCTCTGGGTGGTTACTAGAGGTTCTGAAGAGGCATTGGGGAGTGACCCTAAGAGGAGTGGGTCAGGTGTCTTCCAGCCCAGAGTGGTGGAAGAGGTTCAGAGTAGCCCAGCTAGGTCCCGTTGTAGTGGGAGGGTTGTAGGGCCTCACGTCCTGTCTTCGAGGAGAGGGAGTGAGACTGGGATGCGTCCCGATAGTGCCCAACCTCAGTCTCAGGGCCTGGATGGTTCCTTAAGGGAACACCAGGTAGGGAGCCTAAGCTGTACTAGTAGTCCATTTGAGGGGATCTCCTAGTGTCAGGAGAACGTGGAGTGTCTGTAATCAGGCCTCCATCAGTTCTGGTGTCTGGCAGTGCCACTCCTAAGTGGAGGGTGCAGAAGTCCAGATTGAGGGGTGAGAGGGGGAGAGAGTCCCCAGTGGAAGAACCAGTGGGTCAGGGGCCAGCCAGGAGGGATGAGTCTCCTAGGAGTGACCATGGTGGTCTGCATCTCAAAGGCAACTGGAGAGGTAAAACTAGCCTTACAACTATAGGAATCCTCAAAGGACATTTACCTTCAGCGAAATAGATCTGGGAATAGCAAAATAAAAATTATAACATATCTAGGCTCTTCATGTCATTGTGTGTTATGAACATTACATGTATTCCACCAACTGCTCCAGGACTGGGAACTCGATTGTGGAATTGAGTGCCAGACCAACTCTGAATGTATCCACCTCTAAATTGCAAAAATATCAGTAGACCAAATTTCAACAAATCCAATGAGAACAAATATGACAATGATGAACAAGAAGTGAGATTCACAAACCAGTAATACAGTATGCGTCCTCTGTCCAACTTACAAAGTTCCTTTTCCATACATAAATCTGTCAAGTCCAACCAGCTGGTCATAGATGTCATAATTGTAGGGTATGTCTTCTGGTCCATTAACAAAATATGATTGTGGACCTTACGCCAGGAACTGTTGTTGTGTCAGTTTGATAGACGTTGCTACTAGGCAGTGGGGCCATAATAAGTTGAATATGGGATCACTCATTATAATTTGTGGTAGACACGTCTGCAACGGTAGTGCCCACACTGCTTGTGCTCATCCTTTGTGCCTCAAATTGAGTGCTTCACATGTGGCAGCCGGTATGTAAAGTTGCAAACACACTTAGCATTGTAGGTCCAATGATGTCCTCCCAGAGTCCAAGACACACATTGACTTCTGCTACAAGGTTGCCTGTGACATCTGGTCGGGGACCACACACTAGGCAGGTGCGGGGCCATGGTAAGGAAACTCAGGAACAATGAACCTGAATGCCCATGCCCATGAATGTACCTCTAATATCTGCTGTATGTTGTATGTGTATCACATAACTGTTTTCCTGCATCACAATATGCCTCCATATGGCATTGAAACATATACCAGGTCACACCATGGTGGCTAGTGAAAGGATGTCACAAAACAAATGACAAGTGAGTGTAGAATGGACATAAAAATAGTATATAGTGTCACATGAAGTGTACTAGACACAACTGGATTGTAAATCAATGATATGATAACTCAGTAGCAGAATGATGCTTGCAATGATGCCAGTTCTGTACATTTGTGATGGATGTATGGGCTGCCAAGGTGAATCATCAGGAAGTCACAGCCCAAGATCTCGTGGCTGAAAGGCCAAAACCAAATCCAGTGTAGGCGTCAACCTTGAAAGATTCACAACTTAACCACAATGTGTTATCCTAATCAATTGTTGCACTCTGCTTGCCTCCTCTTCTACTGTGTCCACCTATATAATTGAGTGTATGGTATGTGAGGTAAGGATGTCTGCTGTACAAAACATCATCCGTTGTCAGCTTAGTTCAACCATGATGTAGGAAATGGATAATGGGAACAGATGACACTCAAATGCTGGACATAACAAATGTGTGATCTCTCAAGCCAAAATGAGCTTTGTGAATCCATTGGTAGGGAAGCACAAATGACACACAAAATGTACGTGATTATTGCACATCTCACATATGAACTCTGCTATGCAATGTTTGAACTGATGTGCAAATGTGAAACTGCTCAGCCTGTGGATGTACACTCCTTTCAACTTGTCAACACACAACATCATACTCATGAAACATATTAGTCTTAACGGTGAAGGTGTAAGCATTGCAATATGCTGGCGTCCAGATCATTTTTCCCCTCCCTTCCTATATCACTAACCTTCTCATATACGTTTGTCTGTTGATGTGTCATCTCATTGATGTCAGTGCTGTGTGCATGTAACAGCTGGCAACTGCTGCATGTCAGCAGGGGCACACATGTAAAGTCCATGAGGTAAACATGCTGCACATTGTCCAGGAATATCCATCAGTGGTCATTGACAATGACATATACATGTTAGCTCATAGCTATTATCTGGTGTACTGAAATATGGAGATGTATGTCTCAACACAGCTTTGGAGAGAATGACGCCAGTGCAGCGTACAACATCCTCCCGGGGAATGCATGACATCCTGGCTGCAGCAGTGAAACCCGCTCGCACATGTACATCAGGTAAATGTGGTGTGAAGTGTTACCCTATGTAAACCATGACAAAGATGAAAATCCCCTTCTGCAGATAACCTGCAGTTGTTGTTAACAAAGTTCCATCCATATCATAAGTGTCACATGTGCCTCTTTGTAAATTGGTAATGCAGATGATTGACATTGATGTCACTTCCCACTACAGCTGCTGGATCGGGGACCACTTTGTCAACAAAACCTACAACAGGGGGGAGCAGAAAAGGACACAAAGTTGTGGATGGAGCTGGTAAGTGTGCTTTTTGAGTGTACATCTACGTTTCACACCTCAGTGCTATTGTGTGAGCTGTTACTTGTAGGGGTACCAAAACCAGGTCACATGTGCATCATCTGTCGATGCAAAGTACAGTAGAACCAACCGTTGTGTTTCACGATATCTCATACTCGGTCAATTACTTATCCTGTTGCTACCTCTGTGTTCCAGGTGATGCTGACGATGAGGAGGAAGGACCTTCCACCAGTGTTGGGCGACGGGCAATTAGAGGTGAGAATCCACTGCTCCTCCAGGCAGTGATGTCAGCTGCAAGTCATGTGCAAGAGGAGGAGGAGGAGGAGGAACTACCTGAGGAGGATGAAGTATCGGACGATAGTGAGTGTCTGCGCATCCACTCAGGGGATGGAGAATCTGATGCCATGGACAGTAATTTTCACCGATCGCCCACATTTAGCAAGGTCTCACACCCTCCCCCAGCAAAGTGTGTCAGCCTCGTGCAATGAAAAAGGTTGCCTGTCCCCAGCATAGAGATAACCAGCCACAGTTCAGCCCCACCCCAACACAGACCTCACTCCCTCACAGCCCTCACATCCGGGACAGACATGGTGGTTACCCTACACACTCCTCCCCAGACAGTGTATCCCAGGCATTATCTGCACCATCTGAGGGAAGTACCAACCCTGCTGTGGTGCAGGCATCCCCTGGGCACCATTCACCTGTCCACAGGCTTCCACATGCCAACATCCCCCTGCTCTCGGACCTGGTGGACTCATCCATGGCCGGGCCCTGCATGGAGGGCCTGCACATGTCCGTGGTGGCCAGTGGCAGCAGGACTTCTTCCAACAGCAGGCAGATGTGAGGCAGGACAT
The DNA here is from genome assembly GCA_963921515.1 of Calotriton arnoldi. NCBI lineage: Eukaryota > Metazoa > Chordata > Amphibia > Caudata > Salamandridae > Calotriton > Calotriton arnoldi. The sequence goes on from CAWUFW010010167.1 coordinate 291,731, forward strand.
ACGTGCCATAGGGGCCACCCTGTCAGACATGTCTGAGGCCCTGCGTCAATTCCCTCAGGTGGTGGACCGACAGACCCATGTTTTGGATAGGTTGGATAGAACCTTGCAAGACATGTCCAGGAATATCAGAGACATGATATCTTTCCAAAGGGAAGAGAGTGTAAGACACCATTCCTTGGCCATGAAGATGATGGACGGCATGATGACAGTGTTCCAAAGTCTACCTTCACGGGCAATGCAGGGAGGGGAGCCATCACATATGCCTACAGCACATCACACCCACACACCTGTTCCACAAACTGCACAGGACCACAGCATGGGTACACATCCACCACCGCCCCCATCCAGCCCCCATGCAAATCCACCACCACCCCCTGAACAGGCACTACCACCACCTGCACAACAACACCCTGTCCATACACATACACCAAGTGTACAGACACAATCCGCCCCTGCACATGGACTTCACCCTGTACAGGCACATGCCGGAGACCAACCTGCACCTCGGCGTCAACCCAGACTTAATCCCTCACAGCGATCATCACCCCGGAAATTGCGAAGTCAAAAGCACAATCCCCAGTGACCACATCCCAGGAACTTGGTGTCCAGTGTGAATATGTTTAAATAAAAAAATATCAGATCCCAAGTAAAATCTCTGTTGTGTATCATGTCCTGATAGACTAATGTTCACCAAGTGAGTTGGCGTAGAGATGAGAGGATGTATGTGTGTGTGTGTGTGTGACACATCTGCAAGTTGAACCCCATCATGGCAGCAAGCCCTCATGTGCAGAGCAGATGAGTACCCAAATACCTTGGCATTTTTTGTACAAGACATTCACAATGAAGCAAAACAAGATAGACAATGTATGAATAAAAATAAGTGTTTAAAGGACAAATATGTAAGGATAGAAATAAAACAACAGTCCGTCTGGAAGGGAGAAAGGAAAACAAATGATGTCCTTACTGCAGAAGGAGACGGGAACTTGGATTGGGGTGGAGCAACATAAATATAACACGTCAGGGAGCGTCAGGGAAACCAGTCTATTTACAAGGGGAAAAGTAAATCATTGTCCAAAAACAGAGTGTCTGTCAAACTGTTCACTTGTCCTTCTGGTCATCCTCTAGGACCACAATGTCCAGATCCTGTGAATCACATGCCTGCTCCTGGCTGGCCGGTGCATGGACAGGCACCACACGGGGTCGGGATACATGAGGAGTTTGGGGGAAAGAGTGTGGGGCAACGGACAGGGGAGACATTGACGGTGGTGTGGGAGGGAGTTGGGACACAACAGAAGACATGACTGCACTCAGGAAGTGAAACCGGCAGTGAGGGTGGCCAGAGCACGTACAATTTCCTCTCGCATCAGGCGCACCTCTAGACACAGTTGCAGCAAGATGCAAGAGGACATGTCTGGCTGACCCTCACATGCCCATATCAAGTCCTCTGGTACAGCCGCAGACGGAACAACAGAGGGAGGGTTTTGGGTCGCACGTGGGGGGTGTGGTGCCTCAGGTTCGGAGTCAATGTGGGTGTCGACCTGGCAGCTAAGATGAGGGGGACAGATTGCAGAGGATGGGGGCCTCAGGAGTTAGGGAGGGGCTGAAGGCAGGACCAGGTTGCATAGTGGCCTGCCCTGTGGACACCTCGGAATAAATATGTTCGGCATGGTCTGTGGGTGAGTGGCTCTCCACCCTAGCCTGGCCAGAGGTGTCCAGTTCATCACCCCCCCTTCACTGTCCTCAGCCTCCACCCGGTCTGTGGCACCAGAGTTGTCCTCATGGTCAGTCCGGGTGGGCGCAATCCCCATGCCTGCTGATGTTGAGGGTCCCGCCTCATCGTCCTCTTCCTCAGTACTGGGAAGAGGTCGTAGCCGCCGGCGCACCACAGATGTCCTGCTCCGAACCCGGTCCTCTTGGCCAGCTGAGTCCACTGAAATGTGAGACAAATCATTATGTAGTTGGTGTACACATCAGGTTAAGACACATATCAAGCGTAACGACCGCTGTGGCACTAAGCGACCTCAAGATTAATATCTCTGGTCCAAATCTTCTCCCCTTAAGCAAAGTGTATCAGGCAAAAGTTATACCACCAATCAGTTATGTAAGCGAAGCTATGCGAGGGAGAGAAACTGAAAATCTGGATCGTACAATAATGAGAGCAATTCAAATGCAATTTTGGCCTACCAGGATACACATCCCCCACACAATGAAGTCTGGAGCTCGGGATACAAAGGCAAGAGCTTGCCAGCAAAGGGCCGTTCATCAAAAGTTGGATCAAATTCAAAAGGGGTCCACCTGACACACTAAACATGCATCTGTGTGAAGAACTGAACAGTAAGGTGGCATGTCCAGCCCAACGCTACTTGGACAACTCACTTAATCAACTGGGACTGCAGGAACTTTGGTAGCTACCAGCGACCATCCACAGCTTAAAAAAATAGTAAATGATGTGATCACAAAAGAATCACTCATACAGGACAAAGCTGCCCTGACAGAGCGCATCATGGCTGGGTCACCTTGCAGACTAACAGCAAGGCAGCACCGCAAGCCTATCTTCTTACCAGCTTTTCCAGTGCAACAAATGAGAAATTCCTGAGATTCCGCCTAGTCATACTACCATCTGCATATCACATGCCGCTCTGGCTACGCCCACAGATTCCAGCAATCTGCAGACTCTGCGGGGAGGGGAAGGAGGATATAGTGCACCTGCTGACTATTTGCAAGGCCCTAAAAGGGAATGACGGATCTTGCTAAGACCCCTCTTCAATACGACATCCATTAGAACTTGCAGACAAGCAGTGTTAGCATCCTTTTCTGGCGAGGATGTTCAACTAACCTGCCGGCTGGTAAAATACCTATCCGATGCAGTAACTACCATAAAAAGGCAGGCCATCCAGTTAGCAGACTGCACTACAGCTGAACGGACTATGGTTCTTTGAAGGAATTCTTATTAGTCACTGCCTGTGCTGCTGCCCTATACGGGTATATTAGCATGTCAAGATTGGTACTTCACGCATCTTAAAGAACTGAGCAGGCGCAGCAAATGGGAACGTTGATTAATGTCAAAGACTGGCACACCATGCACTTTCAGGGTTTTGCACCAGGCAGAAAGCCCTCTTCAACTCCCTTTTATGATGCTCAAATCACCCTCCTCCAACACCCAAAGTCACATTATCCTACTGTAAGTCCTTGTATATATCATAGCATGTATTATCCAACAATCTCCAATTAACGCACTGTTTCCTACCCTACTGTGACATATCTGGAAAACAGTATTCTCAGCACTTTACTCTGCTGCTAGTTAGGCTGAATACTGACGTCCCTCAACAACACATTGCAGATGCCTAGCACTTTCCACTTTCTATCTGCACGAAGCAACTTATCCATCTCTGCCCCTCCACTCTAACTCGCTGCCTGGCACTAGACCAACGTAGCCAGGTAACCTACGCTGCCTTTTAAAGCATGCAGTGCTCCCTTGTCTCTCTCCATAGCAAGTTCACAGCCATAGCCGCCCAGCTCTCAGCTCCCCCAAGCACCCCATGGCCCTACATGTACATCGCTTTACTACACAGTAAAACCTCAGCAAGCAAGTGACCAGTATTTCTTTTTTGCCGTTAGACAAGTAGAACACTATTGACTTTAACAAGAATCAAGCAGAGGCAACAACTGCTGCCTTGCACTCTGCACTTTATAATTTTCTTTTTCAGCTGTTTTACATCACTTGTGGGCCACATATTATTGACATTTTATGTTGTTTTAATACTGATCTGTTTTAAGTCATAGAAAATGCCAAATAATGTAATGCATGATTGTAAAGGTGTTAATTAACTGTACAATATAATCAACTTCAACTTCATACACATATCAAGATGAGCCAAGGTCAGACTTTGTTCTCCTCTGATCACACTATCGAGTTGTGTGTGTTTACAAACTTAAATTACGTGCATGTTCACTGTCATCTCCTGATTTGAGTCTGACATGGACACCTCACAAGATCATTGGTGGTTAGCACGTCTGTACTGCCAACCCTCAGTTATGGCATTGTTGTGACCTGTGTGTCCTGTCACTGCGACATGTGCAGGTTCTACAACACTGTCCACTAAAGGAGCTCAGAGAGAGTCCAGATGAAATTGGAAAAAGCCTGTGATATGGAGTGTCTGCACTTTCACGTCTGGACATATGTTATCTGCTGTGTAGTATTGGATGGGACAACACTAAGGCCGATTGGGGGTAACACATCCATTTAGGGTCTGGGCAAATATGTTTGTTAAGTTGTGAGTCTGAGCTTATGATATCCTCTCTCACAAGCTGACAATCCACTGCCACATATTGCCTTTGGAGGTTGAGCAGGTAGTGCTGTGCACTGATGAACAGTAGTGGCTCGTTGTTAGAGCGACCTGTACATGGGAAATGGCATTCAAGCTCCTGGGGGTACGACGTGTGTCTGTGGACACACTTGTCTAGATTTGCAACACTTATGAGTGTGGCAAGGCTCTCAAAGTCTGTCTTGACTCAATGGCACATGATGATCTGTCTCTATCAGAACCCAAGCTCAGCAAAAGCAATGTAAGTCACAGCATACAATTCCCATTGGCCTCACAAACACACACTGGACAGTGTCTGTAACATACATCATCCAATGCACACATCAGTCATGATTCCCTTGTTTCACAGTTAGCGGTGCTGGCAGTGGAACTTTCATCAGTAATCCAAATGTGTGTCTCAAATCCACAATTGTCATGATGACACCATAAGTCCCAGGATGCACTCAGCCAAGTCCAGAAAATGGGCTACATTGAGCTTTTCGCTGCATGATGAGTGCTGCATACACACAGATTAGGAGACTGGAGGCATGGGACTCAGAATGGTACAGCTCTGTCTGCACTTGCATCATACTTCCAGACACATTTAGCCTATAATGCACTTACCATGTCTCTGCTGCTCTTGCTCCTCCAGCTGAGCATGGAGGGTCGGAAGAGCTGCACGCAGGACCCTCCTGTACAGTGGCGAGAGGCGAGGACGATGCACATGGTGCTGGGAAGACTGGCCCAGTAGCTCTTCAGCCTTGATCCGGGCCCAGCGTTTCAGGTCCTCCCAGCGCTTGCGGCATGCCCTCGATTTCCTGGTGTGCACACCCACTGTACTGCAGCGCTCACCAATTCTGGCCCACAATCTGGTCCGCGCTGCATTGCTCAGCTGTTCCTCTGGCCCCCCATATAGCTGAGGATATTTCTCTATCACCCCCTCAGATAGCATGTCCAATTCCCTTTCACTGAAAGGGGTGCTTTCTCTTCATAACCCTCAGCCATTTTGGGGGAAATGAGGTTGATGAGAGCAGCAGGATGTCACAGGATCTTATCGGTGAGAGAGGATGACTCATATTGAACACTAAATGTCTGTCATCAACTTTCTGTGATGTATTTCCTGTCCCCCACTTCCTGTATGTGATTTCCTATATGAAAATTATGCTTCTGGTCAAATTTCGGAGTTTACGGCCCAAAAACGGACTTTCCGCATGCGCAGAGTACGCAACGCTATCGCAAAGTACTCTGCGCATGCGCAGAGTACGCAACGCTATCGCAAAGTACTCTGCGCATGCGCACAGTATGCTACGCTATCGCAGATTACGCTGCGCATGTGCAGCGTACGCTGCGCATGCGGAAATTGCGTTTTCGGGCCGTAAACTCCAAAAACTACCCAGAACCCAAATTTTCATTTAGGAAATCACATACAGGAAGTGGGAGACAGGAAATACATCACAGGAAGTAGTTGTCAGCCATTTTGTGTTCATTCTGAGTCATCCACAACCACAGAACAAATCCACTGCCATCCTATTATTCTGTAGCAGATAAAAATTTAATGACTGTGTAAGATGAATTCTTACACATGAAACAAAAGGGAGAACAGACCATGTAATGAGATTTGGGCTGGGACAAGGGGGGGAGGGGGGCTGGCACAACATCACACCCCACTTTACTTCTCAAATGCTTTGCATTATGGTACATGTAGTTCATAATTAGTGATCAACACAAGAGTTGTCTGTTGTGTTACAGTGTATTAGGGGTAGCAGTGCTGTACTTCCCAGACACATAGTGGCATATTCAGCCACAACATCATCACTCACGTTGTGGGACCAACATACTTGGTGTATGCTAATCATTTGGGGGACAACTATCACAAATCCTATAGTCATGCACTTTTTACATACAGACTCCCATTGTCAAAAGGTACAGGAGGGTCTCTCAGAACATGTACATCTCATCCTCAGAGTCAATAGACTCCTTGTGAAATCCACTACACTGATTGCTGACATTGGCACATGACCTGAAGCACGGTCAATCTTTTGACTCATGTCAACAGTTGTGGCTGACATACAGTTAGTGTGGTTTGCAAAGTTGTCTCAGGATGGATTTTTTGGACAGAGTGGTAAATATCCATTTTTCATCATTGACAACAGACAGCAAACCACATCTTGTCCATGACACATCAGGTTGCTCACGTGAAAACGTGGCAACCAGCTGATCACGGACTTGCATACCCTGACCTCGGTTATGTGCAATGGCCCGGTTGCCCGGATTCAGAGCTAGCCGAGGTTCAAGAGGTATCTGTAAGCCATGTGTTAAAGCAATATTGTGCAACACACAACAGGCCATAATGATCTTGCACACAACTTCAGGGGAGTACGTCAGCACACCCCCTGTACGGCCGAGACATCTGAAACGCGACTTCAACAGACCAAAAGTGCGCTCTATGATGGCTCGAGTTCGTATGTGTGCCCGATTGTACCTACGCTGAGGTACAGTGGTTGGATGTCTGTACGGTGTGAGGAGTTGAGGGGAGAGTGCATAGCCAGCATCGCCTAAGGAGGGAAGATAGGGCAACAGGTTACATTTCCAAATGAAATTTGAACAGAACATGATCTTTACTTAGTACATGCAGTGTCTGTTGCGACCGTCTTTGTGGCTTGGTGATTCTTATTGTAGAATGGTTGTTGATATAAGGTGGCATTCATTCATTACTGGGCTTCTTGACAGGCCCCTTGTGCCACCAGTGCGTCACTTTTCATATGTGATACAGTGACGTACTGGCAGCGCAAGGGTATTGTAACTGAGCCCTTTCATAAGCACACATCACTCTTTTTTAGTACTTGGTACTTACCCAGTAACCACATGTTGCCATATTCTCCCGCAGCCAACCAACGGGCAAGAGGTGACATACGGAATGCGAAGCTGTCATGGGTACTGCCTGGAAACGCTGCATGCACATCTGAGAATCTCCCACTGGCATCACAGACAGCCTGCACATTGATGGAATACCATCGGTGTCTGTTGCAGTATATGTGAGCAATGTGGCAGGGTGGCTGAAGGGCCACATGGGTACAGTCAATTGCACCCAGCACATGTGGGAAGCCGGAGATGCCAAAAAATTCCCTAGCTGCCCTTTGTCTGCTGGCCGGTGTATGGGGCATTCGTATGTGAAGGTGGGCTCTAGAATTGATGCAGCGCAGTACCTGATGCAGGCACCGGGACTGGCTAGCCTGGGAGATGCCCACAACATCACTGGTGACCCTTTGGAATGACCCCGCAGCGAAAAAATGGAGGGCAGAAAGGACCTTCAGATAGGCTGGGATGGCATGGGAGCAGCATGTAGGTGAGTCAAGTTCCTCCTCCCAATCACATACCATCTCCAAGATGACTTCTGGAGGGAAGCGGTATCTGGCCCTTACTTCTTGAGTGGACATCCCAAATATGTTGATCCTCTGTCTGAAGATCCTCTCTCTCCTCCTCCTCCTCCTCAAGTCTTCTTTCTGCATGGCAAGGGGCAGAGCAACTAATATATTCAGCGACATGTTGAAAGTGTTTCTGTGTGTCTGCTCTGCTTTCATATGTGCAGCAGGGCTGGTATTGGCTGCAGTGTGTCAGATGATTCATCATGGGGGATGGTAGGCAGTTGGACAGGTGTATGGAATTGAGGTAATGCTCAAATGGCTGATAGGCGGATATTCCGGCCCGGAGGCGGAGATTCCGGGCCAGAGGCGGAGATTCCGGGCCGGAGGCGGAGATTCCGCCATTGTGCCGGAATCTCCGCCAGTGGGCCGGAAATTCCGGCCCGGGTGCGGACATAAAGTTAGGATGTGTAAGTTCATTCTGTGAATACCCATATGTGTAAGTTCATTCTGTGAATACCCATATGTGTAAGTTCATTCTGTGAATACCCATATGTGTAAGTTCAATCTGTGAATACCCAAATGTGTAAGTTCATTCTGTGAATACCAAAATTGTTGTAAGTTTAGGATTTTGACGTAAGTTAGTTCTGTGAATCAGGCCCATATACTTCTGCAGTACCAGAAGCTTTTGTACAATTTTAGAAGATGCATAACTGGTTCTGTACAGACCATCGACTTCACCCATAATACACCAAACTTTCACTCACAACTCACTGAAGTTGACACATTCACCTAACAGGGCATACCCATTCACACTACTGTTTGCACATCTTTACAAGTTGAAACACAATCCTGTCGATTGAGGCAATATAAGAACCATTTAAAAACCCAACTCGGGGTAGCAAAAGAAGTGTGATGCCATGCCAATGAACTCCATGAAAAAGCAAATAACATAACATCACATAACATAATATGAAATAACATAACAAAACACAACATGTCATAACGTAGCATAACGCAAAATAACAAACCAAGGACCATTGGAAATTGCGAGTCGCAAATTGTCACAAATTGCGAGTCGCAGTTTCCAATGTACAACAGTGTCTGAGACACTGTTAGCGAATCCCAATGGGGTTGCAAATTGCATGCCTCATGAATATTAATGAAGCTGTCGCAATTTGCGACCCAATTGGGAATGGCGGGCACTCCCAGGGATGGTGGCCTGCTGGGGTCAGCAGACCTCCATGTCCGGGACTGCTTTTAAATAAAGCAGTTTCTTTTTTTAAATGTAGCCCATTTTCCTTAAAGTAAAACAAGATGCATTTAAAAAAAAAATTAAATTAACTTTTCATTTTCATTTTTAAAGGGCAGGCAGTGGTCCCGGGGACCACAGCCTGCCTTTAAAAAATAGTTTTGCATGCATTTGCAAAGGGGACCACTGCAGCACCAACACGGCAAAAAGCACATGGCTATTGCACTTATACAGCAATTGCCTCCCCCGTCCTGGCAGCATTTCTACTTTTATCCACTGTTGTGCCATGGAGGGTTACTCACATCAGGCATTTTATCCATTTCTGTACAGATTTTCAATTGGACGATTGCTGGCCTCTACTATTGATACCTTTTATCTACCAGCCACTAGACAGAGGTTACTAACTCTTCCCCTATGGGTGAGCAGCACTGTGCCTCCTGGGTCCCCTCTGGGACTTGTAAGTAACTGGCCTAAACGTTGCAGCTGCCGCTAATTGCGGTGCAGCTGTGCAGAGACTGTGGCCACTGGCACTCACTGTGCCTCTCCGGTCCCACTCAGGGACTCCACAACAAAATGCCCATAACGTTGCATCTGCCCACTCTCTCTCTCGCGGTGCTGCTGGAGAATTCGGCTTGGCACCACTGTGCCTTCTGAGTCCCACTCCGGGACTTCTAAAATGAAATAGCCCCCAAGTCCCACTCCGTGACTTCTAAAATGAAATGGCTCCCGTGTTGCAGCTGCCCACTGGCCTGCGGGGCAGCTGTGAACACCACCAAGCACTGGCACTACTGTGCCTTGGGAGCCCCCCTCGGGGACTCCTCCGGATGCTCTCGCACCATGAACAAAACCAAAGCGCAGCCCCACTCACCGGGGCTGTCGGGGGACTCCTCCAGTCCTCTCCTCGGGCAGGGAAGGCACCGACAATGTGCCTCGGCACTCCCTGCGTGACCGAAACCCCTCCTGCCCTCTCGACGCTGAAGGCGACTCCGCGGGGCTCCTTCTGGGCAGCGGGCGGGGCTGTCACAGCTCACGAGAGCCCCGCGCAGACTTTCCGGTCACGACTCTGCCTCTTCTCGCGTCGCCGGGACACTTCCTGGACTTCCCTCGGTACCACGCGGCAGGCCCCGCCCGCCGTCAGGCGGACTTTGCATGGCTTCCGGGTCGGGCCGGCATTCTCTCTCAGCGGCTCGGGCCGCGGTGGTGATTTCGGTGATTCCTTCGTACGGGGGCAATACAGGGTAGGCTCCCATTTTAAATAAGTACAAACGCGGGGTGGGCTCCCGCTTGGCTTCCCTGAAACGCGGGGCTCTCCCTGGCACACGGATGCCCCACCTGGAATGTGGACTCTTCCCTGAGGCACAGAAACGTGGGGTGGGCTCCCACTCACCTCCAGTCAGCAAAAACATGCGGGGTGGGCTCCCGCCGATCTTGGCAGAACGCAGGGTAGGCTCCCGCTAGAGAGAACAGCGCAGGGGGAATCCCACATGCCGGGATTCCCTCAGGGCACGTGCCAGCCCTGCGCTGCCAGGCCAGACGCTTCCCACGCTGTGCAGGGGAATTCCCAGGTCGCAGCCCAGCGCTACAAATAAAACAGAAGTGCTCCACGAGGCGCTAGGTCCTCTCCAGTCCAAGGGGCATAGCTGGGCCCAGGGAGGCCAACACACAGGGCCCTCCAGCAGGGAGGCAAGGCCTCGTGGCGGTTCCTCCTGGGCCCCAGCAGCAGCAAGCCCCCAAAGGTCCAGGAACAGCACCCAAGCACAGAACAGAACATTTTCATGGGGCCACAGCCCCTATATTTATATTACACCATCTCTTTGTCTGCAGTACAGGGCATGGGGAACCAGATGCAACTGATTCAGGGGGGAATTGGAGCACTTTGTTTTACAAGCTCCTCTTCCCCTTTGTCAGGTGGGGGCTAGGTGATCAGACACACCACAGGGGGCGGAGCCAGCATTGTACAGGCTGGGCACAGTCCTATTCAGAGTCAGGGGATTACTCCTCCCACTACTCCCAACGCAGGTGTACCATTCAGCCTAGTGCTGACTCACCCTGCCCCTCTTGGAGCCACACACACCTCCCAGCCCCTGTCACTCACAAGCCAGACATGCAATTCACATCAGGCAGGCAGACACATAGCACACAGAAATGCCAACTTCTAAAAGTGGCATTTCTAAAATAGTTATAATAAATCTGTGCACACCATTGCGCAGCATTTATTATGACAATTCCAAATAAATTAACTTGACCACGCTGCGCCTCCCATATCAGGAATTACCACTGAAACACTTATCAGGGAATTCCCAATGCATTCCTATGTTAGGGCAGCCCCACAGTAGTGAGAAACCAAAATGGCTGTTTGTCACTACCAGGACATGTCACACACTTAATGTACATGTCCTATCTTTTACCTACAATGCACCCTGCCCATAGGGCTAGCTAGGGCCTACCTTAGGGGTGACTGACATGCAGTAAAAGGGGGGTCACGGACATGGCACACACTTTAGGTGCCATGTCACAGCTGTAGTAACACTGCGCGCACAGGCCCTGCAATGGCAGAGGCCTGAGATAGGTTTGAAAGGCTAATTTGGTGGGTGGCGCAATTAGCGCTGCAAGCCCACCAGTAGCATTTAATTTACCAGCCCTGGGTATAGGAGATACCACTGTACAAGGGACTGACACGTAAATTAAATAGGCCAAACAGGTGTAGACCAATCTTACCATATTTAACACAGAGAGCACACACACTTTACACTGGACAGCAGTGCTAAAGTGCCCAGAGGCCTAAAACCACCCACACCATGTCAGAAAAAAGCCTAGGAGAAAGGCAAAAAGTTTAGGGATGACCCTGCAAAGGGCCAAGTCCAACACAACCCCCTTCCAGCCAAAACGCAGGGTAGACCAATCACCACCTTGATGGGCTTCCCCGCCCTCGGCGATAGAACACGGATGCGGGCCCGCAACTGCAGGGACACCCTCCAGTTCTACGCCACTCTGACCCCACGTGGTTCCCTCTGTCAAAGCTCTCAGGACCAACTAGGCTACCCCACTGGTACTCCCTAGCTGTCCACGGCCAGGACCAGGCCCTAGGCCACCCAGATGTCACTGGTCCTTGCCAATCCACAGAGTGGGGGGCAGTAACCCCTGGCACATAGTAACCATTCTCCTTTCTTCCTCTCATCAGTGCAGTTCCAAACTGCCACTGATCCTCCAACCTAGGGTCCACACCCTCAGGCTGACCAGAAGTCACGGGAGAGGCTCTCCTCCCCCTACCTCTTCTTCTGGGGTTCCGTACCCTCCTCTTTGGAGAGGAACCCTCAGAACACAACTCTCCAACCAGCTGAAACTCCCTAACAGGAGGCCAGCTCACTCAGACCCTCGGAGACTCTTGTCTTCAGAAAAACAAAGCACACAGCACAGTTCCTCTTCAAGCAGGGGGGACACAGCACACAGCAAAGTCCCTTAGTCCTCCTCCTCAGCAGAAACAGCAAACTGTAGGTCAGCCCCCAGACACACAGCAATGGCGGCACTTTTCCTAAGTCTATTCAGCTGTTCTCTTTGGCAGGGATTCCCCCTCGATCACGAAGTTTCCAAGTCTCCCAACCTAGGGTCTAAACCCTCAGGTTGCACCAGGGTCAGAGGCGAGGGCTCCCTCCCTCTGCACCCCCTTCCAAAGTTCTGCACCCTCCCACCTTGGAGCGGTACCCCTGGAAGCCAAAACTAGTCAGGTCACTGATTACAGATGTCCTTCCCTCCAGGTCAGACTGAACCTGAACCTGGCCTCCAAACCTTGGGGCTGAACCCCGCGGCTTAGCACTTGCCTGGCACGCCAGGACTTCTGGGGACTCACACAGTATCCCCCCGAGGGTAACACATGACTAATGTGTTGTGTGACAGTCTGCCTGGCGCAGATCTCCCGACCCCTGTCCATCTGACAGTGCGCGAAGATCCCCCAGGACAGAAGTGGTGTCGCCATGGTCACTTCTAGGAGACTCAGCCCTTCTGGCTGGTCCCTGACCCACTGGTTCTCCCACTGGGGAACACATCCCCCTCTCACCCCTCACTCTGGACTTCTGCACCCTCCCAACTGGAGCGGCACCGCCAGACACCAGAACCGCTGGCGCTCTGATTACAGACACTCTACGTTCTCCTGACACTAGGAGATCCTCCTCAAATGGCCTACAAGTACAGCCTAGGCCCCCGACCTGGCGCTCCCTTAGGGAACCCTCCAGGCCCTGAGACTGGGTTTTGGGCACCTTGGGACACACAGTCTCACACTCACTCCTTCTCCACTGAGACCAGACGTGAGCCCCTACACCCCTCCCACTACACTGGGACCGAGCTGGGCTACACTGAACCTCTTCCACCACACAGGACTGGAAGATACCCAAGCCACTACTTTTGGAATCACTCCCCAATGCCTCTTCAGACCCTCTAGCACACAGCCAGAGGTCTGCCTCCTGTGCAAGCTCCCTGGGATCAGAGCACTTACACCCCAACAGGTGTTGGCGCAACCCCGGAAAACAATTACTGAACACGTCCTCTCTGACAACCAGATTAAACAGCCCTTCAAAATAATTTGCCGTGCTAGCCAACACCCAACCTTCCAGTGCAACACAACATTCATCCACAAACCCCCCCCAAGACTGGTGAGACAGTTCCTTACTGCCCCTGAATCTCAACCTGTACCCCTCTAACTGGGAACCAGGTACCATACTCTGGGAACTGGGAATGGGACTTCCTGCACTGGACTCCATATTGCTGCCACCACTGGATCCCACCCTTACTGGTGAATCCAGACAACTCAAACTACACTCAGGGGATAACCTACCCTCCAGAGCTAGCTTTTTCTCCTCCACACTCCCTTTCTTCCCTCCTATCCACCCACACCTCTGGGGACAGGGAAAGGGATGGGGCACTGCCCCCGGCACTGGACCCAGCAAGGGGGTCCCTATGTATAGGATCCTCCCCACCTACTGGCGTCCCCGCCCTGTCATTTTCTCTCTTCTGCCACCAAAATAAAAGCGCCGAAAACACCATTTAAAAATGACACTCTTGAGGAGAAAACAAAATCAGTAAAAATAATCCCCAAACATGTGATTATCTAAATGCAGAGTTTGTAGTGCAACCAGTTGTCGCTGTGGTACTGCGCAAACGCAAGTCCTATCCTCACCGCTGACAACCAATGTTAGAAATGGGATTTCTGGTTGGCTAAGGCTTGCGCCAAAGCCAGGCAGAAACCACCACTCTAGTCATGGCAAGGGAGTTACACGCTTAAGACAACCCCTGCTCACCCCCTTGGTAGCTTGGCACGAGCAGTCAGGCTTATCCCAGAGGCAATGTGTAAAGCGTTTGCGCAACACACACACAGCAGCAACACACTAGGCACACCACAAAAGGAACTCCACACAAGGTTATATAAAAATAGCCTTTGTATTGTCATAAACACATTAGAAACATAATCACACATTTACACTGTGCCAACTGGCACTAGGCAATATTCACAGGGGTATTATATACAGGACCAGGCCAATCGGGCCACGGTCAGAACCAACAGAACAGGTAAGTAAATATAAACCACAGCCAGAAACTACTGGTACAATAATGACCTAAGCATTATCACATTAGCATTAGACACCATCCTAAAATATCATAACATGACATTAGGCATATCCACATTAGGCCCAAACCTCATTAGCATAAACACATTACGCACTAGGACCTCAGCAGCCCAAACACATTAGGCAATAATCATGGTGCATAAATCACATTTGTCCTAGGCATCACATTAATGACGTGGGGCAATAAATCATCAACATAGCCACATTACGCCATAGGCATCATAAGCCTAAACAGGGCACCACAGTACCACAGCACCTTAGGCATAACCCACATTATGCATCACATCACAGTAGGGCCCACCTCAGAAACTGACCCCAGGTCAACTGGCCTCCCTCTGCGCTCAAATGCCCTGCATCCCGCAAAGTCAGGGCTCTGAGGGGGACCTCGCAAAGGGCCCCCTGGCTGCCTCAGCAGAAAACATAAAGTGCGCAAGTGCACTGGCACCACTGTGCCTCCTGGGTCCCCACTGGGACTTGTAAGCAACTGGCCTAAACGTTGCAGCTGCCGCTAATTGCGGTGCAGCTGTGCAGAGACTGTGGCCACTGGCACTCACTGTGCCTCTCCGGTCCCACTCAGGGACTCCACAACAATATGCCCATAACGTTGCAGCTGCCCGCTCTCTCTCTTGCGGTGCAGCTGGAGAATTTGACTTGGCACCACTGTGCCTTCTGAGTCCCACTCTGGGACTTCTAAAATGAAATGGCCCCCAAGTCCCACTCCGAGACTTCTAAAATGGAATGGCTCCCGTGTTGCAGCTGCCCACTGGCCTGCGGGACAGCTGTGAACACCACCAAGCACTGGCACTACTGTACCTTGGGAGCCCCCCTCAGGGACTCCTCTGGGTGCAATCGCACCATGTACAAAACCAAAGCGCAGCCCCACTCACCGGGGCTGTCGGGGGACTCTTCCAGTCCTCTCCTCGGGCAGGGAAGGCACCGACAATGTGCCCCGGCAGTCCCTGACCGACCGAAACCCCTCCTGCCCTCTCGACGCTGAAGGCGACTCCGCAGGGCTCCTTCTGGGCAGCGGGCGGGACTCTCACAGCTCACGAGAGCCCCACGCAGACTTGCTGGTCACGACTCTGCCTCTTCTCGCGTCGCCGGGACACTTCCTGGTCTTCCCTCGGTGCCACGCGGCAGGCCCCGCCCACCGTCAGGCGGACTCTGCCTGGCTTCCGGGTCGGGCCAGCACTCTCTCTCGGCAGCTCAGGCCGCGGTGGTGATTTCGGTGATTCCTTCGTACGGGGTAGGCTCCCGTTTTAAATAAGTACAAACGCGGGATTGGGCTTCCCTGAAACGCGGGGCTCTCCCTGGCGCACGGGAGCCCTGCCTGGAATGTGGACTCTTCCCTGAGGAACAGAAACAATGGGTGGGCTCCCACTCACCTACGGTCAGCGAAAACATGCGGGGTGGGCTCCCGCAGATCTTGGCAGAACGCGGGGTAGGCTCCCGCTAGAGAGAACAGCGCAGGGGGAATCCCACATGCCGGGATTCCCTCAGGGCACGTCACAGCCCTGCGCTGCCAGGCCACATGCTCCCCACGCTGTGCAGGGGAATTCCCAGGTCGCAGCCCAGCACTGCAAATAAAATAGAAGCGCTCCAAGAGGCGCTAGGTCCTCTCCAGTCCAAGGGGCATAGCTGGGCCCAGGGAGGCCAGCACACAGGACCCTCCAGCAGGGAGGCAAGCCCTCGTGGCGGTTCCTCCTGGGCCCCAGCAGCAGCAAGCCCCCAAAGGTCCAGGAACAGCACCCAAGCACAGAACAGAACATTTTCATGGGGTCACAACCCATATATTTATATTACACCATCTCTTTGTCTGCAGTACAGGGCATGGGGAACCAGATGCAACTGGTTCAGGGGGGAATTGGAGCACTTTGTTTTCCAAGCTCCTCTTCCCCTTTGTCAGGTGGGGGCTAGGTGATCAGACACACCACAGGGGGCGGAGCCAGCATTGTACAGGCTGGGCACAGTCCTATTCAGAGTCAGGGGATTACTCCTCCCACTACTCCCAACCCAGGTGTCCCATTCAGCCTAGTGCTGACTCACCCTGCCCCTCCTGGAGACACACACACGTCCCAGCCCCTGTCACTCACAAGCCAGACATGCAATTCACATCAGGGTGACAGACACATAGCACACAGAAATGCCAACTTCTAAAAGTGGCATTTCTAAAATAGTTATAATAAATCTGCGCACACCATTGCGCAGCATTTATTATGACAATTCCAAATATACTAAACTTGACCACGCTGCGCCTCCCATATCAGGAATTATCACTGAAACACTTATCAGGGAATCCCCAATGCATTCCTATGGGAGGGCAGCCCAACAGTAGTGAGAAACCAAATTGGCTGTTTGTCACTACCAGGACATGTCACACACTTAAGGTACATGTCCTATCTTTTACCTACAATGCACCCTGCCCATAGGGCTAGCTAGGGCCTACCTTAGGGGTGACTGACATGCAGTAAAAGGGGGGTCACGGACATGGCACACACTTTAGGTGCCATGTCACAGCGGCAGTAACACTGCGCGCACAGGCCCTGCAATGGCAGAGGCCTGAGATAGGTTTGAAAGGTTACTTTTGTGGGTGGCGCAATTAGCGCTGCAAGCCCACCAGTAGCATTTAATTTACCAGCCCTGGGTATAGGAGATACCACTTTACAAGGGACTGACAGGTAAATTAAATAGGCCAAACAGGTGTAGACCAATCTTGCCATAATTAACACAGAGAGCACACGCACTTTACACTGGACAGCAGTGCTAAAGTGCCCAGAGGCCTAAAACCACCAACACCATGTCAGAAAAAAGGCTAGGAGAAAGGTAACAAGTTTTGGGATGACCCTGCAAAGGGCCAAGTCCAACAATAGTAAACAGATATCAACACTTTGTCCTCTTTGTAATCAAATGTATCTTGCTTTTATTACTATCCAAATTTTTGTTCACTATCCAAAGTTTTGTTTTTTGTAGGTTGGATTACACTAGTTCTGTACCTTCCAACAGAGAGGGTTGTTGTTGTCCTTTTAAATGAGGACGTATAAATAAGTATACAATGCGTAAACTGATGGCCCTACAGTTCATATTTCCAGATGATAACTCTACGGGCTTGATTACGAGTCTGGCGGTCCACAGACCGCTATACTTGTGGGGGGGGTGGCGGTGGAGGTCGCCCGACTGCCCTATTTTAATTAGCACAGTCGAACCGCCATTGCCCTGCCGCAGCCACCAGGGAACTCCCATTCCCTGGCAGTATTGCCGCTGTCAGGAGGCCGTAATATGCTTGGCGGGACAGCCGCAGCCCCATCGAGCTTATTACGAGTTTCCTCTCTGCCAGCGGTGTCATGGAGGTTCCTACTGCATGAACACTGTGGCAGAGAGGAAACAGAGGAGGTTCCTGCAGGGCCCCCTGTGCATCCTTCGCATGGGAATTTTTTACTGGATGGTGGTTACAAACCGTCAAAAGCCTTGGTTTCTAGTATTTGTGATGTAACTAATCAGGTCCCAGCAAAAACTCCTGAAAAAATTGGCCCACTTGAAAATAAGCATGAATGTATACTTTAAAATGTACTTTGTGAAACAAGTTCTGTTAGGCTATTAGGTAGATATTTACTCTATAAAATGAAATCAATGATCTATTGTACACTGGATGGTGTAGCAATTCTGATACAGGATGAAGTTTCAAAAATTAAGATAAAATTACAAAAGTCAAAAGGTCATTTATTCGCAGTGCTTACAAAAGTCAAAAGGCCATTTATTCCCAGTGCTTACAAGAAAATGTTACCCTGATTTAAGCCATACAGGGATTTTATAGGCAGAGAATCATCTTTAACACACTTGCCTTTATAACAATTAAAAAATATATTTAAAGCCAGCATTTTATAGGAAAACTAATTTTATAGTAATGTGAATGGCAAATATAAAAACAAATCCAATAGTAATGATTTTTACAACAAATTTATAAGGTGCCCCTACTAAGATGTCAGAACTTTCTACTAGAGAAGGTCAGATTAAAATGGATAAATTTCAAGCACCACTTAAATTGCTCTTTCAGTCGCATATTTATTTGTACAAAACCAGAATTCTAACACAAACTTTTATAGAAAATACTTTTTTACCTCACAATTTCTATAAAAACACTTCACCATTTTGTGATTAGTAGAACACTGACTTCTGAGGTGACCACATGTACAGGACTTAAGACCAGACACTGCCACTGAGTCAGCATCCACACACTGCAACCTATTTTGTGCTTGTAAGTATTACTAATATTAAAATGATAGTAATAAAGCTATAAACACCATATTCTATTTTAACTGATTCTTTTTTACAGTGATTTGTTTAAAATCTCTGAGGGACAGAAGATTGGCACCAAGAATAACAAATTAAAGCCCATCAAGTTACTCATTCCTAATTGTGAGTTTGAAAGCAACTACTGGAGTGCCTGACTCCCTTGGTCCTCTAGCATCTCTGGGGACTGCATCCCCCACCTCACACAGTGCCAGGAGACTCACCTGCAGACTGTTGTGCAGAGGGGGCGGGCCCTCCTCCGATGCCCTGAAAAGCGATTGTGCAGTCTTGCTGTGCAGGAGAGTTTGGAAGAAACTACTGAGGTGCCTGAACCCTTGGCCCTTTATAAACTCTGGGGACTGCATCTCCCACCTCACAGAGTGCCATGAGGCTCACCTGCAGACTGTTGTGCAGGTGGGAAGGGTCTACTCCGATGTGCTAAAAAGCACTTTGCAGTCTTGTTGTGTGGGAGAGTTTGGAAGAAACTACTGGGGTGCCTGGCCCCCTTGGCACTCTAACCTCTCTGAGGTCTGCATCCTCCACCTCACTACTGGAGTGCCTGACTCCCTTGGCTCTCTAGCATCTCTGGGGACTGCATCCTCCACCTCACACAGAGCCAAGAGGCTCACCTGCAGAGTGTTGTGCAGAGGGGGCGCGGCCTCCTCTGATGTGCTGAAAAGCGCTTGTACAGTCTTGCTGTGAAGGAGAGTTTGGAAGAAACTACTGGGGTGCCTGACCACCTTGGCCATCTAACATCTCTAGGGATTGCATCCCCCACCTCACACAGCACCAGCAGGTTCACCTGCAGCGTGTTGTGCAGAGGGGACGGGGACTCCTCCGATGCACTGAAAATCGCTTGTGCAGTCCTGCTGTGCGATACACACACGAGCCACGCCATGACGAAGCCCGGGCCAAGTTCGGCCCATCCTGTACCTGTCAGAGCCCGAAGGAGGCTGGGTTGAGCCATCCCTCTTGGATCCAAGTCTTGAGCTACATCTCAGGGATCTTCTCCCTATCCTCCCTTATTTAAGCCAACTGATAGTGTTCTTTTTGTTAGTGAGCATGGGGAAGAGACAAACAACAGAGGGGCCTGTTGTTTCCACTCCCCCGACTACAACCACTTCAATTGACAGGATGCAACAGCAGGCTATGGGCGTTATTAATACTGATATTTAACTTCTGGAAAGTAGACTCTCTCTTAGCTCTATAAATGCTCCTGGACTGGAAAACAAGTCACCTGTTCCTTCCCCCCCACTGAATACTGCGGGGCAAACAACTGGGGACTCATTGCTCACTGCCAGAGGTCCAGTATCCTCACGGGGGATTGCACCGTATGGACATCCCCCAGACCACCATTGCTGTTAACTCCTCTAAGTGGGTGCTAAGCACTAGGACACTGGGGGCCATATGTACAAGGAGTGGCGATAACTATCACTAACGCTAGTTAGCGGCAGTTTCATTATCGCCGGGTACCGCTGAAAACTATCACCATGTTAGCGGGGTATTTACAAGCCGTCGCTACATGGTGATAGTTTCAGGGATCGGCGGTGAAAACTCCCGCTAACATTAGCGCGATGTTGATAGGAATTCCGGCGTTAGCAGGCGAAAACCAACGAAAGGCCCATTAGCGGCAAAAAAACTCACGTTAGTCAGCCCAACGTGAGATTTTTTTGCCTCTAATGCAAAAGATGGCCTATCAGTCGACCTCCAATAGAAAATAGGCAAAAAATCCCATGAAATGCAGAATGGAGCAGCCAGGGCCAAGTGCAGCTCATTTCAGCTACCCCCTCAAGCCACCCAACATCCAGCATGACCAGGATGATAGCCTGGATGCCTCGCTGAACCTGCATCAGTAGCCTTGATGCCCCGCTGGACCTGCGTCTGGAGCCTGGATGCCCCGCTGGACCTGCGTCTGGAGCCTGGATGCCTCGCTGGACCTGCGTCTGGAGCCTGGATGCCCCGTTGGACCTGCGCCTGGAGCCTGGATGCCCCACTGGACCTGCGTCTGGAGCCTGGATGCCTCACTGGACCTGCGTCTGTAGCCTGGATGCCCCGCTGGATCTGCGTCAGTAGCCTGGAGTGGGATGCGGAGGAGCTGTGGAGTCGATGAGCCGTGGCGGTAGACATTGAGACGCGACGATCGCCCGTACCTGGTGGTGAAGTCTGGCAGGTCGCATGGAGACATGTTTTTTTTTTTAAATATCTTTATTTGCTTTTCGTAAAATAGACAGTTTACAAATGACATCGAGACAAAATAAAAGGGAGGGGGGGAGAGGGTTGGGAGATGAATTGCTGCATGTGCACTTGTGATACATGTGAGAGGCACATAGTGCCGACTTTAGGGTGTGCCAAGTGCATTGTCCGGTATATTCGTTATCTCCATCACGTCTAATGTTCCTGCGGCCAGGGCCATACCACAGAGGTCGTGTTCAAACCACCGTATGTCCAAGTGAACTCGTATCAGTGCCTGCACAGAGTAGAAGGAATGGTGCACCTCGTCTCAGCCACACATGTCCTTGACCGCATACAGCTTTGCAAACAAGCACTAAATTACAGCAAAGTCAGATATGATTTGTGATTATCATAACTTTAACCATGAAACAGAAAACTAAACAAACAAAGAGAAAAGAAAAGAAAAAATCGTCACCACATTGCCACGCCCCGACCAAAGTGTGAACAGCGATTGCTCCTTCTATGTAACCACCCCAAGTGAGCGGAGCCTCCCGCTAGAATGATCGTCGAGAGGGTCAGTATACGTGTCTGGGCTGTGTGTGCCTGGGAAATTACTCAGGTACAGCCACTGTCCCCCGATCCTCCCCCGTTGGTCGTCCAGCCTCCTGTGAGGAGTCGCACCCTCCGTCCCCACCCGCACCCGTTAGTCTTGACAAAATGGCGTCCCAGTGCTGAGCTAAGGGGTACTTGCGGAGCCCCGCTAATTCCTCCCTATGCAGTGCTGTGCTTTCCGCTTGGGCCCATATTAATAGAGAGTTCTGTCACCGGGCCGCTGCAGGCGGGTCTGCGCGTTTCCAACATTTAGTGATTAGCCTCTTAGCTACTAATAGACCCAGGTCAATAAATCTAGAGGTGACTTTGTGTGTCTTGGGTCTAGGGTACAGGCCCAGTATGCACACCTCCCATGTCTGCGGTAGCGTCCTCTCTGTACTTGTCGCAAGCGCCAGGATGACCTCCCTCTGTAGAGAAGCGCAGAGCCACAGCATATGCAGCAAGTCTGCATTTTCTTGCAAGCAGCGGGGACATGCTGATGTAGTTATGTGAAAGTACGTGTTTATTTTATCGGGGGAGAGGTATGCCCTGTGTACAATGTATGTTTGTATAAGCCTGAATCTGGCATTGCGTGGTATGTTTGTGGGGGTGGCTAATATCCGAGCCCATTCGCTGTCTGTCCAGGGAGTGCCTCTGTCCGCCTCCCACTTCACCCGAAGCTGCGACAGCGGTTATGTAGTGTGCGTCAGCATTGCTTCCGCCAGCTAGTGAATGATATGGGATCCATTACCCATAACGTGCAGGTACTGTAGTAGTAGGTGTGTTTCGGGTTCGGCACTGACATCGCCCCACGCTGGATAGAGGTATACAGTAAAAATTGGCCTGCGGGTAGACCCACATCGTCTGCCAGACTTTCGAATGATGTTAGAGCACCCTCGACGTAAAGGTCACCTAGGGTGTGTAACTCCGCCTCATGCCAGGACGCCAGCATCCGGCCGGATATGGTTCTCCTGCCCCTCGGCATCCCCAAAAGTGGGATTGACGGGGCATAAGGGGTCACGTTCCTAATCAGGTACAAACTCCTTTTATAACAGCGATATGCCAGGGCATGACATGTTTGTGTTGGGCGTGGAGGCCTAGCAATGGGATGAAACAAGTGGGTGATCTGTGATTGAGACCATGGGGGTTGCGTGGTAGCCGTATCCTCTAGATTAGCACCCACCTGCCACCTCGTCCCCCACTGCAACTGTGCCGCCAGATAGTACAACTCCAGGTTGGGGAACGCCAACCCACCTCTGTCAGTAGGAGCGTAAAGTTTCCGGAGCACCATCTGGGGTCGACCCTTATTCCAGATGAGATCGCGGAGCAACCGCTCAAGCTCTCTGAAAGTCGCTACTGGGACATAGACCGGGAGATTGGCAAAGTAATATAGGAGTTTCTGCAACACCACCATCTTAGTGAGCACCACTCTGCCCATTACGTTCAATGGGAGATTCTTCCAGAATTGGATCTGAGCCTTAGTGGTGGATATCGCTCTAGTCAGGTTACGCTCTAGGATGTCAGTAGGGTCCCTGTAGATAAATATGGCGAGGTAACGAAATGTGGACGGGTGCCAACGGAGAGGGGAGCCGTTCATGTGAACAGTGGGGTAGGGGGTTCCGTCCCGGAAGGGTTACAATGCCGACTTAGCCCAATTCACTCGTAGGCCCAAGACGTCCGCAAAGGAGCGAAGGGTCACCGCGATAGTGGCCGGAATATCGTGTAGGTCCCGTAGGTACAGTAGTAGATCATCTGCGTATAAAGAAACTGCGTGCAGATTATCCCCCAGTTGGATGCCCCAGTCTACTCCCTCCCCACGTAGTCCCGACGCCAGTGGTTCCATAGCTAGTGAGAAAAGGAGAGGCGACAGAGGGCAGCCCTGTCTGGTGCCCCTGTGTACCCGAACACTTCCTGAAATCAGTCGGCCTGTCCGTACTCTAACAGACGGTTGAGTATATAACAATTGGACCATTTGCAGGAAGGAGTCGCCCAGGCCGTACCCCCGTAACACCGCAAATAAATATGGCCACTCGAGGGAGTCAAAGGCCTTTTCGAGATCTAGTACTAAGCAGCCAGGTCTGGGCCATATGTCAGTTGCGTAACGTTGAACCCTGAAAAGTCTCTGAATATTTAAAGCCGTGCTGCGGGTAGGGACAAAGCCGTTTTGATCGACATGTACCAAAGCCCGGACCAGTGGAGCCAGGCGGGCCGCTATAATAGATGCCAGGATCTTATAATCTGTATTGAGTAGTGCCAGCGGTCTGTATGAACCCAGTGCCTCCGGGTTTCTGTCAGGTTTGGGGAGGGAGACCAACAGTGCTTCATTTTGGGAATCAGAGAGCGTGAAGTCCGTCAGCGCTGTATTGTACACTTTTAATAATTGTGGCGCCAAGGTATCCGCATAAGCTTTGTAGAACTCCGCCGGTAGGCCATCTGGGCTAGGAGCTTTCCCCAATGCCAGTCAGCGTATACCCGCCCAGACTTCCTCCAGGACAAGGGGTTCATCCAGTTCGTCTCTTTGCTCGGGTGTTATTTGCGGTAGGGTAATGTCTCCTAAGTATCTGTCCATGTCTTCAGATGTGGCTGCGATGTGTGACTTGTATAGAGTGTTATAATGGGATACGAATTCCCGGTGTATGTCCAGTTGGGAATATAGCATGGCGTTCTGTGCGGAGCGAAGCGAGGTAATGGGTGAGGAAGTGTCTTCTTGCCTAATCAGCCATGCTAAAAGCCTGCCAGCCTTATCCCCTTAGTGGTGCGTGCAGGCTGAGTGTGCAGCGTAATTCAGGCACCTAAGCCTTTCCAACAACGCGGTGTGTTCCCTCCGGCTGCGTGCAAATGGCCCGTTCGTGTCCTCAGCCGCCAGCTTGCCCTCCAGAACGGTGAGGTCTTTTTCAAGCTGTCATCGCATGCCAGCTTGCATTCCCAGACAGTATCCCCTGGTTACTATCTTAATAGCGTCCCATTCCACCAGCAGGGATGAAGCGGTACCCTCATTGTCTTCGAAGTATTGTGTAACGGCCATGCCTAGTGTGTCCCTAAACGTTCCGTCTAAAAGCGTGTCCGGCTGGAGGTGCCACCTGGATATGGGGGGCGTATCACTATTCCAGTCGAGTTGTAAGGTGTGTGGGTTGTGGTCAGAGTGAGTTCTCCCAAGATATTGGGGCTTCGCGATCACTGGCAGAAGATCGGCGGTTACCATTATCCGATCGAGACGAACATGTAACCCGTGGGCACCAGAGTAGAAGGAGTACACTCTGTCCTGTGGGTTCCTGTGCCTCCACACGTCTGCCAAGTGCCACTGGGCCGCCCATGCTTTCAACGCCTTCATGGCAGCGGTCGTGAGAGCCCCAGGCAGAGGGGGAAAGGAACGGTCCAGAGAGGCATCTAAGACGCAGTTATAATCCCCCCCAGGATCATCGGGATTCCGTGCCAAGCAGCTAGTCGTGTCGACAAGGTGTTGAAAAAAGTGGCCTGGTCTACATTAGGAGCATAAATTAAAGCAATAATTACTTGCTGTCCATCCAACCTACCCTTAACAAGGACATATCGACCCTCCGAGTCAATGATAGAGTCATCAATATGAAGCGGGGTGCCCGGTCGCACCCATATCTATGTCCCCCTGGCGTATGCAGAGTACCCCGTGGCATGAAGTTGTCCCCTCCATCTCCTGCGTAAGTGGCTTTCCTCAGTCCCTGACACATGAGTCTCCTGGAGAAGAGCAATTTGTACGTGGTGGCGTTTCAGATATGAATAGATGAGGTATCTGCGAGAGGGGCTATGTATGCCTCTCACGTTCCATGTACATGTCACGATGGGAGCCATAGCGTTGTGTAGGTGTGGTTACGTGCAGCACGGACGTGCCTGGGGACATTCCAGTAGGCGGAACGTGGACTAGGGAGAAGTAATGGTCTCGGGCTTAGTGGGTATGTGGTGTAGGAGGTGTATCGGTCTGGGGTGAGGCTGACGAAAACCCAACAGTGAACTAAAACATACAATGCCATAAGATCAAGAATGCAACATGTAGTCGTCCAAACAGTACCAAAAATCGACATTACGTCAAAAAAGAAAGGGGGGGTTTAGAACTGCAGATTTCTGTGCATTCCCACCCGCCAACTGTAAAGCCCCCATCAGTGCAAACATGAATCAACAACAGCCGAAAGGTGTGGGACCGTGGCCCCAGAATACTCCATGGTTCGTGTTCAGAGTCACAGCTATAGGATATGTCCATAAGGGCTATATTATGCCGTCCGCCGTCTGAGGGGTGACCGCCGGAACATCACCTGATTCCTGTGAGTTCAAAGTGTCGTCCGAGAGATCATCAGCGCTGTCTCCGTCTTGTGTCGTGGGAGTGGGAGACGTTTCACCTGGAGTTCCACTGATCTCCACCACCGCCTGGAGGGCACTACGCTGATCCTGTATCATCTGGCCTGGGTCTGGGCCTAGTCCTTGGGATGATTGGGTCCTCTTGCACCGTCTGTTCGTTCTACGCCAGCGGTTAGTCCCTCGTTGGCTATCGACGGTCGAGACTATCGACGAGTGAGCGCCCTCAGTAGAAGTTCTTGTATCCAGCCAGTCACCAGCCGCCTCAGCATTGTCAAAGAAATGGGACTTGCCATCAGCCACCACCCGCAGACGTGCCGGGAAGAGCAGGGAATATTTGAGGTCCTGTTGCCATAGGCAGCGCTTCACCACCATGTAGGAATACCGCTGCCGCTGGACTGCCATGGTATAATCAGGAAAGAACATTATATTTAGATTTTCCACCTGGACGGCTGCCAGTTTCCTGGAGAATCGCAGCCCTGTCTCTGTAGTTCATCACCCTCAGCAGGAACGGTCGAGGATTCGCACCCGGGGGAGGGCGTTTAGCCGGCACCCTGTGTGCCCGCTCAATGACGAAGTGTGGAGAGAGCGATCCCTCCGGTAGTATGTCCCTCCACCAGGCTTCGGCGTACGTCACAGCATCTCTTCCCTCCACTCCTTCCGGAAGGCCCACCATGCGTACATTATTTCTCCTCGATCGACCTTCGGCATCCTCGGCTCGGCGTTCCAAGATCTCCACTCGGTCCACAAGGTCATTGAGCCGTTTTTCCCCTGCCGTCACTTGCGGAGAAATCGCCTGCATGGTGTCTTCCACTGCAGCAGTCCTGTCCGCCAGCTTGCGGTGGTCCGCGTGTAGGAGGTTCAAGTCAATGACTACCTTATCAATTTTACTTTCGAGGGAAGTGCATGTCAGTTCCATTGTCTTCCCTAGCTGTTCCACCGCTGCCAGGACAGCATCCAACTTGCTGGCCATTTGGCTGGGTGAGGTCTCGGCACCCATCTTGTCTGACTGCGCACGTGTCAGGGGGGGTTGAGATGCCAGGCCCCCAGCACCCGTCCGAGGTCAGCCCCTGTATGACATAGGGGTACAACAGGGCAGGAAATGGTGGATCCCTCAGTGTGTGTGGGTGTTGGGAGGAGAGAGTAGCACGTTGCCCATGCGGAGTAATTCCCAAGCGGTGGGTGGAGGATGGAGAGGAGGGTGTTGGCGCCCAGGTGCAGCGGTGTCCCGACAAAAGTCCTAAGCCTTGTTTCAAGTGACTGCCCGTAGTGAGGGGGGAGGCCAAGGGCCTCAGAGGTGGCACGGTGAAGATCCAGCGAGTGTACAGCCCACAGTCCGACACCTTGCCCCCACCAGTTTCTCCCGGTGTACCTTCAGCGGGCTCCCCGGCAGCCTCTCCCTCCTGTCGCTTCTGTGTGCCTGTCCAGCCGGTGCCGTGTTCGTGGCCGTGGAAAGGGGTCCCCCAGTCAGCAGGCTGCATACCTGGAGTGCCCCACCAAGAGTGCGAGCCGCAGCCGGGTGCTGTGGTGCAGTTGGGCCCCTTTTCAGTGGACTCACATGGCAGCCGGTCCCAGCACCTTCACACGGGTGCTGCAGTCCTTGGTAGTGAGACCCTCCTGGCCCAGCCACACGGGGGGTCTCTGCGCCGGTAGTGACTCCGTCTCCAGGCCGATTGACCGCACCTCAGGCTCCTCAGCCGTGGGCCCCATATGCTGCTGGCAGTTGTGGCGTGGGGCCGGGTAACTCGCGTGGCCCTAGCAGCGGCCTCTGCAAACAGCGGAGTGTTCTCCAGGGGCCGCTGGGCTCACCGCTGGTCTCTCCTGCCGACGGCCGCCATGTTGCCCCATTGTGTGCGCTCGAGCGGCGCGACTCCGCGGGTCTCAGGGAGCCGGCGCTCATGAGATGGGGGTATATGAAGCCACTGTCCGATCATCGGGCGGTCCAGCATCTGCAGCGCTCGTTGTCGGCAGGGAGGCGGCTCCGGTGATCGCTCCCAGTGTCGCGGCCCGATGGGCGGGACCCGACGCCGGCGTTTCCTGGAGGCAGCAGCCGGGAGTCTCGCAGTTCCAGCCGGGCACCAGCTCCACCCCTCAGTCCTGGCCGGCGAGTCGCTTCTCCATCATGGCCCCGGACAGCACCTCGCCCCCCCAGCCACAGCGGGGGTCAACCAACGCGATGTACAGCCACACGATCAGTTTTGCACGGATCTATGGAGCGGGCAAGGGGAGCCTGCGCCGGAGCCTCAGCAGTACACGTCTGACTCCATTGCCTGCGTGGCTACGCCCCCATCGCATGGAGACATGTTGCTGACCTGTGTGAGAAGACCGCCTTGAGCCCCTTGGAGCTATGAATGGTAGAGGTGCTCCTGCGCACCTACGTAGGGAGGTCTGCATCACATACTACGATCCACCACTACACCGGGTTGCATGTAGGGGCTTACCAACTGTGGGCGGCGCCTCTCTGCATCATAGGCCAGATGATGTTGCGCTGGCTGGACGATGTGGAGGGTGAGGCCCCTGAGCTGCGCCGATCTTGTGTGGCGGGAGCGCTGCATCTTCACGCATGAGGGGGCCCTGTTGCATCACCTGCATCAGGAGGTTCCCCAGCGGACTTGCCGGCGACTGCTGTACCCAGGCTTGTGAAATCCTGCCTGGCTGAGGCTCCTGCTGGCTGAGTCACAGATTTGGAGAGAGTGCAGCGGATTGTGCCATGGTGTCAATGTCTAGGTAAGGAGAAGGTGGGACATGTAGCGGAGGAGGCCCGGGGGACGAGTCGCCCAGGCCTAGCACCTGTAGATGACGCACCCCCAGTGGCGGCTCATCCGCTATGGCGGAAGAGCGTCGCCCCACTGCTTTCAAGCAGTGCAAGAAGAGGAAAAATCATCACATGATGATAACTTCCTGATGTAATCGTGCCATGTTTCCTTTGCGGGTGGGAGGGTGGGTCGGGCAGCTCCACTCACGGAGCAGGGCAGGGGCGGAGTGGCATGCCCACTCAAGTGCGCAGTGACTGTTTGGTCGGCCCGCTCAGGCCGCCCAAAGCAGTCATGCGCACTGTCCTGTTCGCAATGCAGGCTGCATTACAGCCTGCATGGAGAACATGCCCACCCCTCCAGCCCCTGGCCAAATGCCTTGTCCCAGCGCCAATGACCAATCCCAACGCCGCATTGCAGCATTGTGATTGGCTTAGGGGAGTGAGCCTGGCTGCCTACTTCCTGTTCCTGGAAGCAGACTCAGGAGAGCAGGAGCAACGAAGACACGGGACCTGGCCTCGAGGTAAGATTTCTCTCATTTAAATATTTACAACACCTGCTCACACACACACCCACGCGCCCATGCCGCAGCCAGTGATCTTTCCGGCGTTTCCCACCTCCCAGCTGTCCAGTCCCCCAGCAGCACTTCTCAATGGTGGCCGCTGTGCGGCCATGCGCAGTGGGCGTACCACTGGTGTGCTAAAGGTATATATGAAGTTACGACGCATACCATTACATCGCATTCCATTACAATGCATACTAATACTAGTCATATTGCAACAGTCGGGAAGGTGTTTGATAATGGAGATATAAAAATTACTATTTCCACTTCAGTGAGTGCAACCCTAAAACTATCCCTTGCACCCCAAAGCAAACACTGGACCCTAAATTTAATCTTTGAGCCTCCAAAGCACACCCTAAAAATCATATTTGACCCAAATGCACATCCCAATTTTCATATTTGACCCAAATGAACACCCCAATTTTCATAATTGACCACAAAACACACCACAAATTTCAAATTTTACCCCATAATACACCCCAAATTTAATCTCCGACTCCCGAAACCCATACCCACCCTAAAACTTAAAAATACCCCATTACTTACCTCCCAATGCGTTGTAATGGAAAGCCATGTAAAGGCACCTGCGTTGTTGGAGTTGCGTTGTAAAGGCATTATGATGTAATGCCTGCGTTGTAATGGATGTCCCCCATGCCAAAGGCAAGCCCTAGACAAGCCTGTCTGCATCCGACTGCCCCTGGACCGCGCTCAGCACCAAGGACCCTTTCTCTCGGACACTCCACCGCTACAACAGCAGCACCCTCCTCGACATCAACCCTGGATGCCACATCGCCTGCCAGGACCAACCGCTGCCCCAGACCGGACATCGCCATCGCCATCACTGACGGCTACTTAATCACCCGCAAGGACCACCCCGACCGTCCAGGAGGAGGCATTGACATCACCTACAGAAGCACACTCCGACTGACCACGCACTCTAATGACCCAACGGTGACCATGGAACACCTCAACTTCCAGATCCGGACCAACCCAAACCCCATCCTCTGCGGCACCCTCATCTGAAGGCCCCCCGGGCCATGGACCCCCATTCTCCAATACCATTGTAGAGCTGATTGCACCCCAGGCTCTCCCATCCACCGACGACATCCTACTCGGTGGACTTAAGTTCAACCTGGCCAACCCCAGTGACCAGAACACCACCCCCTCCTGGGGAAGCTCCCCAACATCAGACTCAAGCAGCTAGTCACCGCAGCAAGCCACATAGCAGGACACACGGTCAAGCACGTCTCCTCCGCCAGTGGGAACTTCAACTACAGCCACACCACCGGACTCTCCTGGACCGAGCATCATTGTATACATCACGTCTTCACCATGCCCACCGTACACCACCGCCATCATCGCCCCCCCTCGCAGCTGGATCAAGGCCACCGAAGAACGTCTCGTCAACTCCCTCAGCACCACCACTCTGCCAACACTTACAGACGATGACACCGCAGCGCGCAACTGCCACTGATAGATCTTCAACTACGCCGACCCCCTGGCACCCCTCAAGAACAGACCAGGCAACATCTAGCACCACATTGCACCGTATTTGCAAAGTGATGCATGTAGGAATATGCGTGACCTTGTGAAGCCCGGTGCCACATCATACCTGCATCAGGTATGATGTATGCAGGGTGTGTGTTCCCACGCAACAAGGCCTCATAGGAGTGGCACAGTGAAATCCATCAGATTTCACTGCGACAATTGAAGGACGGCACTGCGTCAGTACCTTACGCCTGCCTGATGGCAGGTGTAAGGGTGACGCAGTGCCACAGGGATAGGCTGGCCCCATGCATTGCTGAAGTTGCATCATGCTTGTGACACAACTGCAGCAATGCGTGACTTTAGCGCTGACAGATACGTCAGGATTCCAGACGTATCTGTCATTACTTGCGACATGGAGCGCTGTCCAGTGAATCCAGCGCATCCATGGTGTCGCAAGAAGGGCGTAGTGAAAAGTGTTGCAACGCTGTTCTGTCGCAGCGCTGCAACACTTTTCATGACTGAGGCCCAGGAATGCGCACTATCTTATTGATGGTGCGCTTTCCCACCCTGTAGTTTTGTCTCAGGGCAGCGCAGCAACATTGCTTGCAGCGCGGTCCAGCACCAAAACCTGCTGAAATGAGGCCCCAAGTGTTATCTCCATTTTTAAGACCAGCTATTTTCTGGTCTTAAAAAACTGCCTCTAACTGCAGTTAGAGGCAGTGTTTTTGGTCTTCCACACTTCAAGAATTCCCTTGTAAATATCGCGAAGTGGGGTTAGCGGCCGTTTTTGCATGGGAACGCCTCCCTTGCATGTCATTATCGCTAACAGAAGTGGCGATCTTTAAAATGGACGTTTTCACCGGAAAACTGCAGCTAACAGAGGTTAGCGACAGCTTGTACATACGGCGATAAAAATATCGCCGCCAAACCGTCGGAAAAGTGCTGCTAAAGCGGCGTTAACTCCTTGTACATATGCCCCTGGAAGTTATTAGTCAGTCAGTCCACTCTCTACTCCTGTTGCCCCGTTCCGACCCTGTCATCATCAATTGTCAAAGAGGTTGCAGAGAAAGTATTCTTATCTGAGCCTACTTGGGTGAGGGGTCTGATTGAAGACTGTCTTGCTAGAGTCAAGGAACTGATAATAGTAGAGGTAACTACAATTATCTCCCGGTTGACTGCATTGGAGCATAACCTAGCGGCCATTAAGTGCAACCTGACTTCTGTTATGCAAGGCCCCAGTACGTTATGTCAGGTGCCATTTGACCAGGTAAATGGCCACAGTAAGATTCAAAGTATTGCCTCCACCTCTTCTTCTACCTTAGCGCCACGGGCCACTCAGTAACTACAAGGCCTTTTTCAGACAATTACTTCCCGGTCCATGATGCAATAAAATTAAAACAGATTAGTCGTTCCCTGCATAATTTCCCTACTGAGCGCATAAATAAGATGAAACTGAGGGGAAATCTACACACATTACCTCTACTTCAGACAATTCAAGAACAAGTAGCCACTTGCCTGCAACCATACAGCCTGTGATACATCTCCCTCCTGCCTCCTGTCCCTACGTGGTTACACTATCCGGGGTCCCATCCCTGCAATCAGACCAGAAGGAATCGCATGAGGATTTATTCAATAAAACATTGAATTGGCTTGGTCAGTGAAGAGATTTCCCTCCATCCTTAGCGAGAAAAATTTGGATGACAAGGAGGGTGGGTTGGATAGGGACAGCCTCAGTTGATCATCCTGGAGACTGGGTTATTGTTAATTTTAACACACCATTATTAGTGCAGAGTCTCTTGTTTGGGAGCTTTAGCAAAAAGACAGTCAAAACCGTCATTATACTACTACGTTTAAGCTATTTTTACAAACCCCCGCCTGGCTGCATCGAGGGATTTCTTTGCCTCTAGCTCCTGGCCTAAATAGCTCTTCCCTCATGTGTAATGCTGACATCTATGTAATTCCAACTTCTAACCATTTTGAAGCTCTGGCGTATATGGATTGACTTGCACATGTTGCTGAGAATCCCACTGCCAATGCTTCTCTTTCCCTGGAAGAGGGTGATAGTACAGATAATCCTTCAAGGGTTTTGGGGGCTTTGAAATATGCTAATATATTGACTCCATAGTTTGTGAGGTTTGTGAGTACAGAGTCAGCCTTAAAAGCCCAGATCAGTCAACTAACATGGGTGCTCAAGCTCAATCATCTTCTGATTTAGCGGCCCCTATGGACTGGTCATTTTGCAGCCTGCTCACACAGGGCAATAGTAATGCTCCTGTGAGGCCGGCGCAAGAATTCCAGGCCACGTTTTCTGTGCAAGGGCACCCAGTAAAGCCCAGTCCCACGTTGCCAGCATTACCGAGCAGTCTCTTCAGAACTGGGTATCAAATTGGGCTCTACTTTATGTGCCAAGGCCCGTAGGTGTTCTGCCTCCCTTCTCCCCGTTCCTTACACTAAGTTGATTTCTTTTAATGTTGCAGAGCTGTTACCAAAAATGTCCTACCCAGAATGGTGAGATTTTATTGATCAATACGACATCTGCTTATTTCAAGAGACCTGGTCTCTACATCGAGCAGAGTTTTCCACTTTCAGCCAAGAAATTGTCACCTCGGGGAAAGGGAGGCCTTTGGGGGGGTGTTACTATTTAGGTCAAAGCCAGCCTACTATAAAATATCAAGAAAATTAAGTTAGGTTCACAATCTGGTACTTTCGCATAAGATTGTCTGTAACACCTTCAATGTATATTGCAGATCAGTAGGGAACAATCAAGATTCCATGGTGATGGACCTTATGTCCTCACACCTAGCTGCTCTACCCGCAGACAATGTAAAAATAGTTGGGGGTGATTTTGATTGTCAATATGAGCCACTCAAAGCCAGCATGGAGAGCCGCTTACATGAGGAAGATTATATATGGGCCATACCCGAAATAGTTCTACCACCAATAAAGAAATGGTCTTCATTGTCCATTCAACTTAATGCACTTAGACTGAATCATGGTTTAAGAGCCTGCAATGGGAGATCTAGATCTGACGGGGACACTCATACGTTTAACCACCCACAGAATACCAGCCTTATAGATGACCTATTGCTTGATGGTCGGCTCTGGCCCTATTTTATTGATATGGTCATAATACTCCTTATGATAGTGACCATAAAGCTCTTTCCCTTGACCTTAGGATCACAACCTCTGCAGATCATTCCAGTTGCAATGAGCTTCTTGGTAGAAGGTTGAGATTCTCTAACAATCAATGGAGGGTTAGATGGAGTGTAATGTTCCAGTCAGAGGACTCGATCAAGAAAATATACAAACTAGTAGCCGACAGCATCGGCTGCCTGCTTAATTTAGATCTGTCATTGAGTAAAGGGGCGATCATGGAAAACATTAGTACTCTCCATAATCATCTGTTTAAAAAAATAAGGCTTCTCTTCTTTGTATAAAAATTCAGTCAGTAGACACAGACCTACTTGGTACAACTAGCAGTGTAGAGGAGCAAGGGTCGCATTTATTGGTGCTGTTAAACTCCAAGACAAATCGCTGATTCAGGCATCTAGAAAGACATATACAAATGCCATTGGTAACTAAGAGAGAGTGGGAATGGTGGAAGTGGGAAGGTCTGCTTGAGGCCGCCACCTGGAAAGACCATCACACATTCTGAAACATAGTTTCCACAGGTAGTGGCGAAGGATTTAGCTCAATTGAAAACTATATCATGATGGCTGACTGGGTGGCCCATTTGTTTACTCTTTAGGCAACCCATCTGGTAAGCGAAGCCTCCACACGGGTCCCAAGCCAGCCCTCGAGTGATAGATCTCTAGTTATTTATTGTAGAGCAAACCCACATGTAGCAGTAGGAGAATTACTGGAGGATGCAAGCTCACAGGCTCCTAGACAGCTTTTGAACATTAAACCCATAAGGATACAGTGCAGTGTAAGCCCAGCTGCAGTAGTAGGAGATCAACTGGTGGATGCTAGTATCAACCCAGAGGAGATTAATAAGGCTATTAGTAAAATTATCCCAAATAAAGCACTGGGGCTTGATAAAATAACAGGCAATCTATTTCTGAATATGATGGATGTCTGGGGTCCCTATTTTGCATCTTTATTTGATGCGTTATTGAACAGGGACCCTATTTCCCCCAGTTGGGAGAGGGCTGAAATTATTCTTATTCATAAAAAGGGCTCTTGAGACAATCCATCCAACTATCGGCCAATATGTCTCATCATGTGCCAGGGTGATACTGGGCAGACTCCAGGAATGGATGTCTGCAGGAGAGATACTGATCCCCATACAAGCAGGGTTTAGCGAATGCACCAGCACAGTAGATCAGGTCTTCCACGTCCAGCCTATTTATTGGAAACCTTTTCTCTTAAGGGGTGGGCGCCTCTACGTTGTGTATGTAGACCTAAGATCTGCATTTGATCTGACACCTGGTATCATCCTTTCGCAGGTGTTAGCCGATATGTGGTTCCTCACTTTCTTCTAGCAAGGATAGTTAGACTGCATGCCAACAACTATGTCCAAGTAAGATGTGGCCAATTGGGTGAAATGACTAGCCCATTCCCTGTCAATAGATGGGTTAGACAGGGTTGCATTCTTGCACCTACCCGTTTTACATTACATAAATGATCTAGTAACTCATTTGGATCATTGAAATTCCTTGCACCACATCTGGCAAACATGAGGGTTCCTGCCCTCATGTTTGCAGATGATACTATTACCCAAGTCACCAATGGGTCTGCAGAAGATCCCTGACTGATTTGAATGGCTCTGTAGCCAGAGGGGATTAGATATAGAAATTGCTAAAATTAAATATATGGTCTTTAATCCATGTCGCTCCACCCGTCCTAGCCCTGTGTTAAGAGGGATACCCATGGAACATGTTCATACTTTCGACTACCTGAGTATTGCTTTGACAGAACACCTTGGTTGGCAAACCCATATTGCCCAGCGCAGATAGAAATTAGAACAAATAATGGGGGGTATAGTAAAAATGCACAGGAGTTTGCAGTTCCGCCCAATTACACTGGCAATTCAAATCTACAACAGCCAGGCATTAGGTACTGCACTTTATGGTGCTGAGTTGTGGGGTCATGGGGAAGCGACCACACTGAGGGCAGGTAGCAGCCTACAATAAAACAAATAAATATCTAAAGAATTAGATGTTTGAAAAAAGTATGATATGCTTGTAAGACAAATAATATGAGGAGGTTGCAATACATACCAACATAGCACAGTGGTTAAATAACACCAATTGTTTTGCCAAATTCTCTAAATCAGTCTGTGGAAAAAAGGGAAGAGGAATCATTAATTGCTCATTAAAAGCAAAAAGAAGGAGAGGTTCCCATATTATAATCAAAGAAGGATTTAGAGAAAACCAACTCTCTCTCCTAGGTAACAGCACTGTACAGAGATGCGTGATGCATGCCCAACTGATTCTAAAAAGGGAGAAAGTGGGGAAAATCAGTGCAAAATATGAAGATAAATGCAAGTATGTGCTGCTGACAAGTGTCTACAGAGCTGTACATTCTCAAAGCTGTGGTTGAAGCAATCGTGAAGGTTTTGTGTTCCGACCCCACGTGTGTTGGTGTCTAGAAATAGATAATGGCAATTCGTGAGTGAACACAGCATAAAAAGAACAAATAAAAAAATAAAAATGGTTTCTAAAAAATGAATTAAATGGGGAACCTATCAACTGGAAACCTAAAAGGCAAATATTTTTCACTTCGATTAAATCCATTAATGGAAAAATAGTAAAGGCTGTTTAAAAATCCAGGATTAGATTACTATAGCCATAGAAAAAAGACTTTCACTGGCCAGAGAGAATACTATACTATCACTAGCAAAAAATTTATGTGAGTGAGTACAAATGAGTGCCCTCAATGGAGAAAAGAAAAATTTGAGAAAAACAATCCAAAGGCAAAGTAGAGGGGCATACAGAAAAACATTCATAATTACAAACAGCTATCATGAGTCAATCTCCACATCACATGTTGCAGACAATGTATGAGATCAGCCATACAGCAAATCAGAAAATGGCAGCTTGTTGCCAGTCCTCTAAATTGTTTAAGGCTTTGTTAATTGAGTCCACTTGGTCAATCCACTGTAATTCTTTGCATGCCAATATATTCGATTTGTCTCCGCCTCTGGTGCTAAGCCTCACTTACTCAATAAATTGCCATCTGAGGCCTTCAGTTGTATGATGTGATAGACGAAAACGTTCCACCAATGGTGCTCCAGTAGCTGAACATGTGATATTGCGTCTATGTTGTAGTATCCAGCTTTTTATTATTTGTGTGGTTTGAGCAATGTTTATCTAATTACATGGATGCAAATCAAATTTAACATTCTGATGAGTGAATACTTTTGTATTAATAAAATATTTGCAGGCCAAACAATGGCCACACTTATAATGGCCTAGAACTGGAGGTAAACCCAATGTGATGTAAGAGGCATTTTGCGTGGGTTAGCAAGGGAGGCCCGCGCAAGGCAATCTCTGAGATTATTGTCCCCTTTTGATGGAGAATAGTGTTACTTCATTTGTAAATACCTGATCGTTAATTTGACCTCAATGTTTAAGAATGATCTTTTTCAATTCATTGCTTGCAGTAGTGATTTTACTGGCACAAAAAATGTGGTCTGAAACACTTTGGGCCTGATTTAGATTTTGGCGGTATTATTGCTGTCCCACTGTGGCAAAGGTCCCAAGTACTATGTCATGCTGACGCTGGTCTGCCCAACTTATTTAGATGTAAGCTTGCTGACTCTCTCAACTCCGCATCAACAGAGTGTTTACCGCCACATACTTGGCTCATGACTGCTGATCAGTGGACTCCAATGCTGGAGAATAGTAATCCATCGCTGTCAAGGCGGCACAATTGTGCTGATTTAGATATCACAGTTGTGCTGGCAGTGTTCTAGCGTCTGGTTCCTGACGGAGTGAATCCAATGCAGGACATGGTTAACATTAGAATATTCCTGTCAATGTGGGCTAGATGCTAGCATCACACATCTGATATGTCTTCACTAATTGGTTGTACCTGCATACCACACTATAAAAGACACTCCATTTCAGACCATGATCCTTTGCCATTCTATAACACCATGATATTTGAAGGGTGAAATTTGGTCACAGTAGCTTTTCCCTGTTTCTTGCCCCTTTTTCTTCTTTCATTTATTTCCTTGTGGTTAATTCATTTAAGTTCATCATATTTATTTGGATAATGCCAGGGCACAAAAATCCACTTTTTACTGATGGAGAAGTGTCAGTCGTGGTGGATGAAATCATAAGAGTAGAGTCACAATTGTTTGGAGCCCAAGCCAAAATACACCTCTATGTGGGCCAGAATAGTTGACAGAGTGAATGCTGTAGCAAACAACCTGCACACACAGGGGGAAATTAGGAAAAGGTGGAAATACCTGCGGGGGTGGGCGCTTCCCTGGTCTCCAAGCATCACCTGGAAGGAGAAGGTCTTTCAGATCCTACATCCTGAAGGCTTGACAGGAATCCCTGGTGGAGTGGAAACTGGTAAGTTAGACTTTGAAATGTGTCCCTAAACCTAAATGTCTTGTTTGCTTTGAAGTTAGCTGTTGCTAATGTGTTCAGCACAATTTATTTTACATAGAAATCTAAATATATCAGTAACATCTTATTTGGCTTGTCTGTTTGATTGTATTGAGTTGTATGTAAGATAACAGGTTTCAATAGCCATCACATTTTACCTGATGGTATGGTGCCTGTAAGTGTATATAATCCAAATAACATATTTGTGCTTCACATACTTAATGTCTGTCCTCTTTTAGCTGCAGCTATAGATAAGGTATGTTCAAGTTACAATTTTGAAAATGTAGTGAATGTATCATTGAAATAACTACAACTACCTTGATGCCTTGTTTCTGTTTTGTGAAAATCATATTGCTGTGTAATTTTGCTCATTCTTCCGTTTGCAACATTTTTCACATATGGTAAAGTGTCATTTATTGATCAATACAGATTTAATGTTTTCTATTGAAAATTGTTTGTGTTGATGTTGTGTTTGTTGTCCTTTTCTTGTCATGCAATTGAATTGATGTCATGAGTTGCACCAATCAAAGTTTGTTGACATAAAAATGTTATATTGTAAATTTGTATGCTGAATATAAGTGGTATCTGTGATACATTTACTCTGCACTGTTAATATGATGATTAATGCTAAACATCAATCTAAGGTGTGTCAGTGTCTATTTTGTAGCCTGCTAGGACTTGAACTGGTTCATTTCACATTTTTCCTCTCTACTGTGTTGTGTTGAATTGTTGGTACATTTCATGTATAGTTACTAATTTTTGCATAACGGGACATGGTATTACCTGTTTTTAAGTTGTTTTGTATGACATGTAAACTATTTGTGTAAAGAATTACAATCCGACTGAAAGGTATAATCATGATATTGATTTCCTTTTCCCATACATCTCGTATATGTAATCCACACTTTTACAATGTATCCATATTTTTACATTCATAATAGATTCAACAGCCAGAGTACATGGCCCACCATCTGCCACTCAAGAAATCTCCTCTCCAGCCGTAGATCAGGCCTCCAGGTATGACTACACTTCCTGCAAGTCTGGATGAAGAGGAGTGGCCTGGTCCATCTGGTCTGCCTTGGCAGATAGCACAAGTGAGTTTCACTCTGTTCACACATACAACTCCCACCCCAGCTGTTACAACACCTCAGCTCATGGGTACCTCCACTTCCTGTGTCCAAAACAACAACATGCTGATCTTGTGCCCCCCAGTCCTGGTTGCTATTGAGACACAACCACCTACAGTTCAGTCAGGAACCAGTGGTATGGGGCACACTGGGTCAAGGCCACAGTGTAGTGGGGGTATGGGTTGTGGGTGGAACAATGCATGCCAGCATAGTGAGGCCACTGGGTTGACTGTTGACTGTTTAGCAGACCACCCTCAACGAAGACTTGGTATCCCTCCATCACTCCCAAGACATGATGGGCCAGGTACTCACAGAGGCGCAGGACATGGAAGCACTTGCAGAGGGAGCACAATGTTCAGATGGAGAATCTCAACTCCAATTTGGGCTCCCTGACTGGGGTGCTGCATGACATTCACACACATATATGCAGGGCTTTAACCCTTTCTGTGGCCTACAAAATGTGGCCCGAGTACATCTGCCACACAAAGGGAGGTCCTGCCACAAGTAGAAATACCGGCTCCCACCCCAGTTCCTGCAACTGGATTCCTGCCCCCACCGGAGGGGTTGTCCATCCAGACTACCAGCAGAAGTGGGTAGTAAGACCTCTAGCATCACAAGCAAGAGACCCCAAACCTAATTTCCTCCAGTGAAAGACTACCATTTACTCTTTGGACTATTTATGGACACATTTACCTTTCTGATGCCACCTGTAGTTTGGACATTGGACTTCAAACAATTTTGGCTCTTCAAGAATGGTTTCATTCACCATGACTGACGTTTCTTATTTTTGGTTTGCTTGTTTCATGTTCATCCTCTGTTATTTCATTAGATTTTGTTTAATAAAATCACAACTCATAAAGTAAAAGACTGATGTTGTATTTATCAACTAAATTATTTGTTTTGTTTGTTATCATCATAAATTTACAATGTCAGAAAGAAAATTATTGTGTAATCATAAATGAATTGCAAGTAGGAAATGTTTCTCTCAAGTTCTCAACCATAACAACAATATACAAAATACCAATAACTCATCAACTAGTAATTTATCACATTTGTCAAAGATTTGTCTGTCAACATGTTCACAAACATGACAATCCAAACATTACACAAATACTCAGTGCCATTTTCACATTGCCAATTCCAGGCCTTGTCAACATGGAAGAAGGGGATGGAACAAAAACAACCAGATTCAATAGGCAAATTCTTATTAATTTATGTCATCAGCTAGAGCTAGATCATCTGGCTCACACAAGGAATCCCACATCAATAGTCAAAATCATTGCAGTACTTACTACATTTTGTAGACACAGTATCGTTCCAATTCACTGTCCCAGCATCTGGGAGAATGTCTCAACCAATGTTTATGTGGTGTGCTATGAGACGTTTCTCCTAGAATGATAAGACACATGAACAGCTTCATACACATTACACTAAATGAGGAGTTAGGCAATGTGAAGGGATTTTAGTATGCTTTGGCTCCACTACCACATGTAGTTTGAAAACTTGATGCCACACATATTGGCTTAGTGCCAACACACGACAGAGAATGAGTTCAATGCATTCTTCAAAACTTCCATAACATCACTATGCAAAATGTCTTGATACAAGATATGTACACCCAAATTCTGTGTCTATCTTTCCCAGGATCAACCCATGGTCCCTTTGTACTTCAAAACTGCACCATATAACAGCAAATGTCACAACTTTGCAATGTCCAAATGAAGATGACATGCTGAAGATACCTAAAATAGAATAAAACAAAAAGATGAATAACGAAACATATCAAAATTGACACAGTACAAAGTCATCTCTTTGAGAACACATTTCCAAAAACACAATCAGAGATAAACAAAGAAAATGAACACAATAGTCAATGTGTCAAAACTTTGATCAACAAAGGCCTGTGGCCTAGATTTCCCTGAACCTGCCCTTCCTAAAAAATGTCCATACATAACTTTTTTCCTCATTCCGGGCCAGATGTACAACCCGTTTTTGCAAGCGCAAACGGGTCTGCGACCCATTTGTGCATGCAAAAATCCTACGGGGCCATGTACAAACGCTATTTAGTGAGTCGCAATTTATTTGTGACTCGCTAAATAGCGTTTGCGACTCACAATTCGGAAGGGGCGTTTCAAGGGCGTCCCTTCCTAATTGCCACTCGAGCCCAATGTATGACTGTTTTGTGACCGCAATTGCGGTCGCAAGACAGTTGCAATTTACCACCTACTTCAAGTAGGTGGTAATGCAGTCACAAATGGGAAGGGGTTCCCCAGGGGACCCCTTCCCCTTTGCAAATGCATGCAAAAATATTTTTTAAAAGCAGGCTGTGGTCCCAGGGACCACTGCCTGCCCTTAAAAAATGAAACAAAAACGTTTAATTTTTTTATTTTTGATGCATCCCGTTTTCCTTAAAAGCAGTCCCAGACATGGTGGTCTGCTGAGCCCAGCAGGGCATCATCCCTGGGAGGGCCAGCCATTCTCAATGGGGTCGCAAAATGCGAGTGCCACATGAATATTGATGAGCCTCGCATTTTGCGACCCCATTAGGAATCGCTAACAGTGTCTCTGACACTGTTGTACAACCATTTGGATATGCGACTCGCAAATTGCGACTCGCTATTTTTCGCAATTTGCGAGTCGCAATTCCAAATGGTCGTGCATCTGGCCCTACATCAATAGTTGGTTTAACAGTTAATGTGATAATTTGCAAAGAGATGCTTACAAGGATGTGAAGAAGTTGTCAATGACATCCTGAAGTAAGCATACTCCTTCCTCCTCACCAATATCATCATCATTTGGCATTTCTGGATCCTCACCTGGTGGCCCTTCATGGTCTCCATCCTCTGTGATGTAGGGGATGTTCATGCACAGGTCTATGCTGTGCAGCTTGCAGCAGGCCATGGTAATTTGGCACACCTTATCAGGTGAGTAGAGGAGGGCTCCACCAGTCTCGTCCAGAGTGCAAAATCTAGCATTGAGTAGCCTGAAAGCCCACTCCACTGGCCTCCGTATTCTTCCATGGGCCTCATTGAAACAGTCTTGCCATGAAGTTGTTGGAGTTCTCAGCAGGGCCAACAACCATGGTCAGTTGGGATAAGCTGAGTCTCCTA
The DNA here is from genome assembly GCA_963921515.1 of Calotriton arnoldi. Classification (NCBI taxonomy): domain Eukaryota; kingdom Metazoa; phylum Chordata; class Amphibia; order Caudata; family Salamandridae; genus Calotriton; species Calotriton arnoldi. The sequence continues at coordinate 334,242 of CAWUFW010010167.1, forward strand.
AATGGAAAAAAGAGAAGAGCCAAGATATGTAACACCATTTCAGATGATTCACCTTAAAATTACCCAAACAATAGTATGTCTGATTGTACTTACTAACAAGCTAGGCCTTCTAACATCCAAGTTGTGACATTTGCAGGGGTAGTACAAAGGAATCATGGGCTGATCTGGGGGACAACGCACAGACACTTGCACAAATCAGCTAAGCAGACAACTTGAATATTGATTGAATGGAAGTGCTTCAGATTCCGGTAGACTTGTTCCCTGGCATGTGATGGCACTAAGGCAATGTGTGTGCCATAAACTGCTCCAGCCACATGTGGTAGGCAACCCAAACCACAGAAATTGCCCTTCACATTCTCAAAATCCTCATGTCGTGGAAACTGGATGATGCTGTTGATGTGTCTCATCATTCGCGAAAGAACTTGAGGCAGACCACTGAAAGCTGGTTGTGACATTCCGCCAGATACTGCCACAGTGTATTGGAATGATCCTTTGGCCACAAAATGAAGGAGTGTCATGAGTTTGACAATTGGTGTAATAGATGTGGCATTTCTGTGAGCTCCAGCTGATGACATAAATCAAATTAAAAAAGAGGCATTTCTATTTATAAACCTTCTCCTCAGCTATCCTAAAGTAACTTCTTTTTACAGCATGTTACCTGATAGATATTTTACAAAATTCACCTGTGTGATCAGGTGATGTGTCTTGGGGTTCAGCAGCATTTTATGTCAGCGGATGATCAGTGGTGTGTAAGCACACGTAGTTTTTGATTGTTTTCAGTGACATTATTTAGCAGTCTTTGCAAATAGTTGCCTTTTACTCAACATTTTGTTTTAAATATTCTCAATGCCCTGTTTTTTCTAGTTTAAAGCCTTTTCCAGTGTCTCTCCATTCAAGAAATTACTTTGGAATTCAAACGTTTTGTGAAGTATTAATTGGTTTCCTTTCCTGCTCCATTATGATTAAATATTACTTTGTGTTCTTTTTCTATGCTTCTTCCAGGACAATTATGATCCTGAATATATAAGCGGTGATACTTGGCACTCATGGTGCCACAACTATCCTTTTCCCAGTGTCTGCTGCTTGCACTAGGTGACCCTTGTGATCAACCTGGTGCTCTCCTTTCCTGATTGAGTACTGTCTGTGTCCTTCTAAACCTGCTGCCTGCCTGCCTGCCTAACTTATTTTTATTACTTACAAATTCAGCCATATTGCGATAGCTACTAAAGACATTTTACACTTGTCCAGAAGTTTTCCTCCTGGTCTCCAGCTTTATTCTCTGCAGAGCAGAATAATCTTATCTTTGTTTTCACTCTCACCTTTTAAATCGCTGTGCCAATCCCGGAATTCAGAGTTATGAAAGAAAACAGCAGGTCTTATCTTCAACACAAGATTACCAAGATTATTCTACCTAACTAGCTATTGGCAGTCATTCCCCATGAGTACTTATATAGTCATATGTAAAAAATGGAAAGAGTCTCTGAGTGTAGTGAGGTCTTCCAAACCAGTGGATGATGTCATGCATGCCTCCAGCACCTTTGAGGCTCAAGCACCTGTGGCTGAGAGTACTGCAAGGTCCCTGTGCCATCTGGTGAAACAGTAGCTGCTATGGGTACTACAGGGCCCTCAGTTATTATTTGTTCGACCGTATGCTCTGTGTTCCCCACAGGATACCTTAACTCCCTCTTCACCTTTGACTATTCATGCTCCATCAGGGCTGGTCTCAGTGGGGTCAACCTGAAAACTAGCAAAGTTGCTCCTGTGCATTGCAACCTCTGACCCTATATACCCATTTTAAGATGGCCACCTTGCCATGTAAATCATTTAAGGTTTTCAAATTCGTCATGGCAGCCATCAGGCACCTTCATTTATTTTTAACTACGTTTTTTTCTGTGATGGTTTTAGGGTCCATTTAAATACCGCAGAAGCTTACACCAATGCTTTTATCAACACTTACTCTGCTATGCGAGGCCTCTCTGTGTTAGCTCTCTTTATTCATGAACTAAATTTTCTGACCTTGACCTGTGCTGTCTGACTTTTCAGTGTGCCTAACTTAGGGCCAGAATTATGAAGACTCCATTCCCCAGAATATGTGCAAATTGTGCACCACCTTTTTGAGAATGAGTCTTATTTTGCAAACTGACCCATGAACTCATAGGTTGGTTCACAATATAAAGTATCGTAGAGGGTCACTGAATGAACTGCCTAATACATTTCATTAGGCAGTCTCAATTTGAAACCCTCTGTTGCTGACAGCAGAGTAAGGCATGGTGGCCTGCAAGGAACAGCTGACCACCATCTTTGCGTTCCAAAACATTTTTTTTTTATTAACCATCTGTGTTCTTAAAGGAACCAAAATCGCTTTAAAAAACCCCAATTTTTCTTTTTTGGACATATTCAGGGGATCACCTCTTACTCCCCCCCCCCCCGAGAGTGTCAATGTGATTCTCAATGGGGTAATGCTCGAAAGGGGATCCATTCCCCTTTGCGAACCAGATATCACCCCGAAGTGATGAGTGAGACCAGATGGATGATTTGAACCATGTTTATTTCAGGAGCAACCATGTACAAGGAGTGCCCTTGCCTGCTCTCCCATTACTGTCATCTCTATCTCTGGAATTTTCCTACATCAAATAGAATTCTGATTGTAGCCATGGCACCCCCTCTCATCCTCACTTCTTACTTCCCATCTTTTCCAAGCCTCATCATTACTCTTACAATACAATGCCACTGTTCTCTTATTCTACCTTTGCCCATTTTTCAAGAAAACATTCAACTTGTGCACACTTCTCACCTCCATGGTTTCAGAAAATGTGTTAACCCCATCCCTTCTCTTTCCCAATTTCACTTTCACACAATCATCCTCCGTCAGCCGTCCTTCCTTTCACTCTTTTCTCTTCATCCCTCTGACTCTCCTTCATCCACCCGGGAGACAATTTTGTTTTAGCCTCTCTTCCCCTCATACATACAAAAGACATTTTACCCATGGCCTCATTCAGCATGGTGTTGTAAGCCCCCACCATCTTCTCTATGGCTTCCTTTACATCCTTCCTTGTGCTGACTGCCATTTAACCAATACCCTAACCCATTTCCTTGTGGATTATACAAAGATATGCAAACATGTTTCCTCAAGAGATATTGCATCAAAGTGGGCATCAATTAAGTACCATTTTCGGTCACAATGACACCTGAACATCTCTTCCTCATGAATATATCTTGTCAAACACCCTCACAACACTTTCAGATGTAATGTTTCTCACAAACACCACTAAAACCCACTTTGAAAATACATCAACGATCACCACTGGATCATCCCTCAGCCCGACATTGTTCAACGTCTACATGGCACCGCTTGCCCACGTCGCCCGACTACATGACCTCAACATCATCTTGTACGCCGACGACACCCAGCTGATCCTCTCCCTCACCAAGGACCCCCTCACCGCCATAACCAACCTCCACGAAGGAATGAAAGCCGTCGCTGAGTGGATGAAGAACAGCCGTCTGAAGCTGAACTCGGACAAGACGGAGGTCCTCATCCTCGGCTCCACCCCCTCAGCCTGGGACGACTCCTGGTGGCCGACCGCACTGGGAGCAGCACCGACACCAACCGACCACGCACGCAACCTGGAGTTTACCCTCGACTCAACACTCTCCATGGCCAAGCAAGTCAACGCCATCTCGTCCTCCTGCTTCAACACCCTCTGCATGCTCCGCAAGATCTACAGGTGGATCCCCACCGAAACAAGAAAAACGGTCACCCATGCCCTCGTCAGCAGCAGGCTGGACTACGGAAACGCCCTCTACGCAGGAACCTCGACCAAACTCCTGAAACGACTACAACGCATACAGAACGCCTCTGCACACCTGATCCTCGACATCCCTCGCCACAGCCACATCACACCCCACCTGAGAGACCTGCACTGACTTCCCGTCAACAAGAGGATCACCTTCAAGCTCCTCACCCACGCACACAAGGCACTCCACAACACCGGACCAGCATACCTCAACAGACGACTCACCTTCTACACCCCGAACCGCCAGCTCCGCTCCGCCGACCTCGCCCTCGCCACCATCCCCCACATCCGTAGAGCAACCAACGGCGGCAGATCGTTCTCCCACCTCGCCGCCAAGACCTGGAACTCCCTCCCCATCCTCCTACGGCAGACCCAGGACCCACTAACCTTCAGGAGGCTACTCAAGACCTGGCTATTTGAGCAGTAGCAGCGCCCAGCCCCCCCCCCCCCCAGCGCCTTGAGACCCTCACGGGTGAGTAGTGCACTTTACAAATGTTTTGATTGATTGATTGATTGATTGACCACTGCAACCACTCATATTTCCCTCAAATAATCCACGGAACCAACAAAATCCACACACACTTTCTTCCAAACACCTTCACCACCACTTAATGACCCCTCACTCTTGACTCCCACCTTCAATATTTTTGCACTCTCCTTACATAATGCACATGCGTCAACCCACTCATTCACCTCACCATCCATACCTTGTCACCAAAACTTTTCCTTCAACTGCCTTTTGGTAAGCCACTGTCTTGAATGACCCTCATGTGCCAGTGTTAATAACTTTCTCCTCACCCCTTTCGAAGGTACATATCTCTCACCTCTCATGATCAAATAATATGTGGCTCTCTTACACAATTCACTCTGCAATTTAACATAAGCAAACAATGGAATACTCACATCAGTCTCCCATTTCACTCCATCACAAATTCAATACTTGCCAGCACATATTCCTTCTCACTCATTTTCCTCAATGACTTACATTCATGCACTTCATCCAGTGGCAATCTTGACATACACTCAGCTTGCACATTCCTCCATCCTGCCACACATTCCATTTTGTATTGTTACTCCTGCAAGCAAGAGGCAAATCTAGCCAACCTTGTGGACATTTTGTCAGCACCCTAGGTTCCAAAATCTTAATTAATGGCTTATGATCCATCCATATTCTGAAACAAACACCCCACAAATATGTAAGGAAATACTCAACTGCCCACGCTGTCACCAATGCCTCTCACTCAATGGCGGCGTAATTACGTTTAGCATAACTTAAGGAGCTTGATACAAAAGCTACTGCTTTTTCCACCCCATCCTTCATTTGCAACAATACACCCCAACCCATGAGAACTGCTATCAACTGGCTCAAGACTTTAGGATCAAAAGGAGTCAAAATCTTTGCATTAGCAATTTCAGACTTGATCTCCCCCAAAGCTTTGCCTTTTTTTTCTCCCCACACAAACTCTCTACCCTTCCTTAATAGTTCCCACAACACCTCTGTTTTTTTGGCAAAATCACATACAAATATTGCAGTGTTCTATCAACACCATTAATGAACTCAATTAATCTTTCCCTTGGGACTAGGGGCTAACCTAATGGATTTAAAAAAATCTTCCTTGGGTTTGACACCACACTCAGAAATGGTGTAACCTAAATATTCAATTTCCCTCAACAAAAATTGACACTTTTCTTTGCAGAGTGTCAAACCTACTTCTCTCAAAATTTCCAGCACTTTGAACAAAATCGTATTATTCTCTTTCTCTGATGAGCCAAATATCAGAATATCATCCTGAAGTAATGGGACATTTGATACAAATTGCTCATCATGCTTTGAAAAACGCTTGAAGCCAAGGCCAAACAAAAAGGAAGTCGGGTAAACTGGAAAACTCCCTCCATTGTGATAAAAGCTGTGAGATTTTTAGACTTTTGGTGTGGCCTGATCTGATGATACGCTAACTTTAAATCCAATTTCATGAAATATTTAGCATTGTTGAGTAGCAGAACCATATATTAAATGCTCAGAAGGGGGAAACTGTCCATCGCAATAGACTAATTCAAGCTCATTAAGTCCACACATAACTTCAAACACTCAGCCCCTTTTTTGTGACTACGACTGGAGAAAGCCACTCTGAGGCATCAACAGACTCTACAATCCCTTCACTTTGCATGTCACCCAACATTTTCTTCACTTCCTCTCGAACAACTATGTGGACCTTCCTCCCACTATGTTTCACTGGTACTGCCCCATCTTTCAATTTGATTTTGTGCACATATCCCTTCAATGTCCCAATCTTTTCCTTAAAAACATCTGTGAATTTTTCAAATAGGACATCTAGCCTCCCTCCTACTTGTACTGTCAAAACTTGTGTATCAGACCTAGAATTCAAAATAATGTGTACATCATATTGCTGAAGCCACCCCAATATGCTAGGACCACCCTGGAAAACGTACATCTTTCCTACAACCTCCTGTTCCTTAAATACAAAGGGGAATGCAATGCACCCTAATATCTGTATTTTTTAGTTTGTATATCACTGGGTTGCCCACAACTTGTAAAACAACACCTTTGGTACAATAGTGTACATCAATCCCAGGTCAACCATCAATTCAACATGTGTACCATTCACCCCAAATTCTGGTTTTGGTCTATTCCTTCTCGCATTCCCTTTGCCACCTACACAAAGCACTATTTCAGCTATTTCCCCATCCTCTTCCATACAAGCCATACAACTTGTGGACACACTAAATGACTCCTCCTTCCACATTTGCAACAATCTTTATCACATGCAAAGCACCCTTTAAAGTCAGCAGAATGGGCCATGCTACCACATCTGAAAGAGCCTGTGTACTTTGGATTGCTGTAATTCACGTGAGACTTGCTTTTTCTTTCCCTGCAATACTTCTATCTTTGACATATGTGCCCTTGGAAAATTTCCTTTCTTCACCTTTCTTCCCTACTATGTTGATATCCTCCTCCTTCGTGGCATCAATCTGCTGCATTTCTTCATGGATGTGTTAAACTGTTCCACTATCTTTGTAATATCAATAGACTTCTGCAAATTGGGATTCCTTGCTGCCAACAATCTCTCTTGCATCTGCTTGATCGTACATTGCACAATTAACTTATCCCTGATCATCTGATCAGTCATATTGCTAAATTCACACTTTATGGCCAATTCCCATAATCTGGTTAAAAACTGGTCCACAGACTCATGATCTTTCTGTGGCTGTGCATAAATTTGTGTCTCTGCATAATGATGTTAACTTGTTTTCCAGAAAACATCTCTAATCTCTTTTTAGCTTCCACATACTTTCAGTAATATCTACATTGGTTGCTCTTAGAGCTGTGGCTAAAAATTTGAAAATGTGTTGGCCTTCATTTCCCAGCACATTAAATAATATAGCCCTCTTCCTCGATGGTCTAAAATTTAAGCCATCAAAAGACTCCAAATATTTTTAAAAATTGTGAATCCGTTCCTCCCATTTGATTGGAGGTGGCCCCGCCTGAGCCAAGAACATTGGAGGTGCAGCGAATTATAAAACTGAATGAGATTCCATCACTAAATGTCAAGGTGAATATATAAATGTTTCCTCTTTTTAGAAAATGTGCCTTTGTCTTAACTACATCCTCCAGTCCTAACTCTCTTTCTGATCATTAGCATTACCCTGCACCAGTTCCATTTCTATGTTAATGTTCTCAGAGGTGAATTCCTTTTCTCAGTCGCCCCCCACTCTGAAGAGGTTTAGCTCCGATAAAATGCAGGTAAATATCTTTCCATGAATGACCACCAGAGTGCTTCCTTTGGTGCACTAGGCATGCAGAGGCAGCGTGATTGGTGGCGCTCATGCAGGTTATATTGAAGAGATCTTGGCTAGGTTTGATGGTGCTTGCGCACATCAGCCATGCAGAAGTTACAGCTGACAGGACTATAATTAATGTCATAATACCCCTACATTCACAGGTGGCAACCACATATCCAATTGCATGTTTGAATACCACAACACTGTGATAACGGTGTAATGAGAACCTCAACTCTTTATGCAGCAGTGCGAATGCAGATCAAGTATCCCAGGTAAACTTAAGCACTGTCGGGTTCCACTTCCTCATGGCTGTCCTTGACCTTGAGCAGGCACCCATTGCCAATTTAAAGTGATGAGTGAGACCAGATGGACGATTTAAACCATGTTTATTTCAGGAGCTACCACATTTGTGAAAGCACGCCCATTGTGATGAGAAGTGATGAAGGTCCACTCTTTTACTTATCCTATTCAACACACGTTATGATATTTGACACATATAACTCATCTGTCTACTCACAAATGGCAGACATCAAATGATTTAGCAAGCAGAAACAACCACATTGTGTTTGGTTTTTAAAAGGTTGTACTAATGCACACATTGTAAAAGGAGAGAAGATTGATTAGGTTAAGGATTGGTCCTTATTGACATTCTATCTACTTATACCTACAGATAAAACAGATGCTAAGATTCAAGATGATATTTAACCTAACTCCCAAAAAACCATGAGACATCTCCAAAGAGAGCAGACGTGTAGCATCCACAGACTTTCTGTTGTTAAGGAAGCCACCATGAACTACATCACCTTATTATGAATGATAATTCTATGCCTTCAAACAGTAACTTGGAAGAAGATTGCCTGCAATGTGCTTACCTTTGACGAGGTTGGGCACCATAACAGCACATCCCTCAGCCACTTACCAGTGCTAGTTTGCATTTGACTCCTTTGAAATGACTGCCCAGGGCTCTACCACAACCCAGTGACTCCTACAGCTTGTGTCTGATTCCTTCACAAGCAGCTCAGTGAAAGGTAAGCGTATTAGTGTGCAGCTACCCATATTCATGAGATATGCCTTTTCTCCACAATTCTGCCGGTGCTACATCAACGTTACTGGGGGACACTGCTCCTTCTTTTTGCGTCTTGGGATGTACAGTGCATATTACTGACGACGATGCCCCGTACAGTACCCAAAAAATAATATCATTTAATTTCAGTAACTTCTGTGTTACTTACAACTGCTTGTATTGGCTCCAACTGTATCTTGTCAATGCACACTCACTTTACTATAAATCATATACCACTGACTGCTGCATGTCCTGTAGCGTTAATGCAATAGAAAAGTGAAAACTTATCAGGGGCCTGCTTCTGAGACATGCCAATTTATTCAAAGTAGCTAAATTAATTAAAGTGATAATTGAACCGTGGCTGATATTTCTTAACATAGCTGTCTAGGATCAAATTAACTTGACTTCCTGTGCTGAGCATCCTAAATTATCATTACTGCTCTTAGCATATTCAGAAAGATCAATTATTTTCATTGCTTGGTAGCCTTAAACAAATTTCGAGATTAAAAAGAAAGTGCAATAAAAAATGTGAGAAAATGAGGGAAAGAAGAGAGAGAGAGAGAGTTTGTGTGTGTGTTTGTATGGAGGGTTCGAGCTCGCGTGTGTCCTTTAGTTGAGAATGTTAAAAATTACTCTCCACAAGAAGACGGTAAAATTCTCAATCCCTTTGTCGCTGCAAGCATGTATACTCAAAATGAAGGTTGTCTCTCTACTTTCATCCCTCTTCCATTGATTATGTTAATAATTAAACATTAAGGTTGGAATGACATCTCTATTCTACAGTATTTGTATGGCGCAATTCTTGGCTTGCTCTTGTGCAAATCATAAATTGAAAGTCAGGATCGATGTAATCACTTTACACTAGTGGCGTAACACAACATTATGTCCCCCCCCTCTTCAGAATGTGATGAGGAGACTCCCATATCTCACACATTGGCCATGTGCTGATTGGGGTCCCCTAAAGGCTTGGGGGCCTGTTAGACCTGGCATCATTGGCGCGGGTCTCCCTTCCTCTTTTCGCTTCCTATCTTTTATGTTGGCTGGATTTAGATGCTCTGGGCGCTGTGCCACTGCCAATCAGTGCCACAGCGCGAATGCTCCCTGTGTAAAGATAACTGTATGAATTGGGATAACCATAAATGGCTCGTTTGGTTTACCTGTCAGTCCCTAGTATAAGTGCACTGTGTGTGCCCAGGGCTGGTAGACCAAATACTGCTGGTGGGCCTGCAGCGCTGATTTGCGCTACCCACCGAAGCAGCTTTTAAAGTATGTCTGTGTAGCATGGTCTAATAGCGAGTTACCCTCCATTTCACTGTTTACTATTGTGAGGCTATCCGTTCTCATAGGCCAGAATGGGCAGGCTGACTATTAGATCCCATAATCCTACCTGCCCCCAGGAACCTGATAGGAAATTCGAATTTGATATGTTTAAGCTCAGGACATTGAAATACATCTTTTAGTAAGGATCATTTGCATAGCCCGTGTTCTAAAATGCCTCTGCTAGAAATGAGGTATTTTCTTGCCTAAGCTTTCCTGTAGGCTTTGCTAGTGTGTGTATTGGCCATCTGGTTTTGGAGCAGCAGGGCCAGCTGGGTCAGACCTGGCTGGAGAGAGAGATCGGCATTTAGAGTATGGGGAGGGGTGACTCTTTTATCTGAGCAGGGCCGTTTCTGGCAAGGTGAATGATGGCACCACCTTCCACTGGGCGTCTGATAGCAGACCCCCTGATTCTCAAAGTGGAGGATGTCGCCTCATAAACCAAGTGCTCCGCGACCCCATCAAACTGGTTCTGGCTGGATTCAGTGATTTGTGACTTGAGAGAACAAAGACTTTTTAGGTATAAAACGCTGCGCTGAAACCTTTTTCAAGTGTGTTCCTTCTGGATGTCAAGACGAAACTCTGAGTGAACAGAGGAAAGGTCTTTGAAACTTTCACCAAGCTTGCTGAAGAAACTACCCGAGGGCCTGAATTGAGAGCACCTCCTGCTGAAGTCTCAGGGACATTAGACTTTACCCCGTCAGCCGTCTGAATTCCTGTGCGAGGGATTCTACTTGCAGGTGAGGCCTCCGTTGAGTAATCCAGAACCTCTAGTTCTACTGTGAGGAACGCAGACTGGTAACCCTTGTTAACTCTGTGTGGGCCACCGCAGCTAAGAGAGAGCTGCCGCCGCTGAGAGCCCGCCTTAATTTGAACCATCGGAACCTTCGCTGAATCTGTGTGGGCCACCGCAGTTAAGAGAGAGCTGTAGGCGCTGAGTGCCCGCCGTTGTGCCAGCCTGGTCGAGATCATCCTTTGTCCTGTGGGTCGCCGCAGTTAAGAGAGAGCTGAGTGCCCACCGTTGTGCCAGCCTGGTCGAGATCACCCCTTGTCCTGTGGGCCGCCGTAGCTTAGAGAGAGCTGCTGCCGCTGAGTGCCCGCACTTGTGTCAGCTGTGCATCATCGTGATTCCTCCTGTGGGCCGCCGCAGCTAAGAGAGAGCTGTTGCCGCTGAGTGCCTGCACCTTTCCCAACTTTGCCTCATCATGATTTGTCCTGTGGGCCGCCACAGCTAAGAGAGAGCTGCTGCCGCTGAGTGCCCGCACCTTTGCTAACTTTTCATCCTCATGATTTGTCCTGTGGGCCGCCGCAGCTAAGAGAGAGCTGCTGCCGCTGAGTGCCAGCACCTTTGCCAACTTTGCATCCTTGTGATTTGTCCTGTGGGCCACCGCAGCTAAGAGAGAGCTGCTGCCGCTGAGTGCCCGCACCTTTGCCAACTTTGCATCATCGTGATTTGTCCTGTGGGCCACCGCAGCTAAGAGAGAGCTGCTGCCGCTGAGTGCCCGCACCGTTGCCAACTTTGCATCATCGTGATTTGTCCTGTGGACCGCCGCAGCTAAGAGAGAGCTGCTGCCGCTGAGTGCCCGCACCTTTGCCAACTTTGCATCATCGTGATTTGTCCTGTGGGCCGCCGCAGCTAAGAGAGAGCTGCTGCCGCTGAGAGGTCGCACCTTTGCCAACTTTGCATCATCGTGATCTTTCCTGTGGGCCGCCGCAGCTAAGAGAGAGCTGCTGCTGCTGAGTGCCTGCACCTTTGCCAACTTTGTATCATCGTGAGTCGTCCTGTGGGCCGCCGCAGCTAAGAGAGAGCTGCTGCCGCTGTGAGCCCACCACGGAGCTGCACGACAAGAGAGATCGCCACCACCAGCCCGGGCCGCCGCAGACGCGTGCTGGTGCCGCTGAGAGCCCGCCTGTCCCCGAGTGCCCGAATCATTGTGAGTGCACGTTGAGGACCACTGCAGTCAAGAGTTGTGGTCGCTGGGAGTCCGCCTGTCACCGTCTCCGCTTCTTTGAGAAGCTGCGTGCTGTGTCCCCGTCCAACGGCAGGTATCTGGTGCGCAATGGGTCGCGTAGACCCAGGCCTTGAACTCAGTCAGTGCCACATTCTGGTGAATACGTTATTGCCTTTTTAAGTCCCTACTGATTTACGTGCATTGTGGCTGGTTAAAACGCTTTTGAGAGTCTTGTGTTAAACCTTAGATAAAGATACTATTTTTTTCTATACCTACTTGAGTTGTGTCCTTTTGTGGTGTCGTTACTGCCTTATTGTGCATGGTCATAAATGCTTCACACACTGCCTCTGAGATAGGCCTAACTGCTCGTGCTACGTTACCACAGGGTTGAGCAGGTGTTATCAAAGGGGGTAGCCCACTTGCCCTGACTTAGGAAGAAGGGTCCCTATTTGGACATTGGTGCCAGCCATTGCCAACTAGAGACCCCCATTTCTAACATTGGCAGTCAGCGGTGAGGATCAGGACTTGCATTTATGATCCACGTACAATAACTGGTAGACGCCACTAGTGAGTACAGACCAAAGCGCAGCCATGCACGTTTTTTTTTTCCCTCTTCGAATTTGTTTTTGGTTGGTTGTTCTAGTATTGAATTGTTGATCGCAGCCATGAGTACTGCTAAAATGGGAAGGCCAACATCCAATGCTTCGGAGGATCTCACCTTTGAGGAGGAAAGATTAGATACCTATACTGCCAGACAGCTGAAGTCATTTTGTAAGCATTTCGCAGTCCCCGTGATAGGTCTCTCTAGGAAGGAGGAGTACCAGAAGGCACTGAAGGCCTGGTGGGAAACGAGAGAGTCCGCTGGGGATGAGGAAGAGAATGCTGGAGGGCAGCAGGATGATGCAGTAGAGGGGGGGAGATAGAACACCCTCCAATCCAGGTAGTAGTGTATCCCAAAGGAGCCTGACCCCGGAAGAGCTGGAGGACAGGGAGAGAGATAGGGGGCATAGTTTGGAGATGGCTAAATTGGAAGGTCAGAAGGACCTTGAGAGTAAGAAGTTAGACATTGAGAAGGATCGATTGTCAATTGAACTTGAGAAAATGAGAATGGAGCATGAGAGAATGTTGAGGGAGATAGAGATCAGGGCGAGGAGTGTCCCGGTCTCCCCCTCTGGTGGCAGCATACCTTTAGTAATTCCTGAGAGTAGAGTTTATATTCCTAAGGATGTCATTAAGGATTTTCACAAGAGTGAGGATATTGGGCAATGGTTTGCCGCATATGAGATATCAATGATGTCCCACTGGGTCCCTGAGAAGGATTGGGGAGCAGGATATTGGGGGCGCTTTGTGAGGGATGGTAGGGATACCCTGTTGGACCTGCCTGAGGAGAGCAGGATGGTGTATGCCCATATGAAAGAAGCTTTGATGACCCGTTATGGTTTGACCCCAGAAATGTACAGGCAGAGGTTTAGAACCTGTAAGAAGTTAGAGGGTACCACGTGGGTTGAATATGTGTCTTTTTTCTGCAGAGCAATGGATCGCTGGGTAAAGGGTAGCAAAGTGGAAACTTTCGAGCAATTGTATGATTTGTTTGCGTGGGAGCATTTTTCTAGTAACTGTTTTCCAGAGCTACGCCAGCACCTGATTGATAGCAAGCTGACTAACCCTAGGAAGCTTGCTGAGGAGGCGGACCGCTGGGTGAGCACCCGGGTCCGCAAAGGTTTTGTGGGAGACTTCGCCAGAGGTGGGCAGGGTCCCCAGCAGAGAAGTGGGGGGACAAGGGTAAGCCGAGGGAGTTCCAGAGAGGGCCCCAAAGTAATTCCCAAGGGAACCATGCAGTGGTGTCCCAGCCTCCCCCTGAGAAGAAGCCAGTGTCCCCGACAGGTAGGCCTGTTCAGAGGGGGCCACTCACTTTTTTCAGGTGTGGTCAAGTGGGCCACCAGTATTATGATTCCCAGAGTCCCCAGAGGGACCCCAATGCATCCCCTCGTGCACCACCCCGTGCACCATCCCGCCAGATTGCCAGTGTAGCCCTGGGGGGGGAGGAGGTAGAGGTCCAAGGTAGGTGGGATCCCGTAGAGTTAACCCTTGTCTCGCTAGGAGACTTTGAGAAGGTCCCTAACCCCACACTGCCTAATAACCCTAAGAAGTATCGGCAGTGGGTGACCATCAATGGCCATAGGGTGGAGGCTCTCAGGGACACCGGAGCTAGTGTGACTGCTGTCAGCTCCCGGTTGGTGTCCAAAGAGCAGGTTGTCCCCATGCATTCTGCCCCGTAGTGTCAGCAGACAACTCAGAAAGCCAGTGTGAAGTGGCTCAGGTTCCATTCGAGTGGGGGGGGGGTCTCAGGAACTCTTCAAGTGGCTGTGAGGCCCACCATGCCTGTAGACTGTCTGTTGGCCAATGATCTAGAGAACTCCCCGTGGACTACGGTGGAGAGAAAGTCTCATTTGGAAATGTTGGGTCTGCCTGAGTGGGCGTGTGCGACCACTCGGTCCATGACAGCTCCGAAGGGTGTTCAGGAGGGTCTGGAGCCTGAAAGAATGGCCCAGGCCCCTGCCTTAAAGAGAAGGGGTAGGGGGCATGGGAAACTTGCCCCCGCGGTTCCCACGGTCCCGGAGGGAGCAGACCTTGAGGGGGATGCCCTGGAACCTACAGGGGAACAAGTGGCTGAACTGGGGGGCCTACCGGAGCTGACCCATTGGCAGCAGGAAGGGGGGCCCTCCAGGGAGGAATTTTGCGAGCAACAGAGAACCTGCCCTTCTCTTGAGGGGGTGCGGCGACAGGCCGACGCCAAGGCAGCAGGTGATCAGACAGGGTCACATTGGATCTATTGGGAGAATGACCTCCTTTACAGTGAGCCTAAAGTTGCTGAGCCTGGGTCAGCCCGTGTGCTGGTGGTACCCCAGCGCTTCAGGACCTTCCTACTGGGGTTGGCTCAAGCCCGTCTGCGCCCGTCCGCGACTGGACCGCGCCCAGCGCCAGAACCCCTGGACCGCGCGCCCCCCGCTCCAGCCTCGAGGACCGACGCCGATACGATGCCACCACACTCCACGCCCTCAACCCCGGACGGACGCACAACTGCTTCAAGGCCGCCCCGAAACGCACCCATGGTCCCTTCAGCTGCCGGAACTGCAGCTACACCAGCCTCAGAGCCACCGAGGCGCCCGCCAAGAAGGACCTCAACCACCTCCGGTGCATCCTACTGAACACCCGCTCCGCACGCAAACACGCCGTCGAGCTCTGGGACCTGCTCGACACATCATCACCAGACGTCGCCTTCCTGACAGAGACCTGGATGAACGACTCCTCCGCCCTCGACATCGCCATAGCCATCCCAGACGGCTATAAGATCACCCGCAGAGACCGCATCAACGCAGTAGGAGGAGGAATCGCCATCGTCCACAAGAACACCATCAGGGTCTCGACCAGCACCGACGACACTCTCAGCACCGCCGAACACATGCACTTCCAGATCAACACGGACCCCAACACCACCCTTAGAGGCACCCTTGTCTACAGACCCCTGGGCCCCGACCCCAGTTCAGCGACTCCATCGCCGACTTCATCAGCACGCACGCCCTGACCTCTATCGACTACATCCTCCTCGGAGACTTGAACTTTCACCTGGAGAACAACAACGACAGCAACTCCACCACCCTGATCGACAGCCTCGCCAACCTCGGCCTGAGCCAGCTCATCACAACACCGACCCACTGCGCTGGCCACACGCTTGACCCCATCTTCTCCTCAAGCTCCCACGTCTCCTTCAGCCACACCACGGAACTCCTCTGGACCGACCACCGCTGCATCCATTTCACCTTCCAGAAACCCACCACACACCACCGCACCCAACAGATCCCATGCCGCTGCTGGAGCAAAGTCACCGAAGACCAACTCCGGGCAACCCTCGCTCTCAGCCCTCCCTCCGACCCATCCAACACCGACGACGCTGCCTGCAACCTCAGACGATGGATGGACGACTGTGCCAACACCCTCGCCCCGCTGAAAAAGCCCACCTACAGAGACACCACCAAAAGAGCCAGCTGGTTCACCTCGGAACTCCTAGCTTCCAAGCGTACCTGCCGGAAACTAGAGAAGAAATGGCACAGCGATAAGACACCGGACAGCCACACAGCCCACAAAGACGCCATCCGTAACCACCACCACCTCATCAGGTCCGCCAAGAGAATCTCCTTCAAAGACCGCCTCGACAACAACGCACACAACAGCAAGGAGCTTTTCAACATCGTGAAGGAACTCTCCAATCCCAGCTCCAACACCAACGACATCCCGCCGTCGCAACCCCTGTGCGATTCCCTCGCCACCTTCTTTCACCGCAAGATCGCCGACATCCACGACAGCTTCAACACCCAGACAACCCCAACTAAGATCGATACACCAGACCCGCCACACACCATCGACCACGACCCCCTGCCAGCCTGGGCCAGCGTGAACATCGAGGACACCATCAAGACCATGAGCACAATACACTCCGGCTCCCCGTCAGACCCTTTCCCGCACCACATCTTCAACAAAGCCAGCAGCTCCATCGCACCCCACCTGTGCAACATCATCAACCTCTCCTTCGAGACCGCGACCTTCCCAGAGAGCTGGAAACACGCAGAGATCAACGCCCTACTCAAAAACCCAAGGCGGACCCGAGAGACCTCAAGAACTTCCGGCCCATCTCTCTGCTTCCGTTCCCAGCCAAGGTCATCGAGAAGATCGTCAACAAACAGCTAACCCGATACCTCGAAGAAAACAGCATCCTGGACCCATCCCAATCAGGGTTCCGCAGCAACCACAGCACTGAGACTGCCCTCATCGCCGCCACCGACGACATCAGGATCCTGCTGGACAATGGCGAGACCGCAGCCCTCATCCTGCTGGACCTCTCCGCCGCCTTCGACACTGTCTGCCACCGCACTCTACGCGCACGCCTCCACAACGCAGGGATCCGAGACAAGGCCCTGGAATGGACCACCTCCTTCCTCGATGGCAGAACCCAGAGAGTCCGCCTCCCACCTTTCCGATCCGAAGCCTCCGAGATCATCTGCGGCGTACCCCAGGGATCGTCCCTCAGCCCAACACTGTTCAACATCAACATGGCCCCGCTCGCATGCATCGCCAGACAACACGACCTCAACATTATCTCCCTACGCCGACGACACTCAACTGATCCTCTCCCTCACCAAGGACCCCCTCGCCGCCAAAGCCAAACTCCATGACGGAATGAAGGCCGTCGCCGATTGGATGAAGATCAGCCGACTAAAGCTGAACACGGACAAAACGGAGGTCCTCATCCTCGGCTCCAACCCCTCAGCCTGGGACGACTCCTGGTGGCCAACGACGCTGGGAGCAGCCCCGACACCCACCGACCACGCACGCAACCTGGGAGTCATCCTCGACTCAACGCTCTCCATGACCAAGCAAGTCAACGCAGTCTCCTCCTCCTGCTTCAACACCCTCCGCATGCTTCGCAAGATCTACAGGTGGATCCCGACAGACACAAGAAGAACAGTCACCCAGGCCCTCGTCAGTAGCAGACTAGACTATGGGAACGCCCTCTACGCGGGAGCCCCGTCCAAGCTCATCAAGCGACTACAACGCATACAAAACGCCTCCGCACGACTGATCCTCGATGTACCATGCCACAGCCACATCACCCCCCACTTGAGGAACCTGCACTGGCTCCCCGTCGACAGGAGGATCACCTTCAAACTCCTCACCCACGCACACAAGGCACTCCACAAAACTGGCCCAGCCTACCTCAACAGACGACTCTTCTTCTACGTCCCCAACCGCCAGCTCCGCTCCGCCGACCTCTCCCTCGCCACCGTCCCCTGCATTTGAAGAACAACCACCAGTGGCAGATCCTTCTCACACCTCGCCGCCAAGACCTGGAACACCCTTCCACTAAGCCTACGAAAGACCCAAGACCTGCTGACCTTCAGGAGGCTACTCAAGACCTGGCTGTTCGACCAGTAGCAGCATCCCCCCCCCATCCCTCTCCCCAGCGCCTTGAGACCCTCGCGGGTAAGTAGTGCGCTCTACAAATTCTGTGATTGATTGATTGATTGATGTGCCACTGGCCGGACATCTGGGGCAGACCAAGACCTTTGAGAGGCTGGTCACCCACTTCTATTGGCCCCAGATGCGCAGGAGCTCAGATGCTCACTGCAGGACGTGTGAGACTTGCCAGGCAAGTGGGAAGAGTGGGGGGAAGATTAAGGCCCCACTACAGCCCTTTCCCGTTGTGAGTACCCCATTCGAGAGAGTGGGCATTGATATTGTGGGGCCTCTGGATCCCAAGACAGCCATGGGCAACAGGTTAATCCTGGTCTTGGTGGACCATGCCACCAGGTACCCTGAGGCCATCCCGCTCAGGACAGTGACGGCCCCTGTGGTGGGACGGGCACTGATGGGGATTTTCTCCCATGTGGTATTCCCCAGAGAGGTGGTGTCCGATAGGGGAACTAACTCCATCTCCAAATACATGAAGTCTCTGTGGGAGGAGTGTGGGGTAACGTATAAGTTCACCACTCCTTACCACCCCAGGGTAATGGGCTGGTTGAGAGATTCAACCGGACCCTTAAGGGCATGATTATGGGCCTAGGTGAGCTCATGAGGCGTAAGTGGGATGTCCTCTTGCCATGGCTGTTGTTTGCTTACCGTGAGGTGCCACAGAAGTCCTTAGGGTTCAGTCCCTTTGAGCTGCTCTATGGTCACCCGGTAAGAGGGCCTCTGAGTCTGGTCAAGGAAGGCTGGGAGCAATCTCCCAGGAAACCTCCCCAGGATGTGTTTAGTTACATGCTGGCCTTCAGGAACCAGACTCGGCGTTTCAGGAAACTTGTTGAGGCAAACCTGGAAGCCAGCCAGGAAGAGATGAAACGCTGGCACGATCAGAATGCCACTCTGATCGAGTTTCAGCCTGGACAAAAGGTTTGGGTCATGGCCCCGGTGGAGCCCTGTGTGCTCCAGGATAGGTGGACCGGCCCCTTTGAGGTGGTGGAGCGCAAGAGTCCTGCTACCTATGTGGTGGACTTGCAGTCTCCCAGGAACCCCTTGCGGGTCCTGCATGTTAACCGCCCGAAGCCCCACTTTGAGAGGTCTGAAGTGGGCATGCTTCTGGCCACAGATGCTGGGATGGAGGAGGAGAGCGAGCCCCTTCCTGACCTCCTGTGTGCAGGGGAGCGAGATGGGTCAGTGGAGGGTGTGGTCCTCTCCACCACACTGACTCCTGAGCAGCAGGGTGATTGTCGCCAACTGTTGGGGCAATTCAGTGATCTGTTCTCCCTGGTGCCTAGTGTCACTGATTGGTGTGTCCATGACGTGGACACTGGGGACAGTCCTCCCATTAAGCACATGGCTTACCGAGTGACTAACCGGGTAAGGGCCTACATTAAGGATGAGGTTACCAAAATGTTTGCCCTTGGGGTGTTTGAGTCCTCTAGCAGCCCTTGGTCCATCCCAGTGGTCCTGGTACCAAAAGCTGCAGCGCCTGGTACCACCCCAGAACTTCGGTTCTGCGTGGACTATCGGGGCCTCAATTCAGTCATGAAGACTGACGCGCACCCCATCCCCAGAGCTGATGAGCTCGTAGATCGGTTAGGGGCTGCAAAATACCTCAGCACATTTGATTTGACGTCTGGGTATTGGCAGATCGCCTTGACCGAGGGAGCAAAGGAGAGGTCAGCATTCTCCACACCCGATGGGCACTACCAGTTCCGGGTGATGCCCTTTGGAATGAAGAATGCCCCTGCCACCTTTCAGAGGCTGGTTAACAGGGTGTTGGTTGGGCTGGAAGACTTCAGTGCCGCCTACCTGGATGACATTGCAGTGTTTAGCTCCTCTTGGGAGGACCACCTGCGCCACCTCTGGGAGGTATTGATGGCACTGCGGAAGGCAGGCCTCACAATCAAAGTCAGTAAGTGCCAGATTGGGCAGGGTTCTGTAGTGTATTTGGGGCACCAGGTGGGGAGCGGCCAGGTGGCGCCCCTTCAGCCCAAAATTGAAACTATCCTGGCGTGGGAACCCCCCAAGACTCAGACGCAGGTGAGAGCCTTCTTAGGACTCAGAGGGTACTACAGGAGGTTTGTAAAGGGATATGGCAACATTGTTGCACCCTTGACTGAGCTGACTTCTAAGAAGCAGCCAAAGAAGGTAAACTGGACTGACACCTGTCAGCACGCTTTTGACGCCCTGAAGACTGCCATGTGCACCGCACCCGTGCTTCAGGCACCCGACTTTTCAAAGGAATTTGTTGTCCAGACAGACGCCTCAGACCATGGTATAGGGGCCGTTCTGTCACAGATCAATGAGGAGGGACTAGACCAACCGGTCCTAAGCAGGAGGTTACTTCCCCGGGAACAGAGGTGGAGTGCAATTGAGCGTGAGGCATTTGCTGTGGTCTGGGCGCTGAAGAAGCTGAGACCATATCTGTTTGGGACTCACTTCCGGGTTCAGACAGACCACAGGCCCCTTAGATGGTTGATGCATATGAGGGGTGAGAATCCCAAGTTGTTGAGGTGGTCCATTTCCCTACAGGGTATGGATTTCACGGTGGAACACCGCGCTGGTACAGAACACGCCAATGCTGACGGTCTGTCCAGATTTTTCCGCCTTAGTGATGAGAACTCCCAAGGGGATGGTTAGTTCTCCCCACATTTCAGCTGGAGGGGACGCGTGTTAGACCTGGCATCATTGGCGTGGGTCTCCCTTCCTCTTTTCGCTTCCTATCTTTTATGTTGGCTGGATTTAGATGCTCTGGGCGCTGTGCCACTGCCAATCAGTGCCACAGCGCGAATGCTCCGTGTGTAAAGATAACTGTATGAATTGGGATTACCATAATTAGCTCGTTTGGTTTACCTGTCAGTCCCTAGTATAAGTGCACTGTGTGTGCCCAGGGCTGGTAGACCAAATACTGCTGGTGGGCCTGCAGCGCTGATTTGCGCTACCCACTGAAGCAGCTTTTAAAGTATGTCTGTGTAGCATGTTCTAATAGCGAGTTACCCTCCACTTCACTGTTTACTATTGTGAGGCTATCCATTCTCATATGCCAGAATGGGCAGGCTGAGTATTACATCCCATAATCCTACCTGCCACCAGGAACCTGATAGGAAATTCGAATTTGATATGTTTAAGCTCAGGACATTGAGATACATCTTTTAGTAAGGATCATTTGCATAGCCCCTGTTCGAAAATGCCTCTGCTAGAAACGAGGTATTTTCTTGCCTAAGCTTTCCTGTAGGCTTTGCTAGTGTGTGCATTGGCCGTCTGGTTTTGGAGCAGCAGGGCCAGCTGGGTCAGACCTGGCTGGAGAGAGAGATCGGCATTTAGAGTATGGGGAGGGGTGACTCTTTGATCTGAGCAGGGACGTGCCTGGCAAGGTGAATGATGGCTCCACCTCCCACTGGGCGTCTGATAGCAGACCCCCTGATTCTCAAAGGGCAGGATGTCGCCTCGTAAACCAAGTGCTCCCCGACCCCACCAAACTGGTTCTGGCTGGATTCAGTGAATTGTGACTTTAGAGAACAAAGACTTTTTAGGTATAAAACGCTGCGCTGAAACCTTTTTCAAGTGTGTTCCTTCTGGATGTCACGACGAAACTCTGTCCGAGTGAACAGAGGAAAGGACTTTGAAACTTTCACCAAGCTTGCTGAAGAAACTACCCGAGGGCCTGAATTGAGAGCGCCTCCTGCTGAAGTCTCAGGGACATTAGACTTCACCCCGTCAGCCGTCTGAATTCCTGTGCGAGGGATTCTACTTGCAGGTGAGGTCTCCGTTGAGTAATCCGGAACCTCTAGTTCTACTGTGAGGAACGCGGACTGGTAACCCTTGTTAACTCTGTGTGGGCCGCCGCAGCTAAGAGACAGCTGCCGCCGCTGAGAGCCCACCTTAATTTGAACCTTCGGAACCTTTGCTGAATCTGTGTGGGCCGCCGCAGTTAAGAGAGAGCTGTAGCCACTGAGTGCCCGCCGTTGTGCCAGCCTGGTCGAGATCATCCTTTGTCCTGTGGTCCGCCACTGTTAAGAGAGAGCTGTAGCCGCTGAGTGCCTGCCGTTGTGCCAGCCTGGTTGAGATCACCCTTTATCATATGGGCCGCCGCAGCTAAGAGAGAGCTGCTGCCGCTGAGTGCCCGCACTTGTGTCAGCTGTGCATCATCGTGATTCATCCTGTGGGCCGCCGCAGCTAAGAGAGAGCTGTTGCCGCTGATTGCCCGCACCTTTGCCAACTTTGCCTCATCGTGATTTGTCCTGTGGGCCGCCACCGCTAAGAGAGAGCTGCTGCCGCTGAGTGCCCGCACCTTTGCCAACTTTGCATCCTCGTGATTTGTCCTGTGGGCCGCCGCAGCTAAGAGAGAGCTGCTGCCGCTGAGTGCCCGCACCTTTGCCAACTTTGCATCATCGTGATTTGTCCTGTGGGCCGCCGCAGCTAAGAGAGAGCTGCTGCCGCTGAGTGCCCGCACCTTTGCCAACTTTGCATCATCGTGATTTGTCCTGTGGGCCGCCGCAGCTAAGAGAGAGCTGCTGCCGCTGAGTGCCCGCACCGTTGCCAACTTTGCATCATCGTGATTTGTCCTGTGGGCCACCGCAGCTAAGAGAGAGCTGCTGCCGCTGAGTGCCCGTACCTTTGCCAACTTTGCATCATCGTGATTTGCCCTGGGGGCCGCCGCAGCTAAGAGAGAGCTGCTGCCGCTGAGTGCCCACACCGTTGCCAACTTTGCATCATCGTGATTTGTCCTGTGGGCCGCCGCAGCTAAGAGAGAGCTGCTGCCGCTGAGTGCCTGCACCTTTGCCAACTTTGCATCATCGTGAGTCGTCCTGTGGGCCGCCGCAGCTAAGAGAGAGCTGCTGCCGCTGTGAGCCCACCACGGAGCTGCACGACGAGAGTCATCGCCACCACCGTCCCGGGCCGCCGCAGCCGCGTGCTGCTGCCGCTGAGAGCCCGCCTGTCCCCGAGTGCCCGAATCATTGTGAGTGCACGTTGCGGACCACTGCAGTCAAGAGTTGTGGTCGCTGGGAGTCCGCCTGTCACCGTCTCCGCTTCTTCGAGAAGCTGCGTGCTGTGTCCCCGTCCAACGGCAGGTATCTGTTGCGCAACGGGTAGCGTAGACCCAGGCCTTGAACTCAGTCAGTGCCACGTTCTGGTGAATACGTTATTGCCTTTTTAAGTTCCTACTGATTTACGTGCATTGTGGCTGGTTAAAACGCTTTTGAGAGTCTTGTGTTAAAACTTCGATAAAGATACTATTTTTCTACACCTACTTGAGTTGTGTCCTTTTGTGGTGTCGTTACTGCCATATTGTGCATGGTCATAAATGCTTCACACACTGCCTCTGAGATAGGCCTAACTGCTCGTACTACGTTACCACAGGGTTGAGCAGGGGTTATCAAAGGGGGTAGCCCACTTGCCCTGACTTAGAAAGAAGGGTCCCTATTTGGACATTGGCGCCAGCCATTGCCAACTAGAGACCCCCATTTCTAACAGGGCCCCTGGAGGGTTTGGAGCCCCTGTGCCGCACCTGCTGGAGTGGCCTAAGTTACCCCCCAGCTTTACACACCCTGAAATGCTTAATTGCTTCTGGAATGAGATGAATACCCAAAGTGAGAAGTACTTTACTGCACCAAATACTATCAGACAAATACAGAAGACACTTTGAGCCAGATATACCAAATGCATTAAAAGAAGTCTGCCACCACCAGGCAATTGCAAAGACAAAATTAGTCAAACGACATTAAACAAAAAAAAAAATGACCGACCTCAATCACGAAAACATGTGGACAACAAAATCCATAAGGAATGAACATGAAGTTCCTAAAAAACATAAAATCCCAGTGGTCAATGACAACCCTTAGAATTAAAAAGCAAACAGGACTGATTGGCTTCACTATACAGATATAGCTGGTTCAACTGATATCACACTACAAAAGAAAAAGCAGAATGTGTAGGGAGCAACAGAAACATACTGCACTCTAGAAATTATATTGACTGGAGGGCCTATCTGGTCATGACTCTGGGAGAGGACTGGAAAACCTTCTCCTTGGTTACAGCAACAATGTTTTTTTCAATGCAGCTGATAGTTGCTGCCTATACATTGTCAAGCAGTGAATGTTCCAATAATATTGATGAAGCACATCACTTACTTTTTGGCACACACATAACGCAAGTTGAAAGACATCAGAACATTAATAAGAAAATATTGCGGTAGCTCTTCAAACCCATTCGGCACACAAGGGTACTTGGAAGTCTATTCGCATGGCACAATACAAGATAAATCACACACGCACAACACAATAGCCCTTCAGCACATTTAGAACAGGGCATTTGGAGCCAACACCTCATACATACATATGAATAAACATTATGCAAATAATATATAGTATAGCTACATGGAGGCATCTAGATTCAACCACAATACATACAGATACTAAAGGTCATTTGCAACCCAGATCTACACTAATGCACTAATTGCAAGGTGACAGTCCTACACAGAATTCCCCAGAACTGAAAATCAAAAACACCCTGTGCATTGTCCACAAATAGGTTCTCTTGAGAGCAAATTATATTATAATCGCTGCCACGTCAGGCTCCAGGCTGAAAATCTCCAGAGCCTCATGGAGGTGCTCACCCTTTTCTTCAACAAAGGAATATCGGAGATCACCAAAAAGGGAGGATGTTTGCAATGGTCCCAGCTCCACCTTAATTATGACCTCACACTGATGCTATACTTTATATGCTCCTTTCCTACCATGTAAGCGCCTAAATAATTCCATTCAATATCAATATGGAACTGTAAGACATCTGTAATAACACCATTGATGACAGGATTGTGTATAGAGGGCAGCACGTGTTACACCTACTACAGTTAACTATAACTGGTGAATTTCAGAAGGTTTGCGAGTTTAACATTTTACGTTTAAACTGATATTTTAACCTAACTATAACATCACTTTAACCTTTGCCTTTTTCAGTGAGTATATATATATAGGCACTGAAAAAAACAAAGGTTAAACCGACGTTATTATTAGGTGAAAATGTCATTTAAACTGTACTGTTTTAAACAAACAAAATCACTGAAATTTACCAGTAATAGTTATCTCAAGTAAATATAACTTGTGCTCTAAAGTAATTATAACTAGCGCCCTCACCATGCACAGCTAACTACCTCACATATTACATCACTCATGACACGTTCTATGACACCATTGATAACATGAATGCAACATCTGAAATGATATCATTGATGTCAACACTTTGCATGGTGGGGGCGAGAGTTAGAGTTACTTTAGGGCACGAGTTATAGTAACTTGAGATAAGTATAACTAGTAATTTAAGTGGTTTTGAAAATGATTTTAACCTCACATATTACATTATTCCTGAAAAGATTTATGACATCATTGATAACGTCACTAATAACAAAACGTTAAAAAATAGGGGCTGATTAGGATGGCGGGCAGAGTTATGTCCGCCCACCACCCTATCGGAAAACGGGACAGCCCGACTTCCTGTCGGCGGTCCCGCAAATACAATTACAATGCGTCTGCCCTGGAGGCGGTCACAGTGTCTATGTTTTGTATTGCGGCGGGTACTGCGTGCTGCAGCACACACCACAGTACAAAAAATAGACATGACACATATCCCTGCACTACGTGGCAGGCACCATCCGGTGTAGGCCACGTGGTGCAGGGATTTGTAAAGGGGCACCATAGGTGCTCGCCAACACCCAGCAGGTGGAGTGGGAAAGGGGGTCCTGCTACGGGCCCCAATGTCCCTTTCCGCCAGCCTTTCATGGCGGGTAAATCGACATGAAATGGCTAGCAGGGAGGGGCATCATAATCCCTACGATGGTGCCTGGCAGGCACCTCCATCATTGTAGGGAATATGGCTGCCTCCAACGCACTGACGGGCTCCTTGAGCTTGTCGGATGCGTGGCAGTTGGCCTTTTCGACTGCCATCCATCCGCCCGCCATTGTAATTTGGCGGGCGGAAAACATGCTTACAATGGCGGTGAGACCACCACTGACAGGCTGTCAGGGGCGGTCTCACCATCATTGTAATCAAGCCCTAAGTGTTTTCACTGACATTGTCACCTATAGATAATGTCCCATAAATTATTTTTTTCCAGTCAATTTCTAGGGCTTTTTTAACGTAAAGTAATATTTTATTATCATACGTAACATACTGTGGCTAGAACCTGCCTCCAACCCACCGCGACTGGCCAACACCCCCACAGGCAGCCAGCCCCATATTGCACATGGCCTTCGACGTGGGGTTTGGCACAGGACACACAGCTGGATGAGGCCATGCTTATAACCCCCTGCTGGTGCCTAAACCTGGGCATGCACAGGTGACTGTGATGTTAAATACAGATGGTGTAATTTTAAGTAAGGCATACCAACTGACTTTGTCAAAGTGCCAAGCAACAACATTTAAAAAGTAGGCCTAGTGCTGTATGAAGGGATCAGCATATTAACTTATGTAAAGCAAACATATTATCTTTGTCAAAATCAGTAATTATAATCACAATGTACATTTAAAAAAATCATACATTGCAATGTCTAATAAAAGTAATTTTCATTATTTTTTTAAATAAAGCCTTATTAAAACAAAAACATTAACATGCCTTTTAGTCTTTTGTTTTTACGTTTTTCAGGCCTCAAAGTGCAACAATAGAACCTACCACAAGAGGCCCTTGCACACCAGCTGATGAGCATACAGCTCCAGTTTGGAGTGCTTTAAAAAATATTGTCAGCTCTCCTGGGGTCATAGTATTAATTTTTTTCTAAGTGAGTGTTCTGGTGCCCATCCAAGACACCCACAATGAAAGCATCTTTGTGGTTCGTGGGGGGAGCCCCAAGGACTCTGCAGCCCCAGCCGACTCCCCAGCCAGCACCTATTGTGTAATCTGGCACAATTCTTCTGCAAAACTGGGTTTCTGGCCCCGGCGAGTGAGGAAAGTGTATGCTCCCACTTTCCCAGGCAAAAAACAGCAGTGCCCTGGGTGATGGGGTCCTCGGGACACTGCTTATATCAGTGTCCTGGGGGACTGGGTTCTTGGGCTGATCTAGGCTCGGGCCCTTCCCCTAATAATGTTAATGGCCCCCGGGGAATGGGGTCCCTGGGGCCTCAAGGAGGCTCAGGGAGGAGGTTTGCATGCCCCCTCC
The DNA here is from genome assembly GCA_963921515.1 of Calotriton arnoldi. Lineage (NCBI taxonomy): Eukaryota > Metazoa > Chordata > Amphibia > Caudata > Salamandridae > Calotriton > Calotriton arnoldi. Next base: position 361,342 of record CAWUFW010010167.1, read on the forward strand.
CCTGTTGAAATTACTGTGGGCTCTGAAGGCTGTAATCAGCTGGGATCCTTGAGGTCATAATCAGCTCGGGGAGGGCAAAGCAGTTTGATGCTCTGTTACTCTCCTTTCAGATGCATCTGTTCATCTTTTTCCTAGTTCTTCTATACACAGTGGTGACAATATGCATAATGTTTCTCAGCAAGCTTACCTTTTAAAATATTGTCAATAAAAATAGGATTTTCGAGGGAAAAGCATAAAACTTCACCATTTTTTGAAGTTTTTAATATGGCAACTGATAGACTGTAAGAAATAATTTCTAACTCTACAGACACCTAATCTGAACCACACCCCCATAGATAGGTGCCTTTGGGCGAGCTGTTTTCTACTGTTATGTCTTATGTTGTTCAGTGGAATTCAGTGTGTGTGGGGAAGAAAGCTGTATTTTGTCCTGGAGAATTATTCTAAGCAATTAGGGATCCATTCCAAGTGGGTTAGAAATGGCCATAAGGTGAGTGTGAGTAATTTAAGAAAACACTATCACCAGCCAAATTGGTAATCGTATATCCCTCTAAATAAGAATCGTAGAGGAAATGGCAAAGGTCTATGGGTGTCTGAAGTCGCCTTTAGATTCCATTCAGTTTCAAACTTTCAATAATTTTAGAAAAAGATCTCAAGAGAAAAGGCAGATATGCTCGACCAGTGAGCAAGTCTACAGTTCATTAATTCTAATAAAACATAAAATCCAAACCTAGGGGATCTCATTTAAATGTCAACTGCTAAGTCCCCCAAGTGTTGCAGGCTGTCTTCCATTTCAGCAACTGAGAACAGGAATTTGTACACTTTACAGCTTGGAACTGGCAATGTAATACAGCAAATTTTAGTTTCCGCAGCAGAAACGCCTTCATATATTGAGCATTTTTTAAAATCCCTTTCTGAATGCATCATCTTCATTTTTTACAATTTGCGCTTTTAAGGATTCTACTTGCACACACCAATGAACAATTAGTTGTTATACCACACACTGCACACTTTGCATTGAAAGTTATAGTAGAGTCCATATCCATATTTTAATTAAAGGCAGAGAAAAAGAAAATAGTTCTGTGTCATGTACACATGATACTTAAAGCCCAAAATTATCATTCAGATTTTATTGCTAATGCATGTCAGTATCAAAAAAGCATCTAAATCACCTGTCTGTCTGTCTGTCTGTCTTTCTAGATCTTTCCATGAGGAATGAGGTCAAAAGCAGTGCATTGCAAGGCCGCAAATTATACTTAGCTCAGCTAACCATAACTGCTGAATTTATCTGGTTTTGTAGGAGTGAAATGTCAGCCTAACTTTAACGTCCCTGTAACCTTTAGTTTTTTCAGTGAAAATAAAAGTTTTTTTTTAATTCTATTTCTTAACTTTAACAGACTGTAACCTTTGTTTTTTTCAGTGAATTTCTAACTTTTTTTAAATGCTAATTCCTCACTATAACTTACCTGTAACCTTTGTTTTTTTAAGTGAATATCCATGGTTTGCAGAATGCTTTGGAAAGGGGCAGGGCCTCTGACCAGCTCCCAGAAATCCCGTTAATTAGGACTTAAAGAAAGTACAAGGAGGGCTTCTTGGCCCCCAAGGTCCTTTAGCATCCAAGACAACTTTATTCCCCAACCAGTTGCGTGCCAGGAGACGTGTTTGCAGAGTGGTGCAGAAAGGGGGTGTGGCCTCAGTACAACTCTTAGCAAACTGACTGTGTACAACTTGCTGGAGGTAACAAGAGGGATACTTGGCCCCCAAATCCCCTGAACAGCCAAGGGGACTTTATCCCCCAACCAGTATTATGCCCGGAGGAATGTTTGCAGAGTGATGCAGAAAGGACGTCCTTGAGGATTGCACCAGTAGTGCCTGTATGATTCTATGAGTGCCATTGCCAAGGACAGATTGCAAATACCGGGTGTTTTTGACAAAGAGTAAAACTCATACATAGACATATTTGACATAAAGTTTTAGTGTAGCTATTTAGTAAGATACTAATATAACTTTCCCCTTTGTATTCATTTGTCGATAAATACTACATCAAAAATGCATTTTCTTTCTTCACAGCAACACCGGAGGTCGCAATGCATTAGTAGTCACGAATACAAATGAAAAATTGTAAAACACATAGGGGCAGATTTACAAGCCCCTTGTGCCACTTTTGCGCCGCTGTTGCGTCACTTTTGTGACGCAGCAGCGACGTAAACCATGCGCCACGTTGCGCCTTATTTACAACGTGACGCATCTAGGGAATGCGTCACGTTGTAAAGCCCTGCGCCACATGAAACCTGCGTCAGGTCTCATGTGGGCGTTCCGTCGCAGGGTGGGCGTTCCGTCGCAGGAAAGCCTCGTAAAAGTGACGCAGTGAAATCTACAAGATTTCACTGAGTCACTTAACCGACGCCGCTGCGACAAATCCTTACGCCTGCTTCAAGCAGGCGTAAGGAGTGGCACGCCACGTTAGAGATGGGCGGCGCACGAGCATTGCTGGAGTTGCGTCACACTTGCGACACGACTCCAGCAATGCGCCACCCTTCCGACGGGAGATGTGACACACATCTGTTTATCTTTGCACCACGGTGCGCCGCATAGTAAATGCGGCGCACCTGTGGTGGCGCAAGGGTAAACTTGCATGACGCATCTTTCCTGGCGCATCTCTGCTGATTTGCAGGGATGCGCCAGGCATTGTAAATCTGCCCCATATAGTCTAGCTGTTTAGTTACATATTGGTTTACCTTTTTTTTAAAAACATATTTGTAAAAAAACAACAGTCTCAAAAAAAACCTTTCAACATCTAAACATATGAACACAACATAACTTCCAAACAAACATCAAACTATCCATTGTTATCCAAATGTATGGGGAATCAAGAACTGCTGCAAAACTAGTGCAATTCACAATGTCTGACAAGACACTCTCTACAGGGACAAACAAAAAATATTCATGTGGGACAACGTCCATGTATTACCATCTAAAGCAGAGTGAAGCTGGAGGATTATCTACCTCAGTGGCAGCAGCAACAATTCCTGGTCAGAAACTCCCTTCTGAGGTGCAGACTACTGCAACAGATATGGCTCCAGAGTTGTCAAGAATGGCCATGTACTGCATGGACTGTAGTGTTGTTATAAGTGCTTATGAGGAGTGGGTTACAGGTATTCACAATGCTGCCAAAAATCAGACATGGTATTTCTTCCCCCTTTTATCTTTTTTGCACATTTCATAAGAGGAGTTTAAGTGAGCAGCAAGAAGGCAATCAGTGGTGGCTCGCACAGGTATCAATGCGGGGCGGTGAGGTGGGGGCGGGGCGGGGCTGGGTGGGGGTAGTGGATTGTGACATAAGACGGGATTGTTTAGAGTAAATAAATAAATAAACAAAAGCACTTACTTTGCGCTCGCAGCATCGCTGAGTTGGCGATGCTGCGAGCGCGAAGTAAGTGCTTTTGTTTATTTATTTATTTACTCTAAACGTTCCCGTCGTATGTCACACTCTATCACCCCCACCCAGCCCCGCCCCGCCTCCCTGCCCCACAGCGATACCTGTGCGAGCCGCCACTGATGGCAATGCAAAGCTGAAGGACCCTCGAGTTCAATAGCAACACAACACCGAAGCAGAGAGTGCATTGAAAAGTCCAATCTCGACTTCATGATTTGGCTCCACAGTTTTCCCCAATGGCATCATACTGCATGGATTGTGGAGTTGTAGTTAGTGCTGGAGAGCAGTCCATAATGGCCATTCGCAATGCTGGAAAGAATAATAAATGTTGATGTGTTTTTTTATTTTTGACATTCATAGATTTTCTACATTAGCAGGCATTTTATTATATTACAAATGGACATCTAATATCTATCTGTTGTTCATTTTATTCTCTTCCAATTTATTGTAACACTACTTACATATAACTTGCAGTATACACAAGTCAAACCATCCCTCAACAAATAAATACACAGCTAACCTTTGCCAGTTAGCATAATTTACTTTTTCACTTTTTAAATTTAAATATAAGTCAACAGTCTGTGTTTAAATCTTCTAGTAAGTGCATCAACAACATATACAAACATACTCTGCATTTTACAAAACACTCTATTACATTTTGTAATCTCTTTTTAAAACTATCAACTGCAATATATGTATCTTGTTCTGCAACTCCTCCTCTTAACAACTCTTCATTTTCCCTGGAATCCTGCTCAGGACCAAAGAAAACGAAACTGCATATTAACAGAAACATTTTCTATGTCTGCCACACTACCATGCAAAAGTGCTCTACTTATTTCTCCATAAATCAGGAGTTTTCACATAATACAGTCTCCTACCTAAAGTTCACATTGTTGAATACTAGAAACACTACTTCAGTTCCATTTGTATACAGTACCCGGACTACGCCTTCCTCGTACCTCTTATGCAATACCTTCTTCTACATTTCTAGATACCATCACCTCTTTTTCTATAGGAGTACCATTCTTCATTTGATAACATCATCCTCTTTAATCAATAGCATGAACTAATTTGTTATACTGGATATAGCTTTTTTCATTAAAGAAAGCCTCTGTACAAGAAGTATGTATCCATTGTCCACTAAAAACTGTACAACAGTTACTTCTTTTCACTAATCTTTTCTTCTGGTTTTGTCTCCTCATGCAAACACTATTTTGTCAAGAGTCTTCATTCTATTTAGAATCAAAATGAAAAGCTTCCTCTTCAAAGCAAGGGTCTTATCATGTACTCTCACAACTTGTTCTTTCTGTTTTACTGCATCTCTCCTTCTAGACTTTTTTAAATTTAATACTAAATTTACTAGGCTGTAAGTATGCAATCATTATAACATTTGCGCAGAACCTATGCAGCCATCTAAACACCCACTTACAACCCATGAACGCATTGAAATACTGAGGCATAAGTGTGCACTAATAAAGAACTCAAGTACTACTCATGCACTCATGTAATTATGTAGAGAGTACCATTGTTGTAAACCTATCACCCATATTGTCTAAAGACTACCTATTACTCAGTAAAACTTGTAAATGCATGGGCTTGTGCTTGAATACATCAATACTCCCTGGATAATTGAAGGAGTGCATGGATAGTGCCTAGGTGATTCTGTGAGGTTACGATTAGTGCCTAGATGATTCCCTGACTATGTCATAACTCCAGGGTCATTCCATATCTGATACTTACTGCCTGCATGTTTGTTTTTCATGAGTATACCACTAGTATCTGGGTATTTGGATGACTGCATGAGTAGAGTCTGAATGATTCGACAAGTGCGTGACTAATGCTTCAATAATTCAATACATGCATAGATACCGGTAGGATGATTAAATGAGTGCAACTCTAGTACCTGGATGATTGCAAGAGTGCATACATAGTATATAGCTGATTAATGCAATGCATGGAGAGTGCATACATGATTGTTTAATCCCAAGCATGTTATAATGATTGCATAGTTACAGCCTTGTTAATTGCATAACTCAGTAGATAGTATCTAGGTGATTAGATGAATGTATATGTAGTGCCTGCATACTTCAATGACTACATAATTCCTGCCTGCCTGATGTAGGAGAGTAGGATCTGCTTCACATGGGTACCCCCACTTTTTGCTGATGCTTCACTGTTTTTCGACATTAGTCTGGCTGGGGCCCTGCTAATCAGAACCCCAGCCTAGCTGCTTCCTCTCTAAAATGGTTTCCATGTGCCTTAGGCACATCACTGATTGGAATCTGGAGTGCCCTTATAAGTCCCTAGTATATGGTATACTATGTACCAAGGGCATAGGTACCTCAGAGGCCTGCCAGGGGCTGCAGCATGTATTATGCCACCCCTGGAAGGCCATCCAAACTGACACCACAGGTCTGCTACTGCAGCCTGGGTAAGGTGGTGCATGCACCCCTTACTGTGATATAGGTTACCTATATCACTAAATACATACACACATATAAACCTATAAGTCACTCCTAAGGCAGGCCTTATCAATCCTAAAGGCAGAGTGCATGGTTCCTATGTGAGAGGGTGCCCCTGCATGAGCAGGGCCCCTCTGCAGCGTTCGGAGACCATCTCTGATGCTGTTTGTAGTGCAGCCTGACCATATACTCTTAAGCGCATTATAACCTCGCGGTAAAATGCTAACTTTGGAATGGCTGCACCTAAACATGTCGTGTTTGGTGTCAAACATCTTGGAATACTACCCCCCCGCCAATCCCGGTGGCGGGGGTAGCATTCCACCCTTCTAGAGGGAAAGACATGTTAACTCTGGCTAGCCCGGTAACTTCTTTCCAGAGCCCTGGCATCACAAAATGGATGCTGCTGCCACAGACACGAGTCTGGCCTCCTGCTGCTGGACGAAACTCCGGCAGGGGAGGCCTGGACAATAGGTTTCCTGTCCCAGGGATGTGTGACCACCTCCCCAGACAGGATAATGTGTATTGGGGCTGGGCGGGAGCACTTTCGGGTGCTTTGAAGTCCTGCACTGGGGGCACATTTGGTGTCCCTGAGCATACCCCAGTTCAAACCGGATCAGGGGCTTGCAGCCCCTGCTTTGGCGCGAACTGGACAAAGGGAAAGGGGTGTAGCCACCCCTCTGCCCTGACCGACCCATAGGTGGGGCCACAGAGTAGTCCAACCCCTATCCTTAGTATAAGTATAGGAACCCAGTCCTTAGGACTTTAGATTATCCCTGGACGAAACTCTGAAACTGAATCCTGGACCTTCGATGCTCTACTCACGATTAGAGGACAGAAGAATCTCCCTTGGGGTCAAGGAGTGACTCCCCTGCTTGGCAGGCACCAAAGAAGCATCTGTCTGGTTCGCATTTCTGAAGCTCCCGTCGGACGCCGAAGTCATCGCATCACCAGAGGTGGATTCTCAGACTTCCCCGAGGCTACCCTGAGTCCCCAGCAAAGCTGAGGCCCGTGGCTATCGTGGGTGACTTGAGACCGTGACCCCTGGACACCGAGCACATTTGCAAGTGCATCCTCTTCTGGGTCTCCCAAGAAGTCGTGCTTTGGGCTCCGAGTATCCCTAGCCTCCAGCACCAACTGCACCGAAGATCACTGGCCCCCACTCCACGAATGTCCTGTAAGCCAGATCCACGTGCGGCATCACGAGGCTCCTTTGCGGTCGCTAGCCCGTTGGCTAGTAGCCCTTAACGAAGGCCAATCTTTTTCTATCTTGGCATCCTGGTTTCTCCAGGCCTGCCCTCACTTACCCTTGCTGAGTGAGTTCCCCAGACCTTACTGGTCTGCACCATCGACGATCTTCCTCTGCATCAAGACTTGCCGTTGCCAAGGCTTGTTGGGTCCAATCCGGTCGCCGACACCTCAGCACTCGACAGACATTGTGTACCAGCCCGAATCCTGCTCCTGGTTGCTGACAACACCTCCTGGACCTCGTGGCTGAAGAGTCAAGACGACCGTCAACGCACCTGAAGCACTCGACATCGGTGGGCATCTGTCCATCGCCTTCCTGGTCACTGGCTAGTGACCCAGACTCTGTCCCCTCTGCTTTCAGGTTCTTCAGAACTCCGATCCACTCTTGGATCCACCCGGACACTTTTCTCTTGGTCGCCAGCAGCACTTTGCAGCAGATCGCCATTCAAATCGACGACGAAACCCGACCCCGAAAGGCACCTATGCACCCGGCTTCCCTGGGTGAGGTAACACGAGTACTCCGGTGCTCCCGTGGGTAGAGACTCTTCAAAGTCCTAGATCTCAAAGGGTTTGGTCCAAGTCCTCTTTAAAGTGTCCCTTTTCTCTAATTTCCCGATCACGACTTTCTCCATAGAAGTCAACGGCGTATCGCGGTTGTGTATTTACACTGCACGCGTCTCCCGTGGGTCCCCTGTGTCACTACCTTGGGTGGTTCCTTGTGGTCCAAGCACTTCTAGAGGCTCTAGACCTAGTGTCTAGTTCAGTCGTGGTTCTTATACCACTTTATTGGTATATGGTTTGGTACGCCCCTAGGGCCCAAACGTGTAATTGTGCTATTACTGTGTTTAAATAACTTCTAACTTATGTACTTCGAACTCTAGCCTCATAAAGAGACTAGAGGGGTGTGTTTAGCAATAAATACATATATTTTGAATATATACCTGGTGTGGTGCTCTTTCATTTGATCACTCAAGAGATTATAGACTGGTAAAACAAGCTGCTTTACATTCCTTCAAGACTTAGCCTGAAGGCTGCTCTCCATAGCTACCACTAGGATAGCTTTCAATAAGGTTGTCTTTAACCTATCTCCAATAAGGGGTTGTTTGGACTGGTGCAAGGTGCCCACTATAATTAGTGGACAGCATATACCAGGCCAACTTCTCACATTGGTGTGCAGCGTGTGGGATTCCAGCTTGCTATTGTTTTACCAGATAATCTCAATTGAATTGATCAACTGAAAACCACTAAAGGTACCTAAGGTACATATAATTTAAGCTTAGAATACAGTAAGTTCTACTGAACTTAGAGTTGTGTGTTAAGGGATAGCACAACCCTTTCTACAACTCAAGAGAGTTTAGTAGGCCACACTAGAGTAGGTAGTGCATACACCACACCACACTAGTAATGTCTTTAAGGGCAGGATCTAAAGAATCCTTGCAGGAAGCCATTGAGCTTCCACCCTCCAAGTATGATACACTCCCATTCTTGGAATTGAGAGCTTTATGCAACTTGAGAAAAATAAGGACAGGCCAAAGCCCCACCACCCAACACCTCAAGGAGTTGTTGGTGGCTTATGACCTTAGTAAGCCCTTGGGGACTGAAGGGGTAGGAGCTGAGGGTGGGGCAGATGATGAGGATGGGAACAGGGGTACCAGTACCCCCAGCCCCCCTCTGAAACTGGCCAGGAGGGCGACAATGGCCCTGACCTGGATAATCCAACCCCTCCTGAGGAAGATGAAGAGGAGGATCAGAATGATGCCCCCTTTGTCCCCCCAGGAAGGATTGTGAGTGTGCACAGAAGGTCTAGATCTTCTTCTCAGGAGTCTAACCACTCTGGCACCTCAATAGGGAGCTCTGTCTCATCTCATAGGAGGGAATCCTCTCATGAGAGGAGAAAGAGGCTGGTTCAATATGAGGAAGCTCAGCTTGAACTCAAAAAGAAGCAACTAGCCATAGACAGGGAGTCCCTAGATCTCTTTAGAGAGAGAAGAAAGTTGGGACTAGAGTCCCATGGTGGCAGCCATATCCCTAGAGATAGGGAAAGGTCCTACGACCATAGGAACCTGAGCAAGATTGTCCCTCCCTATCAGAATGGGGATGACATCCACAAGTGGATAACTGCTCTAGAGAGGGCCTGTAAGGTACAGAAGGTCCCTCAGGAGCAGTAGGCAGCAATCTTGTGGCTCTCCTTTGCTGACAAAGGTAGAGATAAGCTCCTCACTGTTAGAGAGGAGGATGCTGATAATTACAAGGTCTTGAAGAGTGCTCTTATTGATGAGTTTGGCCTAACCACTGAACAGTACAGGTTGAAGTTCAGAGATACCCAAAAAGCACAGACTCAAGACTGGGTAGACTATGTGGATTGTTCTGCCAAGGCTCTGGAAGGTTGGTTGATGGGCAGTAAGGTGTGTCTTCTCAGGATTGTACAATCTGATAATGAGGGAGCAGATTCTTAATAACTGTCAAAATCAGCTGTTGCATCAATACCTGGTAGACTCTGATCTGACCTCTCCCCAAGAATTGGGAAAGAAGGCAGACAAATGGGTCAGAACCAGGGTGAAGCAGAAGGTACAGAACCAAGGTGGGGAAACCAAGAAGCAAGATGCTAAGAACTCTGACAAGGGTGGGGAGAAGGGTAAAGATCAAAAGTCTTCATCAGGCCCCCAAAAATCTTCTTCTGGTGGGGATTCACAGTCTACCAAAGGGAAAGGCCAAAGAAAACCATGGTGCAAGGTCTGTAAGCAAAAGACCCACTGGACCAGTGATTGCACCAAGTCCAAAGACTCCAGTCCAGCACCCACCAATGCCCCTGAGGCACCTGTCCCCCCTAGTACAGTTGGTGGGAGTGCTCCAGCCAAGGGTTTAGTAGGGTTCACCCTGGGTACTGAGTTGGGCTCTGACCTAGTCAGAGAACTGACTCAGGCTGTGTTAGTCTGTGATGGGGGCATGGATGTGACCTCCACTGTGAGTCCCAGTAATCTGGGCAAGTACAGACAACAGCCTTTAATCAATGGACGTGAGGCTTTGGCATTTAGGGACACAGGGGCAAGTGTCACAATGGTGACACAAGACCTTGTGAATCCTGGGCAAGTTATACTTGGTGAAATGTACCAAGTGACCAATGCTAGCAATGTCAGAACAGACCATACTCTGGCAGTTGTCAACTTCTCCTGGGGAGGGGTAACTGGCCTTAAGAAGGTTGTGGTAAGTGCAAACCTACCAGTCGAATGCTTGCTTGGCAATGACTTAGAGACTTCTGCTTGGGCAGAAGTGGAGCTCAGGACCCATGCAGAAATGCTGGGGATCCCTGCAGATGTGTTTGCTGTGACCAGGTCACAAGCCAAAATGTCTAGCACTGAACAGGCCTTGGATTCTGGAAGAATGGACCAAGTGCCTTCCAAGAGGAGGAGTAGTAGGGTTAAGGCAGTGCCTTCCCCTTGGCTAAGGAGGAAGATCAGTCCCTTGAGGGGGATGATCTCAGCCCTGAAGAAGGAACTGTCCCAGAGGAACTTGAACCTGACCAGGTTGAGTTCTTGGGGACAGGGGGACCTTCTAGGGCAGATCTGAGCCAGGAGCAGCAGAGCTGCCCCTCCCTTGAACCCCTCAGACAGCAAGCTGCTGCTGAGGCTGCTGGGAAAGCTAGTGGTCCCCATACAGTGTATTGGGATGATGGACTCCTGTACTCAGAGAGTAGAGACCCCAAGCCTGGTGCTACCAGGAGGTTGGTTATACCTCTGAAGTTCAGGGGCTTCCTATTGACCCTAGCCCATGATATTCCCTTAGCAGGTCACCTGGGCCAGAACAAGACTTGGGACAGAATTGTCCCTCACTTTCACTGGCCCCACATGTCTGAAGACAGCAAGGAGTTTTGTCGCTCCTGTGTAACCTGCCAAGCCAGTGGCAAGGCAGGTGGCACTACAAAGGCCCCCCTGATACCACTACCTGTGGTGGGGGTGCCCTTTGAAAGGGTAGGGATTGACATTGTTGGTCCCATGGATCCCCAAACAGCCTCTGGGCACAGGTTTATCCTGGTGGTAGTGGATCATGCCACCAGGTACCCAGAAGCTATTCCCCTCAGGACCACTACAGCACCTGTGGTGGCAAGGGCCCTCCTGGGAATCTTCTCAAGAGTGGGCTTTCCTAAGGAGGTAGTCTCAGACAGGGGTACTAACTTCATGTCTGGGTACTTAAAAGCAATGTGGAAGGAGTGTGGAGTGACTTATAAGTTCACCACACCCTATCACCCACAATGCAATGGTTTAGTTGAGAGATTCAACAAAACCTTGAAGGGCATGATTAAAGGGCTCCCAGAAAAGCTTAGGCGTAGATGGGACATACTCTTGCCCTGCCTTTTATTCGCATATAGGGAGGTGCCTCAGAAGGGGTTGGTTACAGCCCTTTTGAACTTCTGTTTGGCCACCCTGTGAGAGGTCCACTGTGCTTGGTGAAGGAAGGATGGGAGTTACCTCTCAAGCCCCCAAAGCAAGATATAGTGGACTATGTACTTGGTCTCCGCTCCAGGATGGCTGAGTACATGAAAAAGGCAACCAAAAACCTTGAGGCTAGCCAGGAACTTCAAAAGGCCTGGCATGACCAAAAGGCTGTTCTGACTGTTTACCAGCCAGGACAGAAGGTGTGGGTGTTGGAGCCAGTGGCCCCAGCAGCTCTCCAAGACAAATGGAGTGGACCCCACACTATTGTTGAGCAGAAGGGTGAGGTCACTTACTTAGTAGACCTAGGAACACCCAGGAGTCCCCACAGGGTTCTCCATGTCAACAGGTTAAAACCATATGTGGACAGGGCAGACATGGGCTTGCTCATGGCTACTGATGAAGGGCAGGAAGAAGAGAGTGACCCACTCCCTGACCTGCTCTCACAGAACCCTGACGATGGGTCAGTTGATGGTGTAGCCTTGGCAGGCAGCCTCACTACCCAGCAACAAACTGATTGCAGGCAAGTCCTCAATCAGTTTAGACATATGTTTTCACTGACACCCAGTCAGACCACCTGGTGCACTCATGAAGTGGACACTGGGGACAGTCTGCCTATTAAAAATAAGATTTATAGGCAACCTGACCATGTCAGGGACTGTATCAGGACTGAAGTCCAGAAAATGTTGGATTTGGGAGTTATTGAACCCTCAGATAGCCCTTGGGCTAGTCCAGTGGTCCTTGTGCCAAAACCTCACACCAGTGGTGGAAAAAGAGAGATGAGGTTTTGTGTGGACTACAGGGGTCTCAATGCAGTCACTAGGACTGATGCCCATCCAATACCCAGGGCAGATGAGCTCATAGATACTTTGGCCTCTGCCAAATATCTCAGCACATTTGACCTAACAGCTGGCTACTGGCAGATCAGACTAGCTGGTACTGCAAAGCCCAAAACAGCATTCTCAACCCCTAGTGGGCATTATCAATTTGTGGTAATGCCCTTTGGTCTGAAGAATGCACCTGCCACTTTCCAGAGGCTGGTGAATACAGTTCTCACAGGTCTGGAAGCCTATAGTGCAGCATATCTAGATGATATTGCTGTCTTTAGCTCCACCTGGGAGGATCACCTGGTCCACCTCAGGAATGTTTTACAGGCCCTGCAAAAGGCAGGCCTGACTATCAAGGCCACTAAGTGCCAGATAGGGCAGAGTCAGGTTGTGTACCTGGGCCACCTTGTGGGTGGAGGCCAGGTTCAACCTTTGCAGAGCAAGATCCAGACCATCATGGACTGGACTGCTCCAACTACCCAGACTCAGGTGAGAGCCTTCTTAGGCCTGACTGGGTACTATAGGAGATTTGTCAAGGGGTATGGATCAATAGTGACACCCCTGAATGACTTAACTTCTAAGAAAATGCCCAAAAAGGTTCAGTGGACAGTTGGCTGTCAAAAGGCATTTGATGACCTGAAGCAGGCCATGTGCACTGCTCCCATTCTACAGAGTCCTGATTACTCCAAGAAGTTCATTGTTCAAACTGATGCATCTGAATTGGGGGTAGGGGCTGTACTGTCACAATTGAATGAAGAAGGTCAGGATCAGCCAGTAGCTTTCATTAGCAGAAGGCTGACCCCTAGAGAGAAACGTTGGTCAGCCATAGAGAGGGAGGCCTTTGCTGTGGTCTGGGCTCTGAAGAAGTTGAGGCCATACTTGTTTGGTACACACTTCCTGGTTCAGACAGACCATAAGCCCCTCTTATGGCTAAAACAAATGAAGGGTGAAAACCCCAAACTGCTTAGGTGGTCCATTTCCCTACAGGGGATGGACTTTACAGTGGAACATAGACCTGGGAGTAACCATGCCAATGCAGATGGACTCTCTAGGTATTTCCACTTAGAACATGAAGACTTAACTGGGCAAGGTTAGTTTAATGTCCCTACGTTTGGGGGGGTTGTGTAGGAGAGTAGGATCTGCTTCACATGGGTACCCCCACTTTTTGCTGATGCTTCACTGTTTTTCGACATTAGTCTGGCTGGGGCCCTGCTAATCAGAACCCCAGCCTAGCTGCTTCCTCTATAAAATGGTTTCCATGTGCCTTAGGCACATCACTGATTGGAATCTGGAGTGCCCTTATAAGTCCCTAGTATATGGTATACTATGTACCAAGGGCATAGGTACCTCAGAGGCCTGCCAGGGGCTGCAGCATGTATTATGCCACCCCTGGAAGGCCATCCAAACTGACACCACAGGTCTGCTACTGCAGCCTGGGTAAGGTGGTGCATGCACCCCTTACTGTGATATAGGTTACCTATATCACTAAATACATACACACATATAAACCTATAAGTCACTCCTAAGGCAGGCCTTATCAATCCTAAAGGCAGAGTGCATGGTTCCTATGTGAGAGGGTTCCCCTGCATGAGCAGGGCCCCTCTGCAGCGTTCGGAGACCATCTCTGATGCTGTTTGTAGTGCAGCCTGACCATATACTCTTAAGCGCATTATAACCTCGCGGTAAAATGCTAACTTTGGAATGGCTGCACCTAAACATGTCGTGTTTGGTGTCAAACATCTTGGAATACTACCCCCCGCCAATCCTGGCGGCGGGGGTAGCATTCCACCCTTCTAGAGGGAAAGACATGTTAACTCTGGCTAGCCCGGTAACTTCTTTCCAGAGCCCTGGCATCACAAAATGGATGCTGCTGCCACAGACACGAGTCTGGCCTCCTGCTGCTGGATGAAACTCCGGCAGGGGAGGCCTGGACAATAGGTTTCCTGTCCCAGGGAGGTGTGACCACCTCCCCAGACAGGATAATGTGTATTGGGGCTGGGCGGGAGCACTTTCGGGTGCTTTGAAGTCCTGCACTGGGGGCACATTTGGTGTCCCTGTGCATACCCCAGTTCAAACCGGATCAGGGGCTTGCAGCCCCTGCTTTGGTGTGAACTGGACAAAGGGAAAGGGTGTAGCCACCCCTCTGCCCTGACCCACCCATAGGTGGGGCCACAGAGTAGTCCAACCCCTATCCTTAGTATACGTATAGGAACCCAGTCCTTAGGACTTTAGATTATCCCTGGACGAAACTCTGAAACTGAATCCTGGACCTTCGACGCTCTACTCACGATTAGAGGACAGAAGAATCTCCCTTGGGGTCAAGGAGTGACTCCCCTGCTTGGCAGGCACCAAAGAAGCATCTGTCCGGTTCGCATTTCTGAAGCTCCCGTCGGACGCCGAAGTCATCGCATCACCAGAGGTGGATTCTCAGACTTTCCTGAGGCTACCCTGAGTCCCCAGCAAAGCTGAGGCCCGTGGCTATCGTGGGTGACTTGAGACCGTGACCCCTGGACACCAAGCACATTTGCAAGTGCATCCTCTTCTGGGTCTCCCAAGAAGTCGTGCTTTGGGCTCCGAGTAGCCCTAGCCTCCAGCACCAACTGCACCAAAGATCACTGGCCCCCACTCCACGAGTGTCCTGTAAGCCAGATCCACGTGCGGCGTCACAAGGCTCCTTCGCGGTCGCTAGCCCGTTGGCTAGTAGCCCTTAACGAAGGCCAATCTTTTTCTAACTTGGCATCCTGATTGCTCCAGGCCTGCCCTCACTTACCCTTGCTGGGTGAGTTCCCCAGACCTTGCTGGTCTGCACCATCGACGATCTTCCTCTGCATTGAGACTTGCCGTTGCCAAGGCTTGTTGGGTCCAATCCGGTCGCCAATACCTCAGCACTCGACAGACATTATGTACCAGCCCGAATCCTGCTCCTGGTTGCCGACAACGCCTCCTGGACCTCGTGGCTGAAGAGTCAAGACAACCGTCAACGCACCTGAAGCACTCAACATCGGTGGGCATCTGTCCATCGCCTTCCTGGTCACTGGCTAGTGACCCAGACTCTGTCCCCTCTGCTTTCAGGTTCTTCAGAACTCCGATCCACTCTTGGATCCACCCGGACACTTTTCTCTTGGTCGCCAGCAGCACTTTGCAGCAGATCGCCATTCAAATCGACGACAAAACCCGACCCCGAAAGGCACCTATGCACCCGGCTTCCCTGGGTGAGGTAACACGAGTACTCCGGTGCTCCCGTGGGTAGAGACTCTTCAAAGTCCTAGATCTCAAAGGGTTTGGTCCAAGTCCTCTTTAAAGTGTCCCTTTTCTCTAATTTCCCGATCACGACTTTCTCCATAGAAGTCAACGGCGTATCGCGGTTGTGTATTTACACTGCACGCGTCTCCCGTGGGTCCCCTGTGTCACTACCTTGGGTGGTTCCTTGTGGTCCAAGCACTTCTAGAGGCTCTAGACCTAGTGTCTAGTTCAGTCGTGGTTCTTATACCACTTTATTGGTATATGGTTTGGTACGCCCCTAGGGCCCAAACGTGTAATTGTGCTATTACTGTGTTTAAATAACTTCTAACTTATGTACTTCGAACTCTAGCCTCATAAAGAGACTAGAGGGGTGTGTTTAGCAATAAATACATATATTTTGAATATATACCTGGTGTGGTGCTCTTTCATTTGATCACTCAAGAGATTATAGACTGGTAAAACAAGCTGCTTTACATTCCTTCAAGACTTAGCCTGAAGGCTGCTCTCCATAGCTACCACTAGGATAGCTTTCAATAAGGTTGTCTTTAACCTATCTCCAATAAGGGGTTGTTTGGACTGGTGCAAGGTGCCCACTATAATTAGTGGACAGCATATACCAGGCCAACTTCTCACACCTGATTGAAAGAGTACATGTATAGTTTCTGGATAATTGAATAACTCCATGGATACTGAATCACTGATTTGATGACTGCCTGCTTAGTGGCTGGGTGATTCCATAAGTGCATGAATACTGCCTGACTGACTGAGAAAGGACCTTCATTGCTGTTAGATACATAACAGTTGTCACTATATCTCTGAATCATTGGTTATCTCCTGTCAGTATCAAACTACCTGTTTTACTATATACATGCTTTTCTTCTGAGCTATGTCCGAGTGAAATCTAGGTATCACACTTGATATATAATTGCATACATGGCCCTCTAGAAACATGCATTGCTTTGTTACTGAGTGTGTACACGCATCAGTAAGTTTCTAAAATAGAAAACAACATATTCACATTTTTCAAAGCACAAAACGTTTTGCAAATTGCACACCTATATCATTTCTCAAATACTTCTTCTGTTTCTAAAACATATATTCAGCATATATTAAACAAAAATTACACTCAAAATGAAGCTAGCACAAGAACTCTTGAGGCATTCTGCACTATTAGTCCTTCTCAATTTTAAACAAACCATGTTTAAAGAAAAAATCTACCCTCACCATATGCATGACATTTTCATCAGCCTTACTGAACATAGATAACCATGTGAACATATATGCGATTTCTTAATAGATGCACACCTTCAAAGACATCTTTCCCAAAATATATACCTCTCTGCATCTTTGAGCAAACTCAAAAGTCCCACTGTATATATAGCTATGTGCAAGCACAAAAACTATATCTCACCATTTGAGCATATGCAAAGTGGTCATATAAGTTAAAACCACATTGACAAACACTTCCCAATATATACCTAACAAGTATTACCTATTTCTAATTCATACACACACAGACAACATGTTCTTATCTTTTATTTCTCACTACACTATTACCGTTTAATAATGTTGCTAAGAGTACTACAACTCCCAGAATGCAAATGACAGATGTATCTATTCTGCACATGATGTTTAGACATTTAAAACATTCTTGGTTCCTCATTGCAACTTTCCACAAAACTATATTGTTATTTTTCAATAAAATACACAATGTAATAAACAGGCACTAATTCATTTTCCCATACTTCCCAAAACATTCACCACTAACCTCTTAAACACATGCCCTCTAATAGATACAGTTCATCTCATATATTTTTTCTCATCACTGTGATACTCCTTTTAATCAAACTCCCATATACATCTTCATTTCAAATGTACATTTTTTAAATAATTACAAAGTTATATACATATCACTGAATTCAGTTTGAAGATTATATTGTTGTTTTACCTCTTTCTGCATAATTTGGACACTGTTAAGATTTGTAAAAACTAAGCACAAGAATGGTACACCACTCTCACACAAAGCAAGTCTAAAATGGCAACCTCTTCAACTTCCACTCTATCATCATGAGAAAGGCAACACATGAAATCATGTCTTTCATTTTAGACTACTGCATCTCCACTTGTGAATAGTTAGCATCTGTTAACCCTTTCCCTCTCTTTGAAAACGAGGTTCCGGTTTGTGCATTTTTGCAATGTTTTCAAGATCATCACAGAGAAATCGCGAAAAAAACAGGAGTTCAAATGTATAGCTAGATTCATTTTTCTGAAATGTAAATACTACACAACAGTTTATTACATAGTCCTGAGTTGGAAATTAAAACTTGCCATTACTTACATTGTATCATCACTCCTCAACTTTTAAAAAAATGTTCTGTCTCTTTAACACCCTTCCTCCCAATACAGTCTTAGCTCAGTGTACCTAGCAACACAGTGGAACCAGTAGGTCACAAGTTCACAGCACATTCTAGAAGGAACATGCTGCTTCCAAATAAGTTACAGCAGCCAATAATAAGACTTCTTGCTAAGGCATCCAACACACTACCTCATTTTATTCACTTTCATGTTGATAGCATCCAAGGAAATATATCTTTTTTTTTAAACACCTCCATTTTAACTGCTTTTCCTTTGGAAAACTACCTCATTCAGCTCAAGCCTTCTCCTGACTACTATTGCTCCTTCACTTCAAAATGCTTAGAGTATGGATTGTCGGCCACAGATATATCTATTGGGCAAAAGAGGCTGCAAAAAAGAGAGGTATTGACAGGAACTTGGGTTTGCCAAATTGGCAGATTATTTGGTTTGCCCAGAGAGGGTTAAAGTTTCATCATTTTCTGGTTTTGGTTAAATCCATTGTGGATCTCCAAACTCCTCACCTCATGATTTTGCACTGTGGTGGCAATGACCTAGGCACATTGACTGGGGTAGGACTGGAAATCCTAATGAAAGAAACATTTTCTGAACTGATGTTGCTTTTCCCTCACACTGTCATGATGTACTCTAATATATGCCAAAGACAGAAATGGCAATGGTCAAATCAATTCTGTCCACAGATTGACAAAGCCAGGAAACATGTTAATAAAACTGTTTCTGAATTCCTCAGAGACCATCATATGGGCTGTATCTATGACAACAATCTGCGTTTTGACATGCAGGGAATTTTAGAAATTATGGAGTACACTTTACAGATGAAGGCAACAGGTTGTTTCTAAGTAATCTGAAACTCAGATCCGGTCTTATGTGTAGCAGCCATATGCACACAACCAACACAATGGCTCTTGTCAGAGACACCCTATTACCCAAATTATTGTGAAGTGTTTTTCTATAGGTTATTTTTTTCCTTTGGTTTTTGGGGATCTTTGCGATGAGGTCAACATCCTGACGTGGGCAGGTCGAGAAAATGGAAAACAAAAGCAGACATGCAATGGCCACCAACACATTAAAAAATAATATGTAAAAACATCCATTCTGAACATTGCCCTATACTATATACATCCTTCTTTCAAAGCATGTTTAAACTCATATTTTTGTACTAAGTTTCTTTAAAACCCATATTTCAGACATATTTCCCGTTTTTGCGGTTAATCAGGACGTCACGATGAGGTAGTTAACCGCGCCGATCACACCTTTTCCATAAAGTGAAAACACATACATGCACACACATTACAGTATTCTACACACTAGAGGTTTATTACTGTGCACTTCAAACTCATTTTTCTCTAGTGCTTTCTAGAACAACCATCTCTAAAACCTATTTTCCGTGTTCGCGGTGACTCCGGAGATTGCAATGACGTCGCTCATCGCCGTCCCCGCGGATATGCTGCAAAAGGGCAAAGCAAAAGCAGAATTTCAATGGCCACCAACACATCCAAAAATAATATGCAAAAAAATCCATTCTGAACATTACCCTACACACCTTCCTATATACATACTTCTTTCAAAGCATGTTTAAACTCATATTTTTGAAGTAAGTTTCTTTTAAAACCATCTTTCAGACCTATTTTCAGTTTTCGCAGTTATTCGGGACATTGCGATAACATCGTTTACCACGACAATTGCGCCTTTACCAAAGTAAAACCACATATATGCACATACACTACACTATTTTACACACTAGGGGTTTATTACTGTACACGTCAAACTCAAGTTTTTCTAGTGTATTTCTAGAACAATGATCTCTAATACCTATTTTCTGTGTTCGCGGTGAGGCAGGAGATCGCGATGACGTCAGTAATCTTGAGCCCCGTGGTTATGCAGCAAAAGCAGAAAGCAAAAGCAGGATTTCAATGGCCACCAACACATTCACCAACTATAACCATATAATTAATTCTAACCATGACAGTAGATAACTCGCTATAAAAATAAATCTATAAAAACATTTATCAGTATCTCTATAACAATGCATGCTAATGATTCATTGATATATTTTTTAATATTTACACCAATATTTGCGACGACGTTGATAGTCGAGATGTCCCCGCGATGGTACATGGGAGCCGGTCTGGCGGTCATGGCATCGTCGCTAATATCACGCGCGATGAAAAAAAAATCTATTTTGGACATATAACTTCTGTTACTAACACCTCCATTTCGAAACCATGGGGTCAGAGTATCTCCACCCTGACCCCTTATGTGGGCTTTCACACAGATTTTCAGCCCCGGGAAGCATACCCTATAGATAAAGTGATGGCTGCAACTTTCTATTCAGGTTGCGTTTAGCCAATCAGAGCATTCCCATTGGCTCGTGCATTCGCCATTCATCGCGAAATATTCACGGCCAGAGACATCACTATGATTTTAAACTTAAATTTCTCAAAAACTACTGAACAGATATACACCACATAAGAAAAAGGCACTTCCTTGAACCGACATCTACCTCCCTGCCAAATTTGGTGTAAGTCCGTTCAGCGGTTCAGGCAGTAGAGGTGGCTAAAGGTTCCTATAGGAATTAATATTACAAATGCAACCTTATTTCGCGCCCCAAATTCTCAATCCCACTGCACGGATTACCCCCAAACTTTTCCAATCAATAGTACCCACCGTGACACTTTTCTGGCAAAATTTCATCGAGATTGATCATACGGCGCCAAAGTTACAGCCAAGTAAAAAAAAATATATATATATATATATATTACCTACTGGGGGTCGCCAGTAGGTAGTTATAGTTAGGACCTAGTTTCCATAGGAAAAGCGTTTTTTGTTTTCCCAATAACTTTAGCGCCGGTTGACGAATATTTACGAAATTTTCAAAACTAGTGATCAACTCCAGTTAGCTCCTGTCTTGAAAGTTTCGGGGTGATTCGCCAAGCGGGGGCCGAGAAAAAAGGGGGGTCCCAAAACGCGTTTTCCCCATGTTGTTTTCCAATGGAAATTTTAGACAAGGCTACAGCCCGAACTGCTGAACGGAATTACACCAAATTTGTCAAAAAGGTAGGTCTTGGTTCAGAAAGAGTCCTTTTTTGTTAAATGGTGTAATCCATTCAGTAGTTCCTGAGAAATTAGAAAAAGAAAAAGTTTCGATATCTGGGGCAGCGCTGGGTTCACGAACCCTTCCGACCACGAGCTTCATTTTAATTGGCTGCCAACACTCCAAACCAGGAAGTGTTGGCAGCCATTTTGTGACTCGGTAGAACCGAGTCACAAGAAAACAGTAGTAAAAACATTAAAAAAGAAGAAAAGGGGGCAGGGTAGAAACACCCTGACCCCCTAGACCTGCTCAGGGGGTCCCACAAGGACCAAAAAAAGCATTTTTGTTTTTTAAAAATGGCAGAATTCGCGTTGGGGTCGCGAATCCTGCCGTGAAAATAAAAAAAAACGAAGCGCGGGAGCCCGCGCTTTGTTTTCAAAAAGCCCCCGGGTGGGCCAGGTCCCGGGGGCAAACATTTATTTATTTACAGGGGCCCACGGGGACCGCCTCCTCCCTGGGGCTATGTAAGTTATGTGCGGGAGGACACGCGGCCCTCCCGCAGCCCCGGGGACCGCCACCTCCCTGGGGCTTGTTTTTAAATCTGTGGGGGGGCCTCCCAGGCCCCCCAAGCCCCGAGTACCGAAACCCCCGGGGCTTTATGTAAATATGCGTGGGGGGCACACGGCCCCCCCGCTGCCCCGGGGACCACCACCTCCCCGGGGCTGTTTTTTTCTAAAAAATAAGTGTGTGGGGGGCTCGAGCCCCCCCACACGCCCCGGGGACCACCACCTCCCTGGGGCTTTGTCAATTAAATGCAGGGGGGCACGTGGCCCCCCCAGAGCCCCAGAGACCGCCTCCTCCCCGGGGCTCTCTCCTTTTTAAAAAAGAAATGTGTGGGGGGCTCAAGCCCCCCACATGCCCCAGGGACCACCACCCCCCTGGGGCTCCAAATATTCAAATTTGGGGGTCCACAACGGACCCCCAAACCCCGGGGACCACCACCTCCCCATGGCTATGTAAATAGAGGGAGTGGGGCCGCGTGGCCACCCTCCTGGAGCCCTCCATGGCCCTGGGGACAGCCACCCTCGAGGGCCAGCTCCTGCAGTGTCCCGGGGTGCCCACCCCGGAACACTGCTGTTTGCTATGGCAGGGCGGGAGCCATGCGGCTCCCGCCCTGCCATAGCAAACTCTGCTTTGCTTCCTTGAAGCGAGAGCAGGGAAACCTGCTCTCCCTTCAATCAAGCAAAGCAGGATTGCTTTTCCACAAGGGGAGCTGCATGTCAGCAGCTCCCCTTGTGGAAACGCAATGCCGGCTCCCGCAGGAGGTGGGGAGCCGGCGGGGCTGTGGGGGCATTGGGGCTCCCCCCACGGTCCCCAATGGAGTGGCCAGGCCCTGGGGGATGGGGTCCCCGGGGCCCCCCTCCATCAATAAATAAAAAAAATAAAAAATAAGAGTAAGAGGCACAGCCCCGGGGGTTGGGGTCCCCGGGGCCAATATAGCCTTCAGGAGGGGGCCGCGCAGCCCCCCTCCTTAAAAAATAAAAAAATAAAACTTGTGGCCATGCCCCGGGGGATGGGGTCCCCGGGGCCCCCTTCCAGTTTTTTTATTTTTAAAAAAAGTAAAAAACGGATCAGG
Organism: Calotriton arnoldi; assembly: GCA_963921515.1. Lineage (NCBI taxonomy): Eukaryota > Metazoa > Chordata > Amphibia > Caudata > Salamandridae > Calotriton > Calotriton arnoldi. The sequence continues at coordinate 384,025 of CAWUFW010010167.1, forward strand.
CCCTGGGGGATGGGGTCCCCAGGGCCCCAAATATTGTAAAAGAAGAGGGCCCACACAGCCCCCTTCTACAAAAAATAAATTTGAAATAAGCCGGCATCGCGCCGGAGGCCCCGCCCCCTCAGTGCATCACTCTGCAAACGCACCCTGTGGCGCGTTGTAAGTTGGGGAATTAATTCCCATTGAATAGTGGGGGTCCCTGGGGGCCAACTAGCCCACCAGGTTCCTCCAGTATGCACCACAGAGCTGCGTTGCAGAGAGATGGTCTGAGGCCACGCCCCTTTTAACACCTCTCTGCAACGCAGCTCTGTGGCGCTTACTGGAGGTACCTGGTGGGCTAGTTGGCCCCCAGGGACCCTCAGGATTCAAGGGACTTAATCTTCCAAGTTACAATGCGCCAGGGGGCGCATTTGCACAGTGGTGCAGGGAGGGGGCGGGCCTGATATGGCAAGTGTGCAAGCGCACCCCCTGGCGCCTTGTAACTTTGGGGATTAAGTACCCTTCAATCCTGAGGGTCCCTGGGGGCCAACTAGCCCACCAGGTACCTCCAGTAAGTGCCACAGAGCTGCGTTGCAGAGAGGTGGTCCGAGGCCACCCCCTTTTTACACCTCTCTGCAAGGCAGCTCTGTGGGACTTACTGGAGGTACCTGGTGGGCTAGTTGGCCCCCAGGGACCCTCAGGATTCAAGGGACTTAATCTTCCAAGTTACAACATGCCAGGGGTGCGTTTGCACAGTGGTGCAGGGAGGGGGCGGGGCCTGATATGGCAAGTGTGCAAACGCACCCCCTGGTGCCTTGTAACTTTGGGGATTAAGTCCCATTGAATCCTGAGGATCCCTGGGGGCCAACTAGCCCACCAGGTACCTCCAGTAAGCGCCACAGAGCTGCGTTGCAGAGAGGTGGTCTGAGGCCACACCCCTTTTTACACCACTCTGCAAACGCAGCTTCTGGCACACTGCTGGTGGGGTGATGAGGTCCTCTTGTGTCCTGAGGACCTCAGGACACAATTGGACTTCATCCTCCGAGCAGCAGTGCGCCAGAAGCCGCATTTGCAGAGTGGTGTAAAAAGGGGCGTGGCCTCGGACCACCTTCATTTTGATTGGCCGTCAACACTACAAACCAAGAAGTGTTGGCAGCCATCTTGTGACTCGGTAAAACCGAGTCACAAGAAAACAGTAAAAAAAAGATAAAAAACAAGAAAAGGGGCAGGGTAGAAACACCCTGACCCCCTATGCCTGCTCAGGGGGTCCCACAGGGACACCCAGGCCCCAAAAAAGCATTTTTAAATTTAAAAAAATCAGCAGAATTCGCACTGGGTGTGCGAATCCCACTGAAAAATAAAGAAAACGAAGTGCGGGCGATCAGCCCCCAGGTGGGCCAGGTCCCAGGGGCAATCAAAAAATATAGTGCAGGGGCCCACGGGGGCCCCCGCAGCCCCGGGGCTGCCACCTCCAAGGGGTCATGTTGATTACATGCGGGGGGCACGCAGCCCCCCCGCAGCCCCGGGGACCACCACCTCCCTGGGGCTTTTAAAAAAAATTAAAGGTGTTCGGGTGCTCCTGCCCCCACAAGCTGCCACAGGGACCGCCACCTCCCCGGGGCATTGCTTTTATGTGTGGAGGGGCCTCACGGGCCCCCCCAAGCCCTGAAGACCACCACCTCCCCAGGGCTTCAATAATTTAAAAAATAAGTGAGGGGAGGCTCCTGCACCCCCTCACTGCCCCTGGGACCACCACCTCCCTGGGGCACTAATTAAGATAATGCGGGGGTCCGTTGCAGATCCCCGGCCCCTCGGACCACCACCACCCCAGGCTATTTTCACAAAGGGAGGGAGGCCTGGAGCCCTAGATGGCCCTGGGGACCGCCACCCCCCAGGGCCAGCTCCAGCAATGCCCTGGGGTGCCCACCCCGGGACATTGCAGTTTGCTATGGCAGGGCGGGAGCATGGCTCCTGCCCTGTCAATGCAAACTCTGCTTCGCTTCATGGAAGCGAGAGCAGAAAAACTGCTCTCGCTTCCATGAAGCAAAGCAGATTTCTTTTGGACAAGGGGAGCTGCATGTCAGCAGCTCCCCTTGTCCAAAAGCAATGCCAGCTCCTGCAGGAGGCGGGGAGCCGGCTGGGACCATGGGGGCATTGGGTCTCCCCCCGCGGTCCCCAACATTGATGGCCGGCCCCGGGGAGGGGGGCCATGCGGCCCTCTCCCGAAATATTTTAACATTTTTTTGAAAAAACAAGGACATGCCCCGGGGGATGGGGTCCCCGGGGCCAATAGTGACCCAGGGAAGGGGGGGCATGCGGCCCCCTTCCCGTTTAAAAAAAGAAAAAATGCTCAGGCCCTGGGGAATGGGGTCCCCAGGGCCCAAAAATAATTAAGGGAAGGGGGGCTACACCCCCCCTTCCAAAAACCAAATAAAAAAAGGGCCGGCATCTCACCGGAGGCCCCACCCACTCCCTGCACCACTGTGCAAACGCGCCTCCTGGCGTGTTCTGTATTGGGGGATTAAGCCCCCTTGAATACTAAGGGTCCATAGGGGCGAACTAGCCCACCAGGTACCTCCAGTAAGCCCCACACAGTGGGATTGCTGAGAGGTGGTCCGAGGCCACGCCCCTTTTTACACCACTCTGCAAACATGCCTCTTGGTGCACTGCTGGTGTGGGGATAAGGTCCCTTTGTGTCCTGAGGACTTCAGGACTAAAGTGAACTTCTTCCCCCAAGCAGCAGTGCACCAGGAGCTGCGTTTGCAGAGTGGTGTAAAAAGGGGGCATGGCCTTGGACCACCTCTCAGCAATCCAGCTGTGTGGGTTACTAGAGATAACAGGAGGGCTAGTTGGCCCCCAGGGACCCTCAGGAGGCAAGGGGACTTCATCCCCCAACCAAGAGTGCACCAGGAGGTGCGTTTGCTGGAGTGCTGGAGAAAGGGGATGTGGCCTCTGTCTACCTCTCAGCAATCCCACTGTGTGGAGCTTACTGGAGGTAACAGGTAGGCTAGTTTGCCCCTAAGGACCCCCAGCAGCGAAGGGGACTTCCATCCCCATCCAAGAGCATGCCACGGAGCGCGTTTGCAGAGTGGTGGGCAAAGGGGGCATGGCCTGCAATGAGAACTTAGCAATCCTGCTGTGTGGGACTTACTGGAGGTAATAGAAGGGGTAGTTGGCACCCAAGAATGTCCTTGGGGGCCAACTACCCCTCCTGCTACCTCCAGTAAGTCCCATACAATGGGATTGCTAAGAAGTCTTCGGAGGCCACGCCCCCCTTTCTCCACCACTCTGCAAACACGCCTCCTGGTTGGGGGATGAAGTCCACTTTACTCCTGAGGGACTTTGGGAGCCAAGAAGCCTTCCTGGTACCTCCTGTAAGTCCTACGCAGCGGAATTCCTGAGCGCTGGTCGGAGGCCCATCCCACTTTCTCCACCACTCTGCAAATGCAACTACTAGTTAAAGAAGCATTTGGAATGTAATAGGTCTAGCATTTGCGAAAGTTACAGCTATTGGCATTGTAATTGTAAACGTTTTTTACTAATGTTTTTTGGAGTGGAGTGGATGTACGTTGTGTGGAGTGGAATTATGTGGTATGTTGTGCAGTGAAATTATGTGGATAGAAAGTATGTGGTATTTAGTGTATAGGAATTATGTAGATTGAGATTATGTGTTATGGAGAGTAATTATGTGGTATGGTAGTCTGTATTGTGGAGTGGTAACCTCGTTTCCATAGAAGCTAAACTATAAACTCAATGAGACAAAAAAAAGAAGGAACCACTGAGGGGCACTTCTGGACCTAGTCGGAGGTATGAGCAGGGCCACTGGAATTATGCGACTGTTTGGCTGTACCGTATTTCGCACAATTATACATTTTCCACATTTGCCACATAATCCATCATCTGCTGCATAATCTGCAACTTTGAACAAAAAAAACCTTGTTTCTAGCTCAAACTACTCAAACGCTGCCAAAAATGCAGCAACAAGTGTTACAGCGTGGTGGAAGGCCCTTTGCAAACCTAGAATGATCACCTATTACTTATTGCTAAATGTGGGTATTAAATTGGTACTAATGGTGTGCAAACCACTCTTGCTTCTTTCTGCGCCTCTTTTGCCTCTTTCTGCATTTCTGTTGCTTCTTTCTGCACCTTTCTTTTTTGTGCACTTCTTTTGCCTCTTTCTGCTCATCTATTCCACTTTCTGCACCTCTCTTGCCTCTTTCTGCACCTCTGTTGCTTCTTTCTGCAGCTCACTTGCTTCTTCCTGTACTGCTCTTGATTCTTTCTGCACCCTTCTTCCCTCTTTTTGCACCTCTCTTGCCCCTTTCTGCACTCCTGTTCCCTCTTTCTACACCTCTCCTGCCTGTTTCTGCACCTCTCTTGCCTCTTTCTACACTTCTATTGCCTCTTTCTGCACCTCTGTTGCTTCTTTCTGCACTTCTCGTCCCTCTTTCTGCACCCCTCCTGCCTTTTTCTGCACCTCTGTTGCTTCTTTCTGCACCCCTCCTGCCTGTTTCTGCACCTCTCTTGCCTCTTTCTACACTTCTCTTGCTACTTTCTGCATCTCTGTTGCTTCGTTCTGCACCCCTCTTGCCTCTTTTTGCACCCCTCTTCCCTCTTTCTGCGCCTCTCTTGCCTCAGTCTGCCCTCCTGTTTTCTCTTTCTGCACCCCTTTTGCCTGTTTCTGCAACTCTCTTGCCTCTTTCTGCAGTTCTCTTGCCTCCTTCTGCCCCTCACTTGGCTCCTTCTGCAACTCTCTTGCCTCTTTCTGCAGTTCTCTTGCCTCCTTCTGCACCTTTCTTGCCTCTTTCTACACTTCTTTTGCCTGTTTCTACACCTCTTTTGCCTCTTTCTGCACCTCTCTTGCCTCTTTCTGCACCTCACTTGCTTCTTTCTGCACCCCTCTTGCATCTTTCTGCACCCCTCTTCCCTCTTTGTGCAACTCTCTTGCCTCTTTCTACATCTCTCTTCCCTCTTTCTGCAAGTCTTGCCTCTTTCTGTACCTCTGTTGCTTCTTTCTGCACTTCTCCTGCCTCATTCTGCACCCTTTGTGCCTCTTTAAGCACCTCTGTTGTTTCTTTCTGCATTTCTATTCCTTCTTTCTGCACCCCTCCTGCCTCTTTCTGTACCCCTCTTGCCTCTTTGTGCACCTCTCCTATCCCTTTCTGCACCCCTCTTGCCTCTTTTTGCACCTCTGTTGGTTCTTTCTGCACTGCTCTTGGTTCTTTCTGCCCCTTTTTTGCAAATTTCTGCATCCCTCTTGCCTATTTCTGCACCCCTCTTCCCTCTTTGTCCACCTCTCTTGCTTCTTTCTGCACTTCTCTTGCTTCTTTCTGCACTGTTCTTGCTTCTTTCTGCACCTTTCTTGCAAATTTCTGTATCCCTCTTGCCTCTTTCTGCACCCCTGTTCCCTCTTTGTGCACCTTTCTTGCCTGCTTCTGCACTTGTCTTGCCTCTTTCTGCACCTCTGTTGCTTCTTTCTGCACTTCTCTTACCTCTTTCTGCACCCTCTTGCCTCTTTCAGCACCTCTGTTGCTTCTTTATGCACTTCTCTTGCTTCTTTCTGCCCACCTGTTCTCTCTTTCTGCACACCTTTTGCTTGTTTCTGCAACTCTTTTGCCTCTTTTGCAGTTCTCTTCCTCCTTCTGCACCTCACTTGCCTCTTTCTGCACTTCTGTTGGTTCTTTTGCACTGCTCTTGCTTCTTTCTGCACCTCTTTTGCAAATTTCTGCACCTCTCTTGCCTTTGTCTGCACCCATGTTCCCTCTTTCTGTACCTCTTGTGCCTGTTTATGCAACTCTCTTGCCTCTTTCTGCAGTTCTCTTGCCTCCTTCTGCACCTCTGTTACTTCTTTCTACACTTCTCTGGCCTCTTTCTACACCTCTGTTGCTTCTTTCAGCAATTCTCTTGCCTCTTTCTGCACTTCTCTTGCCTCTTTCTGCACCACTCTTGCCTCTTTCTGCACCTCTCTTGCTTCTTTCTGCACCCCTCTTCCCTCTTTCTGCACCTCAGTTGCCTTTTTCTGCACTTCTCTTGCTTCTTTCTACACCTCTGTTGCTTCTTTCAGCAATTCTCTTGCCTCTTTCTGCACTTCTCTTGCCTCTTTCTGCACCTCTCTTGCCTTTTTCTGCACCTCTCTTGCTTCTTTCTGCACCCCTCTTGCCTCTTTCTGCACCCCTCTCCCCTCTTTCTGCAACTCTCTTGCCCCTTTCTACACCTCTCTTGCCTCTTTCTGCAGTTCTCTTGTCTCCTTCTGGACCTCTGTTGCTTCTTTCTGCACTTCTCTTGCCTCTTTCTGCACCCCTCTTGCCTCCTTCTGCACCTCTGTTGGTTCTTTCTGCACTGCTCTTGCTTCTTTCTGCACCTCTCTTACAAATTTCTGTACCCCTTTTGCCTCTTTCTGCACCTCTCTTGCCTCTGTCTGCACCCCTGTTCCCTCTTTCTGCACCTCTTTTGCCTGTTGCTTCTTTCTGAACTTCTCTCGCCTCTTTCTGTACTCAAATGGGAAGTACAAGCTGTCAAGTTTAAAGGGCTGTGTGCTCTCGTGACTGAGGTATATGTCTACTTGTATATGTATTCCTACATGTGTTATGCATCTGAAGATTGTAGCTCAAAAAGAGGGTAACTTCTCCTATAGGTGGTCAAATCTTCTCAATTCTGCTCTGTCATTCTGTTGCACAGGCAGACATGTCTTATGTATATATGTGTTATAGAGCCCCTCAAATATACTATTGAATACCAATGTGCCCTGTATTGTGAGCAGAAAGAAATGCATAGACCTTTTTTTACACAAATTTACAGAGTATGCTGTTTGAAACACAGGTATTCAAGTGTTTGTATGTTTATTTACCTTTAACATGTCACTAGGTAAAAGCATAGACACGCATGCATACCTTCACAAACTTGGTCAGACTTACAACAGTGATATGCTTAGGATTGCCGTTTTATATTTGGTAGGCCTAACATTCTGAGCAGTCGATTAATAGTAAACCTTCAAGAGAAAAGTGAGGTTTAAGACATCTTCGGAAAAGGATTAGTGATTAGGGTACTTTGTATGAGTCTGTTGTCAGGTACAGTCAAAGTAGGCCTGTTTCTGCACCTCTGTTGGTTCTTTCTGCACATCTCTTGCTTCTTTCTGCACCTTTCTTCCTCTCTCTGGACTTCTGTTGCCTCTTTCTGCATTTCTCTTGCTTCTTTCTGTACCTTTCTTCCTCTTTCTGCACATCTCTTGTCTCTTTCTGCACTGCTCTTGCTTCTTTCTGCGCCTTTCTTCCTCTTTCTGCACATGTCCTACCTATGTAGGCATAGTTGGAAATTAGCATTTAATAAACTCACTGAAAAAAACAGAGTTTTCAGGGACGTTATAGTTAGGGATTAGCATTTAAAAACCTTAGAAATTCACTGAAAAAACACAGGTTTCAGGGGCGTTATAGTTAGGGATTAGCATTTAAAAAACCTTAGAAATTCACTGAAAAAAACATAGGTTTCCGGGGATGTTATAGTTAGTTGGACATTTCACTCGTATAAAACCAGAGAAATTCAGTGATGTCATTTGAGATGTCATCAGTGATGTCATCAGTGATGTCACTGACCATGTCATGAGTGATGTAACATGTGACGTCATCAGCAGTGCATTGCGGGGGCGCGAGTTATAGTTAGCTCTACTAACTGTAACGGCCGAATTTCTCTGGTTTTATACAAGTGAAATGTCCAACTACCTATAACGTCCCTGAAACCTGTGGTTTTTTCAGTGAATTTCTAAGGTTTTTTAAATGCTAATCCCTAACTATAAAGTCCCTGAAACCTGTGTTTTTTTCAATGAATTTCTAAGGTTTTTTAAATGCTAATCCCTAACTATAACGTCCCTAAATATATATCCTCAACACGCCTGCTTCAGAATATAAAACAAGCACCAGAACGCTCGGGTTCACTCTCAGGACGGCTTTATTGTGGCTCTCAACAGAACAGGTTTCAACCGCAGCCGCGGTCTTTGTCAAACCGTCTGCCATTGCCTTTGATACATTATTTATACATGTTCCTGGTGTTCAAAAGTTAAAGTGACAGTGCAACTAATACATTTAAAGTGTCACGTGTAAGTAAACCCACTGCATTATTGCCTACTCCATTAGGTTCCAATGGGAATTAATATTACAAACACAACCTTATTTCGCACCCCAAATTCTCAGTCCCCACTGTACGGATCACCACCAAACCTTTCCAATCAATAGCACTCACCGTGACACTTTTTTGGTGAAATTTCATGCAGATTGGTCATACGACGCAAAAGTTATAGCCAAGTCAAAAAATGCTTTTCTCATGGAAACTAGGTCCTAAGTATAACTAACTCCTGGCAACCGCCAGTAGGTAATATAGATATAAAAATAAAACCAATACCCCAGGACGACCAATCATTTCTTCTAGGGGTAGTGCTCTCGAAAACATTTTGAGATATGTTGATCACTTCCTCAAGGAGTATGTTGTCACATTACCTTCCTACGTCAGGGATACCAAAGATTTCCTGACTAAAATCAACAACCTTGATTGGCATGAGGAATACTTCCTGATGACCATGGATGTGAACTCCCTGTATACGGTCATTGATCATGACCAGGGGGTAGCTGCGTGTGCCAAGTATCTTGCCAAAAGACCAATTTGGCACATGGACCATACGCAGATGTTCCTGGACATGATCAAATACTGCCTACATAACAACTTCTTCATGTTTGACAGGAGACTATACAGACAGACCCTGGGGACCGCCTTGGGAACGTGTTTTGCACCGAGTTTTGCCAACTTGTTCCTAGGCACTTGGGAAGAAGAAATCAGGAGGGACACCACCTTTGCAAATGAATTCGCAAATGTGATTTTGTGGCTCAGATATATAGACGACCTTTTCGTAGTCTGGAAAGGCAGCGAACAGGACGCCCATGAGTTTCTGGAAAGACTGAATTCCAACTCCTGTAATCTCAAACTCACAAGCATTGTGAACTAAACAGAGGTAGAGTACCTAGACACCAAGGTGGAAATAATTTCCAACGCGATACACACCAGGCTCTTCAGGAAATGCACAGCTGGCAATACAATGCTTCATGCAATGAGCAGCCATCCCGACAACCTCAAGTGGAGCATCACCTACGGGGAATTGCTCAGAGCTAAACACAACTGCAGCTCCGAGACGGCCTTTGAAACAGAACTGAGTACGATGACTGCTAGATTTGGGAAAAGAGGTTACCCGAAATGGGTCCTCAAAAAGGCAGTTGATAAGGTCAAAGGGGTTAGTAGGAGCAAAACTCTGGGCAACAATACCACTGATAACCAACCCACAAGTGAGAACAGTGAAACCAGAGTGATACTTACCTACAATGGAAATTCTGATGCTATCCAAAAAACCATAGCACGTAATTGGGGTATGCTTGCTGAAGATCCCATTATAGGTAATACCATCCCAGACAGGCCTAGGATCACCTACAGAAGAGGTCAAGTTTCAAGTTTATTTTTATTAGCGTAGTTACTTAAAACCATTGCTACAAAATGTATCGATAAATAGTTTCATTATAAATTACGTCATAAGAAAAAATTAATAAAGGAATTTGGTTAAAACAAATATTCATTAATTTCCAATGCAGTTTATAGTAGACAGTTCGTTTGCTGAATAACTTTTAGCTGCCATGCGATCTGGGTGGAGATGTCGCTCTGTCGAGTGTAATGTTGGTGCTGGAACATTCCTCTTACAGTTATGGCATTTTCTTCCTCACCTGCCTCAAGAACTTCACCAAGCAACAATTCAGCTGCGGGTCCTCTGGTGTGAAACAGGCCAACACAGCTTGCCTTCGCATGCGAATGCCTCTATGATTAAAAAATGGTTTTAAAAGTTGTTTTCGTTCAAATTCAGTTCTTTACAGGGACAGAGTAGGTGCAGCATGTCCTCTGTGCTGTACCACATTAACAGCAGGTGGAGTCGGATTGGGCCTTCAGCCAGTGCGGAAAGTGCTTTGTGTATGATTGTAGGCCCAGTCGATACTTTAAAAATTGGATTTTGGTTGATCTAGCATACCCCAAGGCTAGATATTTTTGAGCAGCGGGGGTGGAGTAGGTGCTCAGAGTCATCCAGCCATGTGTCCTTTTAGATAAGGCTGCTTTATCCTCAATCCATGATAAACATTTTACTGTTTTCCATAAAAGGCAGTGGTGGGTGTTCCCAAAGCTCGGTTAGCCCCAGGGTGATCAGACTTGTTTGTAGATATTTTGCGGCAGGTGATAATGTTTGGCATTGTAACTATAACCACAAGCGCCAACTAAGAGTTCCTGGTCCAGATTTTCGTACCTTGTCCAAAAAGATGACATATGCTCCTTGTCTTGCCAGGGTCCACTTTTGGACACCAAACTCAAGCCTGTTCTGTGGAGGAGAGACATATTTTGGCAAACCAAAGATTATTCTGTACGCTGTTGCAACAGTGCTATCTAGTAGTTTGGCAGAAGGGGTCGTAATTTACGGGACCTTCTGGTACACAGCGACATTACCACGACTGACCACAGTAGAGGGATCAATCTTCAGGGCTTTTTTCCTTGCGGGCACTGCAAGGCTTGTTGCAGTAGCCAAATGAAAAAAGAATATTTCAACAACAATACCAACAGCATGATCCCCATCAAACAATTTCTCACCTGCAGCACCACCTTCGTGGTGTATGTACTAGAATGCCCATGTAACCTAAGATAAATTGGGAGCACTAACCACATGGCCAAAAAAAGGATTCTGGAGCATATGAGGGCCATTACAAATAGAGATCAATACTATCCCATTGCAAGCCATTTTGAGGCACAACATTTCTCAGATAGCTCCAAACTTAGTTATTATGCCATCGAGCAGGTTCACACCAACATCAGAGGTGGGAGTAGAGTACTCCAACTCAGGAAACGGGAATCCAGACACATTATCAGCCTTGGTACCCGTTTCCCAGATGGCCATAACATGGATGAAGAGATAGCTGTCCACCTACAGGAAGAGTAGGATCTGACATGTTTTTCCTTTTCTCTTCCTTCTTACCTTTCTTTTCAGTTCCATTGCTTCCTGTGCCTGTTTATTTATCTCTTTTTCTATTTCTCCATTCTCTCACATCTTATTGTCGAGGCTGTTATATGTCTTATTCCAGCTTTGCTCTCCTTGACCACCACACATCTCTGTGATACACACTTATCCAGGTCAGGGCAAGAAAGTACTGTGTTCTCTCTCTTTGTTATCTCTTTGCTCACAGTGCATTGTCAAAATATTCATTATCTGATCTTGTATCCATATCTTTCAGGAGGAAAGGAAGGGACCCAAGATCTGTACCTGTTGCCACGGTGCTCCCTACCCTTTTCTTCGTGACATCCTCGAGTTGCAACGTACCTCTCAGATAAGAGAATCTCATGCATTTAAATGTTTTACACTGTGTTAAGAATTTTGTGCACTGCGTTGTGGTTTTTGTAGGGTGTGATTTCATTTTTACATTTTCTTGTAGTCTGTTCATCACTTTTCTCATTACACCTCTTCCCAATAGCCGACTCACCATAAGCCTTCCATGCATGCACTAGCACGAGATTCACTCCATCCCAGTGACATTCAATGGGCTCCACCGGCACTTGCCGAATGCAGACTGCTCTCTTTTTTACAACTGAGTCTTCTTACATTGATCAGGGACTATCCCATACTTTTATTTCACCATGGGTAAGACCTTTGCCACTAGGGCACACATTTCCCTGGTGACGTTCGCCATGATATCACAAGCAGTTCCACAGCACTGAGCCAGTCTTCTTTTCCGACATGGGCACACTGAACATTTAGGCACTACTGCCTTACATTTTACCAGTGTGCATGCTGACTTTGAGGAGCATTCTCTCACTCTATGAGAATCTGCCCAGGTGTAGCACTTTCAACATGTCCGCCATTTTTTCACCAAGAATTTTACAACTTGAATGTGGAGTCCCCAAGTTTACCCACAACATGCACTACAACGTGCAGTGCACTCAGAAACACCACTATTTGCCTACACACGTATGACACCCTGTCTCCCCTATCACACACTCATTCATATCGGGCATCCACCGGCTTGTGAGTACAATGGCTGGAATTTCAAATAAACACACCTATTCCATCATGGCCGCCAACTTTACCATGGGTGTTTCAGCACTGTTGTTTAGTCCTATGCCAGCTTCACCAAAAGTGTATGTAATGACTCGAGATTTGTACTCTGTTGTGTGATCAAGATCATTCCTGGTCGAAATGTGTCACGGAGGATTTATGCCATTAATAAATCCCCTTGTTGTTTGTTGAATCGTTTCCTGCATTATTGGCCTGAGAGCGCGCTGAATTGGATTTTTACATTGGATCTTACAGCCGGTCATCTCCGCCGGCAAACGCGCCACCCTCCATGGGTACTGTTTCCCAGAAGGAGTTCTCTGTGTTTATATATATATATATATGTATATATATATATATATATATATATATATATATATATATATATATATATATATATATATATATATATATATATATATATATATATATATATATATATATATAACCTACTGGCGGTCCCCAGTAGGTAGTTATAGTTTCAACCTAGTTTCCATAGGAAAAGCATTTTTTGAATTGCTAATAACTTTGGCGTCGTTTGATAAATCTTTGTGAAATACTCCCCAAAAAAAGTCTATCCAGGTCAGCTCCTATCCTGAAAGTTTGGGGGTGATTCGTCAGGCGGGGGCTGAGAAAAAAGGGGGGTCCAAAACGCGTTTTCCCCATGTTAATTTCCATAGGAAATTTTGCAACAAGCTACAGCCCGAACTGCTGAACGGAATTACCCCAAATTTGGCAAAAAGGTAGAGCTTGGTTCAGAAAGCGACCTTTTTTTAAATGGTGTAAATCCGTTCAGTAGTTTTTGAGAAATACAAAAAATAAGAGTCAAAAAATCAATTTCTTGTAGGAAACTTTGTGCAAGGCTACAGCCGAAACCACTGAACGGAATTACCGCAAATTTGGCACAAAGGTAGTGCTTGGATCAGAAAGCGACCTTTTTTTTAAATGTTGTAAATCCGTTCAGTAGTTGCTGAGAAATTAGAAAAATAAAAGTTTTGATATCTGGGCGGAGCCTAAGTCCTGTGCACGAGCTTCACTGTGATTGGCTGCCAATACTCCAAACCAGGAAGTGTTGGCAGCCATCTTGTGGCTCGGTAGAAGCGAGTCGCTAGAAAACAGAGAAACAAAGGTATAAAACAAGAGAAGGGGGCAGGGTAGAAACACCCTGACCCTCTAGGCCTGCTCAGGGGGTCCCAGAAGGACCCCCAGGGCCCAAAAAAGATTATTATTTTTTTTTAATTTCGGCAGGTTTGCACAGTGGTGCAGGGAGGGGGCGTGGCCTGATGTGACAAGTGTGCAAACGCGCCCTGTGGTGCATTTTAAGTTGGGGGATTAAGTCCCCTTAAATCCTGAGGGTCCCTAGGGGCCAATTAGCCCACCAGGTACCTCCAGTAAGCACCAGGGAGCTGCGCTGCAGAGAGGTGGTCCAAGGCCACGCCCCCTTTTTACACCACTCTGCAACGCCGCTCTGTGGCGCTTACTGGAGGTAGCTGGTGGGCTAGTTTGCCCCAGGGACCCTCAGGACTCAAGGGGACTTAATCCCCCAATTTACAACGCACCAGGGGGTGTGTTTGCAAAGTGGTGCAGGGAGGGGGCGTGGCCTGATGTGACAAGTGTGCAAACGCACCCTGTGGCGCGTTTTAAGTTGCGGGATTAAGTCCCCTTGAATCCTGAGGGTCCCTGGGGGCCAACTAGCCCACCAGGTACCTCCAGTATGCGCCAGGGAGCTGCGTTGCAGAGAGGTGTTCAGAGGCCACGTCCCTTTTTACACCTCTCTGCAACGCAGCTCTGTGGCGCTTACTGGAGGTACCTGGTGGGCTAGTTGGCCCCCAGGGACCATCAGGACTCAAGAGGAATTAATCCCCCAACTTAAAATGTGCCTGGGGGCGTGTTTGCACAGTGGTGAAGGGAGGGGGCGGGGCCTGACATAGCAAGTGTGGTTCGGTAGAAGCTAGTTGCTAGAAAACAGAGAAACAAAGGTATAAAACAAGAGAAGGGGGCAGGGTAGAAAGACCCTGACCCTCTAGGCCTGCTCAGGGTGTTCCAGAAGGACCCCCAGGGCCCAAAAAAGATTTTTTTTTTTTTTATTTCGGCAGTTTGCACAGTGGTGAAGGGAGGGGGCGGGGCCTGACATAGCAAGTGTGGCTCGGTAGAAGCTAGTTGCTAGAAAACAGAGAAACAAAGGTATAAAACAAGAGAAGGGGGCAGGGTAGAAACACCCTGACCCTCTAGGCCTGCTCAGGGTGTCCCAAAAGGACCCCCAGGGCCTAAACAAAATATATATATTTTTTAAATTTCGGCAGTTTGCACAGTGGTGCAGGGAGGGGGCGTGGCCTTATGTGACAAGTGTGCAAACGCGCCCTGTGGCGCGTTTTAAGTTGGGGGATTAAGTCCCCTTAAATCCTGAGGGTCCCTAGGGGCCAATTAGCCCACCAGGTACCTCCAGTAAGCGCCAGGGAGCTGCGTTGCAGAGAGGTGGTCCAAGGCCTTGCCCTCTTTTTACACCACTCTGCAACACAGCTCTGTGGTGCTTACTGGAGGTAGCTGGTGGGCTAGTTGGCCCCCAGGGACCCTCAGGACTCAAGGGGACTTAATCCCCCAATTTACAACGCACCAGGGGGTGCGTTTGCACAGTGGTGCAGGGAGGGGGCGTGGCCTGATGTGACAAGTGTGCAAACGTGCCCTGTGGCGCGTTTTAAGTTGGGGGATTAAGTCCCCTTGAATCCTGAGGGTCCCTGGGAGCCAACTAGCCCACCAGGTACCTCCAGTATGCGCCAGTGAGCTGCGTTGCAGAGAGGTGTTCAGAGGCCACGCCCCTTTTTACACCTCTGCAACGCAGCTGTGTGGCGCTTACTGGAGGTACCTGGTGGGCTAGTTGGCCCCCAGGGACCATCAGGACTCAAGAGGAATTAATCCCCCAACTTAAAACGCACCAGGGGCGCGTTTGCACAGTGGTGAAGGGAGGGGGCGGGGCCTGACATAGCAAGTGTGCAAACGCACCCCCTGGCACATTGTAAATTGGGGGATTAAGTCCCCTTCCATCCTGAGGGTCCCTAGGGGTGAACTAGCCCACCAGGTACTTCCAGTATGCGCCAGGGAGCTGCGTTGCAGAGAGGTGTTGAGAGACCACGCCCCTTTTTACACCTCTCTGCAACGCAGCTCTGTGGCGCTTACTGGAGGTAGCTGGTGGGCTAGTTGGCCCCCAGGGACCCTCAGCACTCACAGGGATGTAATCCCCTAATTTACAACGCTCCAGGGGGCACGTTTGCACAGTGGTGCAGAGAGGGGGCGTGGCCTGATGTGACAAGTGTGCAAACGCACCCTGTGGTGCGTTTTAAGTTGGGGGATTAAGTCCCCTTGAATCCTGAGGGTCCCTGGGGGCCAACTAGCCCACCAGGTACCTCCAGTAAGCGCCAGGGAGCTGCGTTGCAGAGAGGTGGTCCAAGGCCATGCCCCCTTTTTACACCACTCTGCAACACAGCTCTGTAGTGCTTACTGGAGGTACCTGGTGGGCTAGTTGGCCCCCAGGGACCATCAGGACTCAAGAGGAATTAATCCCCCAACTTAAAACGCACCAGGGGGCGCGTTTGCACAGTGGTGAAGGGAGGGGGCGGGGCCTGACATAGCAAGTGTGCAAACGTACCCCCTGGCACATTGTAAATTGGGGGATTAAGTCCCCTTCCATCCTGAGGGTCCCTAGGGGTGAACTAGCCCACCAGGTACTTCCAGTATGCGCCAGGGAGCTGCGTTGCAGAGAGGTGTTGAGAGACCACGCCCCTTTTTACACCTCTCTGTAACGCAGCTCTGTGGCGCTTACTGGAGGTAGCTGGTGGGCTAGTTGGCCCCCAGGGACCCTCAGCACTCACGGGGATGTAATCCCCTAATTTACAATGCTCCAGGGGGCACGTTTGCACAGTGGTGCAGGGAGGGGGCGTGGCCTGATGTGACAAGTGTGCAAACGCACCCTGTGGTGCGTTTTAAGTTGGGGGATTAAGTCCCCTTGAATCCTGAGGGTCCCTGGGGGCCAACTAGCCCACCAGGTACCTCCAGTAAGTGCCAGGGAGCTGTGTTGCAGAGAGGTGGTCCAAGGCCATGCCCCCTTTTTACACCACTCTGCAACGCAGCTCTGTGGCGCTTACTGGAGGTAGCTGGTAGGCTAGTTGGCCCCCAGGGACCCTCAGGACTCAAGGGGATTTAATCCCCCAATTTACAACGCTCCAGGGGGCGCGTTTGCACAGTGGTGCAGGGAGGGGGCGTGGCCTGATGTGACAAGTGTGCAAACGTGTGGCGCATTTTAAGTTGGGGGATTAAGTCCCCTTGAATACTGAGGGTCCCTGGGAGCCAACTAGCCCACCAGGTATCTCCAGTAAGCGCCAGGGAGCTGTGTTGCAGAGAGGTGGTACAAGGCCACACCCCCTTTTTACACCACTCTGCAACGCAGCTCTGTGGCGCTTACTGGAGGTAGCTGGTAGGCTAGTTGGCCCCCAGGGACCCTCTGGACTCAAGGGGATTTAATCCCCCAATTTACAACGCTCCAGGGGGCGCGTTTGCACAGTGGTGCAGGGAGGGGGCGTGGCCTGATGTGACAAGTGTGCAAACGTGTGGCGCGTTTTAAGTTGATGATTAAGTCCCCTTGAATCCTGAGGGTCCCTGGGAGCCAACTAGCCCACCAGGTACCTCCAGTAAGTGCCAGGGAGCTGTGTTGCAGAGAGGTGGTCCAAGGCCATGCCCCCTTTTTACACCACTCTGCAACGCAGCTCTGTGGCGCTTACTGGAGGTAGTTGGTAGGCTAGTTGGCCCCCAGGGACCCTCAGGACTCAAGGGGATTTAATCCCCCAATTTACAGCGCTCCAGGGGGCGCGTTTGCACAGAGGTGCAGGGAGGGGGCGTGGCCTGATGTGACAAGTGTGCAAACGTGTGGCGCATTTTAAGTTGGGGGATTAAGTCCCCTTGAATACTGAGGGTCCCTGGGAGCCAACTAGCCCACCAGGTATCTCCAGTAAGCGCCAGGGAGCTGTGTTGCAGAGAGGTGGTACAAGGCCACACCCCCTTTTTACACCACTCTGCAACGCAGCTCTGTGGCGCTTACTGGAGGTAGCTGGTAGGCTAGTTGGCCCCAGGGACCCTCTGGACTCAAGGGGATTTAATCCCCAATTTACAACGCTCCAGGGGCGCGTTTGCACAGTGGTGCAGGGAGGGGCGTGGCCTGATGTGACAAGTGTGCAAACGTGTGGCGCGTTTTAAGTTGCGGATTAAGTCCTCTTGAATCCTGAGGGTCCCTGGGAGCCAACTAGCCCACCAGGTACCTCCAGTAAGCGCCAGGGAGCTGTGTTGCAGAGAGGTGGTCCAAGGCCACGCCCCCTTTTTACACCACTCTGCAACGCAGCTCTGTGGCACTTATTGGAGGTAGCTGGTGGGCTAGTTGGCCCCCAGGGACCCTTAGGACTCAAGGGGACTTAATCCCCCAATTTACAACGCACCAGGGGGTGCGTTTGCACAGTGGTGCAGGGAGGGGGCGTGGCCTGATATGACAAGTGTGCAAACGCGCCCTGTGGCACGTTTTAAGTTGGGGGATTAGGTCCCCTTGAATCCTGAGGGTCCCTGGGGGCCAACTAGCCCACCAGGTACCTCCAGTATGCGCCAGGGAGCTGCGTTGCAGAGAGGTGATCAGAGGCTATGCCCCTTTTTACACCTCTCTGCAACGCAGCTCTGTGGCGCTAACTGGAGGTACCTGGTGGGCTAGTTGGCCCCCAGGGACCCTCAGGACTCATGGGGATGTAATCCCCCAATTTACAACGCTCCAGGGGGTGCGTTTGCACAGTGGTGCATGGAGGGGGCGTGGCCTGATGTGCCAAGTGTGCAAACGCGCCCTGTGGCGCGTTTTAAGTTGGGGGGATTAAGTCACCTTGAATCCTGAGGGTCCCTGGGGGCCAACTAGCCCACCAGGTACGTCCAGTAAGCGCCACAGAGTTGCGTTGCAGAGAGGTGTAAAAAGGGGCGTGGCCCCAGACCACCTCTCTGCAACGCAGCTGTGTGGCACTTACTGGAGGTACCTGGTGGGCTAGTTGGCCCCCAGGGACCCTCAGGATTCAAGGGGAATTAATCCCCCAACTTAGAACCCGCCAGAGGGCGCGTTTACACAGTGGTGAAGGGAGGGGGCGGGGCCTGATGTGACATGTGTGTACTTATGCAATCAGTGCGCCAAAACCCAAGCACTTATAAATTCACCATGCACTCTCCTTGGAGCACTCTAATCATCCAGTCACTACCCATGCACTCATGCAATGACCCATGCACTAACTCATGCACTGCTACAATACCCTGAGCAGTACCCATGCAGTCCAGCCATCGCCCTGTCACTACCCATGCTCTCCTCCAATCACCCAGCGAGCACCATGTACTTATCCAATCACTCCGCCAAAACCCAGGCACTTATAAATTCACCATGCACTGTCCTTGCAGTACTCTAATCATCCAATCAGTACCCATGTACTTATGCAATGACCCAGGCACTATCACATGCACTGCTACAATCCTCTGAGCACTACCCATGCAGTCCAGCCATCGCCCTGTCAGTACCCATGCACTCTTTCAATCACCCAGCCAGCACCATGTACTTATCCAATTACTCCACCAAAACCCAAGCACTTATAAATTCACCATGCACTCTCCTTGCAGTACTCTAATCTTCCAGTCAGTACCCATGTACTCATGGAATGACCCAGGCACTAACACATGCACTGCTACAATCCCATGTGCACTACCCATGCAGACCTCTAACCACCTACACAGTACTGATTCACTCCTCCAACTACCCAGGTTGTACCCATGCAGTCCAGAAATCCCTCTGTCACTACCCATGCACTCCTCAAATCACCCATCCAGCATCATGTACTTATCCAATCACTCCACCAAAACCCAGGCAGTTATAAAATCACCATGCACTGTCCTTGCAGCACTCTAATCATCCAGTCACTACCCATGTACTCATGCAATTACCCAGGCACTAACACATGCACTGCTACAATCCCCTGAGCACTACTGATGCAGTCCAGCCATCTCCTTGTCACTACTCATGCACTCCTCCAATCACCCAGCCAGCACCATGTACTTTTCCAATCACTCCACCAAAACCCAAGCACTTATAAATTCACCATGCACTCTCCTTGCAGTACACTAATCATCCACTCAGTACCCATGTACTCATGCAATGACCCAGGCACTAACTCATGGGAAATACAGAGGAGGTCATGCTAATCACAGGGGTACCCCAACGCCTAGTGTTCCCTAGTGTATGTAGGTGTTTTCACTGTATTCTAAGTGTCTTTTAGCATAGCACTGGCTCCGGTCCTGGTTAGTCAGAGTCAGTTACCACCAGTACCCGTCAGTAAAAAGTTGGGGTCACAGGAGGAATGTCTGCTCCTTTGTTGGTTCTTTCTGCACATCTCTTGCTTCTTCCTGCACTTTTGTTCGTCTTTCTGGAATTCTGTTGACTCTTTCAGCATTTGTCTTGCTTCTTTCTGTGCTTTTCTTCCTCTTTCTTCACATGTCCTACCTTTGTAGGCATAGTTAGAAATTAGCATTTAAAAAACCATTGAAATTCACTGAAAAAAACATAGGTTTCAGGCACGTTATAGTTAGAAATTAGCATTTAAAAAACCATTGAAATTCACTGAAAAAACCATAGGTTTCAGGCACGTTATAGTTAGAAATTAGCATTTAAAAAACCTTAGAAATTCACAGAAAAAAACATAGGTTTCAGGGACGTTATAGTTAGTTGGACATTTCACTCATACAAAACCATAGAAATTCCCCTGTTATAGTTAGTTCAGCTAACTATAACTCGCACCCCCGCAATGCACTGCTGATGACGTCACATATTACATCATTCATGACATGGTCAGTGACATCACTGATGACATCACTGATGACATCTCAAATGACACCACTGATGACATCACTGATGACATCATCCACGTCAAAATCTGATGCACCTCCTCACACTCTAATATAACCTTTGATACACCCACTGTCAAATACAGACTACCATTTTCAAAACCATCGACACACCAATACCAGTTACTACATACGCACTCACTGATTCATAGGTCTACACACACATCCACTCATTCACCCATACAATCACTCATACATACAGTCACTCATCAATACAACACTATCATATTCACTGATACACCTATACAGACACTCACCCACCGCCACTCATCCATCGAGTTACTCACACACCTAGTCAGTCATGCAAAGAATCAATCACACTCCCATTTCCTCACCTATACAGTTATACACACAACACCTCACTTATTCATACATATACTAACATATACTTACTCTCTTATACAATCACTGATACCAGTACACACTCATCCATACAGCCACTCTCACAATCACTGACTCTCACGTATAGTCATTTATATACTCCAACTCTCACATACACTGCCTTTTACATATGTAGTTACTTGGACATGTACCACTGAGACATCCAATCTCTCACTAACACACCCATACACACACTCACCCACCCATACAACTGTTTCCACATGCACTCTTGAACCCATACACCCAGTGAATCAACCACTCAAACATCTATGGACAGAGTCACACACCTCCCACCCACCCACACACACACTCAGTCTCCCATACAAATACTCAGGCAACCAATTAATAACCCATACAGACACTCATGTAGCTACTGACCAACACATGCAGCAGCTTACACAACAACAGACATACTGATACACACATTCAGACAGTTTAGTTACTAACCCATGCATTCAGTAAGACACATTTAATCACTCACTTATACAATCAGTCAGGCACCTACTAAATCCTTCATCCAGACACTTATACACCCACTCATTCTTCAATACACCTTGGCATATATATATAAAACATATTTAAACTTTACAGAAACACACAGTCACTGAATGATGTCATCAGTGATGTCATCAGTGATGTCATTTGAGATGTCATCAGTGATGTCACTGACCATGTCATGAATGATGTAATATGTGACGTCATCAGCAGTGCATTGCGGGGCGCAAGTTATAGTTAGCTGAACTAACTTTAACGGGGGAATTTCTATGGTTTTGTACGAGTGAAATGTCCAACTAACTATAACGTCCCTGAAACCTATGGTTTTTTCTGTGAATATATATATATATATATGACATTGACTGGAAAGAAGATATGGTATTTATCACCTTGGACATTGAGTCCCTGTATACTTGCATTGAACACTGCACTGGTCTCATGGCGGTCAAACATTTTTTGGACAACAAACCTCTTGAATGCTATGACCACAACAAGATGATAATGGAACTGTTGCTATGGTGCCTCAACAACAATTTCTTCATGTATGGTAAAGAGATGTACAGACAATTGAGGGGCGTGGCCATGGGTGCTTGCTTCTCCCTCAGCTATGCCTGTTTGATGGTAGGCTGGTTGGAGGAGCTGACACTCAGGACCACGCACGCAGAGTTATTTTCCAGGCATGTAAGGTATTATCTGAGATACATTGATGATGTGTTTATACTGTGGCAGGGAGATATTGAGAGTGCGGTTATGTTTGTTAATACCATCAATGACAACACTATGAATTTAAAATTCACTGCACACATTAACAAAGAGAGTGTGGAGTTCCTTGATGTAAGGATTTACATAAAGGACGGCAGTCTAGCAACCACCCTGCACAGAAAAGCGACAGCGGGTAATTCTACCCTTCATGCTGACAGGGCACACCCCAAACATCTGATTGAAAGCATTCCGTATGGGGAATTTTTACGATTAAAAAGAATATGCAGCACTGATCATGATTTAGAGAAATGCACTAAAGAGGCAGCTACGAGATTCAAAAATAGAGGATACAGTGAGCGTGTCCTCAGGGAAGAGAGAGCCAAAGTGGCAACAAAATCTAGGGAATCACTGTTGACATCTAGAGAAAAAAGCACTGAGGAAATACAAAGCAATGGTACTCCTAGGTTGATCACAACATATAACCGACAGGAGAGGCAATTAAGGTCGATCATAAAACGAAATTGGCCGATTGTCTGCACAGATGCAGTTCTGGCACCGATCCTTAACACAGATCCCACCTTCACATTTCGGAAGGGAATATCTATGAGATCTCAGGTTGCGAAGAATATGAAAGACATAGGCCCTGCTAAAATGTGGCTACAGCCCAGACAGGGATTCTACAAATGCTCGACTTGTAGAGCATGTAGATTTGGGGAAAACACTACTAAATACACTACCCCCTTTCATATGACCGAAATCCCCATAAAAGGAAGCTTCAACTGCAAAATGGAATACGCTGTGTATGTTCTGACATGCACCTGTGGCTTAAGATATGTTGGAAGCACAAAGCTACAGGTGCATGTCAGAATTCTACAACACCTACGAGCAATCGTGAACAATGACACAGCGTACCCAGTGGCAAGACACTTCAAGGCCACACATAATAACAATCTAGGATGCATAAAATACTTTGTTATTGCAGCAGTTCCAGCCTCATTCAGAGGTGGAAATAGGGAAAGATCACTGCAACAATTGGAGTCCCGTATGATTCTTGAGCTCGACAGTAAAGCTCCAAATGGGCTCAACAATACGGAGGATCTCCATAATTTCCTGTAACATAGCAGAAGTGTACCTTCTCGTGAAGTAACCCTTGATTTGGAATAAAATGCTATACAATTCCCCTTACTCAGGACTGCAATAAAGAAAAGAATAGTTTAGCAAGGTAGGACACTATTGTAGTCTCTGGCTGTTTGCCATCTCAACAGATTGGATAAAATAGGATTTCACATATGAATTTGTGCACACTCAATAGATGTTTAAACAAACCCATGATTTTTATAGTTTTTGATTCTGTCCTTCTGCTGCTACCTCATCGTCGTTGCTTTTTATTCCACACCCAACTATATATATTTTTTTAGGCACTTGCACTTAATATTTGCACTGATACTTTTAAACATGGATGGGCGGCTGCCCTACCATGGTATTGGTACGTCAATTTTATGTAGTTTGTACTTCACATTGATTAAATTAAGAGAAAATTAGAGAAAAAAGTTGTCCATATGCTGAATGCTATATATAACATAACATTTTTGGATTTTCTTATTTCTGTAGGGCATCAGGATAACATTACATATGAGAGGCAGAGATAGCCAAGCATTTAAGCAGACATATCATCATCCTAGTAACCAATATTGGATAAAGTACCCTCTCGCTGTGCCCGCACTATTATGATGTTTTACCTTAGATTAGGTTTTATGGTTGCGATATTTGCACAAGTTGGGCTACTGAAATGCTATTATTTATTACTTGTTCACACATAATCGCATTCAAGCGGTCATGTATGTTCTTATCTGTTTTCACAGTTTTATAGATATTTTAGATGATAAATATTTATTTATTTATATATTTATCCCATCCTGTCTACAGATATGCATATAAGTTTGATGGTAAAAGAAACCATTTGATATTGTGATACTCAGTGACTGACATTTGGGGAAAAAATTGTGTATTTGAACCAGTAACATAAAACATGCGTATTTTTAGCCCTGGCTCCATTTGTACTTAACATAAAATATCGCCCAAATGTAAACATTGTTTGTTGCATCATCCAAAATAAGGATATAAACAGTAAATATAGCACATGAAACAACAACCAAACTAGAAATACAGAGAGAATGGAAAAAAAGAGAAATAAAAAGTAATATATGAAAAACAGACTACCTTTGACGTCAGTTCACAGTATTTTGTTTATGTCTATACAACACGTGACACAAGGGGTGACGATTCACAGTATTATAAAACAATGAGTTGGACGGCGTTTCCGTATGTGAACAAGGACACTGTTGTCCGAAATGCGTCGAAATTGGCTTTTAATGAAATAAAGACCTGATTTGCCACTCAGATTGGAGTCCGTCTCTCACTCATCGCCGAAAGGAAGCTGAGGAGATTGTTACGTGGTTTTGATATATATATATATATATGAAAAAAAGGTTGCTCCTTTTGGGGATAGCATCTAAAGGTGAAAAAAACTCATTCCATGAGTGAAGGTGCAGCGAGCAGAAAAGGAGAACAGTGCCTCAAATTGCAGCCATACGCATTTCGGGCCACCGCCCTTGTTCACTGGCAGCAGGAGAAGGAACTGAATTTTGCAGTCACATGCTTTTATTTTAAACATTGCCCCGCCCCAACAGGCCCTTGGGCACTCTGGTATTTGTAGTGCTGCACATGATAAAACCCCCGTGGGTTTCAGTAACATTCCCCTTACTTGTGCTAAAAAATATAGTCATACCCCAGTGGGTTGGCAAACATGTTCCTCATTCCGCTCTTTGCCAATACCATAGCCTTCATAGGATATATCACCAGTCCTGAGATCAACACTGTGGTCATCCCTGGATCCGCCTTTCCGTGGCGGGCAGTCCCCTCGACTGGGCCAGCCGAATAAATTCATCAAAAAAAGGTTGCTCCTTTTGGGGATAGCCTCTAAAGGTGAAAAAAACTAATTCCATGCGTGAAGGTACAGCGAGCAGAAAAGGAGAACAGTGCCTCAAATTTTGATGGATTTATTCGGCTGGCCCAGTCGAGGGGACTGCCCGCCGTGGAAAGGCTGCGCTTCATTATCCTTAAGCCCCCGGGAGGGTCAGGTCCCGGGGGCAATGTATAATTATATAGCGGGGCCCACGGGGGTCCCCGCAGCCCAAGGGACCGCCACCTCCCCGGGGCTTTATCCATAATGTGCAGGGGGCACGCAGCCCCCCACGCAGCCCCGGGGACCACCACATCTCTGGGGCATAATTTAAATATAGGCTGGGGGCCTCGTGGGCCCCCCAAGCCCCGGAAACCACCACCTCCCCGGGGATTTATTAAAAAAATAAGGGTGGGTGGGCGTCGTGGGCCCCACCAAGTCCCGGGGACCACCACCTCCCCAGGGCTTTGACAATAAGGGTGACAAATAAGGGTGAGGGGGCCTCGCACCCCCCCCCCCCCTCCCCAAGCCCCAGGGAAAAAATATTTTTTCAAAAAAGAAGGCTGGCCCCTCTACAGGAATTGGCCTGTGGAGGGGGCCACGCGGCCCACCTCCAAAATTAAAAAAAGATGTAAAGGCTGGCTAGGCCCCGGGGGATGGGATCCCCGGGGCCAAAAATATTAAATTATTTAAAAAAAAATAAAAGCCAGCATCTCGCCGGAGGCCCCGCCCCCTCCCTGCACCACTCTGCAAACACGCCCAATGCCGCGTTCTAAGTTGGGGGATTAAGTCCATTTCCTTCCTGAGGGTCCCTGGGGGCCAACTAGCCCACCAGGTAACTCCAGTAAGACCCACACAGTGGGACTGTGAGAGGTGGTCCGAGGCCATGCCCCTTTTTACACCACTCTGCAAACGCGCCTCTTGGTGCACTGCTGGTGGGGCGATGAGGTCCTCTTGTATCCTGAGAACCTAAGGACACAAGTGGACTTCATCCCCCGAGCAGCAGCGTGCCAGGAGCCGGGTTTGCAGAGTGGTGTAAAAAGGCGGTGTGGCCTTTGAGCACTCTGAGCAAACCAGCTGTATGGGGCTTACTGGAGGTAACAGGAGGGCTAGTTGGCCCCCAGGGACCCTCATGAGGAAAGGGGACTTCATCCCCCAACCAAGAGCGCACCAGGAGGCGCATTTGCAGAGTGGTGGAGAAAGGGGGCGTGGCCTGTGTCCACCTCTCAGCAATCCCACTGTGTGGGGCTTACTGGAGGTAAGAGGTAGGCTAGTTGGCCCCTAGGGACCCCCAGCTGCATAGGGGACTTCAATCCCCATCCAAGAGCGCGCCAGGGAGCGTGTTTGCAGAGTGGTGGGCAAAGGGGGCGTGGCCTGTTATGAGAACTTAGCAATCCTGCTGCGTGGTACTTACTGGAGGTAATAGGAGGGGTAGTTGGCCCCCGAGGATGTCCTTGGGCCAACTACCCCTCTTGTTACCTCCAATAAGTCCCACACAGTAGGATTGCTAAGACGTCTTCGGAGGTCACGCCCCCTTTCTCCACCACTTTGCAAACGCGCCTCCTGGCAGACTATGGGATGGGGATGAAGTCCACTTTACTCCTGAGGGACTTTGGGGGCCAAGAAGCCCTCCTGGTACCTCCTGTAAGTTCTATGCATTGGAATTCCTGAGCGCTGGTCGGAGGCCCAGCACCCTTTCTCCACCACTCTGCAAACGAGACGACTAGTTAAAGAAGCATTTGCAATGTAATAGGTTTCGCATTTTCGAGAGTAAGAGCTACTGGCATTGTTAATGTAAAAGTTTTTTACTAATGTTTTTTGGTGTAGAGTGGATGTACGTTGTGTGTAGTGGAATTATGTGGTATGTTGTGCAGTGAAATTATGTGAATAGAAAGTATTTGGTATTTAGTGTATAGGAATTATGTGGAGTGGGATTATGTGTTTTGGAGAGTAATTATGTGGTATTGTAGTCTGTGTTGTGGAGTGGTAACCTCAGGTTTAGACTTCCTTGTTTCCATAGAAGCTAAACTATAAACTCAATGAGACACTAAAAAAGAAGGAACCACTGAGGAACACTTCTAGACCTAGTTGGAGGTATGAGCAGGGCACTGGAATTATGTGACTGTCCGGCTGCACCAATTGTCACATAATTAAACATTTTCCGCATTTGCCAAATATTCCATCATCTGCTGCGTAATCTGCAGATTTGAACAAAAAAAGCCTTGTTTCTAGCTCAAACAGCTGAAATGTTCTGAAAAATGCAGCTTCACTTGTTACAGCGTGGTGGAAGGCCCTTTGCAAAGCTGGAATGGTCACATGTTACTTATTGCTAAATGTGGGTGTTAAATTGGTACTAATGGTGCACAAACCTCTCTTCTTTCTGTGCCTCTCTTGCTTTTTTCTGCATTTCTCTTGCATCTTTCTGCATCTTTCTTCCTCTTTCTGCACCTTACTGTCTTCTTTCTGCACTTCACTTGCCTCTTTCTGCACTTCTCTTGCCCCTTTCTGCACCCCTCTTGCCTCATTTTGCACCTCTGTTGGTTCTTTCTGCACCCCTTTTGCCTGTTTCTGCAACTCACTTGCCTCTATCTGTAGTTCTCTTGCCTCCTTCTACACCTCACGTGCCTCTTTCTGCACTTCTTTTGCCTCTTTCTGCACCTCTCTTGCCTCTTTCTGAACCTCACTCTCTTCTTTCTGTACCCCTCTTCCCTCTTTCTGCATCTCTCCTGTTTCTCTCTGTACACCTGTTCCGTCTTTCTGCACCCCTTTTGCCTGTTTCTACAACTCTCTTGCCTCTTTCTGCAGTTCTCTTGCCTCCTTCTGTACCTCACTTGCCTCTTTCTGCACTTCTATTGCCTCTTTCTGCACCTCTCTTGCTTCTTTCTGCACCCCTGTTGTCTCTTTCTGCACCCCTGTTGTCTCTTTTTGCACTCGTCTTCCCTCTTTCTGCACCTCTCTTACTTCTTTCTGCACTTCTCTTGCTTCTTTCTGTACCTCTCTTGCTTCTTTCTGCACCCTTCTTCCCTTTTTTACATCCCTCTTGCCTCTTTCTGCTGTTCTCTTGTCATTTTCTGCACCTCTCTTGCCTCTGTCTGCACCTCACTTGCCTCTTTCTGCACTTCTCTTGCTTCTTTCTGCACCTCTGTTGCTTCTTTCAGCAATTCTCTTGCCTCTTTCTGCACTTCTCTTGCTTGTTTCTGCACCTCTCTTGTGTTTTTCGGCAACTCTGTTGCCTCTTTCTGCACCTCACTTGCTTCTTTCTGCACCCCACTTGCCTATTTTTGCACCCCATTTTTCTCTTTCTGCACCTCTCTTGTGTCTTTCTGCACCCCTGTTCCCTCTTTCTGCACCTTTCCTGCCTGTTTCTGAACCTCTCTTGCCTCTTTCTGTACCTATGTTGCTTCTTTGTGCACTTCTCTTGCTCTTTCTGCACCCATTGCGCCTCTTTCAGCACCTGATGCTCCTTTCTTCACTTCTCTTCCTTCTTTCTGCACCCCTCCTGCCTCGTTCTGTACTTGTCTTGCCTCTTTGTGCACCTCTCCTACCTCTTTCTGCACCCCTCTTGTTTCGTTTTTGCACCTCTGTTGGTTCTTTTTGCACTGCTCTTGCTTCTTTCTGCACCTTACTTGCCTCTTTCTGCACTTCTCTTGCTTTTTTCTATACCTCTGTTGCTTCTTTCAGCAATTCTCTTGCCTCTTTCTCCACTTCTCTTCCTTCTTTCTGTACTCCTCCTGCCTCTTTCTGTACCTTTCTTGCCTCTTTGTCCACCTCTCCTACCTCTTTCTGCACCCCTCTTGCCTCTTTTTGCACCTCTGTTGGTTCTTTCTGCACTGCTCTTGCTTCTTTCTGCACCACACTTGCCTCTTTCTGCACTTCTCTTGCTTCTTTCAACACCTCTGTTGCTTCTTTCAGCAATTCTCTTGCCTCTTTCTGCACTTCTCTTGCTTGTTTCTACACTTCTCTTGCATCTTCCTGCACCTCTGTTGCCTCTTTCTGCACCTCACTTGCTTCTTTCTGTACCCCTCTTGCCTCTTTCTGCACCCCTCTTCCCTCTTTCTGCACCTCTCTTGCCTCTTTTTGCACCCTTGTTCCCTCTTTCTGCACCTTTCCTGCCTGTTTCTGCACCTTTCTTGCTTCTTTCTGTACCTCTGTTGCATCTTTCTGCACTTCTCTTGCCTGTCTGCACCCTTCGTACCTCTTTCAGCACCTCAGTTGCTTCTTTCTTCACATCTCTTCCTTCTTTCTGCACCCCTCCTGCCTCTTTCTCTACCTCTCTAGCCAATTTGTGCATCTCTCCTACCTCTTTCTGCACCCCTCTTGCCTCTTTTTGCACCTCTGTTAGTTCTTTCTGCACTGTTCTTGCTTCTTTCTGCACCTCTTTTGCAAATGTATGCATCCCTCATGCCTCTTTCTGCACCCCTCTTCCCTATTTCTCCACTTCTCTTGCTTCTTTCTGCACTTCTCTTGCTTATTTCTGCACTGCTCTTGCTTCTTTCTGTACCTCTCTTGCAAATCTCTGCATCCCTCTTACCTCTTTCCACACTCCTGTTCTCTCTTTCTGTACCTTTCTTGCCTGTTTCTGCACCTCTCTTGCCTCTTTCAGCACCTCTGTTGCTTTTTTCTGCACTTCTCTTGCCTCTTTCTCCACCCCTCCTGCCTCTTTAAGCACCTCTGTTGCTTCTTTCTGCACTTCTCTTGCTTCTTTCTGCACACCTCTTGCCTCTTTCTGTACCCCTTTTGCCTCTTTGTGCACCTCTCCTGCCTCTTCCTGTACCTCTTTTGCCTTTTGCTGCAGTTCTCTTGCCTCTTTCTGCACCTCTATTGCTTCTTTATGCACTTTTCTTGCCTCTTTCTGTACCCCTCTTGCCTCTTTCTGCACCTCTGTTGGTTCTTTCTGCACTGCTCTTGCTTCTTTCTGTATGCCTCCTGCCCCTTTCTGTACCCCTTTTGCCTCTTTGTGCACCTTTCCTGCCTCTTCCTGCACCTCTCTTGCCTTTTGCTGCAGTTCTCTTGCCTCTTTTTGCACCTCTTTTGGTTCTTTCTGCACTGCTCTTGCTTCTTTCTGCACCTCACTTGCCTCTTTCTGCACTTTTCTTGCTTCGTTCTACACCTCCGTTGCTTCTTTCAGCAATTCTCTTGCCTCTTTTTGCACTTCTCTTGCTTGTTTCTGCACTTCTCTTGCATCTTTCTGCACCCCTCTTGCCTCTTTCTGTACCCCTCTTCCCTCTTTCTACGCCTCTATTGCCTCTTTTTGCACGCTTGTTCCCTCCTTCTGCACCTTTCCTGCCTGTTTCTGCACCTCTCTTGCTTCTTTCTGTACCTCTGTTGCTTCTTTCTGCACTTCTCTTGCCTCTTTCTGCACCCTTCGCGCCTCTGTCAGCACCTCAGTTGCTTCTTTCTGCACTTCTCTTCCTTCTTTCTGCACCCCTCCTGCCTCTTTCTGTACCTCTCTTGCCAATTTGTGCATCAATCCTATCTCTTTCTGCACCCCTCTTGCCTCTTTTTTCACATCTGTTAGTTCTTTCTGCACTGTTCTTGCTTCTTTCTGCACCTCTTTTGCAAACTTCTGCATCCCTCATGCCTCTTTCTGCACCCCTCTTCCCTATTTCTCCACCTCTCTTGCCTCTTTCTACACTTCTCTTGCTTCTTTCTGCACTGCTCTTGCTTCTTTCTGCACCTCTCTTGCAAATTTCTGTATCCCTCTTACTCCTTTCTGCACTCCTGTTCCCTCTTTCTGTACCTTTCTTGCCTGTTTCTGTACCTCTCTTGCCTCTTTCAGCGCCTCTGTTGCTTCTTTCTGCCCTTCCCTTGCCTCTTTCTGCACCCCTCTTGCCTCTTTAAGCACCTCTGTTGCTTCTTTCTGCACTTCTCTTGCTTCTTTCTGCACCCCTCTTCCTTCTTTCTGCACCCCTCCTGCCTCTTTCTGTACCTCTCTTGCCAATTTGTGCATCAATCCTATCTCTTTCTGCACCCCTCTTGCCTCTTTTTGCACATCTGTTAGTTCTTTCTGTACTGTTCTTGCTTCTTTCTGCACCTCTTTTGCACACTTCTGCATCCCTCATGCCTCTTTCTGCACCCCTCTTCCCTATTTATCCACCTCTCTTGCCTCTTTCTGCACTTCTCTTGCTTCTTTCTGCACTGCTCTTGCTTCTTTCTGCACCTCTCTTGCAAATTTCTGTATCCCTCTTACTCCTTTCTGCACTCCTATTCCCTTTCTGTACCTTTCTTGCCTGTTTCTGCATTTCTCTTGCCTCTTTCAGCGCCTCTGTTGCATATTTCTGCCCTTCCCTTGCCTCTTTCTGCACCCCTCTTTCCTCTTTAAGCACCTCTGTTGCTTCTTTCTGCACCCCTCTTGCTTCTTTCTGTCCCTCTTTTGCCTCTTTGTGCTCCTCTCCTGCCTCTTCCTGCACCTCTCTTGCCGTTTGCTGCAGTTCTCTTGCCTCTTTCTGCACCTCTTTTGCTTCTTTCTGCACTTTTCTTGCCTCTTTCTGTACCCCTCTTGCTTCTTTCTGCACCTCTGACTTAGAGGTAGTTTTAATCTCCTTGCCCTATTATGTACTAGGGCCTTACAGGGGAGGTCATGCCAATCACTGGGGTACCCCACCCCATAGTGTACCCTAGTAGGTGTTTTCACTGTATTCTAAGTGTCTTTTAGCATAGCACTGGGTCGCTTCCTGGTTAGTCAGTTACCACCAGTACCATTCAGCAAAAAGTTGGGGGCACAGGATGACTTTGCAACAAGGGCTCTTTCTGCACCTCTGTTGGTTCTTTCTGCATATCTCTTGCTTCTTTCTGCACCTTTCTTTGTCTTTCTGGACTTCTGTTGCCTCTTTCTGCATTTCTGTTGCTTCTTTCTGCACCTTTCTTCCTCTTTCTGCACATGTCCTACCTATGTAGGCATAGTTAGAAATTAGCATTTAAAAAACCTTAGAAATTCACTGACAAAACCACAGGTTTCAGGGACGTCATAGTTAGAAATTAGCATTTAAAAAACCTTTGAAATTCACTGAAAAAACCACAGGTTTCAGGGACCTTATAGTTAGTAATTAGCCTTTAAAAAACCTTTGAAATTCACTGAAAAAACCATAGGTTTCAGGGACGTTATAGTTAGAAATTAGCATTTAAAAAACCTTAGAAATTCACTGAAAAAACCACACGTTTCAGGAACGTTATATGTTAGTTGGACAATTCACTCGTACAAAACCAGAGAAATTCGGACGTTATAGTTAGTTGAGCTAACTATAACTCGCACCCCCGCAATGCACTGCTGATGATGTCACATATTACATCATGCATGACATGGTCAGTGACATCACTGATGACATCATCCACGTGATAATCTGATGCACCTCCTCATAACCCAATATAACCTTTGATACACCCACTCTAAAATACAGACTACCATTTTCGAAACCATAGACACACCAATGTCAGTTACTACATACCCGCTCACTGATTCCTAGGTCTACACACTCATCCACTCATTCACCCATACAGTCACTCTTATATGCAGTCACTCATCAATACAGCGCTATCATATGCACTCATACACCTATACACATACTCGCACACCACCACTCATCCATAGAGTTACTCACTCACCTAGTCAGTAATGCAAAGAATCAATCACACTCCCATTTACTCACCTATACAGTTATACACACACCACCTCACTTATTCATACAGATACTAACACAAACTTACCCTCTTATACAATCACTGATACAAGCACACACTCAACCATACAGCCACTCTCACAATCACTCACTCTCACATATAGTCATTTATATACTCCAACACTCACATATACTGCCTTTCACATATGTAGTTACTCACACATGTACAACTGAGATATCCATTCACTCACCAACACACCCATACACACACTCACCTACCCATACAGCCCTTCACAGATGCACTCTTGTACCCATACACCCAGTGAATCACCTACTCATACATCTATGCACAGAGTCACACCCCCCACCCACCCACACAGACACTCAGGCACCCATACAGATACTCAGACAACCAATCAATAACCCATAAATACACTCATGTAGCTACTCACCAACCCATGCAGCCGCTTACAAACCAACTGACAGACTGATACAGATATTCACACAGTTTAGTCACTAACCCATGCATTCAGTAAGACACGTTTAATCACTCACTTATACAGTCAGTCACGCACCTACTAAATCATCCATTCAGACACGTATACACCCACTCATTCTTCAATACACCTTGGCGTATATATATATATATATATAAGACATATTTAAACTTTACAGAAACACACAGTCACTGGATGATGTCATCAGTGATGTCATTTGAGATGCCATCAGTGATGTCATCAATGATGTCACTGACCATGTCATGAATGATGTAATATGTGACGTCATCAGCAGTGCATTGTGGGGGCACGAGTTATCGTTAGCTCAACTAACTATAACGGACGAATTTCTCTGGTTTTGTACGAGTGAAATGTCTAACTAACTATAACGTCCCTGAAACCAGTGGTTTTTTCAGTGAATATATATATATATGTATATATTGCAGACAAGTGATCAAGGCAGTAGTTACTGCCAAAAAGTTTTACAGCCAGAACTAAAAACGTGCAAAGAGATATATCCTAGCCTGCTGAGTCGGTGTCCGGTTAATGATCACGAACTGGAATTGGTGTGTATATATATATATATATATATATATATATATATATATATATATATATAAATATATATATATATAGAGAGAGAGAGGGGGAGAGAGGGAGAGAGGGAGAGAGATACTGACCAAACTGCAATAAACAAGAGCAACATACATCAGTGTCTGTGCCCGTCTCTTGATGGAGGAGGTTACTGGTGTTAGTTATATATACATTTATATATATATAATATATATATATATATATATATATCACAGATGGCTTTTATTTCGGTTGGAAACCATAAAAAGCATACAAACAACATTTCATACAGCACAGTATCACAAATATGAATCTTAAAACAGTTATAGTTTGTCTCAAATTCTTTAAAATAATATTAGTGGCATTAAAAAAGCAGTTAATGTAATAAAAGCATTCATATTCATTTAGTTGTTAAAATGTCAGCCCACATTTCATAGTTACAAAATTTACAGCAAAAAAGTATCCACTAAGAGGGAAAACTGTAATGTGAGACATGTCTGTTTTCAGGATTTGCAAAGCTTCTAATAATTTCCTAGTACCCATATTGCAACATATTGGTTTAATCCATTTCTTTCTCGGGGCAGTATATTCCGGGCAAAAGAACAACACGTGCAACATTTTCTTCTGCATTTAAAGTGCATAGTGTGCAATCGGCCTCTCCTGCAAAAGCAGTGCCAGATAACCATCTGATCATATTTGATTTGTTCTGGAGGATATCAAAACGAAACATCATGTATAGTGATTTTGCCAGTTGTGGTTGTACATTGTCTAAATAGGATTCGAAACCTGGGAGCAGTTTGGTGTTCAGAAATTGTGTAGTAAGCCTAGCTACTCTTGAGTTGTTATGGACGCTGTCTAGTTCATATTCCCAATGAGCTTGTTTCAACACCTTCTTGGAGTGGGCTATTAATTGGTTGTAGCTATCCCAAAAGCAGCTTAGGCCCAGTTTGTTAAGCCATGTTTGAACATGACGGAGCCAGGGAAGTGTAACACCGCTATCTAGCCCTCGAATTTCCCTTAATACGTCTTTGCAATGAGTAAGGTTTTCATTGGTCAAAAACAGACCCAAAAAAGTAAAGGTCTTAATGCAGCTTGGTACTCTGTTCTCTTTATTCCAATATCGTAGTACACTGGTGTCATCGGTGCTTGGTCAGGTAGGTGAATTAACGTTCTTATAAATTTATTTATGTCCGTAGTGAGTGAACTCTGGTTGTCTCCCCCCCACAATTCCGCCCCATAAAGGGCAGCTGTTTGGGTCCTGTGTTTATAGACTTCCAAGGCTTGTAACACTGCTTTAGATTTGGTAGATCGGTGCTTTTTTGCAATGGCCCTGTAGTTTTGTAACAAGTCAGTTTTGGCTTTGCTTAAATGTGGTTTCCAGGACAATTTCATGTCTAGTGTGATACCAAGATAACTAAATTTGTGCACATACTCCAGATGTTGGTTTCGGACAGTAATGTTTTTCCTGAAAGACTTATGTGGTCTTATAGCCATGCATTTTGTCTTGTTAGAGTTAATTTCAAGGCCATTTATATTGCAGTAATCATTAAAACTGTCTAGTAGCTTTTGCAGCCGCTTTGGATTTGGGACAGGAGGTAGGACTGGCCTTAAGGTGGTGCGACCAGTGCAGCTGCACCTGGAACCTACTTTGGTGGGGGGGGCGCTGTGTTTAAAAAGAAGTATTGGAATAAAAGCAAATAAGCCTCCTTGTGTAGCTAGCAGTTTTCAGGCAACAATAAAAATGTCAAAATAACTGGTGATTACTACTTGTGAGAGATCAGAATTTTGTCTAGTGGCAGTTTTGACTCACCCTAAAGTAAAGCAGAAGGTTAATGTGCCTGATGCAAAGAATGTGTACCATGCACATCACAGAACTCAGTGTGAGTGAACTATGAGTAGTGCTATAAAAATTAAATGTATGTCAGAGAGAGGCTATGGAGAGACTAGGGGCACTGTTGGAGAGTGGTAGTGAGGGAATTCATGGAGAAGGAGGTCATGGGGACACCAAAATAAATGGTCGCACCTTAGCACGATCAGTGCTAAAGTTGGTCCTGACAGGAGGATAGTATCATCTGCGAATAGTAGGGCAGGTATTGGTGTCCCTCCTATTGGTGTCCATGGTTGCAGTGCTGCAGATGTTGTGCAACATCATTAACATAAAGTGAGAATAGAGTGGGCACCAGCAAGCAAGCCTGCATTACTCTACTTTTGATCGGTGTTGCATCTTTGAGTTCACCCCCGGGTCCCCAGCGAACCCTAGCATAATTGTATTGGGAGAGTCTGACTATTTGTACCAGGATATCATCCAGTAAGCCTTGACTTTTTTCAGTGAATCACACAGCAGACCCCTTGGGACAAGATCAAAAGCTGCGTTTAGGTCAAAAAAGCTACATACAGGTGGCCTCCCCTAATTTTGATTTATTTCCATGCTAAGCACAGGAGTCTAAAGACCTGCTCGATCGTGCTTCCTTTCTCTAAATCCTGCTCGGTACGGTGAGAGGATATTGTTTTGTCTACCCACTGACTAACTTTACTCAGAAATTGTTTGGCATAGACTTTTTGCAGGGTATTGATTAAGCTAATCGGTATATAATTAGCAGGTTCCTGCCAGTTATTCTTTTTAAAGATTGGAACAATTTCAGCTCCTCCCCATGTTTCAGGTACTGGCACTCCTGATGCAACTGCATTGTAGAGTAAGATTACATATGGTATCCACACTGCCCTATCATGTCTCAAGAGATTGCCTGGGATTTTGTCAGGACCTGAGGCTCTCCCTGGCTTGATTGCATCTGTTGCTGCCCTGGTCTAGTCTAGGCTAAAGTAAGAGGCATATGGTGTGACCCCATTTATTTTGATGCGACTTAACCCCTGTGTAGGTTGAGAGTGGTTAGCAGTGTCAGAATATAAGTGGGTAAAATGTCTGCACCATGTTCTAGGATCCAGATGATGCTCTAGACTAGTATTATCAGTTTTACACCCAGGGGCTATTATTTTCCAAAAGGCTGTGTAATCTTTACTTTTAGCTGAGAAGGTCAA
Organism: Calotriton arnoldi; assembly: GCA_963921515.1. NCBI lineage: Eukaryota > Metazoa > Chordata > Amphibia > Caudata > Salamandridae > Calotriton > Calotriton arnoldi. The sequence continues at coordinate 420,331 of CAWUFW010010167.1, forward strand.
GTTGTTCCAATTTGTTTTGTCCTCTCGTGTAGTTCCTATAAACCTATATAGGATCTGCATGTTTAGACAACATATACTTTAGGATTGGTGTCCAGACTGACTCTAGACACCCCCACCGGGTATGTTAGCCTGTGTACCATCTAGCATACAGTGCCACTAGAAACCCCTCTTACCAAGGAGAGAATAGTTCTTGGCAACTATCGAACATGACAACTCTGTCCTATCAGGGATCGTGGAAACAGTACGATACTTTTCACTTAGTCACTTATGCTCAGTTTGTCTCAGAGAGATACGCAGAATAAACGGTGGGGACGTTTTTCAATAAGCATTTATTGAACCAACATCATTCTAGTGTAAAATAGCTGTGCTGAAACCACCATTAGACAGAAACAGATATAAATGATTATAAGCACCAACAGAGTAAAAGGATGGTAATTTCTACCATAGTGCTAAAACAATGAATACTGGCAGGTATAAAAATACATGACAATAAAAATGCGTACTCCTACGATGCGACCCTAACTAGATGTACAGAAGTGTAACTAGCATGTATGTGGGTGTAAAGCCAAGAATCCCTCTAGGATAAAGTCAACCCCATTACCTGAAGTGAGAGACTGTGGGACCTCGTCTTGGTCTCGAGATGGACACACCGCAAGGGATGTCAGACCACTGCGAGCTGGAGTGTCTGCGTGCAGGGACCTCAGCTTCTTGCGTCAGTGTGTCAGCATGGAAGTGCTTTTCTCCTCTTCCTGCTTCAGCAAAGATATGGTGTATATGTATCCAAAGTGGTACCCTCAGGGGTTCTATCTTGCTGTGTCATGTCGGACTTAGGATGACAGAAGGAATGACCCTTATACATAGTTATTATGCAGGAGATGGTAGTCCTGCTGAGTTTCCAAGAATCCTCATACATAATGGATGAAGCTAGTTTTCAGGGAAAACCCCACGTCTTGTAAGCGGTACCGTAACTAGGTAAAAGGTCAGTCCCAAGAACCGTTATGTAGTGTAATGGTAGGAGAGAATATAGGTGAAAGGTTAGGTGACAACCTGAGCCGATATTGGGGTATCTATATGAAACATAACACCCACTCCTTATCCGACTGGGTGACATACTAAAAATTCTAACATATTTGTAACCCTGGGCGTAGTTCGCATAGTAGCGCTACGCATAGCTACGCGAAGTGCACTTCGCGAGCTACACATAGCACTACGCGAACTGCGTAGTGCGGTAGGAAATGCTGTTTGCAATGATTGCACAGTGCCGGATGCTTGTCCGCACTGTGCAATCATTGCAAACGGCATCTTGCACAGTGCAAGCGGTCGTTTTCTGCCGCTCGAGTAGATTTGTACTCGAGCGGCAGTTTTCTCAACGCGGACTGGTAGTTTCTCATCGCGAGCGGTCGCGAGCATACGCGACCACTCGCAATGAGAAACCTGACCTCCCCGCGTTGAGAATCTCGCCGGGAGGTTTATTTTCCACGCTTGCGATCGGCAACTTGATGTTGCTGATCGCGAACGAGGAAAAAGTCTCACCGGGATGTCATTTTGCTCGCTCGCAGTCGCCAACTTGACGTTGAGGACCGCGAGCAAGCAAAAAATGCCCGCTACGCTATGCGTTTTTGCACTGTGCTACATGCAATTCGCGTAGCGCGTAGTTGCGCAAACTACGTGAGCGTAGCGTAGTTTTCCGCCCAGGCCTACATATTTGTAGGCGTTGTACACAAAGAAAAACAGTATTTAAAAATGAAAATATTCATAAAAAATGCTAAGATAATACTTAAGCGATAGAAGTCTTTACTACAATATGTTTGTGTATATAGTTTGAACACCTATGAGTGACTGAAAGCCATGCAACTCAGCAAAAGTGTCTCTTGTTTAAAATTCCAAATTTGGTTGTTTTTGAAAAAGCTGAATTTTTCCCAGCACACGATGAGCTAAATGTTTATGTGTCCTGGCTGGGAGATGCAACATCACTGTTGCCTGCAATCGTAGACAACGGTCCCTGCAACACCTCGCAGATCAGGTCAATCGAGCACGTGTTCCTCTGTATTCTCCATAGCCGCTGCTGGGGATGCCTGTGTAACATCCAAGGCCTGAGTATTTGTTGAGGAGCCGGTATCCGTTCCAGCAGGAGCTGAAGCATCCTGTGGTGGCTCTAAGAATGCAGACATCAACATTGGAATACGCTGGGAACACAGCAGAACATGGGCTGTTATTGGGTCCAGTAAAGCATCAACGTCTGGTGGCGCAACTGATGGAAGTGCTAGAGATCCAACATGCATTCTTGTCCACAGAACAGGCATTGGGGGACAGGCAGAATACAGTCAATCCAGACTGGTCTAAATGATAGGAACCAAGATTCACTTAGTTCGCAAAGGCGAGGTGTGCCCAGATGGAGTACCATGCGATCACGGTATCGGCGCTCCAGGAGTATTTTTTCCATCTCCTTGGTGACTGGGACGTCCATTGCGTAGCAGAAAAATTACAATCAGGATTCCTGCTATTAGGAACAGGACCAGCGGAAGCCCTCCAAAAATGCTTCCGAATACGGAGTGTATGAAGTTGGGAATGACTCTGAAGACTGTCTGAAACAGTCCAGAAACTATGGATTGAAATAGGTGTACTATACCTGTCGTATCAGACATGTTAAAGTACGTTTTACCATTTCTGTGAAATGGAAAGGGCAATTTGTTCGTACTAGTGCCAGTATCTCTGCTGAGGACCTTGCGACCTGGAGATCATAAGTCTCTTGGACGGAGGTTAAGCGCAGTTTTATGTAAAAGCATGGCTTTCATTAGGCTCAGAGTATCAAACCGTATAAAGGAAACATTCAACGAAGGCCATAAGGGCGCCTCCCTGACTGTATGGGTCAGTGGAAACAATACTTGCATACAGCAAGTAACCCTGGAGCTTACAGTGACAAGATATCCGATGCCTGGTAGCATCCCACAACAACCTTGATCATTCAGCATCAAGTAACTCCCATTTGAAAGTAACTTGAACACCGGAATAATCACGGCAGCTGGGGACCCTTTCAAGCAACAGGATAAGTTAGCAACTGAACCATTACAGGCCCCATGAAGTATGATATCCTGGCATATGAGAGATCCACTTAAAGAGTTCTCGCAGTTCGCACCGCTTAGAAACACTTCCATGTCCCCACACCTGCATCGAAATCTGCATGGCAATTCCAAAGATTCCTTGATGAATTCCCTAGCCATCGCTTCATATCTGCCCGCCTGTTGTTGTTCAAGGCAATACTGAAACTGGAAAGTTGTGACCGGTAATGTTATATGGCCATGGATTAACCATTCTGTGGATGGTGACTCTGCCACAGTGAAAGGTAACTGGTCCAGTTTTTCAATACGCAGCATTGTATATTTTGCTCCTCTTTGTGCCATTGTTCTATGCTTCTTAGTTAGATTGAATGCAGAGAACAAAGACGTACTGTTGATAAATCGCCAAGGCACATAACCAGCGTGCAATGATTGCAGCATCCAGCTTAATATAATAATATAACATAGTAGAGATTGTCCATGTTGTAGTATGGACAAGTCCTGTTCCAGTATATCTATAGCAGAAGATACAATGTTGCCCAGTGAATAAATCCTGGATGTTAATATAGTCATACCATTATCAACTACAGCTAATGCTTTCTCTAGGTTAATCCTATCGATTTCATGGAGTCTCTCTGTGGCTTCTTGTTGAGAGAATTTCCAGATTTCATTATAAGCAGTGTTTAAGAAACTTTTCTGACGTGGCTTTCGGGGACCTAATAGAAAATCCCTTAGATCCACCTCATCTGTGAGTAAGGATAAGTACTGTTTCACCTGGGACAGTGTCGAGGTTTTAGCCAATCGAGGCACAACTTCCCAACACTGTATGATGTCACCACCCCGGATGTTCTCTTTGTACATAGCGTTGGTCCGGCCTATGGATACTAAACCCTTCGGTTGTACCCTTGAATCTTGATTGACATCTGTTTGTGTCTGTGGGCCAAACTAACCATCCCTTCCAATTGGGGTCTGAATATTGTACTGCATGATGTCATCTATTGTATCCCCAACATGTGATGTAAAATTGATGTGTGAAGGTGTTGGAATCCGAGGTGTGTTCAAATCCTTGTTCTTGGCTAATCCAAGACAGGAAGTCTGTTGCACAGTTTCATTCCGAAATATTATCTTCTGTGGAATGAGGCACACTAAAAATAGTGCTTCTGTTCCCTGAACATGCCATTCCTTTGAACCCCAGACTGATTTTATGTCTATAGTGTCCTTCCATAAGTCGAAACCCTGTTCAGACAGTTGGGTAATAAAGGATACAGAGTAAATCTCTTTGGTGTTAGTTAGCATATTTTTCTGTGCAGGTGTAAGTGCAAACTTATAGTAATATGAGGTCGGGTCAGAAGTGTTAAACCCTGAAAAATATGAAAATGTCTGTGCAAACGTTTTCGAACTACCTTTTGGTGGAGTTGGGCAATGTTTCCATTTGTGGTATGTAAAAACATTTTGTGGTATACTGGATTTGTGTAAAAAGTGAAGACCAAAATGATGGTAGCAGTACATAGTGTTATATTCCAATGTGTCTTCTTACATTTCAATGCTTGAAAATACAGTGGATTGTTCGAAATCAGACAACATATTATTTACAGTTTCAAAATCCCAATCGTCAGAAAATGTGCTGGAGGTAATGATAACATTTAAAGAAATTTTAAATAAATGTGGTATTTTCAAAAGTTCCAGGGGACCAAATACATCATAATCAACCTTGACCCAAACTATTCCATCAGGAATTGGAAAAGCTGTAATGTTCACGAAGGACAGGTCTCTTTGTTCACGATGAGAAGATGTATGAGGTTTCTAGACCAAGTTCACATTTGGAACTGCAGAGCGTTCTGGAAGGTAGTTTCCATTCATTAGTAAGCAAAAGACAGTCACTAGGCCAATCCAGAATAGAAGAAACAATATTCCAGTTATTATCTGGAGCTGTAGCCATGGTGAGACCAGGTAAGTCTTTTCAGAAAAATTTACAATTCATGAAGTTGTTGCTTACGGGAAACTGGAGCTGTCATTGTCTCAGGTTCACAGGGATCGAGAGAGAAGGTATCAAAATTGATGAAGTAGCCAGATGCAGTTCGATCAATCTTTGGTAGCTCAGCAGCTTTGTTGAGCTGGCAGAAGTCTCTTGTAGAGGCATATTGGTGTAGATATTGGTTGTAGGCCGAATTAAAATTTGTCTTTCATTTGCATTTTGATGTTCTGTTTCCAGAGTAACGAGTTCCATTTCATTTTTGGAAAGTCCATTACTTGGTATTGGTGACTCTTCAAATGTGATGAGTCTTTTTGTCTGAACTTCCTTTATGATAGCGAGAGGAGAGCGTCGGTTACCGAGGATCCCACGAGGCCTACCATTCGGTATTGGCCACATAGTGTGGTTTGATCAGATCAATGGAGACAAATCTTTTTTCGTTTTTGCCGGCAAAAGGCGGAAGAAGTACTGATCTTGTTCCTTCGACAGCCAAGACAGGGACTGGCTTTCTGTATGATGGCTCAAATTCTTTCTTGTCCACAATCTTTTCTCTGACCAGATCTCCGACTTTTGGGATCCAGGCAGGTCTTACCGTGACTGATTTGACTTCCCCAGTGGCAGTGCATTTTACTTGCAAGTTGCTTTGTAGTGCTGGGAATTTATTGAGATCCTGTAAAACATCCAAACATTTATTGATGTCAAATGGTTTCTCATCCGCCACTGTGCTTCCACAATCGAGATCAGGTACCCACATTCTCATCCCAAATAGGACCTCGTAAGGAGTGACACCTCCTAGGGAACTTCTTGGCATATTGTTAAGGGCTCTTTGGACCCTGTATAAGTGATTGACCCAACTACCACCCGAACCTAATACTCTTGCTGTTAAAGACTGCTTAAAGTCTCAGTTTTCCCTCTCCATGACCAAATTTCCCTTGGGATGGTACGGACAGGAGTACCGCAATGCAACAACCAAACTACCCATGGCTTCCTTGTAAGCCCTAGAGCTAAACACGGGGCCACGGTCAGAATGTAATGTGCAATTGCGTATGTCCCTATAAAGAGTCACAAATCTTTTATAACAGTTTGAGCGTCAGCCGAGCGCTGAGGCCATGCCCATATGAATCTAGAGCATGAATCCACTGCCACCAAGATATACTTGTAAGCCCCATCCATAGGGGGCCGCAGTGGTCCAAATAGGCACAGGCGAGAGGTGTGTCTGACATTAGTAATGGTGTTTGTGCCGGACGTGCTACAGTGGAACCCTTCATCTGCTGACAGATGTTGCACTTTAAGATAAAATTCTTCATCTGTTTAGTTAATCCCGGCCACCAATAGCGTTGTTTCAATAAAGAAACTGTTGCGGTAATCCCTTCATGTGCGGAACCTAGACCCTCGTGTGCAGCTAGAATTAAACCTAATCTGCGACCCATGTTGGGTATTACTCTATCCCCCACTCCTGGAATGTGAGCATACGAAATGTTATTTGCATCTAACTTGTAGGAGTACTTGAGTGGAAAGCCTTTCGGTTAGACTGTGCTGTTTTTGCGTGAAGCAATGACAGCTACCATTATTTGTCCGTCTATTTTCGTTTTTGAACGAGTGATTGCAGCTACGGCAGCAGTTCGTACTGCCCCCTTTGCGGCTTCATCAGCCAATGAATTCTCTTCAACGTGAACGCCATCACGTTGATGACTCAGTGTGTGTATCACGTGAGCTCTTGGTAGTTCGTTTTTCAACTCAGCTACCTGTTCCCCTAGCATTTAATGCTTAATTGTGCCCCCTTTTGAGTATTTAAACCCATTTTGACCCCAGTGGTAAAGATATTCATTGTATGACTGGACACAGTAAAAAGAATCGCACACAATTAGTGTGAGGAATTCTAGAGCCGTATTTATTAGTGCCAGTAATAGGGCTTTTAGTTCTGCCAGCTGTGTTGTGCCGTCTCCTAGAGACTGTGTCTTCGTACTGCTAGGATGGAACTTGCCTTCCTGCATACGACCCTTCATAATCACACATGCGGCCCTGTATTGCTGTTTACTTCCTATGGCTGGCTGGGCAGATCAGTCAGTGTAAATAATGTATTCATACTGATCTAGAGGCATTATTTCATTTGGGAGAGGATTTTCTTGTTCATATTGCAGAAATGCTTGTGTTTTAAGTGTAGAGTCATATCTGTATTCTACATCTGGGACAGTGAGAGAATTAGAACATTGTATCCATCTTGGATGTAAGGCTTTAAGGCTTTAGCATTAGGAATTCTAGCCTTTGTAACATCCTCTAAGGCTGGTACTGGGGTTACGACAATTATTCGTTTCCCCTGAGCCAGTGCTCTTTCTCTCGCTACAGCGGTCTGTACTGCTGTCAGAATTTTTTCTGTTGAAGCAAAACGCATTTCAGCGTTTGTGTACGAGTGTGATTTGTGTGCAATTGGGACTATCTCACCTTCATTGAAGGTTAGGTAAGTATATCCTGATAACCCGGGACGACCCGTATCACCAGGTTGCGGACATTCACGCGTGTCTGCAAGTGTTTTGATGCTATCATGTCAGCTTGTAGGGAACAAAGGATATCTTTGTGTTCCTGTGTCCAATGCTTAACTGAAAAATCAGGTCTTATTAGGTCATAGAAAGGTTTTACTTTTTGGCGTAATCTAAAATGTATGTTCTGCCAAACTTTTCAAATCCCAATATGGATTGTAAGTTCTTCAAAGATTTAGGAGGTTGGAGCAGCGCACACTTTTCTAAAAACTACACTTGAAAGCTCATATCCCAAAAATATGACATTGAGATGGGCTCCTTTTGATTTTTTAAAGTTGAATTTGTAGCCCTCGGAGGCAAACCCTAAAATTGTGTTGCTCACCCTGGTCAAGTGTTCCTTTAAATCATCATCCGTCAAATAAATATCATCTACATAGGACAATGCTTCTTCATCCAAATTTTGAAGTAACTCTGTTACCCTAGCTGAGAACAACCCAGGGGTATTCTTATACTCTTGGGGGAGTCGACAAAATTGACGCTGGGAACCTAGCGCTGAGAATGCTGTCAAATATCTGCTTGCTTTCAGGCGCTATATTTTGGCAGAAAAATTCATTTGAGATATCTAATGTTGTTTTGTATTTTTTCCGCACAATGTTATTCATTAATGCTGCACTGTGGGCATTGTGTACTGCAAATGTTTTAATGCATGTCTTTAGATGTCTGTAGTCTAAAACTAGACGGTCTGAATTATCGGGTTTCATTACAGGAAACAAAGGATTATTCATTGAAGAGGTGCAAGTTTCTATTACACCCCGGTATTCAAGCTGATCTTAGATCTCCCTGACCTGCTTTTTCACTTCTTGTTTTATTGGGTACTGTCTCTGTGGAGTTGGAGTAGTTTTTAATGGGATTTCATGGCGAGTTGACTCAGCATCCCACCCAACATGGTTGCGATATATTGCTAGAGCAAGTGCTACCACTCACTCCTGCGCATATGTATGTTTTAAGTATATTGGAATGAGATCAGAAAAAGCCAGTAAAATCACTGTCTCTCCCTTCGGGCAATCCATAACAATTTCAGGCGGCCAGTCTTTTTCAGCTAAAAGTATGTCAGAGCCGGAAGTCAGGTTCTCCCAAAAGAGACCTTTAATTTTCCTGGGTTTTACCCCCACCATTTGGAGTGTTATTTCATGTAACCTATATGGGACACTTACCCTTGTATCAGGTGTTTCCACCGTGATATGCTTATTCAACTCCGCTGTCACCAGAAATTCCATCAGGTTCTGGTGAACTATTGTTACTTCTGCTGCGCTGTCTAGCATCGCCAGAGTCCATTCCCCATTCAGAAGTTGAGTCCTCAGAATTCTGGGCATGTCTAACTTTAAGACCTGCTACTTTCTTCTTTTTAAATTGAGGTTTAGATTTTGGCTTTTCTTTATTTTTGGAAGTATAGTCTGAAGCGCGTTGTGTGTCTCTGGACTTTGTACGCTCTTCTTGTCTGTGTTCTGACCGTCCTTCCCTCTTGGAGTTTTTTGAAGAACCCTGAAAGGAACACGAGGAACGTGTATCAGTATCCTGATACCTGCCAGGTTTTTTAATGTTATCACGATTCCTAAGGTACCTCCTTTCAGAGGGCTCCTGCTGAGGAGACTCACCCCTGGATTGTGATCTGTTCTCTCTATTCTTTTGTTTTTTATTGTTATTCCATTTCTTCTTAGAAGAATCAGCTGCTTGCTTGCTGTTATCCTTTTCAGGACCACCCATGAGTTGAGGTTTTGTTGCTCTATCTCCCAAACTAGCTCTACCTAATTCAGCATAGGTGTCTTCGATAATTTTAGGTAGTTCCCGCTCCTGTTGTAAAGGAGTGAAATCCCTCAGGTGTTGGCGTATTGCCACTGCTGCTGCCTCCCCTTTTATGTTTGCTAACATAATATCTGATACCTGGGCAAAATTTCCTAACAATGTAATCCCTAAGTTCAGAGCAGGTTCTGCTCCATACTCATTCTGTATTTGTCTTAATACATCTGGTATTACTGCTAATGAAGGGGTACCATGTGTTCTGGTATATATGGCAGTGAAAACTGTACCCCCATGTGGTACAATCCTCTATCTGGGGAGCTATCCCCATTGGCAAGGAGATTGTTAGCATTCAGTGTTTTTCTTAAGGGCTTGTGTGTGGAAATACTGCCTCTAGCTGTGTTATTTTCTGAGCTATCCAGAATGGTATTTGCTCATGTCTAGTGGGCATTTTACCCATAACTGCGTGTAGTGTTTGTGGTGTTATTTTAGTTGTAGATCCCTGAATTTGTCCTGCTTGTGTATCCCTTGCTGGCTGAAGTGTGAGTGTTCTCATCACGAACTGTGTCAGTTTTCTGTAAAGTTTTATTATTTCTTTATGAAGTGGATGTAAGTCTGCTACTGGCATTGTGTCAATGTCTGGATGTGGTGTGTAGGCCGCTAGGACTGGCCAAGTCGCTCCATCTCTTCCGAGCGGACCGAGTCTCACTTTTTCTTTTGTGTGTGGGAGGGCGCCTAAACCAGTTTATATGCTCCTGGTAGGTGAGCGGAACTTCAATGTCCTCATACGGATTGTATTCATTTGGTGTCTCATCTTCAGTGTAAGAATGAAATGTATTTGATTGTGCATCAGATTGTGGGAATTTAACCCATGAATAGAATACCTCTGTTTTGTGTGCCTCAATCACGAATAGCTAGCTAGCTGTGATTCCATAGTCTGCCAGTTTTAAAGTAAGGGCAGTTCTGACATTTTCTGAAATATTTATTTCATCTTCTTCCTCCCTCGCTGCAGCCGCACATTTTGCTGGTGCAGTGGCGTCCTCGTCAGCCATTATTGTGAAGAAGGAAAAAGTTTCATGGAAACTGAGATAAGGTTTTATGCACAATAGGAACTATTTGTCCTTCACGCTTGATAATCCTACAGCCAATAGGATTGCCTACTCAGCTGTGGTGGATAGTTCCCTTCCCACTCCAGATGTCTCTGGGAAAATGTGATTAGGGGTCTCTGAGAACAGCACGACTGAACTACTCAGATTTGACTGTTAAATAAGTACCAAACCAACGTTGGCCGCACCGAGTCGTGTACTTCCTATAAACCTACTTAGGATCTGCGTGTTTAGACAACATACAATGTAGGATTGGTGTTCAGACTGATTCTAGACACCCCCACCGGGTATGTTAGCCTGTGTACCAGCTAGCTAACAGTGCCACGAGAAACCCCTCTTACCAGGGAGAGAATAGTTCTTGGCAACTATTGAACATGACAACTCTGTCCCATCAGGGATTGTGGAAACAGTACGATACTTTACACACAGTCACTCATGCTCACTTTGTCTCAGAGAGATATGCAGAATAAACGGTGGGGACGTTTTTCAATAAGCATTTATTGAACCAGCGTCATTCTAGTGTAAAATAGGTGTGCTGAAACAACCATTAGACAGAAACAGATATAAATGATTATAAGCACCAAAAGAGTAAAAGGATGGTAGATTTCTACTATAGTGCTAAAACAATGAATACAGGCAGGTATAAAAATACATGACATAAAAATGCGTACTCCTACAATGCGACCCTAACTAGATGTACCTAAGTGTACCTAGCATGTATGTGGGTGTAAAGCCAAGAATCCCTCTAGGATAAAGTCAACCCCATTACCTGAAGTGAGAGACTGTGGGACCCTGTCTTGGTCTCGAGATGGACACCCCGCTAGGGATGTCAGACCACTGCAATCTAGAGTGTCTGTGTGCAGGAACCTCAGCGTCTCGCGTCAGTGTGTCAGCATGGAAGTCATTTTCTCCTCTTCCTGCCTCAGCAAAGATATTGGGTATATATATCCAAAGTGGTACCCTCAGAGGTTCTACCTTGCTTTGTCATGTCGGACTTAGGATGACGGAAGGAATTACCCTTATACATAGTTATTATGCAGGAGATGGTAGTCCTGCTGAGTTTCCAAGAATCCTCATACATAATGGTTGAAGCTAGTTTTCAGGGAAAACCCCACATCTTGTAAGCAGTACCGTAACTAGGTAAAAGGTCAGTCCCAAGAACCGTTATGTAGTGTAATGGTAGGGGAGGATATAGGTGAAAGGTTAGGTGACTACCTGAGCCTATATTGGGGTATCTATATGAAACATAACAATCCCAATCCTTTTTTGCCAAGATTAATGTTTTCTTATACTCTGCCCTTGCGTGCCTTACTTGTTCGATGTTGCTAGTCTTCAAGGCCATCATTAGTCACCCTTTTGGAACACGGCAATCCTTAGTGTACCAAGGATTGCTTGGAGGGTGCTTTGTTATGCCAGTAGTAATATGATTGAGGGCGAAATTGCTCAGGAGTGGGTTCATTTTGTCAATCAAAGAACTATGTATCTGTATATGTACGTGGACACAGTGTTAGAAAATGCATTGTAGATCTCTGCCGGTGTTTCTAGCCTGTTCATGATATGTGGCCACTAGACTTGCTTGTGATTATTGGCAATTGTTGGTTGGAGTAGATATCTAGTTGTATCTAGTTCCCAGGTCTTAAAGTGGATTCTCAAAACTTCTAGGCAAAGCGGATAGTGAACGCTATCATCTCTTCTGTCCACTTTGAAATCAACTAGACTACCCATATTTGGACGCTGGCCAGTATGTAGTCAATTCTGGATTTAGTGGGAACTCTTTTAAATATATGTGCGCTTGGGCTGTCAGAAAGCGTACTGCCATTACAAGCTTACAGTCCATGCCTGGAAACAAAGCGAACCAGTTGCATGGCAGCTGCTGTGCAGGGGACAGGGGTGTCTACATCCAGTGGCGAGATGTGTCATGTCCTCTTCCTCAAAAATGGTTTCCTTCCCCACAATTGGCTTGAATTTACAATTGAAGTCCCCTCCTACAATTACTACAGCCTCAGGACTTATGGTGTCAAGAAAGCTATAAAGTACTTCTACAAAGGAATACTCCATGGGTGCCACTCTTGGTCTAATGTAAATATTAAGCAGGTACATTTCAGCTCCATTTTGTGTTTTTATTGTGAGGCCAATAATGTCTGGAGACAGAATTCCCAGTACATCTATGGACACATTTAAATAGATTTTAGCACATATAACCAGCCCTCCAGATGGTCTACCTCTCTTTCAGGAAACTGCACTAACTCTAAACAATCTGTAGCCTAGTTTTTGTGGAGGCTCCAGCAACCAGGAGCCCTGGAGAAAACAGAAATCATATTGGTCCATATACTCTTGCCAGTCTGGGTCCCATTGTTTCTGTCTTAACCATGCTGTATTGCAAGATACTATGGATTTCATTACCGGTTGTCTCTCTTCTGGTAACCTGGAGGGTGGAACAGTTTGAATATGTTCTGCAATGATACAATGGCCGTTCGCTTGTTCCACTCACTCATGTGCTAAATTAGGGGGTTCTAATATAATAGCAGTCCTATCTAAAATGTTGGTTGAAAGATACAAGAAATTACATGACAAGTTCTCACTAGGGGGTGTAAGGGCCTTCAGTATTGCCAGTCAATGAACAGATTCTAGATAATTCTGCTCATGGATCGAGTCGGGGGGTTAATAACCTTTGGTGAACCTGCTTGTTTGCAATCTAGTGCTTTGCTGGGCTTGCTCAGCCTAAATGTGCCCAATGAATTAGGAGGCTATTAGTTCTAGTTCAGCCAGGCCATTAACTAGTCTCTTGGCTCTAAGAGCAAGGACTATTGTGTCTAGGGTTCCATCATTGCTTGGCAAGCATACGGCTCTGTTTGTATCAGAACACACTATTGATAGACTTTGGCACTTATGTCTAATCCAATGTATCACCTTATTTTTAAGTGAGTCTTTATCTTCCCTGTCTCCTCATTTTAACTTGGGAATGTTGGTCACACACTTTAAAGTCCCCGGGGTTGGGTTGGTGGTTCCTTGTTTTGCCCGGTTTGTGTTGGTTGCGGTCTGAGAATCTATAGTTGGGATACAACTGAGTATTGTATACCTCTTTCCCCTCAAGGCTATTGTCATAGTTTGTCTTTGTGCCTGCCCGATTGGGGGTGCCAACTAAATAGTGGTCAGGCTGTGGCATCCTGTTGCCAGTGTGGCCTGCCACTTCTGACCTCTCTCCGTGAAGTGCAGTGCCACCCTGGAGCCTCACCCCTTGATTGCAAAAGTTCTCCCGCCCCCTCCTTACAAACCATGCTAAGTTTTTAGATACTTAGAGTTGTCTTGTGACACTGCGTGTGGATGGACACAACTGCTTTGCCTGGTTGGATGTGGTTGTTATCTGAGGTTTACATGTTTGCGGAACGTTTGTGTGTGCAGAACAGCTCTCTTGGACTTTACTTCCCCAGTTGGTCCCTTGGGCATTGCTTTAGGTTACTATACTCATTATTAAATATTTTAAATCAGCAATCTTCTTTGTCAGAGCATCCATTTTCTGGAGGAGAACTGTCACTACAGGATTACTAAGGTTACAGTGCATCAAGGTGTCTAGGTTCTGTGGTTCACATGACGGACAGGGAATTGGTGGGCTTCGGGGGGGCATTATGGCTTCTATTCTGTTGAGAAGGGGTAGAGTTGCTTATCATGGGTTGGGCTTTGCTGTCTTCTATTGTTATCAAGGGGCCTATAGTTTTAAATCTATTTGAATACGTGACAGTTGGAGCACTCCCCAGCCGCTCCCATGCTATCATTGGCAGCCTCTTGTGGGGGTCAGTCTACTGGGTGAATCTCATTAATATGCTTCAAGGAGGGGGAGAGGGGTAACAACTGTGTGGACTCTACCTTTTGAAGTAAAATGTCTATCGAAGTAGTGCTCTCGATATTTAATGTCTGAGCTATTCCTTCATGTTTTTTGTAAAAGGATGTGATTTGCGGGTTACATGTACTGGGAGAGTTACATTTATCTCTTAGTATCAACTCTACCTCTTCAATTAAGTCATCGATCTTGACTAGATTGCAATTATCCGCTGCGCTTCTACTTATGTTTGATATTTTGCTTTGCTTGGCTCAGCATCTGAAGCCTTTCCTCTTACCCATGTTAAAATAAAGGGCTGTCAGATATTTAGCCCTCATCTGCTTGCACAAAGACAACATAAATCTGCCTAAAACAAAGTATTGTGATCAACAACAATGAAGTGCAACTGCAGTCAGTTTTGCAGTGCCGTAAGGCACACAGCCTTACTAGACATAAATGTGAGGGGTCCTCCCTAGATTTCCGGTAGCAACGCGGGAGCGATCACTTGAGAAAGGTGCCGCTGCCTGTGACAAACTGCCATTTACGCTGCTGGTTGCTTATTTTTAAAATTGGTATGGAATTGTACTGAATCTGGATTGAACTGAGCACTAACGGAAATTGCTGCATTTTTAAAATTGTATGATAAACTGACTCGTTGCGCTAAAGCGTTAAAACTCACTGTAACATTGGCCCAACTCACTTCCTGGTAGACACGCCACCGCTGAGCGCCAATCAGAGAAGAGGGGGGAGGAGCCAAGGCTGACTACGGCTACTAATGCCGGTAGCAGCGCGGGAGCGATCACTTGGGAAAGGTGCCGCTGCCTGTGACAAACTGCCATTTACGCTGCTGGTTGCTTATTTTTAAAATTGGTATGGAATTGTACTGAATCTGGATTGAACTGAGCACTAACGGAAATTGCTGCATTTTTAAAATTGTATGATAAACTGACTCGTTGCGCTAAAGCGTTAAAACTCACTGTAACACTGGCCCAACTCACTTCCTGGTAGACACGCCACCGCTGAGCGCCAATCAGAGAAGAGGGGGGAGGAGCCAAGGCTGACTACGGCTATTAATGCCGGTAGCAGCGCGGGAGCGATCACTTGGGAAAGGTGCCGCTGCCTGTGACAAACTGCCATTTACGCCGCTGGTTGCTTATTTTTAAAATTGGTATGGAATTGTACTGAATCTGGATTGAACTGAGCACTAACGGAAATTGCTGCATTTTTAAAATTGTTTGATAAACTGACTCATTGCGCTAAAGCGTTAAAACTGACTGTAACACTGGCCCAACTCACTTCCTGGTAGACACGCCACCGCTGAGCGCCAATCAGAGAAGAGGGGGGAGGAGCCAAGGCTGACTACGGCTATTAATGCCGGTAGCAGCGCGGGAGCGATCACTTGGGAAAGGTGCCGCTGCCTGTGACAAACTGCCATTTACGCCGCTGGTTGCTTATTTTTAAAATTGGTATGGAATTGTACTGAATCTGGATTGAACTGAGCACTAACGGAAATTGCTGCATTTTTAAAATTGTTTGATAAACTGACTCATTGCGCTAAAGCGTTAAAACTGACTGTAACACTGGCCCAACTCACTTCCTGGTAGACACGCCACCGCTGAGCGCCAATCAGAGAAGAGGGGGGAGGAGCCAAGGCTGACTACGGCTACTAATGCCGGTAGCAGCGCGGGAGCGATCACTTGGGAAAGGTGCCGCTGCCTGTGACAAACTGCCATTTACGCTGCTGGTTGCTTATTTTTAAAATTGGTATGGAATTGTACTGAATCTGGATTGAACTGAGCACCAACGGAAATTGCTGCATTTTTAAAATTGTATGATAAACTGACTGGTTGCGCTAAAGCGTTAAAACTGACTGTAACACTGGCCCAACTCACTTCCTGGTAGACACGCCACCGCTGAGCGCCAATCAGAGAAGAGGGGGGAGGAGCCAAGGCTGACTACGGCTATTAATGCCGGTAGCAGCGCGGGAGCGATCACTTGGGAAAGGTGCCGCTGCCTGTGACAAACTGCCATTTACGCCGCTGGTTGCTTATTTTTAAAATTGGTATGGAATTGTACTGAATCTGGATTGAACTGAGCACTAACGGAAATTGCTGCATTTTTAAAATTGTTTGATAAACTGACTCATTGCGCTAAAGCGTTAAAACTGACTGTAACACTGGCCCAACTCACTTCCTGGTAGACACGCCACCGCTGAGCGCCAATCAGAGAAGAGGGGGAGGAGCCAAGGCTGACTACGGCTACTAATGCCGGTAGCAGCGCGGGAGCGATCACTTGGGAAAGGTGCCGCTGCCTGTGACAAACTGCCATTTACGCTGCTGGTTGCTTATTTTTAAAATTGGTATGGAATTGTACTGAATCTGGATTGAACTGAGCACCAACGGAAATTGCTGCATTTTTAAAATTGTATGATAAACTGACTGGTTGCGCTAAAGCGTTAAAACTCACTGTAACACTGGCCCAACTCACTTCCTGGTAGACACGCCACCGCTGAGCGCCAATCAGAGAAGAGGGGGGAGGAGTCAGGGCTGACTACGGCTATTAATGCCGGTAGCAGCGCGGGAGCGCAGCGGACGCGCGCAGCGGGCGCGCCGACGGCGCGCCAAAGGCAAGCCCGTCTGCGCCCGTCCGCGGGCGGCAGGGGTAAGGGGCAAGTCATTATGCCCAAATTACCACATACTCATCGGCTGAATTGAAAAAGCTCCATTCTAATGAGCTTGCGGTTAATCACCTCACGCATGCCAGATTAACACCTTAACTGCTTCGAACGTTCCGCGCCAGTGTGGAACGTTCTATTAAGCGGGGGGGCCGCGTCAGCCAACGGACGTGCGCTGCACTACCGAGATAGTCCTCGCGACGGCCGTTGGCCGACGCACGCAGCAAAAGGGTTAAGCAGGAATGGGATAAGGGAAATAAGATCTTCCTTCCCTGAATTCAACCATTCCACAAATATTATGAAACAAACTGATCCTCAGGATATGAATGAGGAAAAGGCTCTTTCGATTATCTATTTAAACACCCGCTCCCTGACCAAACATCAACTAGATATACATAACTTGTTGATGTCAGAGAAACCTGATATATTACTATTAACCGAAACCTGGTTAACACAGGACTCCGCCCGACATATTAGCAGCACTACCCAATGAGTTTTACATCCTTCAAGACAACCGCCCACAGGGAAAAAGGGAGGGGAGTAGCAGCTATAGTGCACCAAAATCTTAAATTTACGGCACTCACCCCCCTAGATATTCCTCAAGTAGACAATCTAGTACTTAAATTAGAATCTGACCTCACCCCTTTGGTCTGTGTGCTACTCTACAGACCACCACAGAATATGCCACAGTTTCCAAAATCCCTGAGTGAACAAATGTCACACCTTGTAACAAATCATGCTAAAATACTGATGGCCGGCGACTTTAACTACTGGGCCAATGACTCATCAGGGGGACCTCATTCAGTCGAATTGATGGACTTACTCGCAGGGCTCAATCTAAGTCAGCATATCTCCACTGCTACACACATCAAAGGGCATACTCTAGATCAGGTATGGTCCAGTCATTTGTCTTTAACCAATCTAGAAGTCACCCACTGTATATGGTCTGACCATCATTTTATTAAATTTACTATAAATATCCCTATCCGTCTGAAGATAATACCATATGATCTTGGATTACGCAGGAGCTGGAATACTATTGATAAAGGTCAATTTCTGGAGTCACTGACCAATACTATTCCCACTGGCCAACCATCTATCGCTCAAAGCGAGAAAGAGCTCTCAGACTGGTTGATGACAGCCAGTAATAAACACGCCCCCCTCAAGAAATCTCACCGAGCACGTCGCCAGGAAGCTCATAGATGGTTCTCCCTGAATTAAAGAAATTAAAACTTGACCTGCGCCATGCAGAAAGGAAGTGGAGGAATAAATATTCACCTAATGACAAAAGCGCTTACCTAGAAGTATGCAGAACTTATAAAAATGCTATATTGGCTACCAAGGCCAAATACTTTTCTTCTAAAATCATCAACTCCACAAACCGCTCCAAAGATATTTTTTCAATTATTAATGAACTATGCAACCCGGATAGAGTAACAGTAAAAACCACTCCCTCTCAATCCCTATGCAATTCTTTAAATAATTTTTTCATTGAAAAAATAAAAAACATTAAAACAAGTATCCCCAGTTGCCCGAGTCCTGTATGTCCTATAAAAGCTAAGAACTCACACAGGCTGGAACAATTTCCAATAATAAACCAAGAAACATTCACAGACTTACTGGCAAAAGTTAAATCTGGATCTCCAAAGGACTGCTGCCCCCTGGATCCTGAAGGAAGCATTTACTGCTTGCCCAAGTCCAGCCGTGACCCTCCTAAACGAGTCATTGCTCCAGGGTCAGGTACTCGGAGTCCTTTAAGGAGGCCATTATCATACCCCTTCTAAAAAGCCAGGTGCTGACCCAAAAACCCTAGCTAACTACCGACCAATCTCATCGCTCCCTTACCTAGCTAAATTGGTCGAAGCCCATGTAGCCAAAAGCCTATCCGCCTTTCTGGAGCAATCTGAATACCTGGATGCACATCAAGCAGGTTTCCGCCCAGCTCACTCCACAGAATCAGTGATACTATCAGTATTGGATACTCTGAGAGGAAAGGCGGACAAAGGTCTTCCTCAAGCCTTGGTGCTATTGGATCTCTCCGCTGCCTTTGACACGGTCGACCATAACATCTTGATCGACCGTGTCAGGGATGCGGGTATCGAAGGAATAGCCCTGGAATGGACTAGATCCTTCCTAACTAACCGATCTCAGGCAGTCCATCTTGGCGGGTTTACTATCCCCATGATTAAAACTACCTGTGGAGTCCCCCAGGGATCCTCACTTTCCCCTCATTTATTCAACTTATATCTTCTCCCTTTGATTCACGTGACTGGATGAACAGCAACCAATTAAAATTGAACCCAGATAAAACAGAACTGATCCTCACGGGAGGCTCACTTAACCCCTGGAATTCCCAGTTCTGGCCTAAAGAACTGGGACAACCCCCGACCCCATCTAATCATGCTAAAACTCTGGGAGTCATAGTCAATAACGACCTCACCATGAAAACCCAAATAGGATCTGTAATTTCTACCTGCTTCTTCCAATTAAGGGAAATAAAGAAAATCAGTAGATTCCTAACTCAGGAAGCAAAACTGCAGGCAGTCCTGGCCATGGTGATCTCACATATTGACTATGCCAACTCTTTATACTTTGGAACCCCGGCCTATCTCATCCACCGTCTCCAACTGATACAGAACCAGGCGGCCAGACTGATTCTGCAGGAAAACAAACGCCAACACGTCTCTCCCCTTCTGAAGAAATTACATTGGCTCCCTATAGCACAGAGATGCGCCTTCAAGACGGGATGCATCATCTTTAAATCCCTGAATGGCCGAAACCCCAAATTTATTAATAGTCTGATTAACAGATATAATCCAACCCGCAACTTGAGATCCGCCCACCTGCACCTCCTGACAACACCCTCCTTTAAACAGAAACAATTTGGCGGATCCAGGTTTTCCACACTGGGCCCAAGATACTGGAACTCTATGCCCCTAGAGATCAGATCTTGTACAGATGTCATGACTTTCCGCAAACTTCAAAAAACATGGCTGTTTAGACAGACATTCGCGTGATTCGTGTAATCACCCGAACAAACTTACCCATCACCTTCCCGAGCAGCGCCAAGAAACCAATCCGGTGTACGAGCGCTATATAAATTAGGTATAACATAACATAACACACATAAAAAGATAGAAGATCCCAGAGATTCCAATATTATCTCCTACTCAGGGCTCAGACTGTAGGCAAGCAAGTATGAGTGCAGCATTAGCCTGTTAAAGCACCCAAAATGAGGGCAAGGATATGGTCAGCATCCAGTACCTTCAGGAGAAGAAGGTTTAGCAGACTTACGAAGGGCTGGTCATATACGAAAGTGCAAAGCAAAGGGGGGGCCCAGCCCTGTCTCCTCCTGTCACTGACAGGTGCAAGACAGGCCTGCCCCTGGCCGGGGCTTTGCCTGGGCACCACCTCCATGCATTTGGCACCGCACTGGGAGAGGTAGCGCTATAAGCTCGTTGGCAGGGGCCTCCCCTGAAGTCAGCTGAAGGCATTTTTGTATGGTGTACCCTGGGACAGTGAGTCCCACTAGAGTAGAGGCGACCAGATGAAGAACAGGCAGCCAGAGCCCTAAAGCATTGACTAGCGCTGTGTGGGAGAGGCAGCGCTATAAGCACATTAGCAGATGCCTCCACCTGAAGTCAGCTGAGGTCAGTTTTGTGTGGTATACCCAGGAACAGTGAGTCTCACCAGGGTAATGATGACCGGATGAAGAATGGGCAGCCAGAGCCCAAAAGCGCGTCCTGGGCCACGTGGGAGAGGCAGCACTATAAGAACGTTTGCAGGGGCCTCCCTCTGAAGTCAGCTGTGGGCAGTTTTGTGTGGTGTACCCTGGGACAGCGAGTCCCACCAGGGTAATGTCGACCAGATGAAGAACAGGCAGCCAGAACCCGAAACCGCATCTCGTGCCATGTGGGGAGAGGCAGTGCTATAAGTACATTGCCAGATGCCTCTACTGAAATCAGCTTAGGGCAGTTTTGGCAACCAGATGAAGAATGGGCAGCCAGAGCCCGAAAGTGCATCCCACGCCCTGTAGGGAGAGGCAGTGCTATAAGCGCATTAGCAGGTGCCTTCCCTGTGGTGTGCCCTAGGACAGTGAGTGAGTCCCACTAGGGGAATGCTGACCAGATTATTAGTGGGCAGCCAGTGCCTGAAAGTGGATATATATATTCGATGTTATACACCCGAATTCAGAAAATCTCAGATAACCACACTATTTTAACACCAGCACTGTTAGAAAAATGCAACAGTAGACTAAGACTCCAACGGCTTGGGTTTTAGACCCATGACGCAATTTTAGCAAGATAATTATCATATTTTACATGAAATTTTACAATGTATTTATACAGATATTTTCAAATTTATGGTGATTTTAACATAAATGTTTGAATTTATATATTTTACATATACTGATATTTATTATAAATGGTCTTAGCGATTTTTTACATGATATTTAAATGTATTGGATTTATATATGACCATATCTTGCAAGTGCCCCAAGATTTCCGGAAATGTCTAACCCAGTGACTCATTAACAGAACCGGCGGGAGATCCTTCTCCTACATCGCAGCCAAGACCTGGAACAAGCTCCCTGTTAACATCAGACGCTCCCCGACCCTGCACACGTTCAGGAAGGACTTCAAGACCTGGCTCTTCGACTGATCCGGAACTGCTCCCCCCTCCCCTCAGTGCCTTGAGACCCTCACGAGTGAGTAGCGCGCTCTACAAACCCCTGATTGATTGATTAGAATTCAACCGTTTAAAAAAATTGCTTTCTGTTGATATACAATATGCGATAAATATTTATGTGGATAACGCAGAACACAGCAATGGACTGATTATGTTTACAAAGATTTCCGAGTCACGCAGTGCTGCAGTGGAAAAGAAAGACTACAGGAATATATCTATATTATATGTTGTCTATGTCTATGCCTGCATATTTTGCACGTTTTCACTTTGCACCGGTCACTTTAAAAGTATCACCAATTAACGTAGTGTTTGTCATGTGAGCAAGGCTCGTCAGAGCCGAAACGCGTAATGGTTGTCAGAAAAAAAAACTAATCTTTGCACGTATACCATGGTCTGTACCCGTTTTTGTTGGCGGAAGAAGAAACTGCAGCAGGAACGGAATCTGAGGCAATATATATATATATATATATATATATATATATATATATATATATATATATATATATATATATATATATATATTGAAAAAACCAAAGATTACAGGGACATTATAGTTAGGAAATAGAATTAAAAAATCTAAGAAATTAATTAAAAAAACAAAGGTTATAGGGACGTTATAGTTAGGTTTAGATTTTACACAAAGAAAACCATAGAAATTCAGCAGTTATAGTTAAAGTTATCTACTAGTATACTAATGTAACTATAACTCGCCATGTACAGTTTTCGCATCAATAATTTTACAGCAAATGTTGCACTGACATGATTTATGTCAAAGAAGATTTCATGAGTGATGTAATATGTGGGGCAATTAGAGATGCATGTTGAGGACGCGACTACCTATAATGTCACTGTAACCTTTGTTTTTCTCAGTGCACTTCTCCGTTTTTTAATGCTATTTCCTAACTATAACACCCCTGTAACCTTTTGTTTTCTTAGCGAATTTCTAGGGTTTTGTAAATATTTAATTACCATACGTCAATCCAACCGCCGCCTTCGGCCCTGAAGAAAACCTTACGCATGCAGCCAACCCCATACCATGAATGGCCTTTGGGCGATTTCAGCCCTGGAGACCCCATCCCCCAGGGCCTGGCACATTTTGTGGGGGAAGAGGGCATGTGTCACCCTCCGTAGGCCAATTTTGGCCCTGGGGACTTCATAGCTTTGGACCCAGCGCCTTTTATTTAGGGGGCAGGGATGTGTGTCCCCCTTCTCTGGGCTGTTTCTGGCCCTAGGGCCCCCATCCCCTGGGTCCCACCATTATATTTATGGGGAAGGGGACATGCAGCACCCTCCCTGGGCCGATTTCAGCCCTGGAGACCCCATCTCCAGGGGCCTGACCATATTCAAAAGTAGCTATTCAGCCCCCTGCCATGGCCAATTTCAACCACATCCTCCAGGGACCAGTACCTTTTTAAATAGGGAGGGATGCATGCACCCCCCCTTCCTGGGCTGATTTCAACACAGGGCCCTATCCCCCAGGGCCCGGTCAACTAAGGGTGGGTGCCCTGCTGCCCACCCGGGGTGGAGAGGGAAAAAGATCCGAAGTCTGCTGCCAGCTGGCAGGAGCATTTTTAAAGCTCCTGCCAGCTGCGAGAGGACTTAGTGTTTGCTCTCGCTTGACGAGAGCTTTAAAATTGCTCCTGCCAAGTGAGAGTAAACACTGGTTTACCTGCCCGCACCAGTGATGGCAGGGAAACTGCTTTGTCTCAGTGGTAGACACCCCGTGAAATAGCGGCATCCCACCTCCTCATTAAATATAGTGCCAGGCACTGGGGCCAAAATGGGCCTGGTGAAGGGGTGGGCGTGTGCCCACATCCCCCTGAAATATGTTGCAAGGCCCCAGGGCGGCAGTTTCACCAGGGCCAAAAGTAGTACGGGCAGGGGGCCATGCGGGTTGGTTGCATGCGAGGTGTTGGCCACAGGCCACAGGCGGTGTTTGGATTAATGTATAGTAGTTAAATATTACTTTACGTCAAAAAATAACCTAGAAATTCACAAAAAAAAAAAAAACTTACAAGAACATTATACTTTGGAAATAGCATTAAAAAAACTAGAATTAACTGAAAAAAACAAATGTTACAAGGACGTTATTGTTAGGTTAAGATTTTACACAAACAAAACCATACAAATTCAGCAGTTATAGTCATAGATGGCTAAAGTAACTTTAACTTGGGCCCTAAGGTAACTATAACTCGTGCCCTCACCATGCACTGCTAATTAGCCCACATATCACATCACTCATGACATCTTCCATGACACAATTGATAATATCTCTGCAACATTTGCTGTAAAAATATTGGCGAGAAAACTGCAAGTAACCATAACCCATGCTCTAAGGTTACTTTAACTCGCACCCCTACCACGCACAGGGATATTATCAATGATCTAAAAGAAGATGTCATAAAATATGAAATATGTAGGGTAATTAGCGCTGCAAGGCAAATGCGCAAGTTATAGTTACCTTAGGGCATGAGTTATAGTTACTTGAGATAATTCTAACTATAACTGGTGAATTACAGTGGTTTTTAGAGATTAAAACTGAATATTCCACCTAACTATAACGTTACCTTAACCTTTCGTTTTTAAGGGACAAGCTTTTTTTTAAATGTAAAGATTTAGTAATATTTATTTAATCCAACCCAACATTGCGGGGGGTTGGCTGCGGGCAACCCCCCACATGTAGCCAACCCTACGCTCCACAGGGTGTTCGGTCGTGCATGGCTGAGCGTTGACCACAGTGCCTGTAATCGGTCTCCCAAATGCAGCCAACTCCACACTGAATACAGCCTTTGCCCATGCACAGAGGGGGTTGGCCACAAGGCCATGTGGAGAACCCCCAAAATCAGACAACCCCACACTGCACATGGCCTTCAAGCCACAAATCCTGGTCCTGTGGACCACAGGGTCATTTTGTTTAAACAGGAAGGGAGGCCACGTGGCCTCCCTCCCCAAAATGTTTATGGCCCTAGAGACCTCATCCCCAGGTCCATATATATTTTCAAGAGAAGAGGGCCACACGACGCACCTTCCCCCAAGACTCCTTAGGCCCTAGGGACTCAATCACCCAGGGTCACTATTAAAATTAAATGGGAGGGGGCTGTGCAGCCCCCTCCCCGAACCTTGTAAGGCCCTAGGGACTCCATCCCCCAGGGCCACTAATTCAAATTATGGGGAGGGGGCACAAAGCACCCGCCAATTATGGGTTTGGGGACCCAATCCCATAGGGCCCAGTGCATTTTTGGAGGGAGGAGGGCATGCAGTACCCCTCTCCATGAAGCTTTTGGCCCCAGGGACTCCTTTTCCTGTGGCCCGGTGCATGTTTGTGGGGGCCATGGCGGAGGAGGGCACATGACCCACATCCCTGGGCCAATTTTGGTCCCAGGGATCCCATCCCATGGGGCCTGGCATATTTTTTTTAGGGGACGGAGGAACGTTGACCCCTTCCTGGACCGGGTTTTGGCCCCGGGACCCCATCCCTTGGGGCCTGTCACTATAATTATGGGAGGGGGGTTGGCGGCCCACCCCTCCTTGGGACGATATTACCACCGGGGACCCCATTCCCCCGAGACCTGGCACTATATTTAAGGGGGGATGTGTCCCCCCTCCCAAGTCTGATTTTGGCCCGGGGACTCCATCCCCCAGGGCCTGGCCAACAAAGGGTGGGTGCCTTGGTGCTCATCCAGGGCACAACCACACTATGGATGGGGGCTGCGGGAGGAGCCCCAAGGCCACCTTGACCCCAACCAGCTCTCTGCATCCAGCGGGAGCCAGCATTGCTTCCACCTGCAGGGAGCAGATAAAATGCTGCTCCCAGCGGGTGGAAGCATTTTCCATGCTCCCGCCCACTGGGTGAGGACTTGGTGTTTGCTCCCATTTGGTGGAAGTTTTGAAATTGCTCCTGCCAAGCAAGATTAAACACAGGTTTCCCTGCCTGCACCAGTGAGGGCAGGGAAACTGCTATGTCCTGGAGGTGGGCACCCCAGGACATATCATGAGCCGGCCCTGTCCCCAGGGCCGAAATAGTCCCAGGGAAGGACGCTGCATGCCCTCTTCCCTTCTACTGTATGGCCAGGCCCCAGGGGTTTGTGTCCTAAGGGCCAAAATTGGCATGGGGAGTGGGGCCACATGCAACCCTTCCCCTTTACTTTGCAGCCAGGCCCCTGGGACGGGGTCCCTTGGGCTGAAAACAGCTTGGGAAGGTGGATCATGTGCTCCCCTGCCCCTTTACTTTGCAGCCAGGCCCCAAGGGATAGAGTTCCCAGGGGACCATGAATGCTTGGTGAGGAGGGCTACATGGCTCCCTTTTTTTAATTGTTTAGATTGGGCTCTTTTTAAAGCTCAGAGTGGGTGATACACACCCTTCTCCCAGTTTAATTGCATTTTGCCCCAGAAGATGAGGTCCCTGGGCCAAAATTAAGGGTCAGGGAGGAGGCTATATGGCCTTTCCGCTAAAATATATGTTTTGACCCCTGTGGATGGTGCCCCTGGGGCCCAAAGGCCAACCCCATGCCGCACACGGCAGAGGATGTGCGCTGTGTGGGGTTAGCAGCCTACTGGGGGTTTGGCCTAACCCTATAATTAGCCCTCTGTGGTGTGCACGGCCAAAGGCTGTGCACGGCATGGGGTTGGCTGCCCATGGGCATGTTGGAAGCAGGGCCTTGCTAGAACTCAGGCTCTGCAGCTAACCTCATGCCATGCACAAGCAAAGGCCGTGTGCTGCGTGGGGTTGGCTGCCTCCAGGTGGCTGCCAGAGGGGAGTTAGAGGTAGGGCCAGGCTGTAAGCACCCACCCCACACTGTGGCCATGCACAGAACCAGTTGGTAACAAGGCCTATCAGGCCTGGTCCGGTGCCCAATACACGAGGCCAGCATATTCTTTAATACTAATGTGGAAGGAGCGAGGCCAAACAGATGGAGCTGGTAGGTGATTTAATGCCTTTGCATACTCACTAATTAACAACAGGGGTGGCCCTAATACCTGAACCAGGGGCAAGGTAAAGAGTGGAATCCTAACAAGGGTTCAAGTAGAATATTCCATATAACGTAAAATACAGAATATCAATCACATAAAACAAAACAAAAAAAGTAATAAAAATACACAAATTCAAAAATGTAAAAAATGTAATAAGACAAAAAAGTCAACAAGCAAAGGACAATGGCGCTCAATAAGTTACACAAAAAACCATAAAGACAATAAGATATGTAAACATAAATAGTGGCTGAGGAAAATTACATATACACTGTTTGGGCAAGACAAAGAATAGCAAAGAATGCGTCCTCTTCAATCAAAGCCACATGTGGGTGTCGACGGCGTTTCAACCACATTAAAGTTGAGTGGTCATCATCAGGACAAACAATATTCAATACCGGAGCGTCCAATAGAAAAATCCAGTAATATAATCTAGAAAACGTGCATCAACACAATCACAGGGGTATCAAAAATTGTCCAAGCTTCATGACATGGCAAAAGATCAAAGAAATCATAATAATCAAGTAGAAAAAACTGAAAAATAGCTAAGAAATAACAACCACCAGTTTAGAAAAACACCTAAGAGTAGTCCAGGATAATGAAACACCCAAAGAAATAGTGACAAAATTAGTCTCAGACTCAGTCAAGGCCGAATAAGTAAAAACAGAGTAGATTTGAAGAATTAGGCGAGCAATATCAAGAAGCAAAATAGTGAGTTTAGACACTAGAGAAGACCAAGTAAAAAATAAGAGAAAAAGAATGTGCATCCTAGACAGCTCAGGAAGCAACCGATGGATTCAATCACCTATTTACGACGAGTCCACAGCACAGAAATTAGTGGGCTGCACTTGCATATAATCCAACACTGTACAGAAAGAAAAAACCCAAATAATCAAATATATGAGGGCTTGATAAAGTCTATATCAAATAATAAAATGTGTTTACTCACATCCACGGATGTTTATTGTTAGTAATAACTCCACTTAAATCACGGAGGAAGCCAAATTGCTCTCCGACAAAGGGCCAAACATTATTTAGGTGGTCCCTCAGGTCGAGCGAAGCTATAATCAAACGAAAAACCACCAATTGGAAAAACGTACACCAAAATAAATAAGTAAGAATAACTAACAATGGGACAAGACTCCCCTTACCTGCTTCAACTATGAGCAATTGTCCGCGGTGTGCACCATGCCAGTTGTGTGGGCCTCCCGGCTGAAGACCGGAAATGCGTGGCATATCAGACGCAACGTTAAAGTAGCGCTGAACGCAAAGCAGAGCCGTAGAAGTAAAAATGGTACTGCTAATAGTGTGGGACAATACTCACAAATGGTGTCGTAAGGACCGTAGTGATGTTAATGGAGCAATAGAATGATAATAGGTCGACCTGTGCGTAAAAGCAAATTACATGGGAATGAGGCCGAACAAGATGCTTGCTATAAATAGTAATACACCAATAATAAATTGTGAAAAAGCATATGTGTAAACGCTATTCACATCGACTAATAAGCTGAGTATAAAGGTAATGACCAATCCAGTAATATAAAAGACAATAATATTTACAACCACACACTCCCCTTTTCATGGTGGTATTACAAAACAACTACAAGGTTAAAAGACAACCATCTGTGTCCGTCAGTGCATGCAAGTCAAACGCCCCAGGGGTCAAGTGGCTCCATGCAGATGAACAGCGTATTGACTCTAAACACAAGATGCGGGTATGAAAAAATAATAATGAATCAAAAATAATAGTGCACAGAAGAATTAGGAAAGAAAGATAAGTAAAGAATAATCAGAAAAATCTTTTGCTATGTATGAATTCATCAGACATACTCCAGTTGAGCAGTAGCAATATCAGCAGTTAAACGAAACAGGGTTGAGTCCCAATTCTGCTGCACCTTAGAGTATTCCTGAATTTTACATGCACATAGGGCCATTATAATGTATTAGGCCATAATAATATATGGTAACCCATTGATGTCTTTTTGAAAAACAATTATGAATACATCAATTCAATGATACAGAACACTGAGTTTCAATATGGTGATACCAAAAACTGAAATTGGATTTGTACAACAAACTTCAGGTAAGAAGTGGTCTTGGGGGGGGCGTGGCTAACCGCCTAACATGGCGGATGCAGATTGAAGAGGCTCCGGATCCCGGGAATCGTAATCCTGCTATGCCATCGTGAGCTGTGTCCCATCGAGCTCATGCCACCGCGCCGCCGCTGCGGCATAATCGGGATAAGGCT
Organism: Calotriton arnoldi; assembly: GCA_963921515.1. Lineage (NCBI taxonomy): Eukaryota > Metazoa > Chordata > Amphibia > Caudata > Salamandridae > Calotriton > Calotriton arnoldi. The sequence continues at coordinate 449,135 of CAWUFW010010167.1, forward strand.
GTGAGCGCGCAGCGAGGCCGAAACCGCCACTGCCGGGAAGAATCCCCGAGGAGAGGCCTATTTGGTAGTGAGGCATTGTGGACTGGGAGAGATATGCCCTAGTGAGGAGCGGCAGCAAGCTACCCCGGGGAAGCTGTGGACCCACGGAGAGAAGCGGAGACCGCGACTGGCCTTGTAGCATCGCCATCAGCTGCCTGGCACCCGTGGGGGCTGGACTGCCGGCAGCAAGCGTGATCGGATCCCGAGGTGGGTGCTCCGCGGCCTCCGACACCACCCGGACTGCCGAACTCAGTGACCGGTGCCAGAGCGAACCGGCACGCGCCTGCTGGGAGTGACTGTCACCCTTGGCCACAATGAGTGGATAGCGGATGCATGGCCGAACCGGGATGCCCCCCCTAGATGGCTGTGCCATTTTGACTACGCCAGTGGTACTGCTAGGAATTTGCCTGACCTAAGAGCTTGCCTGGAACGGCGGGCCTACCTGGATGGCCGTGACGTGCAGGAGTGCCCGGAGACGGAGCGGTGCTGATCGCTGACTTGCTGGCCTCCTCTGCATAGGCGGAGTAGTGGGATCCTGGGCAGGAGCCGCACCCGAACCAGGTGCTGGGCAGGCGCGCCAGAGAGAGCGCGGCCTTGAGGTGAGGCTAGAGCTCGGCGCATGGGCGGATGGGCTGGTCTGCTCTGCTGCTTCCCCCATCATCTTGGCCCACTCGTTGTCTCTACCAGGGAGGGCGCGCAGCTGGGCGGCGGGCTGTAGCACATACAAAGTTGGAGACCCCGAGACACCCTGCCTGGGACATGTAGTGACAGTTGCCCGCAGAGGATCGCTGCGTGATGCTGGTTTTGCGGAACCCAGATGCGGCCGGTGCCTAAACTGACCATATAAGGTACCATCGTGCATAGTGAGGTAGGAAGCGGGGCACCACTACCTGGGATTGGCGGTGCAGCTTTGTAGTCCAGGGGCTTGGACTGCACTTGGTTGGAGGGATGCCTACTACGCAGCATATCTAAGACCAACCGTTCTGGGCGCGAGCCCCAATCATGCCTACAATTCTGTGGGCGAAGTGTGCAGTTAGAAACCCAGTGAATGCCACGTGTGATGACCAATAGACCTTACAGTAGCCCTGGCTGAGCAGAGTAAAGAACTACCTCGTCGGGCTCTGTGGCATCCTGGTACCTTGTACTCAATTATTTAAGGGAACGTGTGCAAACCCAGAAACATAACAAACGACCATCCCGCCGCCACCTACACACGTGAACAACCGTAATTGGAAGGAGGGCTGCCATGAGCAATGGGGTGACCCAAGGGGAAAGTGCTGGAGATGACTTCTACCACCACTCACCCCACGGAAGACCCGGATCACTCTACGCGACCGTCATCGCCCAATTCCATCCCTCCCACATACGCAGAGGCACCCCAAGACAACCTGGACTTAATACTTCAGGAGGTCAGGGAATCCCGAAAGGCCATCGAACAGCAAATTGGGTCGCTTACGGCGGGCTTCACGCTGCTCAAGGCTGACCATGCCAAACTAGCAAGCACAGTGAAATCGCATGGGCAAACCCTGAACGAGATTGTGCCCCAACTTAAGGAGCACCCGTCACAAATACAACAATTGCAGCAGTAAGTCAACGGCCTGCGGGACAGGGTCGAAGACGCGGAAGCCAGAAATCGCAGGAATAACGTGCGCGTCATCGGTCTCCCGGAGTGCAATGAGGGCCCTAACGCTGCCAGCTTTATGGAGCGATGGTTCCGTGAATATATAGCCCCGGATGGTCTGTCGTCCTTCTTCTGTGTGGAGAGAGCCCACCGGATCCCCACTGGCAAACCAAAAGTAGGAGCACCGCCGTGTCCCCTAATAGCCAGGATATTAAATTTTAGGGACCGTGATGTACTACTACAGAAAGCACGTTAGCGATCGCAGATTCAGTTAAAAAACCACCGGATATCACTGTATCCTGATTACACAATAATGGTTCAGCGCCAAAGGTCCTCTTTTCAAACAGTCAAAAAGAAGCTGCGTGCCTTGAATCTAAAATACGCACTGTTGTTCCCTGCCCGCCTAAAACTCATCCATATTAGGATGGCGGTGGGTATCGCGGCGGACGCAAAGTCCGTCCGCTGCTTTTCCGCCAGTGGCAATCGCACCAATTGCCTGGCGGGTGGAGCAGGGCCACTAATATGGTGGCGGTGCCTAGCAGGCACCATCCGCCATATTAGGATGTGGGTTTTAGGAGGCCTTTCTATGGTGGCGATGCCGCCATGGAAGGCCTTGCGGAGATTGGGTCTGGGGGCCCTTTGTGGGCCCCCCATGGGGGGGTGTCACTGCACTGGGGGGCACCCATGGTACCCCCCTGCATTTCCATGCACCAAGTGGCAGGCACAGCGTGGTGCCTGCCACGTTGTGCAGGGAAATGCGGTGTAAGCACCTTTCACATTGCGGACGCTGCTGCAGCCAGCAGCACCGCCTGCAGTGTTAAAGGCCCAGGATGCGCCCCCCAGTATGGCGGTTGCATCCTAATTGCAGTGGTGGGACTGCCGCATGTCTGGCGGCCGGTCCCAAGTCCCACATATGAGCAAGCCCAGCTTAGCAGGAAGGAGGCTCTGGCGGCTGCGAACACCCTCAGGAAGGATACTCTCCAGATGGCAATTGACTCATCAGAGGACAGTACTATACACTCTGACTCAGAGCGAAGTCTTATGCTGTTCCCCACTGTGACACCTCAGACAGCGGATGACCTGGTGGGATAGAGCTACACTGGACAGGCGACATTATCTGACAATAAGGCAAAGCAGCGGTTGGTGCCCGATATGTGGTTTCATGGACCAATATATCCTTTTTTTCCCATACAGCTGTGATGGTAACTGTTAATGAGAGTACAATGAGATAATTCCCGGGATCTGTAGAGCTTGCAGAATTAGTACTTGTATGTAAGAAACATGGCAGGTGGCAGCGACTACCCCCACAAAGCGTATGCACCGTATAGATGTAGCAGTATTTGTATGGTTGAGTTCTCTGTTTGGCCCAGCATGGTTCAATGGTTGAGCCGTGTATTAATAGTTCAAAGGGAGTTTAGGGGTTCTGGCTCACAGCGGTTGCTTAGCTCTGAGTTAAGGAACTTAACACACATTGCAGTCACACATTATCACAAATCAAGTATGCTTGGTTCTTATAATTTAATCACTTGGAATGTGCGGGGGCTGGGGTCGATGCAAAAGTGGCACAGGGTGCATGCGCAACTACTCAGGTGTAAGGCGCAGATAGTGTACCTGCAAGAATCACACCTCACAGATTCGGAAGCGGTGAAAGTTCGCAAAAAATGGAGGGGGCAGGTATTCTCTACTAATTACTCGCCTTTGCAACGGGGGTGACTATTTGGATTAGGCATGGGGTTCCGTTTGTCGAGCTGGAAAGGCGCATTGACGAACAAGGCAGATATATACTTTTATGCAGGACCTTAGATTGCTCGCCAGTGGTGCTAGGTAGCATTTATGCCCCAAACTTTGACCAGGATACATTTTTCAGGAGCCTGAGCATGGTGTTGGCAGGATGGGAGATACACCCATGGATATTAGGAGGTGATTGTAACACAGTGATGAACATATCGTTAGATAGGTCACACTCCCCCCTAAATGGAGCGGGAACTTTTAAACAGGCTGAAGGCCTCTGTAACTGGGCTGATGAATAGACGCTGGGGGATGTATAGAGAATGAAGAACTCAGCAAGTAAGGAATACTCCTTTTTTTCACCAGTCCATCAATTACACACACACATTGATAGAATGCTGTGCTCCCTTAGCATCGCAACACAAGTGGCCCACGCCACATACTTAGCAAAGACCTTCTCAGACCATAACCCCCTAGAGATCTGCATTACATGGGGCAGAGTCCCCACTCCAGTCCCTACATGGAAGTTGTGGCCCTAGATACTAGAAGACACCCCTTTTCGTACCGCGTTATCCATGGCTATCACAAACTATTTTCTAGAAAATGGGAATACTGCCTCCTCTATTCTGATTGAATGGGATGCGCTCAAGGTGGTTGTAAGGGGCACAGCGATTGGCGCTACAGTTGGAGCTAGGCAGGAAATACACAAAAACTTAGCCAAAGTGGAGGATGTAATGAACAAGTTGGAGCAGGAAGCAGTGGGCAACCCAGCTAAACAGGCTCCATTGCAGGAAGCGCGCATACAACATGCCGAGTTACTAGAAACCCTCAGGGTAATTGACCACAGGGCATACACCCAATTGAAACACACGGACACTGATAAATTCGGGACACTATTAGCTAGAATACTGAGGGATGACCCGCCACTTCATGTGATCTGTAATGTTAACGTCCCAGGGAAAGGAATGGCTCACTCACAGCGGGACATAAATGAAGCATTCTGCACATATTATAGTACCTTGTACAGTGAACCCCCTCACATTGACACCACACTTATCGACGCATTTCTAGAGGATCTACCCTACCCGCAGCTCACTGCCGATGCACAGAAAAGCCTCATAGGCCCTATCACAAAAACTGAAATAAAAACGGCCATAAAGGGTCTCCCACGAAATAAAGCACCAGGCCTGGACGGCCTGCCAATTGAGTTTTTTGACTCCTACTCGGAGGCCTTAATCCCTAAATTGGAGGAGTTGTACAATAGATCGGTGGAGCTGGGTCACCTTCCGATAACCACCATGCAGGCCCTGGTGGTATCACTTCCCAAGCCGGGAAGAGACGCAACAGATATGTCAGGATACCGCCCATTATCGCTCTTGGGGACGGAATATAAAATTCTAAGTAAGATTCTAGCAAGCAGACTTCTTCCCCATCTAAATAAATTAATACACAGGGACCAATGTGGTTCCTACCAGCGCGCAGTACGTCGATAAACATCATGCGGTTACACCATATCATGGCCGCTACCCCCAAGGAATATATCGATGCTGGCTGCATAGCCTTGGACCTGCGGCAAGCCTTTGACACCATCACATGGGGATATATGTTTAAGGCCCTGGAGAGGTTTGGGTTGCCCCCTGCATATCTCCAATGGGTTCGGCTGCTGTAAGCGGCCCCCACTGCGAGAGCACGCACCGGCAGCCACATATCGCAAGAATACGCAGTGCATAGAGGCACGAGACAGGGCTGTCCCCTATCCCCATTATTATTCGTGCTTGCCATGGAACCGCTGGCACTTAAACTGCGGTGGGAGTCCGACCAGTTGTGGATTTCAATAGGCAATGCAATGCACCTGATATCAGCCTACGCAGATGACATCATTGTATATGTACGGGACCTCGCGGGTGTGTTGGAGGCCCTCCCCAGTATCTTCTCCAGCTTCGAGCGTGTATCAGGTCTCGCCATCAATGAAGGAAAATCAAATGCCTTCTTCTTGCATGAAGGCATCCGCCCGGATGTAATTGGCGTTGGTCAATATGCTATACCGGTGGCTCATCACACATTTAAGTACTTAGGCATACATATATATAGGTCACACGCGGATATGCTTGACGGCAATCTCACAAGAGCAGTAAGGACAGTGCGGTCGAAAGTGGCATTCTGGACATCACTGCCGTTATCAGTTATGGGTCGGGTAGCTATATCTAAAATGGTGGTCCTTCCCCTATTGTTGTATTACTTCGCTAACTTGCCAATACTAGTCCCACCATCCATATTTTGAGCCCTGGACACCATACTGTTGGATCTACTCTGGGGAGCCGGACGTAGAAGGGCGAGCCTTAAAAAACTACAACTGGAACCGCATAAAGGGGGACTGGGAGGGCCGGATTTTAGAGCATACTACTACGCGAGCCAACTGCAATGGCTGTCCTACTGGACCGCGGGCTGAAACCTGCAGGAACTAGGATACACAATGCAGGATATTAACCGGGGGATGCTCCACACACTATTGTTGCCAAAAAGCAAACTCCCCCCAACTGCACCACCATTGCTTAGAACAGCACTGCAGTGCTGGAGAAAAGCGCTGCAATACACGTCCCGCTCCATCCCCTATGCTGCAAATATTCCACTACTGGGGATACCGACTCCTGGTGGGAGACTCACGAAGCGTAGGTTACAGGCCTGGACTGTAGTGGGAATAGACACGGTGGGAGCTCTGTTTAGCGACAACACTCTCCTAGATCATGATAATTTTACACGAGCCACGGGGGCGCTAGGTCATTTGTATCTAACGCACGCCATGGTGCTGCATTATGTAAGGAAGAGTTGGGCCCCTCAACGTATGGAGCCTCCGTCACGTGAATTAGTCCGCACATTATACTACATGGGAGAGGGGCGGCACCTCATAAAATGGCTGTACTCGGGCTCATGCGGATATCCCCCTCACTGACTTGAGAACTAAATGGGCGGGTATCATAGGGCGGGAATTGTCCGATAAGGATTGGGCGAGTATTCTAGAACACCCTAAACGAGTGACCCGGAATGCAAAATTTAAATTCATACAATGCATGGTTCTACATAGGTCCTATTTAACCCCACGCCGTCTACACTGAATGTTTCCAAACACACAACATTGCTGTCCTCGCTGTAAGATGGAAGAGGCGGATCTCATGCACATGTTATGGCATGCCCTCACCTTAGAGGATTTTGGGGGGAAGTACGCGGCGCTGTGGGGGAAGTCACGCATTTGGAGGTCGCAGACACCATAGAAGAGTGCCTATTAGGGCTTTGTAAACGTGCAGGCGCTCAGAAAGTCCAACTTTGCTTTCTAGATCTTGCTCTTATACTAGCGATACGATCTATAACAATGAGGTGGAAGTCAATGAGACCTCCTGCGATATTCACTTGGCACGGTGGGGTAGTACGATGGAGTGGCACAGAAAGTGCAGCTATCAGACGGGAGGAGGCTCGGGGGCTGCACAGACACCCGATATCCATGGAGTGGGATATCATGCTGGAGAGCTTTAAAACCATAGACCTCAATCCTCATCCTGCCACTCCAGCTACACAGTAAATTGCAAGTCGAGCCACAATAGACAGTGCTGTATCAGAGCAAATGGGAGTTATATATATACCCGCACAAATCAGAGCACTATGCAACTTTATGTATGAGCCATCAACATACTAGACAACTGACATGATGGGCCAGAATGTGGGTGGGGGGGAGGGGGGAGAGAAAGTGGGTAGTTGTTCTTAGTTATGTTGATAGCCTTAATCCTAATACGGTAACTTATCAGTTATAGCAATACACGGATTGTTATTGTAACAAGTCGGAAATGTGTTAAAACTGCTTGGAGGCAATGTAAAAATCTCGCTTGAATATGATAACTATAAAATGATAAGAAACATGCCTGTAACTGTTGAATAAGACATTGTGACAATCAATAAAATATGTTTTAAAAAAAAGTTAAGAAGTGGTCTTCTAGCAAAAAATACATTTATACCAGACAAGTAGTCAATATGTACACTATATACAAATTGTACAAGGAATACATACCATGAAGGTAAATTGAGATGAGCATAAACAAAACATTATCTTATGCTTGGTTTCAAACCAGGCATAGAAATATATATACATACAATTATACAGATTTTGAACAGAATTCATTTGAAAAAAGAATTTTAAAGTGGTCATCAAAGCAGCACCTATTATATGCAGTGAAACTGTCACTGGAAGGTTGATATTGCCACTAATGGCAAAGCGAAAAGAATAACAGACAAGGATTCAACCAAATATTAGGAAAAAATTCAGCCAGATATTATAGAATTACATTCCTCAAGGGTATTTAATCCCTTGTTAATACTGTCACATCTTATCATCCAGCGACAATCGGTCTTGTTCAACATATTTTGAATATAACCACCTTGTGGGTTTTTTTTTTACCAATTCAATGACCTGCCAGCGTATTTCAGCCGGATAGTGGTTAAATTCAATGAAATGAGACACCAGTGGAGCATGTTCATTCTTACATTTAATAGGACTTTTATGTTGGGAAAGTCGAACCTTGATTTTCTGAGTGGTTTGCCCCACATAGATGAATTTGCAGGGGCACCAAATAGCGTAGACAAAATTTTGTGAATTACAATTTGTACGGTCTCGGAGGTTATACGTAATTTCATCATGAATGAACTGCTTCGTATTGAAAGTGGAGTCACACATCAAACAATTACCACAGCGATAATGGCCCACAATCCTGTTGAGGCCCCACATCGTAGTCAGGTCTGGTGAATCAATGCTGGGTAAAGAGGCAAGAACCAAATGGTCACCAATATTCCTACCTCTTTTGAAAGAAAATAAAGGAGGTTCATTTGTGATACCAGTAGATTGAATCAAGGGTCAATGTTTTTTTATAATCTTCGTCAGTCTGTTGCTTTGTGTGCTGAATGTTGTGACACAAGGGATTCTTTCCATTCTTTTAGGAGGATGAGGAGAGAGCAAGAACTCCCAGTGATTATACCAAGCTCTCTTAAGAGATATTTTGATTAGTCTCTTCAGCTAACCACGTTGTTCAAGCTTTTTTGCAAGAATATCTGCCTCACGAAAATAATCAGCACGAAATTGGCAGTTTCTCAATGGGGTCCCCTACAATAATGGACACACCTACCCCGGAATCAGGCTTAGACATTCCCATTTTTTTTCTATCTGATCATACCTTGTCCTCAGCTGAAATCACATTATTGAGTAAAGGGCTCACTGAGAAAACATGTCTTTTTGACATTCAAATTGAACTTTTGCAATTTTTCCGTAAACTACAACTAAAAGCTTTCTTTCTGGACAAGGTCCACATTGAAAGTTTTAACCCTTCCAAACTGAGACTACCATCTGCATTCAATCCACCTGCCAACAAGATGCCTGTTGAACTTCTGGATTTTGAAGCAATGGTCATGAAGGATGTCACAGCTCTAGGAAAAGGTTTTGAATACATTCCATACAACATTTCTTTTACTGAGCAACAAGCCCTCCGCACCTTAAAAGCCAACCATGAACTTATCATAAAGCCGGCCGACAAGGGAGGGGGATTGTCATTCAACCTATTGAGACATACAAGTTGGAAATTTTAAAACAATTGTCCAACCAGAATCATTATGCTATTTTGAGATCTAATCCCTTACTTGAGATCCAAAAGCTTGTCTCTGACACAACAGCTAAGGCGAAATTGATTGATTTTTTAAGTAATAAGAAATTTGATTTTCTTAATGCTAAATCCCCCAGGTCTCCTGTCCTGTATACTTTACCGAAGATGCATAAAAATCTTACCTGTCCCCCAGGCCGACCCATCGTCTCCGGCTGTGGGTCGGTGCTGGAACCATTATGCAAATTTATAGATGTTTTTATTAAGGATTTGGTCGTTAACACCAAAATCTATGTTCGCGACAGTGGTGACATTATTATCCAGCTTGAACAAATGCAATTTGAACCCGAAGTTGAATTATTGGTTTGTTTAGACATTGAGTCCTTATACACCAATATACCCAAATTGGAGGGTATTGAGGTGATCAGGTGAGCCCTGGACACAAGATCCGGTCCAGTTAGTGTTCCCACAGATTTCATCAACCACGCAGACCTCGACAACTATAAAACAGACACCACTGCCCACCACAAACTCATCAGACATTCAAGGAAGAAAGCACTCAGGACAGAATCTCTGCCCACTCACACAACAGCAAGGAACTCTTCGGCATCATCAAAGAGTTCGCCCAACCCAACAGCGAATCCACCGACATCCCATCCTCCCAGGACCTCTGCGACAAACTCAGTGCCTACTTCCATCACAAAATCAAGACCATCTACGACAACTTCAAAAAGAACAACCTCCACGAGGAACCCACACCCACCGCTTCCAGCACCGCACAGCCGACGCTGGACTGCTGGACCGCCCTCAGCATCAAAGACACCCTAAAGACCATGAGGACCACCCACTCCGGGGCCCCCACAGACCCCCGTCCCCACCACATCGACCACAGAGCCGCAGACATCATCGCCCCTGAGCTACAAAGAATCATCAATCGATCCCTCAAGACCGCCTCCTTCCCCGATGACTGGAAACATGCAGAGGTCAACCCTCTCCTAAAGAAACCATTGGCGGACACCACCGACCTCAAGAACTACAGACCGATCTTCCCTATCCGGCGAAAGTCCTTGAAAAAGCTGTCAACAGCCAACTTGCCTTCTTCATCGACGAGAACAACATCCTCGACTACTCCCAATCAGGCTTCAGGAAAAACCACAGCACAGAGACCGCCCTCATCGCTGCAACTGATGACATCCGCTCCCTCCTCGACAGAGGTGAGACTGTGGCCCTCATCCTCCTGGACCTCTCTGCGGCCTTCGACACCGTACCCTAGCCCGCAGACTCCACAAAGCAGAAATCCTAAAACAAAGCCCTCGACTGGATCTGCTCATTCCTCTCAGACAGAACGTAGCGGGTCAGACTACCTCCCTTCATCTCGGAGCCCACGCCAACCACCTGCAGAGTCCCCCAAGGATCATCCCTCAGCCCTACCCTGCTCAACGTCTACATGGCCCCTCTTACTCCCATCGTCAGATCACAAGGACTCAAAATTGTATTGTACGCAGATGACACGCAACTCATCCTCTCACTATCCAACGAACCCAACATCTTCAATAAGTAATGGAAGCAGTCGCCAGATGGATGAAGAACAGCTGCCTACAACTGAACACAGACAAAACCGAAGACCTCATCATAGGCCCATATCCTGATGCCTGGAGCGATACCTGGTGGCCCCCAGTCCTCAGGAAACCACCCCACCCAAGGACCATGCACGCAACCTCTGAATCATCCTGGACTCCAAACTCAAAATGGACCGCCAGATCAACGCTGTCACCTCTTCCTGCTTCCACACCCTCCACCTCCTACGTAAAACTCTCAACTGGATCCCCCTCGAACACAGGAAAACTGCCACCCATGCCCTCATCAGCAGCAGACTGGACCACGGCAACACACACTACATTGGGATCGACTATAACCTTGCCCGCAAACTCCAGAACATCCAGAACACCGCTGCCAGACTAGTCCTAAGCCCACCACGCCATTGCCACATCACCCAACACCTGCGGGCACTACACTGGCTCCCCGTCGAGAACAGAATCACCTTCAAGCTTCTCACCCATTCCCACAAAGCCCTCCACAACACTGGCCCCGCCTACATGAACCATCGCCTCTCGTTCCACGCACCCCAAAGATCCCACCACTCAGCCCAGCTCTCCCTTGCAACAGTACCATGCATCAGGAAGACCAGAACAGGAGATCGTTCCTTCTCCTTCCTCGCGGCTAAAGCATGGAATACCCTCCCTCTCCACCTCCGCCAGACACCAACTCTCTCCAAGTTCCTGAAGGACCTCAAGACCTGGCTCTTCGACGAATCACCATGAGCGCCCGGCCCACATGTATCCGATAGGCCAGAGAAGTCCTCCGACCCCCTGGCCTCCGACGTTACCCCTGAATGCCGAGGAGCTGCGTGCACCCCCCTCCCCCAGCGCCTTGAGACCCATACGGGTGAGTAGCTGCGCTCTACCAACATTGATTGACTGATCATTGGTCTCTTGACCATCTCTTTGACTCGTAATTATTTCGAGTTTAATGGGGACTTTTTTTTACAAATAAAGGGAACTTCTATGGGGGCTTCTTATGCCCCCAATTCCGCCATTCTGTATGTTGACGATTTTGAAAGACGTTACATCTATGATTTTGAAGTCAATCCATATTTTGACAATGTACGTCATTGGAGACGATACATTGACGATATTGTTTTCATTTGGACAGGCAGTATTTCAAGCCTAGTTCTTTTTCTTGATTGGCTCAATTCTTGCTCCCCTGATCTCAAGTTTACTTCGCATACCAGTAACGAGCAAGTTTATTTTTTAGACCTGACCATTATTCCTTTTGATGGTAAACTAGCGACTAAACTCTACACTAAACATACAGCTCAAAATACTTTACTGGAATATACCAGTCACCATCCTAAAGGCCTGAAGGACGGCCTTCCTTTTGGCCAATTTCTGAGTATACACAGAAGCTGCCAATTTTGCGCTGATTATTTTCGTGAGGCAGATATTCTTGCAAAAAAGCTTGAACAATGTGGTTATCCGAAGAGATTAATCAAAAGATCTCTTAAGAGAGCTTGGTATAATCGCCGTGAGTTCTTGCTCTCTCCTCATCCTCCTAAAAGAAGAGAAAGAATCCCTTGTGTCACAACATTCAGCACACAACGCAACAGACTGATGAATATTATAAAAAAACATTGGCCCTTGATTCAATCTACTGGTATCACCAATGAACCTCCTCTATCTTCTTTCAAAAGAGGTAGGAATATTGGTGATCATTTGATTTGTCCCTCATTACTCAGCATTGATTCACGGGACCTGACTACGATGTGGGGCCTTAACAGGATTGTGGGCCATTACCGCTGTGGTAATTGTTTGATGTGTGACTCCACCTTCAATACGAAGCAGTTCATTCATGATGAAATAGCATATAACCTTCGAGACAGTACAAATTGTAATTCACAAAATCTAGTCTACGCTATTTGGTGCCCCTGCATATTCATCTATTTGGGGCAAACCACACAGAAAATCAAGGTTCGACTTTCCCAACATAAAAGTCGTATTAAATGTAAGAATGAACATGCTCCACTGGTGTCTCACTTCATTGAATTTATCCACTCTCCGGCTGAAATACACTGGCAGGTCATTGAATTAATAAAAATAAAACACGGGGTGGTAATATTCAAAACATCTTGAACAAGACCGAATGTCGCTGGATCCTAAGATGTGACAGTATTAACAAGGGATTAAATACCCTTGAGGAATACAATTCTATAATATCTGGCTGAATTTCTTCCTAATATTTGGTTGAATCCTTGTCTGTTATTCTTTTCGCTTTGCCATAAGTGGCAATATTATCCTTTCAGTGACAGTTTCACTGCACATAAAAGGTGCTGCTTTGATGACCACTTTAAAATTCTTTTTTTAAATGAATTCTGTTTAAAATCTGTATAAATGTATGTATATATATTTCTATGCCTGGTTTGAAACCAAGCATAAGATATGGGCCCTATGTATCAACACATTTTCCCATAGACACAGAATGGGCAAAACCCTTTGATACATCTGGCCATTTTAAAAATGTTTTGTTTATGCTCCTCTCAATTTGCCTTCATGGTATGTTTTCCTTGTACAATTTGTATATACTGTATATATTGACTATTTGTCTGGTATAAATGTATTTTTTGCTGGAAGACCACTTTTTACCTGAAGTTTGTTGTACAAATCCAATTTCAATTTTTGGTATCACCATATTGAATCTCAGTGCTCTGTATCATTGAATTGATGTATTCATAATTGTTTTTCAAAAAGACCTCAATGGGTTACCATATATTATTATGGCCTAATATATTATAATGGCCCTATGGGCATGTAAAATTCAGGAATACTCTAAGGTGCAGCAGAATTGGGACTCAACCCTGTTTCGTTCTGCACTTCACTTTATTGTATTTAACTGTTGATATTGCTACTACTCAATTGGAGTATGTCTGATGAAGTCATGCATAGCAAAAGATGTTTCTGATTATTCTTTACTTATCTTTCTTTCCTAATTCTTCTGTGCACTATTAATTTTGATTCATTTTTTTTTCATATCCACATCTTGTGTTTAGAGTCATTACGCTGTCCATCTGCATGGAGCCACTTGACCCTGGGGCGCCCAACTTGCGTGCACTGACGGATACAGATTGTTTTCTTTTAACCTTGTAGTTGTTTTGTATTACCACCATGAAATGGGGAGTGTGTGGTTGTAAATATTATTGTCTTTTATATTACTGGATTGGTCATTACCTTTATACTCAGCTTCTTAGTCGACGTGAATAGCGTTTACACATACGCTTTTTCACAATTTATTATTGGTGTATTACTATTTATAGCAAACATCTCGTTTGGCCTCATTCCCATGTAATTTGCTTTTACGCACAGGTCGACCTTTTATCATTCTATTGCTCCAGTAACACCGCTACGGTCCGTACGACACCATTTGTGAGTATCGTCTCACTATTAACAGTCCCATTTTTACTTCTACGGCTCGGCTTCGCGTTCAGCACTACTTTAACATTGCGTCTGATATGCCGCGTACTTTCGGTCTTCAGCCGGGAGGCAATCAATCAATAAATCATATCATTTGTAAAGCGCACTACTCACCCGTGAGGGTCTCAAGGCGCTGGGGTGGGGAATGCTGCTACTTCTCGAAAAGCCAGGTCTTGAGGAGTTTTCTGAAGGTCAGCAGGTCTTGGGTCTGCCATAGGTGGATGGGGAGGGTGTTCCAGGTCTTGGCGGCGAGGTGGGAGAATGATCTGCCACCGGAGGTCGCTCTTCGGAAGCGGGGGACAGTGGCGAGGTCGGCGGAGCGGAGCTGGCGGGTGGGGGTGTAGAAGCTGAGTCGTCTGTTGAGGTACGTTGGTCCGGTGTTGTGGAGTGCCTTGTGTGCGTGGGTGAGGAGTTTGAAGGTTATCCTCTTGTTGACCGGGAGCCAGTGCAGGTCTCTCAGGTGGGGTGTGATGTGGCTGCGGTGAGGGATGTCGAGGATCAGGCGTACAGAGGCGTTCTGGATGCGTTGGAGCCGTCTCAGGAGTTTGGCCGAGGCTCCTGTGTAGAGGGCGTTTCCGTAGTCCAACCTGCTGCTGACGAGGGCCTGGGTGACCGTTCTTCTCGTTTCAGTGGGGATCCACTTGTAGATCCTGCGGAGCATGCGGAGGGTGTTGAAGCAGGCGGAGGAGACGGCGTTGACCTGTTTAGTCATGGAGAGGGTGGAGTCGAGGATGACCCCTAGGTTGCGTGCATGGTCAGTGGGTGTTGGGGCAGTTCCCAGTGCGGTCGGCCACCAGGAGTCGTCCCAGGCCGAAGGGGTGGATCCGAGGATGAGGACCTCCGTCTTGTCCGAGTTCAGCTTCAGTCGGCTGTTCCTCATCCATTCAGCGACGGCCTTCATTCCTTCATGAAGGTTGGTTTTGGCGGTGTGGGGGTCCTTGGTGAGGGAGAGGATCAGCTGGGTGTCATCGGCGTAGGAGATGATGTTGAGGTCATGCCGACGGGCGACGTGGGCGAGCGGTGCCATGTAGATGTTAAACAGAGTTGGGCTGAAGGAAGAGCCCTGGGGTACGCCGCAGATGATCTCGGTGGCTTCGGAGCGGAAGGGGGGAAGGCGGACGCTCTGTGTTCTGCCGGAGAGGTGGTCCAGTCAAGGGCCTTCTCTTGGATCCTGGCGTTGTGGAGGCATGTTCGTAGTATGTGGTGGCAGACCGTGTCGAAGGCGGCTGACAGGTCCAGGAGGATGAGGGCCGCCGTTTCTCCATTGTCCAGCAGGGACTTGATGTCATCGGTGGCGGCGATGAGGGCAGTCTCGGTGCTGTGGTTGCTGCGGAACCCGGACTGGGAAGGGTCCAGGATGTTGTTCTCCTCGAGGTAGCGGGTCAGTTGTTTGTTGACGGTCTTCTCGATGACCTTTGCCGGGAATGGGAGCAGGGAGATGGGCCTGAAGTTCTTGAGGTCCTTGGGGTCCGCCTTGGGTTTCTTGAGTAAGGCGTTGATCTCGGCGTGCTTCCAGCTCTCCGGGAAGGTTGCTGTCTCGAAGGAGGTGTTGATGACTTTCCGGAGATGGGGTGCGATGGCTGTGCTGCCTTTGTTGAAGATGTGGTGTGGGCATGGGTCTGACAGAGATCCGGAGTGGATGGTGTTCATGATCTTGATGGTGTCGTCGTCGTTGATGTTGGTCCAGGAGAGCAGGCGGTTGGTGCGGATGGTGGTCGTGGGGGCGGAGGTCTCAGTGGTTGTCGGGGCGGTCGTGGCGTTGAAGCTGTTGTGGATGTCTGCGATCTTGCGGTGGAAGAAGGTGGCCAGCGAGTCGCACAGGTCTTGCGAGGGTGGGACATCGTTGGTGTTGGAGCTGGCGTTGGAGAGTTCCTTCACGATGTTGAAGAGCTCTTTGCTGTTGTGCGCGTTGTTGTCTAGGCGGTCTTTGAAGGAGGCCCTTTTGGCGGATATGATGAGGTGATGGTGTCTGCGGGTGGCGTTCTTGTGGGCTGCGTGGCTGTCCGGTGTTCGTTCACGGAGTCAGATCTTCTCCAGCTTTCGGCAGGTTTGCTTGGAGGCCCGGAGGTCTTCAGTGAACCAGCTGGCTTTCTTGTTGGTGTGACTGTTGGAGGGTTTCTTGATCGGGGCGAGGGTGTTGGCGCAGTCGTTGATCCACTGTCTGAGGTTGCAGGCGGCGGTGTCAGGGTCGGTGGGGTCGGCTGGTGGGCTCTGGGCGAGGGTGGTGGTTAGCTGGTCTTCGGTGACTTTGCTCCAGCAGCGGTGGGGCATCTGTTGGGTGCGGTGGTGCGTGGTGGGTTTCTTGTAGGTGAAGTGGATGCAGCGATGGTCGGTCCAGTGGAGTTCGGTGGTGTGGTTGAAGGAGATGTGGGGGCTTGCGGAGAAGATGGGGTCATGCGTGTGACCGGTGGAGTGGGTGGGTGTTGTGACGAGTTGTCTGAGTCCGAGGTTGGCTAGGTTGTCGATCAGGGTGGTGGAGTTGGTGTCTTCGTTGTTGTTCTCGAGGTGGAAGTTCAGGTCCCACACAACCGGCATGGTGCACGCCGCGGACAATTGCTCAGAGTTGGAGCAGGTAAGGGGCGTTTTGTCCCATTTTTAGGTATTCTTACTTATTTCTTTTGGTGTACGTTTTTCCAATTGGTGGTTTTTCATTTGATTATAGCTTCGCTCGACCTGAGGGACCACCTAAATAATGTCTGGCCCTTTGTCGGAGAGCAATTTGGCCTCCTCCGTGATTTAATTGGAGTTATTACTGACAATAAACATCCCTGGATGTGAGTAAACACACTTTATTATTTGATATAGACTTTCTCAAGCCCTCATATATTTGATTATTTTGTGTTTTTGTTCCTGTACAGTGTTCCTAATTACTCGTTTTGTGCAATTGCACTTGGATTATATGCAAGTGGAGCCCACTAATTTCTGTGCTGTGGACTCTTCATGAATAGGTGATTGAATCCATCGGTTGCTTGCTGAACTGTCAAGGATGCACATTCTTTTTCTCTTATTTTTCACTTGGTCTTATCTAGTGTCTAAACTCACTATGTTGCTTCTTGATATTGCTCTGCTAATTCTTCAAATCTATTCTGTTTTTACATATTGGGCCTTGACTGAGTCTGTGACTAATTTTGTCACTATTTCTTTGGGGGTTTCATTTTCTTGGATTACTCTTTGGTGTTTTTCCAAACTGGTGGTTGTTATTTCTTAGCTATTTTTCAGTTTTCTCTGCTTGATTATAATGATTTCTTTGATCTTTTGCCATGTCATGACCCCTGGACAATTTTTGATACCCCTGTGTTTGTGTTTATGCAGGTTTTCTAGATTATATTACTGTTTTTTTCTAGTGGACGCTCCGGTATTGAATATTGTTTGTCCTGATGATGACCACCCAAGTTTACTGTGGTCGAAATGCCGTTGACGCCTACATGTGGCCTTGATTGAAGAGGACGCATTCTTTGCTATTCTTGTTTTTGTCTTGTCCAAACAGTGTATATGTAATTTACCTCACCCACTATTTATGTTTACACAGTTCATTGTCTTTATGTTTTTTGCGTAACTTATTCAGTGCCATTGTCCTTTGCTTGTTGACTTTTTTGTCTTATTAAATTTTGTACATTTTTGAAGTTGTGTAGGGGTATCACTTGTCAAAAACTTTCTGCAACATTTTTTATTACTTTTTTGTTTTGTTTTATGTGATTGATATTCTGTATTTTACGTTATATGGAATATGCTAATTGAACCCTTGTTAGGATTCCAGTCTTTGCATACTCACTAGCAATTAAAAGGGAGAACCATAGACTCTGCTCTCAGACCAGGAGATAACCAGAAAGAACCCACGTGTTGAACTCCAGTAAATTAATAATGTATTCACCTCCATCAAGGAATTCAGATTGTTTTCAACATGTAATTGTAAACAAAATACACTATCATGCAGACTGGAAAATGGCTGGAACACCTCTGCATACTATTAACATGGAAGGGGTAGGGCCAAATAGGCAGAGCTTGTAGATGATTTGGCATCTTTGCATAATCGAAAACAACTAAAAGGGAGATCGAGAAACAATGTCCCGGGCACACGTAGTTGGGGTCAATGTATAGTCACTGGATGTCCAGTGTCAAGAACAGAATCTGTGGTCCACACCAGAATGATGCTTTGAAATGTATTTAATCAATGTAACCACGGAAAAGCAACCAGCCGACACGTGTTTCGTCACCTATGGGAGTGATCCCGTGACTTCTTCAAGGCTGAAAGAGCTGCGAAATTCAATGGAGTAGGCCGCAAGCCGGTGATAATTCCAACCCGGCCGGGTATTCATCAAACGAATGTTGAGGGAAAATTAAACAGGAACCGCAGTGGGTGTATACGATCGGAGTACGGGTTAACGAATACTAGAATTCCATCAAGGGAAGTGAGATGCCGTATTAAAGGATTAGAATACGGTCCAGTGTTCGGCGTGAGAGCGGCGGGTAGGCCTGATCACGAAAAGTCCTCAATAGTGGGGAGAGGATCAGAATAACACTGGTGCCGAGTCGCTGTCCACTGCGGTTCCTGTTTGATTTTCCCTCAACATTCGTTTGATGAATACCCGGCCGGGTTGGAATTATCACCGGCTTGCGGCTACTCCATTGAAACACGTGTCGGCTGGTTGCTTTTCCGTGGTTACATTGATTAAATACATTTCAAAGCATCATTCTGGTGTGGACCACAGATTCCGTTCTTGACACTGGACATCCAGTGACTATACCTTGACCCCAACTACGTGTGCCCGGGACATTGTTTCTCATTCATATGTGTGGGTAGCTGGACTCACATACCTACGGGGGTTTTTTAAGGTGTTTTGTTCCCCCAACCTGGTAGCACTGTACATACACGCAGCTTAGCCAACATACGCAGAATTAGCTTGAGCGCCATTCTTCCTGTCGATACTAAAAAATCCTTACACCGATACAGTAAAAGGGAGATCCATGGACTCTGCTCCCAGACCAGGTGACAACAAGAAAAAACCCACTCATTTTGGACAGTCGTTACCGAAGAGGTTGCACTCCAATAAATCAACAATGCATTCACATTCATCAAGGATTTCAGATCATTTTTCAATGTGCAATTACAAACAAAACACACTCTCCATCATCCTGGAAAATGACGAGAACATTGTTTCACACTACTAACGTGGAAGAGGCGGGGTCAAATAGGCAGAGCTTGTAGGTGATTTGATGCCTTTGCATACTCAGCAGCAATTAAAAGAAAGAGCCCTGGACTCTGATCTCAGACCAGGATATGACAAGAAAGAACATGCGTGTTGCACTCCAATAAATCAAAGATGCATTAACCTCCATCAAGGATTTCAGATCCCATCACCCACCTCATTAGGCCCTGGGGACCCCATCCCCCAGGGCTGTATTTTGCTTAAAGGGAAGGTGCGCCCTTATCTGAGCCATGTATGTCCCCATGGAACCTATCCCGGGGCCCACATTATATAAAGTTGGGTGCCCTGGTGCCCACCTAGGGCAACCACTATGTACAGAATATGCCTCTTGACCCGGATCCCGTTACCCCGCATGTTGTTACAACGCGGTCATTACAACGACCGCGTTGTAACAACGCATACCATTACCCCACAAGTCGTAACAACGAATTGCGGAGGGGGTGCTGGATGTTGGAATAGTATAATTTACTATTCCAACTCCAGTCTGTGCGGACAGTAGGGAAGGTGTTGGATTTTAAATCCAACACCTTCTCCCCCCTCCAGAGGTCATTGTTACGACTTGCAGGGTAATGGTATGCGTTGTTACAACGCGGCCGTTGTAACGACCGCGTTGTAACAACATGCGGGGTGACGGATGCAGGGTCAAGGTTGTTTAACCTATATACATGTTAGGGTTATTAGGGGTCCCAGGGCCCCCACAGCCATAGCCAGCTACCCACGTGCTGCAGGATCCAGCTTTGCTCCCACCCACAGGGAGAAGCTGTTTATTATGCTCCCTCCAGGTTGAAGCAATCTGTTGATCTGTTCTCCTGCCCACATCAGTGCCGGTAGGGAAACAGATTTCAAGTCTGATCCCAGCATGCGGGAGCATTTTTGAATTCCCCTAGTCTTCTAATGGCTGCCAGCAAAATGTTTCTTATGTTGCTGGCAGTCAATCAGAGCGCTCGCTCCAGTGGGTGTCCGACTCCCAAGGGACCGAGATGGCACAAGTGAAAAAAAGCTCAGTTTGTCCAATCAGAACACTCAGAATTTTAAATTGCCACTCTCACAAGACTATTAGGGGACTCTCATGGACCTAACCATCCAGATATAAATAATTTAATATTTCGCAAAAACTACTGAAGGATATTACACCAACTCACAAAAAGTGCAATCTGCAGACCAAATCTAACTTCCTGGCAAATTTCATGTAATTCTGCTCAGCAATTTTTCCTGTGCTTTTGCATTTTGCATTTTGGTATCCCCTTTCTTTCTCTCCCTGACCCCTGAGGTCCCCAAGGGGCCAAAAAAACACCCAGAAGTTAAGATTTTTTGTCTTCCTGCCAAACAAATTTAATTGTTGGAAATAATTTGTGGTGGAGTTTGAGGCCAGGGAGTACAGTGGGACTAAGTGCCTGATTTTGAGTTTTGAGGATAGGATACTCTGTGACAAATGTGCCAAATACAATCTGCATCCCGTTCCTTTCCCTGTACTGTCTACTTACGGCAGACAGGATATCCGCATTTTATACATGGCATGTGTGACGTAGTGTCTTTATTATTCATCATCATCTTTAGAGTCAAAATAGAAATGAAAGGCATTTGTAGAAGGGTCATTGGAATTAAAGTAAGATACTTTTCCATTATAGCTGCCCCAGCTGCAGATTGCAGAGAGTAGCAAAGTACCCAATGTGCTAGCTAGCAAGCGTCCATTAATTTAGCACAGCAAGAATATTTGTACTCCATTAGGCATAATGCCTTACTC
The DNA here is from genome assembly GCA_963921515.1 of Calotriton arnoldi. Classification (NCBI taxonomy): domain Eukaryota; kingdom Metazoa; phylum Chordata; class Amphibia; order Caudata; family Salamandridae; genus Calotriton; species Calotriton arnoldi. The sequence continues at coordinate 470,131 of CAWUFW010010167.1, forward strand.
ATTAATGAGAGGTAATATATTTTTATGTTTCCACACAAAGTGTCTGTTTAGTTTTGTACTAGGAAATCATTAAAAAAACAGTTTTTTTTTTTTTTAAATCTGGTGTGCTGTTATTCTGCCTTAATTCCTTTCAGCCAGCCACTGTTTTTGCCTTTTATGTGAGGCATGTGTGGGTAAAGAATTATGCTAGGGGACCAGCAATGCACTGCTATTGTGTTACTAATGTAATTTTAAGCAAGCGCTTGGCACACAGCATTGTTTACAATTTGTCTTTTTTCATCTTGATATAGCTACTCTTGCTGGTCGAACACCTACACACCTACAAAGCAGGAGATAGCAGCCCAACTGCTGTGGCAGAGGTTGGAGGCAAGCAGTGTCAAATTCCAATGGTTGGTGGCCCTGCAGGAGGAGGATGAGTCAGCTGCCACAGCCCCAGGTCCAAGTCAGCCTCCATATGCCAGGCAACAACATCACCAGCGATGCTGGCAGCTGGCATTCTCCCGTCTAACTACCACCTCTGCTGCCCTCCCTCCCACTCAGACCGCTTATTCCAGCACTACGACCTGCCGCACCTGAGGCAACTAGATTGCAGGATGGCACAAATGGAGGGCAACCTTGAGGAGCTCCAGTCACACGTGGAGAATGCCCTCTTTTAGCCCTTTTTTTGTTTTGTTTTGGTGGGAGGAACGTTTTGTTGTGGGTGGAGACGGTGGGGATTGGGATGGGAAGGGAACTAGTTTGGACCTTTCTTTGGACATTTTGCAGATTGGTTGGGGGTGGGGTGAGAGGGTGGGTTTGTTTTTGTATGTTTCATTGGTACAAAAAATAAGTTAAATTAAAAACTATTCTACTTTATATCTGAAGAGTTTTACTTTTACTTTGCACTGCTGCCTTTTCATGCAGGCTGATTCTAGTTGGGTTTTTAAAGTATATGTATACCAGTTAGTTATAGTTAGGTATACCCATGTCCTACTACCTTCTGCAACTATATTGTTGATTGCCCATTAAGGGGATAGGGTATGCTACCATTGCCTATATTGCCTTCAGCAACCTAGATAAACAAGAAATGTCAATGTCGTATAGTACAGTTATCTGCAGTAGAAGTTAGTTACATACTAACTAAAGTAGTTCACTTCACTCCAGTTCTCTTACCTGAATAGATGAAGCGATGGGTGCTACCTCTCTCAATCTTCAAAAACATCTTACAGATTTTCCCAAGGTGTCTTCTTGAAGTTGGTGGTAGTAGCAGCAAGCTAGTGTGCTAGCAGGGAAGGTATTATAACAAGCTAGGCACCACTCCCACGTAGCTGAGCTCCAACTGTAGGATTAACCAAAAGGATTATCCATTGCAGGCAACTAATTTGAAAGAAAAACACAGTTAGTGGGTTATACATTTATATCATAGCTTTACAAAGACTAAGACCAGACTACTACCACCATGACACAACAAAGAAAAGAATACCTGATATTATAACAAAAACTAGCAATAGTAACTTCTTCTGGGTAATGGGGAGCTATTTAATTAAAGGTAAAGTTACAAAATCCTCAGTCAGGATGAGTGGACTCATAGTCAGGAGTAAAGCTGACAAAGTTCAGCGTTTATGGATCACAAGGCCTGAATGATGATCTTGATGAATGATATGCTATATCTATGTGTTGGTAGGTAAGTGGGGCTGGTGTGGGCTATTGCTCAGGTAATAGAATATCCTGCAGTGAGTTAGTGTCGCTTTTACCACATCCGCCCCACCAAATATTGATTCATTTCTGATGTAAATTAAGTCACCTCAATAATTCACACAGCACAGGGGAAGAGGGTTAGTGGTTTGATTAATAGATAGGAAAGGGGATTTGGGGAAAGGTGTGACAAAGATAAGCACTACTCAACAACAGCATTCATCAGGGCAACGATGGGGCAGCACATCAACATCAATATGTTGTGGAAAAATGAGTATGACAAAGATCAATTAGATCCATGGCAAACAGCCACAGAGACCCAAGTTAAATATCTAAGGGGCCGATCACGATGGCGGGCGGATCGCCCCCGCCGGGCCGGCGGTAGTCACCGCCGGCCCGGCGGGGCGATCCGCCCGCCATCCACCTGAATATTCCCACCGCCAAATCAGGATGGCGGTGGGAATGGGAATGGTACCGCGGCGGACGGAAATACCGTCCACCGTGGTCCTGCAAGGCGGTCCTTTTCCGCCCACCTTGCGGGACACGGTACAATGGGCCAATAGCCGCGGTGCCGTGCAGGCACCCCCGTAGGCATCACGATGCCTGTCTTCTGCGGCGGAGATCCCGCCGCAAGAAGACAGGCGGAGAATGCCTTTGGGGGCCCGTTGCAGGCCCCCAGAGTGTTGGGGGGAGTAGGGGGTGCACCCCCCTGCATCTGCATGTACAAGGTGGCAGGCACCGCATGGTGCCTGCCACGTTGTACATGCAGATGCACAACATGTATTTTTACATTGCGGCGGGTGCTGCTTGCAGCACCGCCCGCCGCAATGTAAAAATACGGGATGCGCCCGCCAGTGTGGCGGGCGCATCCTAATTCGTATAGCGGGACCGCCGCACCTATGGCGGGTGGTCCCTTTTGCCACTGCCATCGTAATCGACCCCTAAATGTTCTGTTATCTAGGTTTGAAAAATACAAATTATGGAGGAGTGAAAAGAAGTGTAGTTTGGGTGTGCTGAGAGGGGCTGTACAGAGTGACAAATGCCTGGATACCCGAGCAATGTGTATCTAACCGGCCACTTGAGACTGAGCAGTGAGAGAAGCATCTGGGTTGCTAAGAGAATGCAAATGGAGGGCAAATAGGAAGGGTGTTAGTTTGTGGTCACTCAAAGTCTTGAAAATGGGTTGGTACACTACCAAAGTTGGGATATCATGAGGGAACATTTGAGGGGAAATGAGATGGGGGTACTGAGAGGTCAAAAAGGAGTCAAAGGCAAAGAGTTATGGGGATCCTGGTCCCACAGTGAGGGGGGTCAAAAAGTCTCTGCTATAGTTTACTGTTCAACCCTAACCAAATTTTGAGTAGCCTGGCCTCCTCTGTAATTAGTGAACCAACACAGTTCTAAAAATGATGATTGTTAAAAGATAAATTATATTGTATTGCTAAATTAAGTGGTGCATCTGCATTCAACTTGGAATGTCCGTCTTTGGTGCCTGGCTGAACCAATCTGGTAAGGTAAGCAGGAGCGTTATCAAGCTTTCGCCTTTCATGCAGAAGAAGAGGCTACTGATTGTAAAACAGAAACAATTTTGGAGAGTCAAGGAAACGGACAAAAAGTAAGCTTCATGACAAGTGTACCAAATACCAAGATTCAGAGGCAGAGAAAGAGCATAGGCTGCTGCACTCATTTATTTGATTAGTCATGGCATAGAATAACTGAGAAGTGAGAGCAATTTAAAACTAAACACACACAAGTAGCAGCATGTACTGGGCTGATCACTCTCACAACTGTCATCATAATATTTAGTTGAGTGTGTGCATCATATGATGATGATGTGGCATCACAGGGCAGTTTCCAGTTACAAGCAATAGGCTACCACGATCACAACCATATAAGAGGAGATTCACACTTGAGCCAGCACACACACTCGCAGCATTTACCAAATCAATGCACCTCTCTCCAGTCCACATAGCTGAGTAAGCCTCAGAATCATCATCATGGTTGTTCCCCTTTGAAATCAATAGACTTGATACCTTCCTTCTTCTGGCTGCTGAGGTAGTCCTGCCCTGAGTACTTTCATCCTACTCCTGACTCCGAGTAACAAAACAGTCCAACACCATCCCTAGATCTGTAGTGCACTGCTGTTGAAGAACAAGAAGAGAAACAGAATTTGAGTATTTTGTGTAAATTTGTGTTTGTTCACTAAAGTTTCTCTTCTTGTCTCTGAAGAACCAGAAATTAGGAGTGGACCCGGCAAGTAAATCTTGCTAAGTGTGAAAGGGAAACTCACTTTCAGGAAAAAATTATCACTCATCAGGCCCCAAACATTGCAAATACTCGAAATCTAGTTCACAAATTATTAGTTGAACACCCTCCCACACTGATTGCCACCACATGAATCGTCAATCATCACTCACAATGGCTCAATAATAACTCACTCTTTGGTGCAACAGTTAGTTACCTGTTCCGATCCAAGCAGGGAGGTGGTTAGTAGGTATACAATTGTATCTCCTCTTTGATGCAAGCAAAATATTGGAATTTGGCAGTCTTGTAAATCAAATGATCTTTACTGGGGCAGCCCTTCTATGGAATTATAAAAGAAGGATAGGCAGCATGAGAGAGAAGAAGACATTGTCTTAAATGTTCTTGAAGGGAATGGGGAGAATTATTCACTACACACTTTTCCAACTCTAATCTGGCCATGCATGTGCATAAAAGCAGTTCAGCAATAAATAATTAAAAGTTTCTGTGGAGGTCTACTCTCAGTCAAAGAAGTAGAATTTTTCCTCAAACTCAAGTGGTTCACCCAGACGTTGGTTATCATGATCTAACACACTTGAGTCTGACCAATCACCCTCATCCTCCTCCTGTGTTATTTAAGGAGCAGTGTAATTGTGTGGTATGAAGTGTTGGTTAATTTTGATCATGGTCAATCTCTCCACATTTTGAGGTGAGAGACTGGTTCTTCTCACTGTGACAACTACACCAGCTTCACTGAGCACATGCTCAGCAGACACACTGGTACAAGACAAGCCAGGTACTTTATTGCCAGCCTGCTGAGCTCTGGCCAGTGGAGCATCTTCCCATACCAATGCACCAATGGGTTTTGTTTCAGATAGGCATATCTTGGGTCATCCAGATAGTCCTGGAACATCCTCGGAATGGTCATTGGTGCTCTCACCTGCTCGACCTGTTTTTTCTTTGCCTCTGCACTGGACTTAAGACCTGCAAATTGAAACCAACCCAATGCAAAGGTTCTGGTTGAGTGTTGTATTGGTGTTGTTGCTGCCGCCGGTGTTCTTGTTGCTGGTGTTGGCTTCTGTGAGACAACAGGACTCTCTGAAAGTTGAAGGCGGCACCCCAGAACTTGTGCCTTGTGGTGGGACTATAATATCCAGCCGATCTTCTTCCAGGTCATCGGCTCCCTGAACAATCCACATCTTGTATTCTGAAATATACCCTTCTGAAAAAGGAATGAAAGTGGGCAGAATTTTTGTGTACTGTGGATCAAGTATTGTGGCACAAAGGTATACTCTTTGGATGACATGATGCCTCTTGGCAGCCTTATATTATCAGCCAAGCGAAAGATTAAGCTCTGAATCAAATTATGCGCATCTTCGTTCACACCTGCGAGGCTTTGAGCCACCATTTTTTGACTGGTTCAGTAGCAGATGCAACAATGGGATAGCTTGGCTTATTGTACTGTACTCCATGCTAACTTCCTATGTGAAAACCTCGAAAGGAAGTAGCATCTCTATCAGTCATTTGACCAGGACCCATTTGTCCATCATAATTAGGCCTGGGCGGTAAATTCCATTCCGCTCGCGGAATTTGGGTAATTTCGCGTTCCGCGGAGAACGAGGAATTACCAAAAATTCCACGATCCGCTGCTTCGCGGAATTTTTTGCTTGTTCGCGCTTTCAAAATGCGTGTTTGCGAGATATTTCTCCCCGAGCACGCAAACAATGTTCGTGAACAGGAAAAAAGCCTCGCGAACGGGCGGAACAAGCAATTCCGCGTGTTCGCTGAACTTTTGCGTGCTCGCAGAGATTTTTTACTGTTTTGCGGCGCTTTGCGTAGCGCGACTACGCAAATTCCGCCCACCCCTAATCATAATGGACATGTTTTTCACAGTTGCATCCCCTTCTCTTCGAGTGACATACTCACTGATTAATTTGTAGTGCTCAAACATACATTGCAACATGTAATAGGTCGAGTTTCAACATGTTGACACCTCCTGTGTGAGGGCTTTAACTGGTACTCTATTCTCATGCTGAATGATCCCCAACTACTTCCGGACTTTAAAATAATGGCTGGAATGAGTGCAGTAAGTTGCTGACTATGTTTTCTTTTTTGAGAAAGTCCTGCACAATGGGGTTGATGCAATGCGCCAAACACAGGACCCCGAAATAGACACTATCTACCATGGCCTTAATTATATTACTTCAAAATCTTAAATATATTACTGCCATTGTCCGTGGCAACAAATCCAATTGATAGACCTCTGGATGGCAGTCATCAAACACCTTGCTGTCAAAGTCTTCCAAGATGTTTGCAGCAGTATTGGGTTTCTCCATGGCGATCATGGCTACTGTTACATGCCACCGAAAGCTCTTAAAAGTTTCTTCAGTGCCAAGACCTAGAGATACCTGTTGCCTAGCCCCCACAAAAGAGATCCAGTCTGCAGTGATACACATATAATCAGTGGCTTGACATTTGGTCCATGTGTCTGCCGTCAGGTGGCTAGTGTGAACAGCACTCTACTGAAATGGTTTTTGAACCAATTGCAGGACATCGTGATGGAGAGCTGGAACAGCACCTCTGGCACAATAGGTCCAGCTTAGAACATTCCATTTTAGGAAGATGTCCACCATAAATTCCCCAAAAACTCACTCCTTCCACAAAAGAAAAAGGGAGGAGGTCCAGCACTAACATTTTAGCCAGCTTCCCATTGTACAAACGTGCCATTGATTGGTTGCATTCGTAGGGCTCCTCCAGCCTAAACATGCCCAGAATAGTAGCCTGGATTTTTTTCTTTTGTAGTGCCACTGATGCAGGCAACTTCTGGAGAGAACCAGGAGGTGGTAGACTCAAAGTGCTTCTTGGAGCAGTCACTGTATGCTGTTGCTGTAGATTCTCCATCTGACTCTTGTGCCATTGCGAGCTTGGTGATGCGGCTGATACAGGTGCACTGCTGGGAACAGGGCTGCTTTCCGTAAAGAGCCTTTCACCCTCTTCTTCCTCATCACCTTCACCTCCCACCATGATCACAACTGATTCCCCTCTCTCATCACTAATACCATCAGAACCAATTTTATTACAGTGTACCTCCCACAGGAATGCACTGTGTTTTTTCACATGGGTCATTGGGCCTCCAGAACTATAGTGTGAACCAGGCTTCCCTCGACAAACTGAGCATATCACAATACTATTCACCTGCTGCTAATTATAAAAAAGTCCTAAACTGGGAAGTTGAACTTTCTCAGTGTGCCACTGGTGCCACTGTCAATGCCCAAAGAACTGGAGGAGGGCGGGCGTGTCGACGATTACCTCTCTGGAGAGTATGCTTCTACTGAGCTTATAGTGGATGCAGGTCTCAGCAGGGACTTTACAAATATGGAGTTGGAGGTGGAGCCACATCCCCTAGAAGCAGGTTGAATAGGAGGGATAATGTCGGTCTCCTGTGGGCCAGCTTCCAGAATTATTGGTTCGTTGTCATCCTCACCCATTTCTACAATTGTAAGGCTTTCAGAAACTTTCCTTTCCCTGATCCTCTCTTGGCGTGTGTCAGACTCAGCCAGGGTCCAATCTGTGTCCAGATCATCGGAAGGGGGGCTTGGAGAAGATGGTGGAGTACCCTTTCTTTTTCTTGCTGGAGATCTGGAAGCCAATGGTTCTAAAACAGGAGGTTCTTCTTGCTCAGCAAGAAGCTCAACATCCTGGTCTGCTCCTACTTCATGAAGATCTACTATTACTGGCTGCGGCTGTTTTCCATTGTGCTCAGTTTCCTGCAATGATTGGGTACTACTTTGTGAAAGAGAGAAATCCAATTCAATGTCACTGTTTGTTGGCATCACTATGATTGCAGGGGTTGCCTTGGTGAGAGACATGCTCTTGGGCTTAGATTGGTGGTGGTGCCGTTGATGCTGGAGTGCCAGTGTGGCATGCACAAGTTTGCTGAGATAAGGTTCTGGCTGGCATGCCAGTGGTGGAAAACTGGTTCTTCTCACTGGCCACTTTCTTGGTAGCATCTTTCTTTGGGGCCATCTTGAATGTGTCGGTTGGCAGTGGCACTTAGCTGCACAAGCGTAAGAGATTAGGGAACTCACGTCATGTGGGCACATCTCTTTGCACAGGCCTTTTGTCTGGTAGTACTCTGGGTTGACGTCTCTTGTGCATCTAAAATCAAACAAGCAAGAAAAAGCTTTAGTGAAACCAACATACATGGCTTTTTTACCTGTGGTAGGTGTAAAGCTTGCCAGAATAGTATCAATCACAAACACATACAATTTTAAGTAGGCCAACAACCATATATAAATAACTAAGCATCTTACCTGTAACTCTGAATATTGTGTCTCTGCCCTGTGCTGCCCATCTAATAAATATTACATTGGGAGCTCAGTACACAAGGCAGAAAAGAGCGAACTAAAATACGTACAGGCAATTGTGAACGAAGACAAAAAGTATCCCATTGTCAGGCACTTCAAATTAGAACACAATAAAAATGTCTGCCTGTTACAGTACTGTGTGTTAGACAGAATACCAGTCCGGGGGACAGGGGGACAATAGAGTCCAGGACCTCAGGAAACTGGAATTGAGGCTCATCATCGGGTACGGTACACTTAGGGAAACAACATTAACCACGCGGGCTAAGCCACACATACCATTTCCACGCAAGTGGAACACCGCTTGCCTTAACCATGCATATGCGTGGTTAAGGAGGCAGCAGTCAGTGGTCTAGTTGCAAAGAACGGATGGGCTGGGGAAGGAAATGGGCAGTTTTCGAGGCTGGGGGACGTTTTAGGGCTCAGGGCACGGGGCTGGGGTCAGGGTAGTTTTTAGTGCTGGGGCCATTTTAGGCCTCAGGGCAGTGGGCCAGGTTTGGGTTATTTTTTTGGGCTGGGGCCGTTTTAGGGCTCTGTGTGTGGGGTTGGGGTCGCGGTAGTATTTTGGCTGGGGGTCGTTTTAGGGCTCAGGGTGGGGGTACTGGGTTCAGGGTAAGTTTGTGGGCTGGGGGCTGTTTTAAGGCTCAAGGCCGGGGGTTGGGGTCAGGGTAGTTTTCTGGGCTGGGGTGGGCTGCATTGCAGGGCTAGGGCCTGAATTTTAAGGCTCAGGGTGGGGATCGGTAGTGTTTAGGGCTGGGGCGGGGGGATTGCAGTGCTATCGGCAGGTCTCAGGGCAGGGGGGCTGGGGTGTGAACTTTACTACGCATTTAATTTTACCAAACATGCATTGATAACTAAATGCATTGCAAAGACATGTGTGGTAAAGGAATGCCTGGGCATGGTTAAGACGCATCCGTTGTTGCTACTGCGTTGTTGAAGCATGCGTGGTTTATGCAAAAGAAACAATTTGTACTGGGGTGAATGTATGACATTGTTCTGCATTCTGTCCATCAATTGTTGTTTTTGCATTTGTCACCCCGTGTGGGACAGGTATGCCCAGACGTGGGTCCCGTGCTCTCCATGCCACTGGAGTCAAGCTATCCTGGCTGAAGAGGGGTGAAACCCCGAAACCGGTCATAGGATGCTTGTTTCCAGTCCAGGGAGGACCTGGCCTGGCAGTTCAGGCTGGACTGTTCCCATTGGGCACAGGGTCAAGACTGATTTGCATATGGCTGGGTTCAAACTGGAATGGCATGGTGAGCAAAAAAGCGATGGATTTAGGCCCAGATCTTTGTACTGGGGTGAATGTATGACATTGTTCTGCATTCTGTCCATCAATTGTTGTTTTTGCATGCGTGGCTTAGCCATGCGTGATTCTGTCATACAACCTACCGTTCACCCGGGGGGACTTACTCTGGCTGAAGAGCTTGCAGTTCACCTAGGTTGACCATTCAAAGACCCACCCCCTGTAGCCTGTTTGTCCCAGTATGAGGTCTGGTGGCTTGAACATGTTTTTAGTAGCTGCAATAGTGATATTCAGTTTCCCTGGCTCTTGTTCCCAAGCATGTTTATGTTTGCTATAGATTTTAACAATGTTTTTCTGTTTTCTCTTTCGAGTATTGTTTAGGATCTCCTGTTAGAACATCTGAACTTGGGTGTGACACACACAAGACCCAAATATATCTATCAAAATATGGGGCACAGACTGCATCTGCTTATTATAAACATGGCATAGTAAAATATTTTTTTTTTATTCTATGCATGAGAAGCCTTTTTGGTAGCATTAAACAGTGAGTGAATCAGCCCACTGGTGCTTGATTGAGAAAGAGTGTACACCAGGGTAGAGTCTATGTCCATAGAAAGAATGGGGACTAAATTGCACGCAGAAAGACTTCTATGTCATGTAGATGTTTGTGTATACTCTGCCGTGCAGGAGGAACATTCCTTTAATGCAACATAAGAATTTGTGCATGACTGCCAAGTGCAGCTAATTATGTATCATGTATCTACAGTTACCATTGTGAACTTGTTTGTTACATTAAACCCCATTGGGTATTCGCTGCTGATGTATCTACCCTGTGCCTCTAATTCTCCAACACCTGCTTGCGCCATATTTTCGACCAGTGTCTAACTCAATTAGATCCTTCACATATTGGACTTATCAAATTCTCCAACTCATAACTAGAAACCCATTACTGCCCTGCCTGAGGGTTATACTACTGGGTGGTAAACTGAAAAGAAGAAAAAAAAAAGAAGAAAATGCACACTGTGTTCACTAAACCCAAATTAAATATGTGGAACTCTGTGTTCTGCGGCCTATCTAATTATCTAAGGCTGAGAGAGACTGGGATTGAAACCACAATATGTACTAATGTTTATAGGTGCACATATATTTCCTCATCCGAATTCAAACCATTCGGCATTTTGCCGTTAAACATTATTATATAGCGAGACTCCAATCTCCACAGTTTCTGTTCTCTGTTGCCACCCCTCAGGTTTTTTGGGACTGAATCTATAACATAGTAGATCACATCTGTTGTTCTGCCCCTGTGTACTTCGTGAATATGTCGGGCTACTGGGTAGCTCTTATCTACCTTCACTATGGCACATAGGTGCTGTAAAATCCACACATGCACCATATGTATGGTGCTGTCGATGTACATCTTTGGACATGAGCATTGCAGAACATATAGTGCAAATTCACTCCTACAACTGTAAGAATTGCGAATCTTGAATGGGGTACTGAACAGAGGACTGATAACTTCCCTCAGATTCTGGCCTATTGTGCACACCTTGCATCTATGGCATTTTTTAAAACCCGGATCCGGAGTAAGCCATGTTTTGGGTTTCACCATCTCTGGGCTGCTGACACATAATTCACCTCTCATAGATTTTGCCTGCCTGAATGTGAGGAGAGGATTCTTAGTCACTGTTTTCCCAATAATTTGGTCACTTCTAACTAAGTTCCAATGTGAAGATAAAATGTTTTTTACTCTTTGGTGGTATACATTGAATCATGTTATCATTCTCACCTTGCCCCAACTGTCCCCTTTTCTGGTCTGTTCTTTAAACAACAAAGCTTCCCTAGGTGTTGTTTTTACTTTCTCCCTTGAACGGTCAAGTGTAGTTTGATCATACCCACTAGTTTGAAATCTTACATTTAATACCTCCTGTACCTGTTCCAAACATTTCTCCTCACTACAGTTTTATTTCATGCAGAGATTCTCTGCATAGGGAATGCTGTATTTCAGTTTGGGTGGGTGAAAACTTCCTGCATGGAATATTGAGTTGCCCACAGTCTTCAACAAAAACTTTAAGGTCAAAGAATTCCACTTCACTATTACTGATCTTACATGTGAAGGAAAGGTTGAGATCATACAGATTCAATCTATTTGCAAAGTCTTTGGCAGATTCTATTGAGCGCCCCCATAGAACGAACAAATCGTCTATCAAGCAGACCCATAGGACTATATTCTCCGTCCATTCCTCAGTGAAATCCGATGCGAGCACCTGCTCCTTCCACTAGCCCATATGCAAATTCGCATAGCTGGGGGCAAAGTAGGTGCCCATCGCTGTACCTCGTGTTTGTTAATACAGCTGTTTCTCAAACAGCATATGTCATCAGTGATGTCACTGACCATGTCATGAATGATGTAATATGTGACGTCATCAGCAATGCATTGCGGGGGTCGAGTTATAGTTAGCTGAAGTAACTATAACGGCGGAATTTCTCTGGTTTTGTACGAGTGAAATGTCCAACTAACTATAACGTCCCTGAAACCTTTGGTTTTTACAGTGAATTTCTAAGGTTTTTTAAATGCTAATTTCTAACTATAACGTACCTGAAACCTATGGTTTTTTCAGTGAATTTCAATGGTTTTTTAAATGCTAATTTCTAACTATAAGGTCCCTGAAACCTATGTTTTTTTCAGTGAATTTCAAAGGTTTTTTAAATGCTAATTTCTAACTATAACATAGCAGTCCCATTTTCAGAGTGGTGGAGAAAGGTAAGTGTGGCCTCCAAACACCTTTTAGCAAACCCATGTGTGGGATTTACTGGAGGTAACAGGAGGGGTAGGTAGCCCCCAACGTCAACGTCAACCTTGGTGGCCAACTACCTCTTTTATTACCTCCAGTAAGTCCCACACAGCAAGATTGCTAACTTGTTATATCAGGCCCCGCCCCCTCCTTGCACCACTGTGCAAACGCCCCCCTGGCGCATTGTAAATTGGGGGGTTAATTCCCCTTGAGTCCTGAGGGTCCCTGGGGGCCAACTAGCCCACCAGGTACCTCCAGTAAGCGCCACAGAGCTGCGTTGCAGAGAGGTGTTAAAAGGGGCGTGGCCTTGGAACACCTCTCTGCAACGCAGCTCTGTGGCGCATACTGGAGGTACCTGGTGGGCTAGTTGGCCCAGGGACCCTCAGGATTCAAGGGGACTTAATATCCCTATTTATAACGCGCCAGGGGGCACATTTGCACACTTGTTTTGTTAGGCCCCGCCCCCTCCCTGCACCACTGTGCAAACGCGCCCCCAGCCGCATTATAAACTGGGGGATTAATTCCCCTTGAGTCCTGCGGGTCCCTGGGGGCCAACTAGCCCACCAGGTACCTCCAGTAAGCGCCACAGAGCAGCGTTGCAGAGAGGTGTAAAAAGGGGCGTGGCCTCGGAACACCTCTCTGCAACGCAGCTCTGTGGCGCATACTTGAGGTACCTGGTGGGCTAGTTGGCCCCCAGGGACCCTCAGTATTCAAGAGGAATTAATTCCCCAACTTACAACACGCCAGGGGGCGCGTTTGCTGAGTGCTGCCGGGAGGGGGCGGGGCCTCCGGCATGATGCCGGCTTTTATTTTTATTTATTTTTTGTAGAAGGGGGGCTGTGTGGCCCCCCTTCATTTACAATATTTGGGGCCCTGGGGACCCCATCCCCCAGCGCCTGACCCGATTTTGCCTTTTTTTTAAAAAAGGGAAGGGGACCGCGCGGCCCCCCTTCCGGGGCCAATTTTGGCCCTGGGGACCCCATCCCCCATGGCATGGCCACTAATTCTTTTTTTTTTAAGGAGGGGGGCTGCATGGCCCCCCCCCCCCTCCTGAGGCCTCTATTGGCCCCAGGGACCCCATCCCCCGGGGCTGTGCCTCTTATTTTTTATTTTTAAAAAAAATGTATTTATTGATGGATTGGGGCCCCCCTCCTGGGCCACTTCTGGCCCTGGGGACCCCATCCCCCGGGTCGGCCCTTTATGTTGGGGACCGTGGGGGGAGTCCCAATACCCCCACGGTCCCGCCGGCTCCCCGCTTCCTGCTGACATGCAGCTCCCCTTGCTCAAAAGCAATTCTGCTTTGCTTCCTGTCTACCCCGCTTTCATGCACTAGAATCCTGACAATGCCAAAAAACGAGACTTTAGAAAAATCTTCTTTGCTCGGCCCATATACCTGGTTGCAATGTTTCGCCATGGCATAGCCTAAATCATTGTTCTTAATGGTACGGAAATGCTCTAGTATCCTTTTTTTAGCCGGAAAAATGGTGCTCCCCACATATCGCCATACAAACCAGGACATACACCACAAACTCACTATTGCACTTAATGAATTTCTGTATCTTCGCCTTCCTACCAGTAGGTAGGGAATGTGTTTTTATATTGGTACTGTTAGCACATGCTTTGTATTTACCACACTTATAGAACCCCGGGAGTTCTCTCAACCAGGATCCAGAGCTTCCCCTCCCTTGGTTCAAATGGCTATGCACCAACATATCTTTTAACGACCTACACTTTCGATATAAGTGTCATCTCCCTGATGTCCCCTTTCTTAGATTTAGGTGTCAGAAGACTACCTTTGTCAGTGCCTTCTACCTTGTCCATAGCTGCCCTGGTTACCTTCCCTCGGTAACGCCTTGCTCTAAATCTACCAACCATCCTCTTTTCTTCGGCTTGGTAAGTGTCACTGGTACTGCAGTTCTTTTTTGCTCTCAGGAGTTCCCCATAGGGGATACTCCATTTGAGCTTGTGAGGGTGATGATTCTGGGCATGCAGGATGCTATTTCCCGCTGTAGCTTTCCTATACAGGCTTGTATGAATGGTGTCGTCCTTGACTTCTACCATCACATCCAAGAACTCTATGGTGCTAGTGTGCGTTTTGCTGGTAAACTTCAGATTGAGATCATTATTGGATATCCAAGTAAGAAAAGCATCCAAGGATCTCTGTGGGTCATTCCATATCACAAAAATGTAATCTATGTAACGTGTCCACAGGACCAAATGTTGCGTCCATTCATCTTGACTCTCAGTCCATATATGGTCCGACTCCCACCACCCCATGAACATACAGGCAAAGCTCGGTGCGAAGCAGCTTCCGATGCAGTCCCAGTTAGCTGTTTGTACCATTGCTCTTCAAACAGGAAAATGTTATGTTCCAAACAGAACCTCAGCATCTTAATCAAAAGCACGGAGTGGTCAAACATTGCAAAGGGTCTGTTCCTGAAAAAATATCTGCAAGCTTGTAACCCCAAATCATGTTCATTGCAAGTGTACAGTGATACTGCAACCACTGTAGCTAAAATGTAGGTTTGCTTCCAGGGTATCACCTGTATTTTGAATATGAAATCCATGCTATCCCTACAGTATGAGGGAAGATTAATAACATAGGGGCACAGAAAGTGGTCAAGGTATATGGATGTGTTCTCCAGCAGACTATTGTTGAACATTTAATATCACATAATTGCCAGAATACTCCAGCTGTCTTTTGGACTCTGCTCTGTATTTGTTTATGTCCCACAGCACCACATTACCAGTAAAATAAGGCCCGTGCCTGCACCCCATGTGGGCGCCGCCTTCCGCAAGGAAGGCGGTCGCGGCTCTCACTCCGAGCCCTCCTAGTCTTCCCCTGGCCCTTTGCCATGGTTCTGGGTAGGCTGGGGCGGAAAAGAAAAGGTAGGAACTAAGAAAGTAAGTAAAAGAAATGAAAAACGCAAGTAATAGAAAAAGAGTGAAAAACGCAGTAAAAAACACAAAAAAGTAGGAAAAAACGCAAAATATACAATCAGGAATAGAGAGGGATAGATAATAAATAAAAAAGATCAAAAAAAAGTTTCTAGAAGCAAAGGATTGAAAAGATATGGGAAGGATAGAAAACCAGGCCCAGAACCATAGCAAAAAGTGAAAAACAAGATGGCCGCACCCATTGGCGACCGCGTGGTGAAGTTTGCGCGATATTTCCCCCCGAGCACGCAAAAAGCATCCCCGAACACGTAATACGCGTTCCCGAACAGGAAAAACGCATCGCGAACGGGCGGAACAAGCAACTCCGCGCGCTTGCGGAAATTCGCGTAGCTCTCTGAGTTTTTCTGCAGCTTCGCGGAATTCCGCGTAGCGTGACTACGCGAACTTTGCCCAGGGTTAGTTACCACCCTTATTTGATGGTTTGATCACAAATAAGTCAGATTTTCTAAGAGATTCCAAAGGCCAATGAACACGCTGGACCCAATTTTCACCTCCAGAAGCTGCATCAAATACAGCCATGAACTCACATGGACCGATCACTCCATCATCCACTTCAACATCTCCAGCCCCCACACCACCATCCCCAAGTTTACCAACGCCCCCCAATGGAGGTGGAACAAAATCTCAGATACTAGCTGGGCGAATGCCCTCAACACTTCCAACCCTACTACCGCCACCAACCTCGAACAGGGAGTGAAAAACTTCAATGCCTGGTTCACCAATTGTGCAGACAGCATCGTCCCCATCAAGAGCAACACCCAGAGAAAATCCTCCAAAAAGGCCAGCTGGTACACCCAAGAACTCAGAACAGCGAAACGAGACAGCAAACAGTTGGAGAGGAGATGGCGCACCAGCAAGGACACCTCTGACAGGGCAGCCTTCAAGACCTCTCTCAACCTCTACCACCGACTGCTGAGGGCAACTAAGAAGACACATTAAAACCAGCACCAACATCACCAAGTAACCTTTCAACATCGTTAAGGAATTCTCCAACTTGGCTGCAGTGAAAACAGCATCACGCCCTCACAGGAGTTGTGCGACAACCTCGCCCACTTCTTCCACGACAAGATAGCAACCATATACAGACACTTCAAACCTCAACGCACACCTACGGACTTCCCCAACAGTAATGCCACCAGCATATTCTGACACAAACCACACACTGACCACCTTGAACATCCTCTCCACCCAGGATATCACCTCCACCATGAAATCCATCCACTCTGGAACTCCCACAGACCCATGCCCGCACCACATCTTCAACCTCAAGAACTAAAGGATCAGCCAGGAACTCACCACCCTACTCAACACCTCTATCACCACCGCAACATTTCCCAACACCTAGAAACACGCCAAAGTCAGACCACTACTCAAAAAACCTTCCGATGACCCAGGCGAACTCAAAAACTTCTGGCCAATCTCTGTGCCCCCCTTCCCAGCATCATCAACAATCAACTCATGACCTACCTAGAGCAGAAACCAACAACATCCGAACCTTCCTTGACCGAGAAGAAACAGCAGCTTTGATCGTCCTCGGCCTCTCAGCAGCCTTCAACACTGTATCCCACCATACACTGATCGAAAGACTCCACCACATCGGTATACAAGGGGGCGCACTCAGATGGACCACCTCTTTCCTCACCGGAAGAACCTAGAGGATCCACCTTTTACCTCTGAATCCAAGTAAATCACCGGCAGTGTCCCCCAGGGCTTATCCCTCAGCCCCATGCTCTATAACGCATATATGGCCCTGCCGGCCAGCCTCGTCATATCCCTTGGTCTCAATATATTTTCCTACGCAGACGGCACCCAACTCATCCTCTAACTCTCCAACGACCCCACCACCACCAGAACCAACTTCAACAGATGCATGACAGATGTCACTGACTGGAAGAAGAACAGCTGCCTGCAGCTGAACACAGACAAGGAGGAAGTACTGATCTTTGGCAACAACAGCAACTCATGGAATGATTCCTGGTGGCCATCAGACCTAGGACCAACACCCACTCATTCCAACCACGCCAGAAACCTTGGAATCTTCATTGACAACAAGCTCACTCTGCACATGCTACGTAAGATCTTCAAGTGGCTACCCCTACACACGAGGCGCACCACGACACAAGCCCTCTTCACCAGCCAACTGGACTATGGCAATGCCCTCTATGTAGGAATTGCTACACACTTTCTACAGAGACTTCAGGCCATACAGAAATACCGCCGCAGCCAGGCTCCTCCTCTGCCTTCCCCGATGAACCCACATCACACTCCACCTCAGGAAACTCCACTGACTCCCCGTACAGAAGAGATGCCAATTCAAGCAGCTGACCCACGCACACAAGGCTCTACCCAACCAAGGACCCACCTACATTAACCACTGCCTGAACTTCCACCAACCATTGAGAAGACTACGATCCACCTCCCTTTCACTTGCCCATAGTTCTTGCATCTACCGAAGCAGAAGTGGAGAACGATCCATCTCCCACAACAGAGCAAAGACCTGGAACAGCCTCCGCACACACCTCCCGACCATCACCTCAATTCCAGAGTTCCATATGGCCCTCAAGACCTGGCTGTTCGAATAAGCCCCCGGGGCCAGCAAGTGCCTGGATACCCTATTGGGTGATTAGCCACGCCATATCAATCCTGATTGATTGATTGATTGATATGTATATATAATGAGTCGCTGTTCTTATAATAAAATTATAGCAATGATTACAAATCTGCAGTATCTGCTGAATCAAATAAATGTCAGATAAATAGTTTATCCAGCATTTTTCTACTCTGCAGCATTACAAAAACAAATCCTGTAATACGAGGTGTTGACAATGACCATCGTTTGTGTGGTGTATGCATGGATTTTTGCCTTGACTGTTTTGCTGGCTGTGAAACTCTGTGCACTTTAGCCCTACTAACCAGTGGTAAAATGCCTGTGCTCCCTTTTCAGCCAAATTATATAGGCTTACCCCTAATTGGTATCCTTAGCTTACCTATAAGTCCTTAGTATATGGTGAATAAATTGTACCAATTACTTGTAAATTAAATGTCACAAGTGGGCTGCAGCACACATTGTGCCATACACTGCAATGACAGGCACAGTGGTCAGAATAAGCCCTTTTTGTCAGGCCGAAACCTTCCCTTTATAGTCGCTCCTAAGTGAGCCTTACGCAGGGCAGGGAGATGTTTAGGAGTAGAACATGTACATGTTTAGTGTTACATTTGCCCTTACAGTGGAAAGGCCGAAAAGGCTACTTTCTATGTAGTAGCGTTAGCTGATTGTTAGAAATGGGGGTCTCTAGTTGGCAATGGCTGGCGCCACTGTCCAAATAGGGACCCTTCTTCCTAAGTCAGGGCAAGTGGGCTACCCCCTTTGATAACCCCTGCTCAACCCTGTGGTAACGTAGCACGAGCAGTTAGGCCTATCTCAGAGGCAGTGTGTGAAGCATTTATGACCATGCACAATAAGGCAGTAACGACACCACAAAAGGACACAACTCAAGTAGGTATAGAAAAAAATAGTATCTTTATCTAAGGTTTAGTACGAGACTCTCAAAAGCATTTTAACCAGTTACAATGCACGTAAATCAGTAGGGACTTAAAAAGGGCAATACGTATTCACCAGAACGTGGCACTGAGTGAGTTCAAGGCCTGGGTCTACGCGACCCGTTGCGCACCAGATACCTGCCGTTGGACGGGGACACAGCACGTAGCTTCTTGAAGAAGCGGAGACGATGACAGGTGGACTCCCAGCGACCACAGTTCTCGATGGCAGTGGTCCGCAAAGTGCACTCGCAATGATTCGGGCACTCCGGGACAGGCGGGCCCTCAGCGGCAGCAGCACGCGGCTGCGGCGGCCCGGGCTGGTGGTGGCAATGACTCTCGTCGTGCAGCTCCGTGGTGGGCTCGCGGCGGCAGCAGTGCTCTCCTAGCTGCGGCGGCCCACGGGACGATTCACGATGGTGCAAGGTTAACAAAGACGTGGGCACTCAGCGGCAGCAGCTCTCTCTTAGCTGCGGCAGCCCACAGGACAAATCCCAATGATGCAAAATTAGCAAGGGTGCGAGCACTCCGTGGCAGCAGCTCTCTCTTAGCTGCGGCGGCTCACAGGACAAATCACGATGATGCAAAGTTAGCAAGGGTGCGAGCACTCTGTGGCAGCAACTCTCTCTTAGCTG
Organism: Calotriton arnoldi; assembly: GCA_963921515.1. NCBI lineage: Eukaryota > Metazoa > Chordata > Amphibia > Caudata > Salamandridae > Calotriton > Calotriton arnoldi. Next base: position 489,578 of record CAWUFW010010167.1, read on the forward strand.
CGGCGACTCACAGGACAAATCACGATGAAGCAAAGTTAGCAAGAGTGCGAGCACTCCGCGGCAGCAACTCTCTCTTAGCTGCGGCGGCTCACAGGACAACTCACGATGGTGCAAAGTTAGTAAGGGTGCGAGCACTCAGCGGCGGCAGCTCTCTCTTAGCTGCGGCAGCTCACAGGACAAATCACGATGATGCAAAGTTAGTAAGGGTGCGAGGACTCCGCGGCAGCAACTCTCTCTTAGCTGCGGCGGCTCACAGGACAAATCACGATGGTGCAAAGTTAGCAAGGGGGCGAGCACTCAGCGGCGGCAGCTCTCTCTTAGCTGCGGCGGCTCACAGGACAATCCCCGATGTTGCACAACTAACACAAGTGCGGGCATCCAGCGGTGGCAGCTCTCTTAGCTGCGGCGGCCCACAGGGTTTCAGCGAAGGTTCCGAAGATTCAAATTAAGGCGGGCACTCAGCGGCGGCAGCTCTCTCTTAGCTGAGGCGGCCCACACAGTTTCAGCGAAGGTTCTGAAGATTTAAATTAAGGCGGGCACTCAGCGGCGGCAGCTCTCTCTTAGCTGTGGCGGCCCACACAGTTTCAGCGAAGGTTCTGAAGATTCAAATTAAGGCGGGCACTCAGCGGCGGCAGCTCTCTCTTAGCTGCGGCGGCCCACACAGTTTCAGCGAAGGTTCTGAAAATTCAAATTAAGGCGGGCACTCAGCGGCGGCAGCTCTCTCTTAGCTGCGGCGGCCCACACACAGAATTCGCAAGGGTTACCAGTTTGCGTTCCTCACAGAAGGACTAGAGGTTCCGGATTACTCGACGGAGGCCTCACCTGCAAGTAGAATTCCTAGCAAAGGAATTCTGGCAGCTCACGGGGTGAAGTCTAATGTCCATGAGACTTCAGCAAAAGGCGCTCCCAATTCAGGTCCTTGAGAAGTTTCTTCAGCAAGCTTGGTGAAAGTTTCAAAGTCCTTTCTTCTGTCCGCTCAGACAGAGTTTTCGTCTTGACATCCAGAAGGAACACACTTGAAACAGGATTCAGAGCAGCGTTTTATACCTAAAAAGTCTTTGTTCTCTGCAGTCACAAATCACTGCATCCAGCCAGAACCAGTTCGGTGGGGTCGGGGAGCACTTGGTTTACGAGGTGACATCCTGCCCTTTAAGAATCTGGGGGTCTGCTATCAGACGCCCAGTGGGAGATGGAGCCATCATTCACCTTGCCAGGCACGGCCCTGCTAGGATCAAAGAGTCACCCCTCCCCATACTCTAAATGCCGATCTCTCTCTCCAGCCAGGTCTGACCCAGCTGGCCCTGCTGCTCCAAAACCAGACGGCCAATACACACGCTAGCAAACGCCTACAGGAAAGCTTCAGGCCAGAAAATACCTTGTTTCTAGTAGAGGCATTTTCGAACACGGGCTACGCTAATAATCCTTACTAAAAGATGCATCTCAATGTTCTGAGCTTAAACATATCAAATTCGACGTTCCTATCAGGTTCCTGGGGGCAGGTAGGATTAAGGCATGTAATACTCAGCCTGCACATTCTGGCCTATGAGAACGGGTGGCGTCGCAATAGTAAACAGTGAAATGGAGGGTAACTCGCTATTAGAACATGCTACACAGACATAGTTTCAAAGCTGCTTCGGTGGGTAGCGCAAATCAGCGCTGCCGGCCCACCAGCAGTATTTGGTCTACCAGCCCTGGGCACAAACAGTGCACTGATACTAGGGACTGACAGGTAAACCAAATGAGCCAATTATGATTATCCCAATTCATACAGTTATCTTTACACAGGGAGCATTCGCGCTGTGTCACTGATTGGCAGTGGCACAGCGCCCAGAGCATCTAAATCCAGCCAACATAAAAGGTCAGGAGCGAAAAGAGGAAGGAAGACCAGCGCCAATGATGCCAGGTCTAACACACGTCCCCTCCAGCTGAAATGTGGGGAGAACTAACCATTCCATTGGGAGTTCTCATCACTAAGGCAGAAAAACCTGGACAGACCGTCAGCATTGGCGTGCTCTGTACCAGGGCGGTGTTCCACCGTGAAATCCATACCCTGTAGGGAAATGGACCACCTCAACAACTTGGGATTCTCACCCCTCATATGCATCAACCATCTAAGGGGCCTGTGGTCTGTCTGAACCCGGAAGTGAGTCCCAAACAAATATGGCCTCAGCTTCTTCAGCGCCCAGACCACAGCAAATGCCTCACGCTCAATTGCACTCCACCTCTGTTCCCGGGGAAATAACCTCCTGCTTAGGAAGGCTACCGGTTGGTCTAGTCCCTCCTCATTGATCTGTGACAGAACAGCCCCTATACCATGCTCTGAGGCGTCTGTCTGGACAATGAATTCCTTTGAAAAGTCGGGCGCCTGAAGCACGGGTGCAGTGCGCATGGCAGTCTTCAGGGCGTCAAAAGCGTTCTGACAAGTGTCAGTCCAGTTTACCTTCTTTGGCTGCTTCTTAGAAGTCAGCTCAGTCAAGGGTGCAACAATGTTACCATATCCTTTGACAAACCTCCTGTAGTACCCTGTGAGTCCTAAGAAGGCTCTCACCTGCGTCTAAGTCTTGGGGGTTCCCACGCCAGGATAGTTTCAATTTTTGGCTGAAGGGGCGCCACCTGGCCGCTCCCCACCTGGTGCCCCAAATACACTACAGAACCCTGCCCAATCTGGCACTTACTGGCTTTGATTGTGAGGCCTGCCTTCCACAGTGCCATCAATACCTCCCAGAGGTGGAGCAGGTGGTCCTCCCAAGAGGAGCTATACACCGCAATGTCATCCAGGTAGGCGGCACTGAAGTCTTCCAGCCCAACCAACACCCTGTTGACCAGCCTCTGAAAGGTGGCTGGGGCATTCTTCATTCCAAAGGGCATCACTCGGAATTGGTAGTGCCCATCGGGTGTGGAGAAGGCTGACCTCTCCTTTGCTCCCTCGGTCAAGGCGATCTGCCAATACCCAGACGTCAAATCAAATGTGCTGAGGTATTTGGCAGCCCCTAACCAATCTATGAGCTCATCAGTTCTGGGGATGGGGTGCGCGTCAGTCTTCGTGACTGAATTGAGGCTCCGATAGTCCACGCAGAGCCGAAGTTCGGGGGTGGTACCAGGCGCTGCAGCTTTTGGTACCAGGACCACTGGGCTGGACCAAGGGCTGCTAGAGGACTCAATCACCCCAAGGGCAAACATTTTGGTAACCTCATCCTTAATGTAGGCCCTTACCCGGACAGTCACTCGGTATGCCTTGTGCTAAATGGGAGGACTGTCCCCGGTGTCCACATCATGGACACACCAATCAGTGACACTAGGTACCAGGGAGAACAGATCACTGAATTGTCCCAACAGTTGGCGACAATGACCCTGCTGCTCAGGGGTCAGTGTGGTGGAGAGGACCACACTCTCCACTGACCCATCTCGCTCCCCTGCACACAGGAGGTCAGGAAGGGGCTCGCTCTCCTCCTCCATCCCAGCATCTGTGGCCAGAAGCATGCCCACTTCAGACCTCTCAAAGTGGGGCTTCAGGCGGTTAACATGCAGGACCCGCAAGGGGTTCCTGGGAGACTGCAAGTCCACCACATAGGTAACAGGACTCTTGCGCTCCACCACCTCAAAGGGGCAGGTCCACCTATCCTGGAGCGCACAGGGCTCCACCGGAGCCATGACCAAAATCTTCTGTCCAGGCTGAAACTCGATCAGAGTGGCATTCTGATCGTGTCAGCGTTTCATCTCTTCCTGGCTGGTTTCCAGGTTTGCCTCAGCGAGTTTCCTGAAACGCCGAGTCTGGTTCCTGAAGGCCAGCATGTAACTAAACACATCCTGGGGAGGTTTCCTGGGAGATTGCTCCCAGCCTTCCTTGACCAGACTCAGAGGCCCTCTTACCGGGTGACCATAGAGCAGCTCAAAGGGACTGAACCCTAAGGACTTCTGTGGCACCTCACGGTAAGCAAACAACAGGCATGGTAAGAGGACATCCCACTTACGCCTCATGGGCTCGCCTACGCCCATAATCATGCCCTTAAGGGTCCGGTTGAATCTCTCAACCAGCCCATTACCCTGGGGGTGGTAAGGAGTGGTGAACTTATATGTTACCCCACACTCCTCCCACAGAGACTTCATGTACTTGGAGATGAAGTTAGTTCCCCTATCGGACACCACCTCTCTGGGGAATCCCACACGGGAGAAAATCCCCATCAGTGCCCGTCCCACCACGGGGGCCATCACTGTCCTGAGCGGGATGGCCTCAGGGTACCGGGTGGCATGGTCCACCAAGACCAGGATGAACCTGTTGCCCATGGCTGTCTTGGGATCCAGAGGCCCCACAATATCAATGCCCACTCTTTCGAATCCGGTGCTCACCACGGGAAAGGGCTGTAGTGGGGCCTTAACCTTCCCCCCACCCTTCCCACTTGCCTGGCAAGTCTCACACGTTCTGCAGTGAGCATCGGAGCTCCTGCGCATCTGGGGCCAATAGAAGTGGGTGACCAGCCTCTCAAAGGTCTTGGTCTGCCCCAGATGTCCGGCCAGTGGCACATCATGAACCAACCCCAGTAGGAAGGTTCTGAAGCTCTGGGCTACCACCAGCACACGGGCTGACCCAGGCTCAGCAACCTTATGCTCGCTGTAAAGGAGGTTGTTCTCCCAATAGATCCAATGTGACCCTGTCTGGTCACCTACTGCCTAGGCGGTGGCCTGTCGCCGCACCCCCTCAAGAGAAGGGCAGGTTCTCTGCTGCTCGCAAAATTCCTCCCTGGAGGGCCCCCCTTTACCTGCTGCCAATGGGTCAGCTCCGGTAGGTCCCCCAGTTCGGCCACGTGTTCCCCTGTAGGTTCCAGGGCATCCCCCTCAAGGTCTGCTCCCTCCGGGACCGTGGGAACCGTGGGGGCCGGTTTCCCACACCCCATACCCCTTCTCTTTGAGGCAGGGGCCTGGGCCATACTTTCAGGCTCCAGACCCTCCTGAACATGCTTCTGAGCTGTCATGGAATGAGTGGTCACACATGCCCACTCAGGCAACCCCAACATTTCCAAATGAGACTTTCTCTCCACCATAGCCCACGGGGAGTTCTCCAGATCGTTGCCCAACAGACAGTCTACAGGCATGGCGGCCCTCACAGCCACTTGAAGAGTTCCTGTGACCCCCCCCACTCGAAGGGAACCTGAGCCACTTCACACTGGATCTCTGAGTTGCCTGCTGACACTACGGGGCAGAATGCATGGGGGACAACTTGCTCTTTGGACACCAACCGGGAGCTGACAGCAGTCACACTAGCTCTGGTGTCCCTGAGAGCCTCCACCCTATGACCATTGATGGTCACCCACTGCCGTTTTTTTCTGTGTGTTGGTCGGCAGTGTGGGGTTAGGGACCTTCTCGAAGTCCCCTAGCGAGACAAGGGTTAACTCTACGGGATCCCACCCACCTTGGACCTCCCTTTCCTCCCCCCCCAGGGCTACAATGGCAATCTGGCGGGATGGTGCACGGGGTGGTGCACGAAGGGATGCATTGGGGATCCTCTGGGGACACTAGGGATCATAATACCGGTGGCCCACTTGACCACACTTGAAACAAGTAAGGGGCCCCCTATGAACAGACCTACCTGTCGGGGACACTGGCTTCTTCTCAGGGGGAGGCTGGGACACCACGGCTTGGTTCCCTTGGGAATTACTTGGGGCCCTCTCTGGAACTCCATCTGTTTACCCTTGTCCCCCCCACTTTTCTGCTGGGGACCCTGCCCACCTCGGGCGAAGTCTCCCACAAAACCTTTGCGGACCCGGGTGCTCACCCAGCGGTCCGTCTCCTCAGCAAGCTTCCTAGGGTTAGTCAGCTTGCTATCAATCAGGTGCTGGCGTAGCTCTGGAAAACAGTTACTGGACAAATGCTCCCACGCAAACAAATCATACAATTGCTCGAAAGTTTCCACTTTGCTACCTTTTACCCAGCGATCCATTGCTCTGCAGAAAAAAGACACATATTCAACCCACGTGGTACCCTCTAACTTCTTACAGGTCCTAAACCTCTGCCTGTACATTTCCGGGGTCCAAACCATAACGGGTCATCAAAGCTTCTTTCATATGGGCATACACCATCCTGCTCTCCTCAGGCAGGTCCAACAGGGTATCCCTACCATCACTCACAAAGCGCCCCCACAATCCCGCTCCCCAATCCTGCTCAGGGACCCGGTGGGACACCATTGCTATCTCATATGCGGCAAACCATTGCCCAATATCCTCACTCTTGTGAAAATCCTTAATGACATCCTTAGGAATATAAACTCTACTCTCAGGAATTACTAAAGGTATGCTGCCACCAGAGGGGAGACCGGGACACTCCTCGCCCTGATCTCTATCTCCCTCAACATTCTCTCATGTTCCATTCTCATTTTCTCAAGTTCAAATGACAATCGATTCTTCTCAATGTCTTACTTCTTACTCTCAAGGTCCTTCTGACCTTCCAATTTAGCCATCTCCAAACTATGCCTCATATCTCTCTCCCTGTCCTCCAGCTCTTCTGGGGTCAGGCTCCTTTGGGATACACTAGTACCTGGATTGAAGGGTGTTCTATCTCCCCCCCCTCTACTGCATCATCCTGCTGCCCTCCAGCAATCTCTTCCTCATCCCCAGCGGACTCTCTCGCTTCCCACCAGGCCTTCAGCGCCTTGTGGTACTCCTCCTTCCTAGAGAGACCTATCACGGGGACTGCGAATTGCCTACAAAATGACTTCAGCTGTTTGGCAGTATAGCTATCTAATCTTCCCTCCTCAAAGGCGAGATCCTCCGAAGCATTGGAGGTTGGCCTTCCCATATTAGCAGTACTCATGGCTGCAATCAACAATTCAATATTAAAACAACCAACTAAAAAAAATTCGGAGACAGAGAAAAAAAAAATCTGCGCGTGTCTGCACTTTGGTCTGTACTCACTAGTGGTGTCTACCAGTTATTGTATGTCCTGATCCTCACCGCTGACCGCCAATGTTAGAAATGGGGGTCTCTAGTTGGCAATGGCTGGCGCCACTGTCCAAATAAGGACACTTCTTCCTAAGTCAGGGTAAGTGGGCTACCCCCTTTGATAACCCCTGCTCAACCCTGTGGTAACGTAGCACGAGCAGTTAGGCCTATCTCAGAGGCAGTGTGTGAAGCATTTATGACCATGCACAATAAGGCAGTAACGACACCACAAAAGGACACAACTCAAGTAGGTACAGAAAAAAATTGTATCTTTATCTAAGGTTTAGTACGAGACTCTCAAAAGCGTTTTAACCAGTTACAATGCACGTAAATCAGTAGACACTTAAAAAGGGCAATACGTATTCACCAGAACGTGGCACTGAGTGAGTTCAAGGCCTGGGTCTACGCGACCCGTTGCGCACCAGATACCTGCCGTTGGACGGGGACACAGCACGTAGCTTCTCGAAGAAGCGGAGACGGTGACAGGCGGACTCCCAGCGACCACAGTTCTCGATGGCAGTGGTCCGCAAAGTGCACTCGCAATGATTCGGGCACTCCGGGACAGGCGGGCTCTCAGCGGCAGCAGCACGCCGCTGCGGCGGCCTGGGCTGGTAGTGGCGATGACTCTCATCGTGCAGCTCCGTGGTGGGCTCGCTGCGGCAGCAGCGCTCTCCTAGCTGCGGCGGCCCACGGGACGATTCACGATGGTGCAAGGTTGACAAAGACGTGGGCACTCAGCGGCAGCAGCTCTCTCTTAGCTGCGGCGGCCCACAGGAAAAATTCCAATGATGCAAAATTAGCAAGGGTGCAAGCACTCTGCGGCAGCAGCTCTCTCTTAGCTGCGGCGGCTCACAGGACAAATCACGATGATGCAAAGTTAGCAAGGGTGCGAGCACTCCGCTGCAGCAACTCTCTCTTAGCTGCGGCGGCTCACAGGACAAATCAAGATGATGCAAAGTTAGCAAGGGTGCGAGCACTCCGCGGCAGCAACTCTCTCTTAGCTGCGGCGGCTCACAGGACAACTCACGATGGTGTAAAGTTAGTAAGGGTGCGAGCACTCAGCGGCGGCAGCTCTCTCTTAGCTGCGGCGGCTCACAGGACAAATCACGATGGTGCAAAGTTAGCAAGTGTGCGAGCACTCAGCGGCGGCAGCTCTCTCTTAGCTGCGGCAGCTCACAGGACAATCCCCGATGTTGCACAACTAACACAAGTGAGGGCATCCAGCGGTGGCAGCTCTCTTAGCTGCGGCGGCCCACAGGGTTTCAGCGAAGGTTCCGAAGATTCAAATTAAGGCGGGCACTCAGCGGCGGCAGCTCTCTCTTAGCTGCGGCGGCCCACACAGTTTCAGCGAAGGTTCTGAAGATTCAAATTAAGGCGGGCACTCAGCGGTGGCAGCTCTCTCTTAGCTGCAGCGGCCCACACACAGAATTCACAAGGGTTACCAGTTTGCGTTCCTCACAGTAGGACTAGAGGTTCCGGATTACTCGACGGAGGCCTCACCTGCAAGTAGAATTCCTAGCAAAGGAATTCGGGCGGCTGACGGGGTGAAGTCTAATGTCCCTGAGACTTCAGCAGGAGGCACTCTCAATTCAGGCCCTTGGGTAGTTTCTTCAGCAAGCTTGGTGAAAGTTTCAAAGTACTTTCCTCTGTCCGCTCGGACAGAGTTTTCGTCTTGACATCGAGAAGGAACACACTTGAAACAGGATTCAGCGCAGCGTTTTATACCTAAAAAGTCTTTGTTCTCTGCAGTCACAAATCACTGCATCCAGCCAGAACCAGTTCGGTGGGGTCAGGCAGCACTTGGTTTACGAGGCGACATCCTGCCCTTTAAGAATATGGGGGTCTGCTATCAGACGCCCAGTGGGAGTTGGAGCCATCATTCACCTTGCCAGGCACGGCCCTGCTCGGATCAAAGAGTCACCCCTCCCCATACTCTAAATGCCGATCTCTCTCTCCAGCCAGGTCTGACCCAGCTGGCCCTGCTGCTCCAAAACCTGACGGCCAATACACACGCTAGAAAACGCCTACAGGAAAGCTTCAGGCCAGAAAATACCTTGTTTCTAGTAGAGGCATTTTCGAACACGGGCTACGCTAATAATCCTTACTAAAAGATGCATCTCAATGTTCTGAGCTTAAACATATCAAATTCGACGTTCCTATCAGGTTCCTGGGGGCAGGTAGGATTAAGGCATGTAATACTCAGCCTGCACATTCTGGCCTGTGAGAACGGGTGGCCTCGCAATAGTAAACAGTGAAATGGAGGGTAACTCGCTATTAGAACATGCTACACAGACATAGTTTCAAAGCTGCTTCGGTGGGTAGCGCAAATCAGCGCTGCCGGCCCACCAGCAGTATTTGGTCTACCAGCCCTGGGCACACACAGTGCACTGATACTAGGGACTGACAGGTAAACCAAACAAGCCAATTATGATTATCCCAATTCATACAGTTATCTTTACACAGGGAGCATTCACGCTGGGTCACTGATTGGCAGTGGCACAGCGCCCAGAGCATCTAAATCCAGCCAACATAAAAGGTCAGGAGCGAAAAGAGGAAGGGAGACCTGCGCCAATGATGCCAGGTCTAACACTGATCCATTGGAAAATTTTGGGATACAATAATACATTTAATATTGCTATCTCTGCTTACAGTGGCGGCTCGCCATGGGAGTGGTGCGGGCGGTGGGGGCGGGAGAGAGAGGGTCAGGGTGGGGGGGTAGTGGACTCGAACTTACGACGGACAGAACTCCCTCTGAGTTCTGTCCGCTGTATGTCCGAGTTCACTACCCCCCACCCTGCCCCCTCCCCCGCCCCGCCTCACCACCCCACACCACTTCCTCGGCGAGCCGCCACTGTCTGCTTAGGAGACAGGTACAGAATTCATTCTTGGACTTTTTAAAACATTTACTGCATTACAAACCCAATTCATTGGTGAAGTTGGATTTGTAATAAATATTTTAGAACATGTTCTCTAAAAAGTTGCCAGTTGCCTGCCCAAAGTTTCTAGGAGCCCATTTGCATGAGCTTCCTGCTGTCACCTAGGAGCTGAATAGCCCCCTTGTTTAGGCATGAACTTGCTCCCAGAGCGGAGAGAAAGGCCTTGAGTAAAAGGATGTGTTTTGTCTCTGGCAGGCTGACCATCTGGGCTGTTACCAGGAACCTAATTAACTTTAAAGGGGCCTATCTTGTCACAGCAGATGTAGCTAATTCCTGGGGATGTCCCCTTCCTTTGTTCTCCTAGCCAGTTAGGCACCAGTCCCAAGGGGAGAGGAGCTGCCCCCAGAACCAGTTTTTAGTGACCACAGTGGAGGAGTTGCTCATTTCTCTAGCCACACCTCTAGGGTAGGCTCAGGAGCTCTGCATAGGAGTAAAACGTTTCTGCTTTGTTGGTTGTTGGTTTTGGGGAGAGAAGGGCACTGTGGGATTGTTTGTAATAAACCCCACAGGAAAAGCTACAAATGGGTAGGGTTGACCCAAGGAACTTTTTCCCCACAGGTTAGGGAGTGGCCAGCAGTTTCCCCCATTTACAGACTGTCACTGGGCATAAATATGGCACTCAAAGCACTCTCCTCAGATCAATTCTGGACCTGTGGAAGAACAGAAGAGGACTAGACCTGCTGTCTGTGACTTGAGAAGAGTCCTGAAGACTGGATCTGCTCTCCCTCTTGTACCCAGAAGAAAGAAGTGAACTCCAAGGGTAATAATGCTCACCTCCTGATTGGGCTGCCGGGAAATAACAAGCTTCAAGAGGCTTTTTCGGCATTCCCCGCTGATGAGTTTCAACTGGACCTGACTTGAACCCTGCTGCTGGCCTCTGCTGGAGTGGGTTCTTGATCCCAAAGTACTGACCCCAAGGTCCTCGATCCTTTGCTAATGTCAATGTTTATTCCTTTTAAAAGATTCTTAAAACTGGGATTAGAAACTTTTTACCAGCTTTTTACTCTGATAACCAATGGGAACAGGGACCAACATGCCAAGTTGATCCAACAAAGATAGGTTGCCGCTAAGCCAAAGATTCACATTGCACCCTCTACAATCTTGCCCACAGCAGCAAATCTGACTCAGCAAAACCTCGCAGAGAAGGTATTTAGCCTCGTAGAGCCCTCTTCATCTAAAGCTTGGAGCCTTGTACTGCTGGAACAATCAAAGCTAAAAAAAAGTGAAAAAGCCCAAAGGTAGGAATCTTCACAGGGAGAAGGTGCGGAAAGTATCCAGCCTTCGAAGGACCTTAGCTGAGAGTGAAATTCAAATTTCTCCCACTTAGGGCTTTCCTGACAAAACCTTTAAGACCTTGTCCAGCAGCTTTCCGATTGCTGGGAGCCCTCTTCAACCACAGCCTGCTGTCTTCCCCGCTGAGGGCTTTTAACTTTCATTCCAGAGACTAGGTCCAAAGGTAAAACTTGCAACGGGCCAATCGTGGTTCCCGTATCTGACCCACACTTCATCGTGCTTGGCCTTAAACCTTACCCTTGTCACAGTCAAGCGCTACCAGATGAATGCGGTAGGCGCTTTACGATTTTTTGTACTATTTTGAACTTTAAAATTTCATACCCCAACTCTACTTAATGGATTTATGTCGTGTTGGTGTCATTTTATTTATTAAACTTTACTCTTTTAAAAAAAAATATTTTGATATTGCTTTGTGTTGTGTTTTGACTGTATTACTTTTGCGTACTCAAAAAATACTTTCGACATAAGTTAAGCCTGTCCGCTCTGTGCCATAGCTACTGGTGGATGAGCTCAGACTAATTTAATGACTTTGAGGGTTCATTCTAACAAGGATTGTGACTGTTATTTCATGTTGGTACTCATACCCTCAACTAATACCTCAATTTCTCACACCAGCATATCCAGTGGCTAGACTGGAAATGATCACAGTATCACTTTTCTACTACTAATTTATCAAGTTGTTCAAAGTTACTTTTCACCTTAGAGAAAATGTATGGAATTACTGACAGAAACTTAAATATTCCCCAAATTGCTGGCCTGCTTCTTAATACAGTGGAAAGGGCTGCCAGTGTTGAGGCAAGATGGCGGTCGACACGTCGGCTGTGTGAGCAAGCTCCTGTGCGGCCCCGACAGAGCTCTCCCCTAGGCGCTTTTCGAAAACCGCAAATGCAGCGGTAAGACGGAGAAAGGAGCACCCTGACTCTGAGAAACGGATCTAATGATTTGGCGGCTGTGGATTTGGCACTTTTCGCTACCGGCGCCCTCGCGACTTACCTCGCTGAGCCCTCTCTTCCGAGCTGCCATTCAGGGAGTCCGGCTGCAGCAAAACTTCTTGATGGCTCCGAAGGCAGTAGCAGGGAAAGGAGCAAAGACCCGGGGTGTATCCACGGCTACGGCTACTGAAACTCCGGGAATACCTGAAGGAGAACCAGGAAAACCCCGAGCAGGGACTGGTAAAGTAAGCGGACGGCGGGGGGCTGGAGGCGCAGTAGAGAAAGCACTGGACAGACAAAGTGGAGGCGATCCTTCAACTCGACCAAAACACACTGTGTCAACGATGTTTAGAGCCCAGCAGCAGAAAGTAAAGGGCTTAGGAGAGAGCAAATCTGGATCTGATCCTGCTGTGGTGATTTCTATGACAGCGATAGAACCCAGCGACATGATGACAAAGGTAGATACTGCTCCGGTTTCTGCCGAAGGTGTTACAACTGGGAGTAATAATACGGAGTCAGAGCACCACAGTCTGGGTGTTATTAGAGGATCTACTGGTGAGGAATACGCACATAATAATCAATCACTGATGGTAGAATCAGAGTTTGATATAAATAATGAAATGGCTGGGGCACTGAACCAATGCATTATGGTTAATGAAGTCTCTCCCAATACTACACAAGGGGCTACACCGGCTACTTCAGCCTCAAATTCAAGGGACGTCTCACAGATTTTACAAGGATCTCTCCCACTGGAACTCGATTTGGCGACACTTTGTACTATTAAAGAAGGGAAAGACGGTGATACCGGGGACAAATTTTTCTCAATGTCTGATCCATCTTCAGAGGATAAAGTCCCGGGGGGGGCTGGGCGGAGGGCGAAAGTGAGCTAAGTGATTCCGGACAAGAACTGGAAGCAGGATTTGGAGAAGAGGACATACGAACTTCCCAAGAAATAACAACCGTCCGCAAAAAAAAATGGGATTCTATTGGCAGGGGGAAAGCCCCCACTCAAGAGGGATCAATGGTCTGGGACTATTCCTACTCCCCCAAACTGAGTGGCAATGGTGAAGTAGGAGGAGTACAAAATCAAAGTCAGAGTCAAAGATCAGAAAAAACCGACGATATCACATTGACTACAATCTATCAAACTATTTTAGCTCATAGAGAAGAGACCCGGGCAGAGAGCGCGCGAATTCAAGGAGGATATCGGAAAGTCCAGAATGCGATCCGGCGGGTAGCTAAAACATGCTCTGACTTTGCTGTTAGAATGGGAGAAGCGGAGTCAAGAATATCTGCTGTAGAGGATGAACTAGCGGCACAAAAAAATAGCATTCAATCTATGGATGCTCAAAAAACGGATATAACTTGGAAACTGATGGATTTAGAGAATCAGGCAAGAAGAAACAATCTCCGAATTTTGGGCATACCAGAAGGAGCAGAAGGGACGGATGTTTATCAATTTGTTGTTGAACTGTTCAGTGAAGCATTCCCGGATCTGAAGCAATGGGACTGGAAACAAGAACTACAGAGGGCTCATCGCTTTCCTTTTAAACAACCTAAGAGACACAACCAGTCTGGTGACAAACCACGGGCTATTTTGATCTGCCTTCATAATTTCCTAGCCCGGGAAGCACTTTATGATCTGGCTAGACCAGATAGGAAGCGGAAAGGCAAAGGCTGTGACTTTTTCGTAAGACCCGATTATTGTCATGGGACGGTGGAAAAAAGGTGGCAACTCCGTCAGTTAATCCCTAGCTTTCAAGAAAAAGGAGTTCAAGTTTATCTGCTTAATCCGGCAAAGTTAAAAGTGATAGCTAATGGGTCAACTACATTTTTTACGTCTGAAATTCTTGCAAAATAATTTCTTTCTACTTTGCAGGGGAGCAAGATGGCTGGCCAGGGTTAATGATACAGGGATGTACTTAGAAGGATGTTCTTAGGAATCTGTATGGCCTTTGGGGGAGTTTATGTTCGGGGGAGCGGGAGGGGGTGTAGCTTGCTCTTCATCACTGAGGGCCTTTGGCCCTTACGCCTCATAAGGTGGGTGTTTGGGGAGGAGGGAAGGTGAGGGTGAGGGGCGGGGGTTTAGGGGGAGAGAGGGGGTAAGTTGTTTTGTTTTCCACAACATATTTTTGGAATAATTACTAGAAGGATTTGGTCTAGAGAAATTGAAATTATGGTCTTGATAGAGCAAAAGTTGGGTGTTTTGTACGGTTCGGGTGTAGCTGGGGTTTTGAATTTTTGAATTCAGCAAGGATGGGTAGTCTACGTATATGCTCACTTAATATTTGTGGGCTTAATGATAGAAGGAAGCGGGCAGTGCTGGCAAAACAACTGCGATATATGCACGTGGATATCCTCTGTCTTCAGGAGACTCATGTACAATGGAATAATCGTCGGTGGCTGGGGGAAGTTGGTCTTGAGCTGCTTTATTGCACTCGGCAGAGTATAAATATTAAGGGGGTTGCAATCCTGGCCAGGCATGGCTTATGCTCATATAAACGGGTAAAGGCAGATAATTTGGGTCGATGGGTAATTGCTGAAGTGAAAATGAATAATTTAGCTCTGACCCTGTGCTCCTTGTATGGGACTAATTTAGACGACCCTGAAGTGCTTAATTTTTTAAGTGTTGAACTTGCTTTATGGGCAGACCCTCTAGTATTGTGTGGGGATTTCAATATTCATCTAAATAGTCAATTTGATATTGGCGGGCCTTCTTTATATCAAGGTAAAAAAAGCAGAGTTTTTAAAGCGCTTCAAGGACTGGTATTAGAGCATGGGCTGGTAGATTGCTGGCATAAAATGAATTCATCTGAGCCGGGGTTTACTTATTTTCTGCCCCACATAATAAGTCTGTACGGCTAGATTATTTTTTTATCACCACAACTGGCTGATATAAGTAGCATGGAGATCTTTCCACGTGTGATCTCCGATCATAATCCATTGATAGTAGAGTTTCCAATGCAGGGGATTAGGAAGGCTCAGAAGGCCTGGACCTTTGAAAGGAAACTTGTGCTTGATGAGCACTACTGTTCTCATATGGCTAGATGGATAAGGGAGTTCTTTGCCATCAATCGGAATTCAGCATCTATCTGTATGGTTTGGGATGCATTTAAGGCGGCTGTCCGAGGGGAAACCCTGAGCTTTTCTATAGCACGTCAAAAATTAATATCTGAAGAAATCGATAATTGGGTAAAGCAATTAAGGAAAGATGAATGCGAATTAGTAAATAATATTCGGGTGGGTATAGGTATTGAGGATACCCTGCAGAAAATTGCTATTAGTAAATCTAAAATTAATCGGCACTTCAGTACAGAAGTTGCAATCAAATATACACAGCAGAGGGTGGAGGCATATGAATTGGGAGAAAATACTGGCAGAGTGTTGGCGAAAAGAACTCAGCAACGAGAAGTTGCCAATCGAATCTCTAAAATACAAGACGTGGATGGAAAAATTAATGATACCCCGGCTGGAATCCTAAAAACTTTTCAAAATTTTTATAAGCGATTATATAGTCAGGACCCTGTGGGTACCGCTGAGATAAGGAATGACTACTTGGGAGAATTTTTAGGGGAAGAAATAGTAAAGATAACGCAGGATCAAAACACTGTATTAGAAACTCAGTTTACGTGGGATGAGATTGAGCTGGCTCTAACATCTTTGGCGGCAGGAAAAGCATCGGGTCCTGATGGTATTCCGCTGGAGTTTTATAAGACCTTCCGTCAGGAGCTTAAGCATGATATTACAATTCTACTGGAACATGCACGTAATGACCATCAAATTCCAGAGTCTTGGTCTAAGACTATTATTATCATTTTTAAGAAAAAATGAAGCCTGAACTAAACCCTGCTTCTTATAGACCTATTACACTGATTAATGCCGACAGTAAAATTTATTCGAAATTACTGGCAGTTAGGTTAGGTAAAATAATCACACCTCTGGTTTCTCTACACCAACATGGATTTATTCCAGGAAGGGATACCTCGGACCATGTCCGACGAGTTATAACTTTTCTCGATTGGGCCAGGCCACGGGGTCACCGCTGGGAGTTCTCCTTTTGGATGCCGAAAAAGCATTCGATAGGGTCTCCTGGCGGTTCCTTTGGTCTGTCTTGCAGTGGAAAGGGGTCGGCATGGGCTTTATACAGGCAGTTAAGGTGATGTATTTACATCCTGAGGCGAAGATTCGGATTATGGGTCAGGAATCAGAATCATTCTCTATTAATAGAGGTACAAGACAGGGGTGTCCTTGTTCGCCCCTGTTATTTGCTTTGTATATTGACCCTTTTTTAAAGAAATTAGAGAGTAGTCTACTTATTAAGCCAATCAAAATTGAAGAAATAGAGTATAGAGCACTGGCCTATGCAGATGACATTGTGGTTTTGACGAGTGATATAATATCAGCTTTCCCAGCTGTTAAGGCTTTAGCTGGTCAGTTTGGAGTTTCTTCTGGGTATAAGCTAAACATTGAGAAGACCCAAATTTTATGTTCTGGTATGACTTACCCTCATGATTTTCCAGTCGTTACGGAAGCTACCTATTTGGGTATTACAATTACTATGCAGATCGATAAAATTCCCGATTTAAATATCAATCCAATAATTGACTCCACCAACAAACAACTTGAGAGGTTGGATCATTTACACTTATCTCTGATTGGGAGGAGTAATGTGCTAAAAATGCTGATTTTACCTAAGTTTTTGTATATTTTCAGGACCATCCCTCTTGAGTTTTCGTCTTTTCATTTTTCAAAGATTGGGAGGGTATGCTCAAGGTTTTTATGGGGCTATCGGAGGTCTAGAAGAGCAGCCAAATGGCTGATTGTTCCAAAATGTAAAGGAGGTCTAGCTATACCTAATTTTTTATTTTATTATTGGGCTGCAATGCTTCAACACATGGCTATTTTATTTGTTGGCTCCAAAGCCAATATACCATTGGCCAATCGCCCATCTATCTACGAATTAGGGCTTGGGAAACAAGCTAATTGTTGCTTTGTGTCAATTTTTGAACCCAGCTATTTTAAAAGACACGATTTAAAATTGTGAAAGCTGCATTTAAGGTGTGGAAACAAATTCAGCGTAAATTTATGATTCCGAATCTTAATGCTTATTCCCCGTTGGAGACTACACTATCATTACCACCAATTTTTCGGGATCAGATTACATCTCAATGGGGGAAAAAAGGGTATCCAAGTAATGGGGGATCTTTTTTGTAAAGGACAGATTATATCTTATGCTACTCTGCAAGAACAGTATGGGTTGAAAAGAGGGGATTTTTTTAAATATTTACAAATTCGGAGCTTCTTGGGGGGCGCAAACTATAGATTAGCTTATGATTTTGATAAAATACCCCTGGTTGAATTACTGCAAAAAAAAAGTCGGCTGGGTAAGATATATGCTATTTTTCTCAACTCATGTCCTGATGATTTGACAGCTCAGTCGGAAAAGTGGGCTAGGAAGGTGGGGGGGACTGAGACCGAGATTGATATTGAATACTCTTTGTCATTAGCAGATCAGATTTTGATTACGGGGAACTTAAAGAGCCAACATTTCATGACAATTTTTGATCTATATTATACTCCGGCGAGGATTGCTAAATGGGGGGCACAAGGGGAGTAAAATGTAGTAGGTGTAATTTACATGCAGCCGACACATTACATATGTTTTATTCATGCCCAAAATTAACAGACTTTATTTATGGTATTGAAAGATTTCTTTCTTCTACTTTAGGGTTTTCAGTATCTATCACTTCTACCCTCTTTATTTTTGGTGTAGGTAATGGTAGTACAAATAACTGGCCAAGCGCGGTGTCTGAGTTTGTGTTTATTGCTATGGCCATTGCCCGACTATGCATAACTTCTCAATGGATTAATATTGATCCACCAACCTTCATAAATTGTCGGGCACGCTTATTTGCAGCATATAATATTGAGTCTTCAATTTATAAATTAAAAGGGCGGAGGAAAAAAAAAGGGGGCAAAGTTTGTGGGCACCAATTTCGGATGTTTTGGACGAATAATTAGGTTGTGTATTGTTATAATTTGATTATTTGATTTCATTGTGCTCCATGTATGTATAATTATGGTGTTTGTGTGAAAACAAAACAATAAAAAAGAAAAAAAAAAAAAAGAAAAAAAAGGAAAGGGCTGCCAGTAAAAGGTATAACCGGATCTGCCATTTTTTACTGCCCCAGTTCACCATGGGGGGGGGGAAGGGGGCGCAGATGTGCAAACTATGCCTTGACTTAGTCACAGCTATGAATGCTTACAATTTTTATACATAGGGTTGAGAAAATTCGGGAATTTGTGTATATTTTACCTTTTTTCCTACACTGAAATTATTTTCTATTATAAATTCTGTTTATTGAATAAGGAACAGAAGCAAAAGATCAAACAAGTTAGGACACATGTCCCTGTAAGAAGAGCATCTAAGAAGTCCGCATTCCATATTACACGGTGAAAGAACATAATAAGAACATACAGAGCGTGGTCTAACCCATGCAGGATATCACCAACGGAAATTATTTTACTATACATGGTGTACTTCCGACATGAATCCTGTAGAAACAGAACAGATTGTGCTATCCCACACATCCTGTACCTTTTGAACCTGATCTATTTGGGTACAAATAAGGTGCTAAGTTAAGTATGGGAATGGGAATTCTAAATGTTTACAAAAAGCCTACATGTGGCTACTTTGTGAGTGGTATGTGCATTGCGCTTCCCAGGCCGCTCCTCTCATTTCCCTCTGTGTAGGCCCATTTTTCACATCCAAGTTTAAATGTGAGTGTGTGCGATGCATGCATACATGGCAGGTGGACATTATGATTTTTTTCCATGTGCTTGCATTTGGAAAAAGCTTTATGAATTAGCCACGGTGTTTTGTTGTAGTGGCACTCCAAAGCATTTAAAAGCTTTCGCAGTTGGTGCCAGCAACTGTAGATGCAAATGTATGTCTAATTATAGGCACGGTTGCTGTTCGGTGCCTCAATGCCACAGGTTATCCTTTCCTTGATAGACTCGTCACCATGTTGCTTTTTCATTTGAACCTGATATTACTCTGTCCTTCTGCTTGTCACACATCTTCTACAAGATGCTGAACACTGCTGCGCGCTGCAATGGATGACTGCGCACTAACTGAAGTATAAATGTCATGGTGCTGGACCTAATTAAAACATGGTCCCATCAAACCTTTACAGCAAAAGAAGACTGGGAAGGGGGCATGGGCTATTTTTTATTTCAGGGAGTTTGTTCTAACACTGTAACTAAGGCACGCATACGGATTTAATTGATTCGGTGATTTCGCGGTTGAGCAAGCAGCGCACTCTCACAGAGGCAGCTACAATAATGAGGCCAATGACTGATATGATAATCCCAGGAGCTTGGGTTGTGAAGTTGTGGATAATGATCACTATGAAAGAAGAGACGAGAAATGGACATCTGTAGCTGGTAAATGTTTCTACTTCGATCCTCACATGTTTTTATAAGAAAGAAACATGGACATGTAGTGAATGTGCACACAGTTGAAGGGGATTGGTTCTCAGTACAAGATGTTATCCCAAACATGAGCAAATATACAGAGACTAATATGATGTCATCCAGAGAATATATGGTTATATGGACAATGTGTCTCTGTTTACCTTTTACAGGCAAAATACATAAGACACATGCAATGCACAAATGACAGAGACATTTTCTTTGTATATGGGAAATTTTGCAGAAAATTTTCTCTGTCACTTAAGTGCAAATTTAAATTTGTGATTGTACAAATACGTTTCTTTCACCGATCTGTCAGTGGAAGCCTCGTTTTATTCTGATCAGTTGGTGCAAATGTGACAGGGTCAGACTGGCCTATCGGGCAGTTAGGCAATGCCAGATGGGCTGGTCTGACAGACCAGTGTGTGGGCTGGTTTTTTACCTAGTTGTGGGCCTGTTTTATAGGCAGGTGGGCCGGTTTTTACTGTTGATTTCCCTGATATTACCACAAATATTGCGTGCTGCAAACTCAAATGAATGTAGTCTTCCATACCTTTCAAAATAACTATACAAAGTGCCTTTACACGTTCAATACTGGCCTGATTTGCAAATGTGAGCCACTTTATTAGGTATCAGGTTTGATAATGGGGCCTCTTTTATTTTAGTGCCCTGACCAATTTTTTGTCCCAGTCCTACCCTGTCATGTGATGCAAAATTGCTCGGACAACAGTGCAAAAATGTTCTATTGCCTGCCCACTGATTTTCTGTGTCATGAGTGATGAAATATGTGAGGTCATAAGCAGTGCATTGCGGGGGAGTAAGTTATAGTCAGATCAGCTACCTGATGAATTTCACTGGTTTTGTACGAGTGAAATCTGAGCCTAACTATAACGTCATTGTAACCTTCGTTTTTTTCAGTGAATTATGAACGCGTTTTAAATTCTATTTCCTAACTATAACATCCATGTAACCTTTGTTTTTTTCAGTATATTTCTAAGGTTTTTTTAATTTTTGTTCCTAAATGTAACCACTAACCTTTGACAGTGAGTGTGTCAGTGAGTGCATGAGTGTCTCAGTAAGTCTTTGAGTAGGTGTGTGAGTCTCTGAGTGTGTCTGTGAGTCGGTGTGAGTGTCTGAGTGGTTTTGTGAGTGGGGGTGTGTGTCTGAGTGCTTTCTGTTTTGCCCTCTTCTGGCCTGTTTTGCCTTTTCTGCTTGTTTTTCTGTCCTCCGTTTTGCCTTTCCTGCTCGTTTACTGCCCTCTGTTTTGCCTCTTTCTGCTCATTGCTGACCTTTATTTTGCCTCTTTCTGCTCATTTCTCACCTTCATTTTGCCTCTTGCTGCTGATTTCTGACCTCTATTTTGCCTCTTTCTGCTCCCTTCTGACCTTTATTCTGCCTCTTTCTGCTACTTTTTCTCTTTTATTTTGCCTCTTGCTGCTCGTTTCTGACCTTTATTTTGCCTCTTTCTGCTCGTTTTTGACCATTATTCTGCCTCTTTCTGCTCCCTTCTGACCTTTATTCTGCCTCTTTCTGCTCATTGCAGACCTTTATTTTGCCTCTTTCTGCTCATTTCCCACCTTTAATTTGCCTTTTTCTGCTAGTTTCTCACCTTTATTTTGCCTCTTGCTGTTTGTTTCTCACCTTTATTCTGCCTCTTTCCCCTCGTTGCTCACCTTTATTCTGCCTCTTTCTACTCGTTTCTCACCTTTTTTTTGCCACTTTCTTCATTTTTCCCCCAGGACCACGGGGGAGCCTCAAGGCCCCATGGTTCCAGCTATTTTGCCTCTTTCTGCTCATTTATCACCTTTATTTTGCCTCTTTCTGCTTGTTGCTGACCTTTATTTTACCTCTTTCTGCTCATTTCTCACCTTTATTTTGCCTCTTTCTGCTCGTTTCTGAGTGTATCCTTAGCAAAGCACAAATAACCTAACTAAATTCCATGATTGTAGATACGGGATTTACCTAAAGCAAATGCCTTTATATGGTGATTTTATACTGCAAACCTGTCTACAATCAAAAGAAGTGCTCTTAAGTGAAAAGGCAATGTGCTGTGTAGCAGAATTCCTTAAGCATGGAGAGTGGATAACACTGTTGGGCCAGTGGCATAACGAAACTTGAGGGGAAACCCCCTGCAAGGTACAGAAGGGACCCCACTCATGATTGAGTCAGAAGCTCTCAGTCCAGAGTACTGTGCTGAGAGCCCCCCTGCAGCTCGGGGGCCTCCCGCACGGCGGGGGATAATAGGGGCCTGTGTTACTCCACTGTGTTGGACGTACAGTGGGAGAGGTGGACAACAGGAGTGGGAGTATGGAATGGCACAGACAGCACAGAGATAGGGGTGAAGGAAGTAGGTTGTTGAGGGGAGCAGGATGGAATTAAAGGAACAGAGTGGTTGAGGGGCTGCACTCAACCAGTGACTGAAACTGCACACATTGATGAAACTAGTTTAAGGAAATCGAGTCAGAAGGGATTAAGAATGATGCTTACTAGACATCAAAGGGGATATAATGTTATACTGTCAGAGCATAACAGGAGAAATCTTGGCAACAGCTTTCTGTTTCCTGCACTTACTGATCTACAGTTTGACAACACTGCATCTTGGGTAGCCTTCCAAATATCTTAAGAGTGGGTGCGAAATACATCAGATTGTCATTGTTATCTTACAATGATGCAGGCAGGAAGAAGACATCAGTGGAGATCCCTGAGCACTATTGTTAGTATATTAAACCTTTAAATACCTTTCATAAAATGCACTGTAGCTTTCACAATTTTATATAGAGGAGTTGGGTAGGTTTCAGTGGTGCAGATCAGTAGTGCATTGCCTCTATTCAGGGCGGAAAAGGCCAGCACATGGAAAGCCACTCTAAAGTCTTCCTCTAGAAGGAGTGGCTTTACCCTGCAGAGATAACACATTGATGAGATGTGATCTTAGAGGCATATTTATGAGGTTTTGCGTCATGCTTGCACCATGCAATGTGGTACATGCACAACGCAAACCTCTAAGTCATATTTATGTAGCAACGCAAAGCCACTTTGCATGGCTTTGAATCGCTTAAAAAATATGGAATAATGCAATGCAGCACAAATCACAGTGTTGCATTACTCTGTGCAAGGGAAACGTTCCAAAAAAATGCCTCTATTGATGGTTTTTATGCAGGAAGGTTCGCCTTTTCTGCACAAAAACAGTCCTGCCTACAACACAGGCACACTTGCACCACGGTGCAAGTGTACCTGCGCTAGCGATAGGCTGCAGAAACAGCTGTAGCTCAGGGGTAAAGGACAGGAATGTGCCATGTCGGATAAATACGGCGCATTCCTGCCCTTTCCCTGTGACACAGGGCCGTGCAGCAAGGTAACTTGCCCCATAGTTTTTTGAGATATGTGCAATGATTGGTTTGGACTAAGTAGCCTAGTGATTTGACTCTGTTCACAAGTCATGGTGTGAAAGTGTACTGGTTAATCGTATAAAACCATGTCTGGCCCAGATGATGTTTTCTGACTTTGCTAGTGAGAAAAAGTGCCATCTTGGACAGTTTCGGCTTGAGATAGACTTTCATGGCACTGCCATATTTTTATGCAACCTGAAAATACAGCATATTTTTCCAAAAAAACACAAGAACATCTTATTTTAAAAACTTTAATCACCAGTCAAAAAGTGTTACAAATGCTCAAAATCTATATTTTTTAAGCTAAAAAATAACCATGAGAAAAAAATATATAAATGACAGTCCCCACTTAACAAAATCATGGGAGCTCCAAGGTAGCAGAATGTGCATGGTAGTTCAGCAGCCCCTACATTTGCTACAATGGCAAGTTATCAACATTTGTTTAAAAATAACTTTGGAAGTTTTAATATAATGTGAAGTACAGCTAAAAATAAAAACAAAAACGATAAACAGGTAATTAGTTTCCATGTACGAATATCTATTGACAAATAAAAATGCAATCTGCCAGAAGAAAAGAGCAAATCAAGCATTTCATCACGAGATGATAATAGGCATTGCTACCGGTAATAAGATACCCTTCACCTCTTTACAACTCCTTTGCCAGATTAAAAAAAGTTGGATGTTCTTTAAAATTAGATACAATAAACATTTCTTCATTTCATATTATTGCAGAAAACCACAATTGTATTTCAACAGAAAACATTTTACTTAAGGTCAAGGGTACTAACTCCTTTCATAAATAGCGTACAAGTATTCCAAAGAGAAATGTAAAAATCGCCCAACACTATGGAAGTACTGAACTGTTACTCTTCATATACCCTCAGTTCAAGTCGGTTGGAGGCAAATTTTTCCCTCTGCTCAATCACAAAGGGTCAGGTGTTATCAAATCAGAGCACCAGATCCGGTTTTACTAGCCTCAAAAACTGCCTGAAAATATAACTCTAGGCTTCAGCTACAACAGCAGTAATACCTCATCCCACAGCCGCTCCTGAGATTCTTTTCTGGTCAAGGGGAGCACACTCAAAAATAAATCCAAGACTAATTTATAAAAAATAAAGTTGATTTTTATGTATTTTTAGAGACCAAGAACACAGTTCTAAAGTAAGCACTTTTTCAGTTACGATTTTTAAAGAGTTTGGAAATAATATCCCATTTGTGCGCTATCACACACCATAGGAATCAAAGGGAAGAAAATAAAACTGCATAGAAAATCAGAAATTGCTCTCATGAAGTTCACCTTCTTGTTTTAGGTTGATGTCAGGGCTATGCCCAAAGTTCCAGCAGGAGAAGTGCTGGATCATCCCGTATCGGGCGGGAGCAAAGTGCTGAGGGTCTTGGAAACTGGTGCGCAAATACGAAGAGGGCTACTTGAAAATGCACTGCACAGGTGGACATACAGTTAAGTCCAGTGGATCTCCTTGGAGGGAGGAGGTCACAAGGGCCTGGGGACCATGGGAGCAAAGCTGATTGGTCAGTGCTGGAGTCAGTGGGGCCAGGTGCAGAACGAACAGGTCAGCCGGGCGTCGTTCGTCTTCAGGGTCCGCGGGGTCAGGATCAAGCAGCTTGGAGAGGCGATCTCGGGACAGCTAGGCCACTCAGGAAGTGGGTCTCAGATTGCTTCTGGTGCTGTGGGAGTCCGGTGTGGACTCTTCTTCTTGGTTTTTACCGTTGAGGGACCTGCACCCCGAGTATTGGTATGCTGCGGCTCTGGTAGGTCCTGGTGCCTCCGAACTTGGGGTAGAGGCAGATCTGAACCCCTCCAGAGCTGTTGTACCTCTTCTTGCTGTGGTGCTGCATTGAGGTTGTCGGGGAGCAGCTAATCGACAAACCAGACTTGACACTATGGGTGCCAGTGTGTGCAGGGAGTCATACCTTCACTGCAAGGGAGATTCTCAGTGACTTCTCGAAAGCTGGAGGTGCTCTGGGGTTCTTGGAGTCCTTGCAGGTTTCAGGATGACACAGCAGCTGCGATTATCAAGTTCTTCTTGTAGGTGGCATGGTTTGGTGACTTTTCATTCTTTCTTTCTTCAGCAGGCTTCTGTTCTCACATAGCAGGTCTTCTTTTGTCTTCTTTTGTCCTGGTCTTCTTTTGTCCAATGAATCTGCGGTTCTGGTCTCCGGGAGCCGCCTAAATAATGAATTTAGAAGCATAACAAGGGGAGACAGGTAATAGACAATGGGCTATCTACCTTTAGCATATCTACACCCTCTAGTGACCATGTCCTGTGGGAAGAGGCAATACCCTAGCCCTGATTGGAGGTTTTCTCACCATCTCAAGATGGTGGAATTTCAGGAGAGGGGTTCACCTTAGGGGTGGTGCAGGCTGTGGGGACCCTCCTCCTACTAATTTTCCCGCCTTTCATCCCACCAAAAGTGGAGCTGGAAAGGGGGCTTCACCTGCCCCACTATCTGGGGGTTCCTGGGTTGGGTTTCAAAGGCGGCATTGCCTTTGAAGCTTCCCGTCCTGGAAGGCCATCCTGTTCTGGAGGAGATGTGAAACACCCTCGCCCAGAGCAGGTATTGTTTCTGTCCTCTGAGAGCACTGGCACTCACCCCATGAGGTCAGAGACATGTCTGGTCAGAGACATGTCTGGCGGTGGCAGGCTGGTGAAAACAGGCCAGACACCCCACAAGTGTTTGTTTAAGTTTCAGGGCACCCTCTAAAAGGGTCTCCGGTGTGAATTTATTAATACATCCAGCACTGGCATCAGTGAGGATTTATTAAGACAAGATGTTTGGGACCAAACATCTTAGAAATCAGTGAAGCCATTACGGAACTAGGAAACTTGTGCTGAAACGTATACAGCTCATGTGCTCCTTATGGCTTCTCTGTTCACTTACAAAATCACAGAATGGACTGGACTTTGTAGGGGCATATCTGCTCATGCTTATATGCCCACACATAGGATATAGTGCACCCTGCTTTAGGGCCAAAGGCCTGCAGTAGGGGTGACTTACCTACATCTTATGCAGTGTAGGTGTGGCATGGAACACAGGGCTGTGTGCTATTTCGACTCTTCAGATTTTCCTGCACCAAGGCATGCAGCCTGCAATGGCAGAGTGCCTAGTCTTGGTGAGGGGGCCCTGGGGTGGCATAACCAGTGCTGCAGCCCCAAAGGACCCTGTTCAGTACCCATGCCCTAGGTACTGAGGGTACCACTTACTGGGGACTTACAGGGGTAGCCGTTGTGTCAATCGTGGTACAGTGTTTTGGGAAAGAGATATGGCACTGAGAAACTGGTTAGCAGGGACCCAGTGCACTTACAGCTTGAAATTACATCAGGCATCAGGCAAAAAGTGGGGGCTAACCATGCACAAAGAGGCTCTTTCCTACACTGGGGGTGCAGGAAATGGGGTGGGCCTGGTTCCTGTCCTCACAGTCGTTCTCACATTAAAAACCAGTTTGGTTACCCAGCCCATTTCCTGTCCTGGCATCTGCAGCTGCAGATCTCCTCCACTAGATGGCTCCTTTGTCTCAGCCCAGGCTATTTCAGACCTCATCAAGGAAGCTTGGCTCAGCCTGTCAAAGGCTGGCCAATCAGGAGAAGCTGCTACAGGGCTGATTTTAGGTAATATTAGGAAAGCAGTTCTAAAATTGCTTTACTGCAATAGTTATAATAAATCCTACCTTGGCAAGTTGCTGGATTTATTGTAACTATTATTTTCATACTTTGAATGAATATTTTAGCTCAGTCCTGTCAAAAGTTAGGTTTTATTAAAGTTTAATCAAGTCTTCCCATGTTGGCCTGTGAAGCTAATGTACTACAATGGGGAAAAATTTAATTGGCAGCTTTTCCTCGCCAGGGGCATATAAAATATCTTTTATAATGTCCCTGCTAATTACTATAATGTACCCTACCCTTGGGGTAGATCTTAGGGGTGACTTATATGTAAACATTAGGCAGTTTAAGGCTTTGGAAGTATTTTTAATTTCAAGGTCGAATTTAGAGATAGATTTATTTTAAAAGCAGCCTGCAAGGCAGGGCTGCCTTTAAAATGACAGCAGACAAGACAGCTGTGCACACTTAAGTGCATTAAATCCACTGAGACTCGAAACCTGCATGACCTACCATATACGTACTTCCATGTGGGGTCCCGCAGGGTTCGTCCCTGAGACCATCCTTATTCAACATTTATGTGTCGGAATTGGCTCTGTTAATCCAACACTTCGGTTTCAACTTAACATTTTATGCCGACGACACTCAGATTGTGATCGCGGCTCATAAAAATCAAGCCTCCCCTGCTATGCAGTTTCAGAACTGAATGAGGGAAATCAGTAGTTGGATGGGAAGACACTGCCTCAAATTTAATTCAGATAAAACCGAAGTAGTGATCTTCGGCAACCTTCATCCAAGATGGGATGGATTATGGTGGCCAGCCGAAATGGGAGAACCTCCGAAACCGGTAAACAAGGCAAAGAACCTCGGGGTTCTGATTGACAATAAACTCTCATTCTCCCAGCAAACCAATGCCACAGTTTCGGCTACATCTTACTTGAATAGGAAATTGAAGAAGATCTTGCCCTATATTCCCACAGATTCCAGGAGGACGGTGGTAACTACATTAGTACTATCAAAACTAGACTATTGTAACGGCCTTTATCTCGAATTACAGAAAAAACATCTGAAAAAACTTCAGATGCTGCAAAATGCAGCTGCCAGTCTTATATTGAACTTACCAAAATATCAATCAGTTGCGGAAGATATTAGGAAACTTCATTGGTTGCCAGTGGCCAGACGTATTAAGTTCAAAGCACTGTGCCTGGCCTATAAAGCACTGAACAATTTAGGACCTGCATCTCTGAAAAGCCTTTTCTCCTGGTACCACCCTTGCAGATATCTAAGGTTTACAAATGCCAGATTGATGTCAGTACCAAGGATTCAAACCTCGAGTTGGGGAGGTTGAAGCATAGGCTATGGCATAGCTAAACTGTGGAATACGCTCCCAGCGAATATAAGAGCTGCCAATTCCCTAGCCTCCTTTAGAAAATAATTAAAAACCTTGTTATTTGTAAATTAAACTGGTTCCCCTCCTTCCGTTAGGGCTTACGGTTAGGTTCAGCGCCAGACACCTACGGGTAATCGTGCGCTTTATAAGTTATATTAACATAACTTAACATATACTAGGGACTTAGAGATAGGTTGGCAGGACCAATTATTATTACACCTAATTACCATTTACCTTTCAACCAGCGAACTGGTCCTGGGAGCCCGGGGAACAATCAGAGTCAGAATACCAGCATCTAGTAGTCCAAATGGGGGGAAAATGTGGGTGGAACAGCTGCAAAAAATGCTGTTTTCCCACAGGCAGCACTCCAGGATAATATCTGACAGGGAACCATCTACTCCCTTGGAAGGCTTTCTAAGCATAGACACTGTATCAGTGGTGGAGACTTGCACCCTCTCTGCCAAAGTAAAATCAGGATCTCCACCTGACCCAGCCCCACCCGTGATATTGGAGCGGGGCATAGTGGCCATTGCCTCTATGTTATGCAACTTGCTCAATCTGCCCTTCTCAACTAGCCGGGTACCATCAGATTGGAAACACGCTATGGTAATCCCCATTCTAAAGAAGCCCTCACTAGATCCATCGAAGCCAGAGAAACTTGGGGGCATATTAGCAAGACCCACGTTAAAATTATCGCCGTTTTAGCGGCAGGAAACTGCCGCTAAAACGGCGATAATGGGCTTGCTAATATGCGTTATGGAATTCCAATAGAAGCCCAGGTTAGATGTCCTGCACATCTAACCTGGGCTTCTATGGAATTCTATAACGCATATTAGCAAGCCATTATCGCCGTTTTAGCGGCAGTTTCCTGCCGCTAAAACGGCGATAATTTTAACGTGGGTCTTGCTAATATGCCCCTTAGAACTAATATCTCTCCTACTGTTTTTCGCAAAGATTGCTGAAAATCATGTGAACTAGCAGCTGATGAAGTTCATAGATGAGAATAACCCAGTCAGGCTTCAGATCGTATGTCAGTACTGAGTCTGCCCTCTTATTAGTTTCTGAGTCCTTCCGTCTTACTTCTGATGAAGGTAAAACAGCTGCCTTAGTCATGCTAGATCTAAGTGTGGCCTTTGGCACCGTGTCCCATGGCCTGTTATTGGAACGGCTATGGAAGCAGGGTGTTGGGGGAGGTGCCCTTGTATGGGGTGCTGATTTTCTTCATAATCGCTCCTTTCAGGTTTTCCAGAAGCCCTGTTCTTCCGAGGTCATATCCCTGCAGCAGGGAGTGCCACAGGGCTTGGCGCTGAGTCCGACCCTGTTCAGCTTGTATATGCGCCCGCTGGCGGACGTGATTGTGCGCCACAACATTAGGATTGTGTCTTATGCTGATGAAACCCAGATGATCTTCACCTTGGCACAGGATGATGATAGTGCTGAGGCCAATTTTAAGGCATGTCCGGTGGACATCGCCAAATGGATGGACTCCAGCAGACATATTGAATGCAGGCAAAAGGGAAGTCTTGGTGGTAAGGATACAACTTTCAGTATGGTCCTCCACACATTGGCCTAGGGAGCTGGGCCCCACACCTGTCCCTAAACCAAAAGTGAAAAACCTTGGCTTCCTGTTTGACTCCTTGCTATCTTTTGACAGCCAGATCTCTGCTACTATTGGCACCTGTTTTGGGGTACTAAAGATGCTTCACAAAATCTTGGTGCTCCTTCCTGAATCAACAAGGAAGATTGTACTCCAGGCCCTGTTGGTGCCTTGGCTGGACTACTGCAATGCGCTATACTTGGGAGTCTCCAAAGGCAGGCTGAGAATGCTCCAAAGGGTGCAAAATGCTACTGCCCAGATGTTATTGAATATTCCAAGACACTCTCCCATGGGCACAGGGCTTGCACAACTTCAATGGCTTCCCATCAAGCAAAGAGTATCTTTTAAAGCACTCTGTTTCTGTCATACAATTCTCAATCAAAAAGGCCCTCACTTCCTTCCCCCGATTAAACCCTATCTTCCAAACAGGCATCTTAGATCCTCATGGACTGTATTGACAGTGATCCCCAGGGTAAACAGAGTATGCCTGGGAGGTAGCTCCTCTAAGTTCCTGGCAGCTAGACTTTGAACCCTATGCCCTTGGACCTAAGAATGGAGCCGACCGACGTTTTGATTCAGAAAAACTGAAGACTTGGCTATTTTGGCAAAACAGAACCTGTAACAGAGTTCAGGGCAGTGTTATGGGCCACCTGTTTGGGGAATCGTAGCGTGGGGACACTCAGTTTGGAGTAATCAAGCGCTCTACAAAACCTCTAACATAACATAACACACATTGTAAACCTCTGCAATTTTGTAGCCCAAGTGGGCAATATGGCTGAACCCTTGAATACTTAAAAACTCTTAATACCAAAACTGAAACCTGTCCTCCTATTATTTTCTATGCCCAAATAATCTGTAAATAATTACATAGAAACATCTAAACATCCACATTGTACAGTTTACAAAATTACATCAAAAAGAAGGGCTAAGAGAAATATATCTAGGAGACAAATATAGTGATATGAAACAATAAACATGATGAAAAGATATTGCTTAGCTCTTTGGCATCTACACGCTTGAAGTGTCCATGTCCATCCTATGTGAAAAAATGATAAAGATAAAAACATTAAAATGTTTGAAGTGAGTGCCACTCATCCTATTAGGGAAACAAAAGAAGCTTGGAACAAATAAAATCTCAAAAAGACCCCCTAACACTCCAGCGGATTCCTGGTTCCAAGAAAGGCTTCAGATGGCTTTTGAACCTAAATGTAGACAATTCCTCATTCAAATTCAGACCTGTAGGATGTTGTGTAATAAAACTGATTATAAAAATTTAGACTCCAGTCTATGTAATTCCAGAGTTCTATTTCCACCTCTCTCACTAAGTTCTATCCAACCCAACACACAACATTTTAAATGGTTAATGTTACTAGAATTAAAGATTTTAAAAGGCCTGCCCATGGGGTATTCTTTGTCTTCCTTAGTGATGGCTCTCCTTATTATTTTTTACTTTGCATGCTTGTGTTGTGTTAGAAGTTGGGTTTTTAGTTGGCAGAGGTATGCACTATGTCCAAGCAGGTACCACACTCATAGTGGGAGTAGGTCACAACCCACTGGTAGTTTGGCACAGAGCAGGCAGGCTTAACTTAAGAGGCAATGTGTAAAGTATAATTCGAGATAAGAATTTTTAAAGAATAAAGGTCAAATAGCACTTAGGAGCCAGAAGCATTTAAATGGGTTATCTGGTTGTGCTAGACTGGGGAAAAGTGAAAAGTTTAGGCCAACCCGCAAAGGATCGCAGGCAGGATACAAGGACCCACTTGAGCCCGCTGAACAAAAGTACCTTGATCCGTCGTTGACGAGGATGCGAGGTGCAGCTGAGGCAATGCATTGGTGTTGAACCATGCAGAGGACGAAATACATCAATTTTCTCCACACAACTGCAGAGATGCATCAGTTCTGAGTGTGAGGCACTGGTACTGGATGCGATGCTCGGCTACTACTTCTTCTGGAGTAGGCGGTGTCGATTCTGAAAGTGATGCGCTGGTTCCGAGGGAGATACGCCAGGTCCACTCCACGCAAGGGCAAGGATGCAGTCGTTCTGAGGGTGATGCGCCGGGTCCACTTCATGTAGCGATGAGGATGCGCTGGTTTTGACTCCTGCAAAGATGGAGATGTGCCAGTTCCGATGAGGATGCATGAGTTCTGGATGAACAAGCAGCTTAGGTCTCACTTCCAAGGGACCAGGACTGGGGTGGCACTTTTGGCTGGGCAGACTCTCATCTTGCAGTTCAGGTTCAGATGCAGGTAGTTGAAGTCTTTGATATCCCTGAGACTTGGAACAGGAGGCAAGCCTGCAAGCCCTTGGAGTCACTCTGGGTTCAAGTGATGCAGGTCCAATCCTTCTCACCCAAGCAGGAGAACAGCAGGCAGCAGGGCAGCTTGGCAAGGCAGAGTCCAGCAAAGCAGCAGTTCAGTAGAGTCACAATCCTTTTAGCAAGACAGTAATTCTTCCAGGCAGAGTAGTCACAGGTCCAACGTGTACTGATTTGGTAGTGCCAGAGGTCCAGGCCTTAATACTTATACCCAGTGGTGCTTTTGAAGTGGGGGAGACTTCAAAGAAAGCTTTGAAATGCACAGAGGCTCTCCCTTCCTGCCATGGCTCTGGACTCACTACAGGGGGTAATTAATCCTTTGTGTGGGGGCAGGACACAGCCCTTTCAGGTGTAAGTGTCAGCTCCTTCCTCCCATCCTGGTCAGGATGACACATCTGCATGCGGGTGACCACCCAGGCACACCTACCCTTCATTTGTGTGACTGTCTGGAAGGAATGCAGGAAGTCATCTGTCCAGACATCTATTCCAGAGACAGGCAGAAGGCACCAAATGGCTAAAATAAGTAATTGCCAAATTTCTAAAAGCTGTGTTCTGGGAAACAAAGGCCACCCTACTCAAAAGGAACCAGGGTATCTATTATATAACAAGGAACAGTGGTTCCTGGGGACAATGTATGAGATATTTGCTAATAGTTATGCTCAATGGCAATACTCATGGGTAAAGGAATGTTGAAGAGAGAATAAAAATTACAAACAACAAGGAAATCGAGTACATTTTGCTGTTTATGCAAATATTGCAACTATGTTATAAAGTTGATGAAGAAAAGTGGTCGGTGTCCCAGGTGAACTTAGAATCTACATATCAAAAGTGACAATTTGTGACAAGGAGTAAGGTTTCATAATGTACAAAAACAACCCTAAAACGAGTAGACAGTAATTATTAGCCTTCTAACACATTAGCAGGGGCAGAAAGATGGTTTGTTTTGAGTGCTTGTCGACAGCGTTTCGACCACACATTCAGTAGGGGGTCTCATAAGGACCTAACAGTGAGGGACACCTAAAATAAAATAATAAAGAATTACTGAATTGGCCAAAAGGAGAGAAACTATAGATAAGGTAGCATGCTGGCTAAGCGGTTTTCCTGAAGGAATAACAATAGGCTGTCAGAGTGGTGATGTGCCCACCAATAATAGAAGTGACTCAAAACAAAGTAATGGGAAAAGGGGTTACTCACATGGGGCGCAGCCAGGCACTATTGAGGAGAGAAAAATGAGTAGAAATTAGATATACGGCTTGATGTTACACATTAAATAAGCAGATGTCACATTCTGTAATTATCGGCAACTCACCCCTGTGAGGGGAAAGGGGACTGACAGTCCTTAAGGTATATTGCAGATACACATGTCCATATATCATAAAAAATATATTAAACACGACAATCCGTGGTGTAGATTAACATCTATAAATGAATGAAAAGGATAATTGGAGGAGAACGGCACAATGGAGTGCTGTCTGTGTTAAAAAACAGCTGAGTTATCAAGCCGGAAGGGAGAGTTCAAGTACACTTACCCGAGGTAAGGGAACGAGAGAGGTGAATGACTCATTTTTGTTAGGAGTGAGCTGCTGTAATCAGCCGCACTTCTTGATTGATGTCAGGGAAATGATAACCTCATCTGTGGAGGACCACCGAAGTCAGATTCCTTCTGTCAGATGGCAGGATGCAGCGGTTGCTCCCATGACTAATTATAGAATGGAGCCGCGCCTGCACAGGCTCGTGTAGTGCAACGTCGCCATACATTGCTAGTGACAGGAAGGAGCGCATGAGCATCATGACGCTCTGGGCTCTCACAAGGAGGGCCTCACTAATTTGTGTGTAGAAAAGGATATTTTCTATTTCCATGAAAATATTTTTTTTTTTAAAGCGGGGAGGAAAGTGAAGTATTACAACAGGCACAATCTGAAAAGAAAAAAAAAAAAATATATATATATATATATACACACATAGAGTAAATGCATTAATACATACACACTTTCAAGATGAGTTTGAGAACTAATAACATTGTGTTAAAACCCCCAAAGGTAGCACCTCCTTCCGCTACTTCTCAGCAGTGCAGTCCAAAAAACTGTCAGATCACTTGAAAAGAGTAGCTTTAAAGCCACACCATTCTTCAGTCATATTGAGTCCACGGTTACCCATTCTATTTATTGGCATTCCGTTCTTTGTAAGATCTGCGATATGTCTCGTCCTCTTTCTGAAATGGTAGCCATGCCAATTACTTGCCATTTTAGGTCATCCGCTGTGTGGTTCTCTTCAATGTAATGAGTGACTAAAGGTGCATTCGGTACATCGCATCTTATTCTGCTTCGATGTTGGCAGATGCGTGTCTTAATGGGCTGTGATGTTTGTCCAATATAGGGTAATCTACATGGACACCATATGCAGTAAATAACATTGCGTGAATTGCAGCTGGAGAAGAAATTCAAATCTTGTCTAATGTTGTCATGTTCAAAAACCTTTGTGTCAAAGGAAAAAGTACAGGCAATCAGTTCCCACTAAGGGTGGGCGTAGTTCGCGAAGTAATGCTTTGCGAAGCTACGCAAAGTGCAGTTCGCGCTACGCAAGCTTCGCGTAGCACTACGCGAACTGCGTAGCGCACTGTTCGCAATGATTGCACAGTGCCGGATGCTTGTCCGCACTGTGCAATCATTGAAAACGGCAACTTGCACAGTGCGAGCTGTCTTTTACTGCCGCTCGAGTAGATTTTTACTCGAGCGGCAGCTTTCTCAACGCGGACTGGTAGTTTCTCATCGCGAGCGGTCGCGAGCATACGCGACCACTCGCAATGAGAAACCTGACCTCCCCGCATTGAGAATCTCGCCGGGAGGTTTATTTTCCCACGCTCGCGATCGGCAACTTGATGTTGCTGATCGCGAGCAGGAAAAAGTCTCGCCGGGATGTCGATTTTGCTTGCTCGCGGTCGCCAACTTGACGTTGAGGACCGCGAGCAAGCAAAAATGACCGCGGCACTACGCTACGCTACGCGTGATTCGCACTGTGCTACGTGCAATCGCGTTGTGCGAAGTAGCGCAAACTTCGCAAACTACGCGAGCGTAGCGTAGCACTTCGCCCAGGGTTAGTTCCCACACCAGAAATGACCTTTCACTTGGGTAAGACCCCACGCAGGTTCTAGGGTCCTAGGTTTACGAATAGTACTGCGTTGTGTGGAGGAGTGCACTAGATGGTCTTTAATGTTTTTGCCACGTTTGAACGCAAAAGTGGGGGCTTCTATGGTGCGATCAATGCTTTTATTAAAGATGCCAGTTTTTTTAGATCAAATTTCAGATCTTCTTTGTGTGGGTGCCAAAGGTGGTGACACAAATCACTTTTTCAAGAGGGATTTTGTTTTTGGCATTAAACAGTTCCACTCTTGGACAAAACCATGCACGTTTTAGGAAGTTCTTTACTATCTTATTTGGGTATCACCTGGCAACCAATTTGGCTCTCAGAGTTTGGGCTTCTCTCATGTAGTCCTCTGTGCGGGTACAGTTTTTAAGTAGATGTAAAAATTGGCTGAAGGGTAAGCCATCTCTCAGGGCTCTGGGATGATTACTATTGTAAGATAGGAGAGTATTTCTTTCCGTGGGTTTCCTGTGGAAGCTGGTGTATAATCTACCTTCCTGATGTTTGATGGCTAAATCTAGGAAGGCAATTTCAGTTTTGTGTATGGTGGACTTGAACGTCAGGTGCTTTTGAACAATGTTCAGACATGTTACAAAACCATAGATATTGCATTTTGAGCCAGACCAGATCAGAAAGATATCATCGATATAACGTTTCCAACATTAAATGTTGGAACAATATATATTTTGCTTGGAAAGTGACATTTGTTAAACTGGAATTTAAAATCCAACTTCACCATAAGTTGTGATTTCAAATTGTGAGATCAGTGACACCAAACTTGAAAGGTTTATCTCTTCACAATTGAGAATTACACTTAAAAGATGTAATAACGTAATCCCAAAGTTATCCTATGGGAGAGACAGGCCTTGCAGTAGTGAAAAACAAAATTGGGAGTTTTTCACTATCAGGACAGATAAAACTTAAAAATACATGCCCTGCTTTTAAATATATGGCACCCTGCCCTATGGGTAGACACAGCCTACTTTAGGGGTAACTTATGTGTATGAAAAGGGAAGGTTTTGGCCTTGCAAGAGGGTTACCTTGCCAGGTTGCGGTGGCAATTTAAAATTGCATCTACAGGCTTTGCAATGGCAGACCTTAGCCATGGTTAGATGGCTACTTAAGTGGGTGGCAAAATGTGTGCTGTGGACCTACTAGTAGTATTTAATTTACAGGCCCTGGTCACATGTAGAGCACTTTACTAGGGACTTATAAGTAAATTAAATAAAGCCAATGTTACCATGTTTAGGGCAGAGAACACAAGCACTTTAGCACTGGCCAGCAGTGGTAAAGTGCGCAGAATCCTAAAACCAGAAAAAATGATTTCAGAAAAATGGAGGGAGGCAGGCATACAGTTGGGGGAAGACCACCCTAAGGCTTTTCAGCTTTAACATGTTGTTTATGACCATTTTGTGATTTTCGCCATCTTCATAATAAATCCAGCAGGGGATTTGAACTAGAAGGTCATCCAAAAGCAAGAAAATGAAAAAGTTCCTAGTAAACATGAAGGAAAACTTCAATTCTATTAAGGACACGGGGGCGAGGATTATGCTCTTCTTTCTTTTATTTTATCTCCAGCAGTTTCAACATTAATGTAAAAACTATCTGTCCCATGAACCATTGGGAAAAGGTCAACAAAAGGAGGACCAATCAGCTGTCCCGAACTCCCTCAAATGCACAGGGCTTCTGGGATATGTCCTCTTTCTTGACTGCGACGTTCCGCCCGTCACTGAATTCCTCTAGTCCGTCTTAGCACTTTTTGAGCCTGCAAAGAGTCAGAGGAAAAACCATAAATGAATCCGAACTTAAATGCTCTGTGTTTTTGAGAACTGTAACCAAAACCAGCAGAGCACAACAATATAGAATATCCTTACGCAAATACTGCCCTAGGGAACACTTCAATACAGTCATTGGAAACACAACTTGAGATCATACTTCGTTGTTCTGGAACATCTGTATCCCCTGTCTCCTAAGCGGGGGGGGAAGAAGGGGAACTGAGAACGTCAGGAAACTCTGGGCAGGAATAATCCTCGCCTCTGTGTCCTTAATAGAATTGAAACTTTCCTTCATGTTTTTGAGAAAATCTTTCATTCTATGGCAGGACCGGAGGCGAGGATTATGCTCGTTCAAAGCTTTTCGACCACCAACGAAGCCATGTCCACAACTGGTTTGAAATAGAATTTTTAAACATGGAGTCTGAGGACCAGTCTGCGGCATTAATTATGTCTTCGAGGCGGGCTTGAAGTGAGAAAGCTTTGGAGGCCACAGCCCATCTGACTGAATGGGCATCAAAGTGCGAAATGTCAATGCCCGCCTCTTGCATGGCCCATCGGATCCATCTAGCTATGGTGGGTGAAGAGACCGCTTTGAAAGGTTTCCTGAGGGAAATCAATAGCTGGTTCTCCCCGTGGGGATGCAGTTCATCTGTCATACTTTCATAAGCCTTCAAACAGCGTACTACACACAGCTTGGGGTGCTTGTCAAATGCAGGGTACGAAATTGTCCTGCACCCCGACTTCGTGCGTCTAGAAATATGGGTGGTGACTCCTTGAGGGGTGACGACCCGGCCAGAAAGATCCAGGGCCCTGTCATCAGATAATCTCCGACAGGAGATCAGGCAAAGAAGCATGGCTAGCTTTGCCGATAACTCTTTCCTTGACAGGTACGTAATCACCTGCCACGACTTAAAGAGGGATAAAACTTTGTTAACATCCCTGAGCTCAGAGTATCTGGGCTGCGGAGGGAGCGACATGCGGATACCTCTCATAAGCTTGCAAACAAACGGATGCTCTCCCACTGCTTCCCCTTGAACCGGTGCATGACCTGCTGAAATCGAGGATCTGTAAGAATTAATAGTATGGTATGCTAAGCCTTCAGAAGCCAGGGAAGCCAGGAAATTCAAAATGTAGACCACATCGCACCCCACGGGATCTTGATTTCTCCTAAGGCACCAACCCACCCACTTAGACCAGGCTGATCTGTAGCATTTGTTGGTACCGTCTGCCCATGCTGCTGCCAAAATCCTTTGATCCTCTCGTGATAGGGCGCGGAGTCTCCAACGCTGCCGGAAATCCTCCAGGCCATGAGGGGGATCCGGCTCTGTAGGATTAGAGGATGGGGATTTCCCTGGGGATCCTGAAGGACATTCTGATCTTGGGGTAGAAGGATTGGAGAATCCCAGGAAAGTTCCAGAAGAACTGGAAACCATACTTGCGACTTCCAGCAGGGCATGATCAGCACCACCCTCACTTGTTGTGTGCGAACGTGTGCTGTTAGGCGCATTATCATGGCAAACGGCGAGAATGCGTAACCCGACTCCTTAGACCAATCCTGGAGGAAGGCATCCGTGGCTGAAAAACTTGGGAAGTTGATGGTCTAGGCGAGAGGCAAAAAGATCCGCTGAGAATGGGCCCCACAGAGATTGCAGTCTCTGGAAGACTCGAGGGTCCAGTTGCCAGAGGCTCACATCTGTCCATACCCTGGAGCACCAATCCGCTATCACGTTGGACGCCCTGGGCAGGTACACCGCTGACACTGAGACATTGCGGTCGAGGCAAAAGGTCCAAAACTCCTTGGCCATGCCTGCTAGGGCCCTGGACTTGGTGCTGCCTAGGTGATTTATATATCGGACCGCTGAGACATTGTCCATTTTTAGGAGCACGCTGCAGCTGACCTTGTCCTTGGTCCAACACTTGATGGCAAAAGAGCCCGCTAATTGCTCTAGGCAGTTGATGTGGAGAAGTTGTTTGTCTGCAGACCACTTTCCTCCTGTAAAGGAGTCCCCGCAATGAGCTCCCTAGCCCAATTTGCTGGCGTCCGACTCTATAACCAAGTCCAGAGCTGAGCCGAAGATGGCCTCCATATGGTCTAACCACCACCGCATCTCTAGCCGCACTTCCTCTGTGAGAAGGACCTGCTCTGAATATTGCAGACCCTTCCTTAGGTGAGAGGCTTTGAGACGATGGAGGTCCCTGTAGTGTAGAGGGCCCGGGAAGATGGCCTGAATAGAGGACGACAGTAGCCCCAGTATCCTGCCGGAGAGAAGTGGTTTGCCTGGCTATAGCCCGTCTGAGCTCTCTCCGAATCTTTGAGATCTTCCTGGTTGGTAAGCTTAATGTTTTGTTCACTGAATCTATGATGAACCCGGGAAAGGTAGTGTTTCTTTCCGGTGTAAGGAGGGGCTTTTTTTCATTGATAACAAAACCTAGCCCCTGCAGCAAGTCCACCGTTGTCTGTAATTGCTCCGTCAGCAACGTCGGAGACTGCGCTTAAAGTAGAAGGTCATCGAGGTAAATGATTAGGCAGAAACCTCGAGCTCTGAGGTACTCCACCACCAGTTTGAGGACCTTGGTGAAGCACCAAGGCGCCGAGGAGAGTCCGAAAGGGAGGTAGTGAAGTCGTATACCTGACCCTGCCACAGGAATTGGAGAAACCGTCAAGGGAGGGGGGGAGATAGGGGCTGCCAAATAAGCGTCCTTTAGGTCTAGGCGCACCATCCAGTCGTTTGGGCGCAGGAGGTCACGCAGCAGGTGGATTCCCTCCATTTTGAAATGGCGGTAAACCAGCCAGCTGTTGAACTCCTTTAGGTTTATCACCCGACGCTGGCCTCCATCGGTTTTGTCCACCAAAAAGAGGTTGCTTAGGAAACCCCGCAGGTGGAGGGAGGCGCGGGCAATCGCCCCTTTGCGTAGTAGATCCGGCACTTCTTTGTCCACTAGGGCCGATTGGGCCGCCGGAAAAAGGAGAGGACGCAGACGAACCTCCTGGACCGGACATCCGTAGAACTCTATATGGAACCCCTTGATGGTTTGGAGAACCCATGAGTCTGCGGTAATAGCCTCCCTATTGCTCATGAACATAGTCAACGTGCCCCCTCCCTGTAATTGGGGGGAGAGGCAAACTCTTGCCTGGTTGGGTCTGGAAGTGACCTCTGGCGGAGCCTCTGGAGCCTCTGCCCCTGTAGTTTCTTCTGCTTGGGTTGCTCCTGGGTTTTCTTGAAGCTCCTGGCAGGGGCTTGGGTCTAGAAGCAGCCGGTCGAGCGCCCCCTGCCACGGCCGGCCCAAACGAAAACCTTCGGGTGAAAAACACTCTTTATAGAGGCTTGCGCCTTATCCAACGTGGTAAAAGTGGCCACAAACTTGCTCAGTTCTTTTACAAGCGGTTCCCCTTGAGCCACTGTGCCGGCCTCTGAGGAAGCAAGGTCCCTGAGCTTGGGGTCAACTTTTAGTAGAAGGGAACGCCGTCTCTCCGTTGTAAGAGCGCAATTTGCATTTCCCAGGAACACTATGGCGCGTTGCGCCCAGCCTGACACGGACTCAGGAGAGAGGGGGGAATTGGAAGCCTTATCTTCCTCAGCGAGGTCCAGGATCTTGGTGAGGGGGCCACAGGCGTCCAGGAGCTTATCCTGGCACACCCTCCGGGACCTATCTATCCCTTTCTTGGGGTCACAGATATATTTTTGCAGGAGCGTGGCCATCCTGGGATCTATTTCCGGAGTGACCGCCACCTTACCCACAAGGGTGGGGCGCGGGCACTCCGCCTTAAGGCAGGGCCTAACCTCCTTCTCCAGGGGCTTCCTAAGGTGACTCGTCACGAACTGGGTGACCTTGTCCCCTAGGACCCATTCCGTAGAACACGGGTGCAGGAGGTCCTCAGGGACCAGCATGTCTGAAGGGGCTTCTGCGCCACTCGTAGGGGGGTGCCAGGGCCTGGAGGGGCCCGCTTCATCCGTGGACTCACTAGGGGACTCATCGCCTTCATCCCCCCCAACCTGCGGGGACAGAGGGGGAACCTCACTCAGTGGATCAGGGGTTTCGAGGGAAGGACAGGCTAAGAAGGCCTTTTTAAGGCGTTCAAAGGCGCCAAGGTCAATGGCTGAATCAGATGTGCGCTTGGGGGCGTGTGCAATGGAGGGGGGGGTTTCCCCTAGGAGGAAGGTTGTCTGCATATGCATAGGCGATTTCCATAAGGCGCCTTTCAAAGGGGCCCATGGCCACCACAACTGCCTGGTGGATAGAGGCATCTACCACCTCGCAAAA
Source organism: Calotriton arnoldi (assembly GCA_963921515.1). Classification (NCBI taxonomy): domain Eukaryota; kingdom Metazoa; phylum Chordata; class Amphibia; order Caudata; family Salamandridae; genus Calotriton; species Calotriton arnoldi. The sequence continues at coordinate 530,628 of CAWUFW010010167.1, forward strand.
CTTGACGTGTAAGGGGAGGACCTGCAGGGACTCCTCCTTGACATAGTCTTCCATTACCTCTGTAAGGGAGGGTGGGAGGCCCACCAGCTAGGCAGATGACACTAAAAGTGAGGGGGGGACCTTATGAGTATCCTTACTGCCCCACAGAATTTGGCGAACCGCAGGTTCTATGGATTTTGCGGCTGTGACAAGACCATAATTTGGTCGCACAAGTGTGAATACTGGGTGTAAAACCCTCGGGCGGACTCACCCTGAAAAACAATAGTGTATCCTAACGCCTGGGCTGAGCCCCAGTGGCAGCCTAAGAACTAGCAGGCACTACGCTGCTAGGAGCGCTTGTCACAATTAATAATTAATTAATGAGCCTGAAGGCACTAAAGTCAACACGCAGGCACTACACTGCTAAGTGCTCTTGTCAAATCAATAATTCATTAAGTAGCGTGAAGGCAGAATTACAAACCCGATTCAGACGGGCGTCAGGCTGCCAAGATCAGAATACAGACCCGCAAATACGGGCGTAAAAGCTTCCAGGCGGCTCGAGGAGGCAGAGGCTCGGCGGGGACACGTCTCTGACAGATTAGTAACTGACAGGAAAGACGCGCGTCTCCCGCCGAGCAACGAGACGCGGCTCGCGCCTTGCGTGCGCCCTCTATCGGCCACTGGCCGCCACCGCGTTTTGGCCTCAAGTCTTTCACGGTGTCGCGAATGGAGCGATGAGAAATGCTCCCACGGCACAGATAAATGCTCTGCACCGCCGCGCGTGAGTCACAATAGGCATGCAAGACATCAAATAAGCATAAAACCTCACTAGAATAGGATAAACAAATTCGAGACTTAACTTGCCGGAGAGCAGGAAAAGAAAGAGGACATATCCCAGAAGCCCTGTGCATTTGAGGGAGTTCGAGACAGCTGAATGGTCCTCCTTTTGTTGACCTTTTCCCGATGGTTCATGGGAAAGATAGTTTTCACATTAATGTTGAACACTGCTGGAGATAAAATAAAAGAAAGAAAAGCATAATCCTCGCCTCCGGTCCTGCCATAGAATTTATTTTATCTCTTTAATTTTCATCACTAAAGGCAATACCTTCATCTTCATAGGTTTCCACTAATGTAATATGAGCCAACATCTGATGTTTATTCTCCCTGTTGGAACATGCTCAATGTGCTTAGCGTGCATTCCATACTGTGATGACTGCTGGGATGACAGCCATTTTTGAGGGCCTGATTTAGAGTTTCTCCAACAGATTACTCTCCTTCGCAAACGAGATGGCTATCCTGTCTGTCAAATTTCAAGTGCATTATATCCTAATGCACTTGTCATTACGTAGATGGGATATCCATCACGTTTGTGAAGGAGTAATCCGTACCCCAAACTCAAAATCAAGGCCCAAGGTTGGCGGGCATTGGGTGGAACACAAACAGCATATCGCGGACGATAAAAACACCTAAACTTGCATTGAATCCAGGCTATAAAGAAGGGTTGGTTCTTTCCCTAAACACAAAACACAGGAAAACTGCTAATTTTTGGGTGGCTCCTGTATTCTCGAACAGACTAATAGCCAGCATAAAATGAGTTGTCAATAAGTTGTCATCAGCCAATTAGAAAAGTATACCCACAAAGATTGATTTTGAGAGTGCCCAATTACCCAAGAGAAGGATGTCCTGGTGCTTTAAAGGGTGCTATGGCACTGTAAAGATAAATGCTATTTGGCTAATGGAAACCAATCAGAGTTGCTTAAACATACTGTTGTTTCTAGCTGTTTCAGTAATTCTAGTTGGTTGTCGTTAGTCAATCAAAAGAGCTCTTTGTGGTTAGACCCTTCTGATCTGGGTTTTATTTATTTATTTGTCTTATTAAGTGCCCGAATCACCCCCAGCGGGGTATCTCCGTGCTACGGGAATGCCACAGAGTCACTAGGGGGTTCAAAAGAGTTCGGTTTTAAGAAACCTGCGGAATTGCAGATAGTTAGTGCATTCGCAGGGATGTAAGGGAAGTTGATTCCAGTAAGATGGGGCCAGATGATATAAGGCTTTCCCACCTTTGTGAGATTTCTTTACACAGGGTACCAGGAGGAGCGATTTAGAGCCAGATCGGAGGGTTCTGGAAGGCTGGTATTGTATGAGTCTATCTGCAAGATAGTTGGGGGCGTTGTCGTGTAGTGCCTTGTGCACTATGCAGCAGATCTTAAAACGGATCCGCTTGCGGATGGGCAGCCAGTGTAATCCAAGGAGTAGCGGCGAGAAAGCAGGCCTGGCCGGAGCATTGAAAACTAGGCGGGCCGCAGTGTTTTGGACCACCTGGAGTCTGTTAAGAGGGGATTCGTTGGCTGAGATCGGGAGGGCATTACAATAGTCAAGGCGACTTATTACTAGTGCCTGAAGGAGTGTTTTTCGGACTGTCATAGGGAGAAAATGGAAGACCTTTCTCAAAAGACTTAATGTGTGGAAGCAGGAACTCACGGTTGTTGCGACTTGGGTCGCAACCACCGTTAGCACCCATTACACACACTTACCTGTTTCGGTTCATGGCCACCCATCCCGCCTGAGACCATTCCGTGATTTATGAATGGCAAGGGCCACTAGTCTTGCAGCTGAGTGAGGTACCACCTTCCTTCGGCTTTTTCCAACCCTGGCATACAGAAGCTGATGAGAACAATTTGCGGACTCTATCACTTCCACTAACCTCGTAGTGGAAACAACTGAATCTGCTCGGCAAAACCCACAGCCTCGGCTGGTTTACCAGATTATGCCGGTGCCACTTGTCTTTTCAGAAACAATAAAAAGCATCACGCTTAAATGCTTTGGTGGTTAAGGAAAGATACAAGCTCTTTCTTGCATGTGTTTCAGCTTCACACTCTACTTACAATTTGATAAAGTTAATTAACATGATAATAAAGACTTTGCCTCAGATTAGTGGACAAGAAAAACAATATTTGTCGTTCTCTGGCATCATATTCATGCTTCTTGTTAAATTTCTAAATGTTTTCCTCTCCAAGACTGCCTGCTACCATGCCTCGATAGTTTCACTTACAATACAACAACCTCAAAATGTCTTGGAAACTGTAGATGAAAATCAGAAACACATAAATTAGGCTTTGTTCTGAGCAAAATAAATTAATCAGATTCTACAGTTTGCAGAACTATGAAATTCTGAAGGATAATAACCTGTATTGTGCTTTTCCTATATTCATTTTATCTTTCTCACGTCAATTTAAAATGAATTATGGAAAATGCAGCAACCAGCACAGTTGTTTTTTTTCCCCAAGACCATTTTTTTCTCCCTACTTTTATCCAAGTCTGGTTTGAACTACAGCATCTTCTATGAATGTTTTGAGCTGATAATTTCTGTGCTCTCCGAGGAAGAGATTTAAAGCATCGGGGTGACTAAATGCTTCTGTTTATCTATGTAAAAGGATTGCATAATGTTCTCAGGCCATGGGGGCTTCTTTGCGCGGCTCCACAGTGAGGGCACACTAAGCTGAACCACTGAATTTCCTTTGAAATATGTATTTTCAGCACACTTTCCCTTGGTGGTCTTTTCAACGGTTTCCTCTTTTTCTTTAACCAATAATATCGTGTTTCATAAATTTGTTGTTCCCTCGTATCTTTCTCAGCGTCAAGCCCCTTGTTGCCAAAACTTCTTTGACTTATTAATTGTCGACTATATTGGGATTCGTCATTCAGCGAAAGCGATCCAGGCGTGTTTTTTTCTGCTTATTTCATGCAAATTAATAAAGCTGCTTACAGACCATAGGGGACATTGGAATAAGCAGTGAAGTAAAATTCGGGAATCTGGGGCAGTTTAACATGCATATTCTCAAGTGGACATGCAAAACAGGAATGGAAAGGTCAGTTCTACTGCACAATCTCTTCGAAAGACAGAGAAAAGATTTATTCCTGCAGTTCATTTCCGAATTGCTATGCAGGCTCTCCTACTCTCACATCTGGATGGTGTTAACGCCTTTCTCCACAGCCCCTAAGACTCCATGCTGGCACTCCTTAAGGCCCTCCTCCATGCCACATTATGTCTCATCCAGGGCCGGATGAAAAATGGTCACATCACCCCATCCTGATGGAACTACATTCGCTCCCCTTGACAAGCCTGCACCATCTTCAAGACCAGCTGCATGATTTGCAAAGCCATCAAGAACAGCACCCCCGCTTATCTTGCAGACAAATTCAACACTTCCGGTGGCTGTCAGCACACTCACAGCCAGATCACCATCAGACTAGAGACTAAAAAGTGTAAAAACAGAAACAAACAAGGCCACCATGCCTTTTCCATGTTTGCACCCATTATCTGGAAAACAATCAAGTAACCAGCTTCTTCTTCTATAGATTGTTGATTGTATGCTTGACTTCAACCCTGTAGATAGATAGTTTATTTGCATAGTTATCAAAACCCGTTGCAATACAAAAAACAGCAGATAAGATCATTAATACATATAATGTTAGTAAAAAGACATTTACACATTCATATTTCTTAGAATTGTATTTCCCCATCTGTGACACTATATTGACACACCCTACTGAGTATTAGGTTCTTTAACTTAGGTTTTCCAACTTAATTATTTAATTCTAGCATGGTAAATTCGCTGAGAATACTTTCCTTATATTTACATCAACTAACCGGCATTACAAGCGGTTGTTTCACAATAGTTATTGTTTGGTAGGGGATTTATGATTGCTGTAGGAATTAATGGCAGGTTATTGCTCATGCGCGACAACACTATCATAGGATTGTTTATACATTAGTATAACGAGGGAACTACTGTTCCCATAACCAGAAGGACATACGTGCTTAGGACGCACGCACAACGCGATAATCATAAAGTTTATATGGCAGATTTTACATTTACTTTATGTGCCCTTGCTCCAACGATTGTTTTGCAAACAGTGTGAACACTAACATCATTGAGGCCCTATACCAAAATATAGAATCTTTTTCGATCAAGTATACAAGCATCGGGTATTCCATATGAGTGTACTGCAGTGGCTGCTCCAGTTCCTTAACTCTGGGTATTTATAAACTACATTTCCCAGAGTCCATGGGGCGGTCGGGATAGAACCTGTTATGACCGCGGAAGTAGGCGCGGCAATCAGAGCGTCCTTTTAAGAAGTAGCGAGTGTAGTTTCCCGGTTGCCACAAGCCGCTGGGACCCACACCGAACAGGTCACACTACGGGGCAGGACCCTTGATGACGTGAGTAAAAAGAATGACTGATCGCCGGAAACAGGTATGAGTGCATGCATCTCCAACACGGAGGTTTTGTCTTCCGCAATTATTAACGCATGTTCTTTGGTTTTGTTTATTTCATTTCATTTCCTACCTCAATCACATAATGTGGATAAATCTGACCGTGGATTTTTTCGATCGTTTTTCACGGCACCAGTGTCTGACTACAGGGCTACCCCACTTCTAAGGGAGGTCCCACGAGAAGTTTAACCTCTCCCTATATGGGGTAAGACTCGGTATTTTATGTGTCCTGTATGTATTTTTACGACATTTTTAACAGCGGTATGAATGCGAGTTTTTTCACAATTTTTCACAAACTATCACAGCACGCAAATTGGTTTAGAGATTGTTAGTATGCGACTATCAGCCGCTACACCACAATTATGCGCACGTTCTAGAGTGTGATATAGACCTACGAATGAGCATGCGTTACGTAATCTGTATTAGCATGCTTGTTGCTGTGCTTTATCACTCTCGGGCATAATTGGCACAGAGGGTGATGTCAATCTTCACTACTTGTGATATCAGATACTGTATACATGCCTATAACAATGGTGTGGTGTTTGTTTTGTCGTTATTTTTGTTTTTTTCAGATTGAGTGATCTAAAAATTTACAAGATTGTGTCAAACAAAGTGAGCAGCTTCCTGCCCTTTAATAAAATTAGTATAGGGAAATTCCTTATTTTTACCCTTCCAGGGGGACAACGTTATCGCCCTGAAGAAAGTCCTGCACCATATTTTGGGCTTAAATTGGACTGAAACATGTTGGCTTTAGGGTCTTAGGACCATAATATCCCAATGACCTTATTCTTCTTTATTTTAATATCCTTGACAGATCCAAAAATAAAGGGAAACCGGGATCTGCCAGTGGATTTTTAATCTTTAACCCCCTGGCCAAACAATTCTTTAAGAGCTCCCTACAATACGGTTGAGCCCACCCCGACTTATATGCGTCGGGGTGTCCCGATGATGAAGTATGACACCACTAGGGTGTGTGAGGGAATATAAAACAAAAGGAGTTGCCTCCTTCGCCATTTTAGAGTGGTGTATAATCATCAGCTTCATTTAAGGACATTCCACCAGTAACCAACCAGTATCTGTTTGTATTCTAATAACCAAACTACACGGTTAGGGTATAAGGAGTATTTATTGTGGATCAGTGTTATGTAACGGGAGGGTGTACTACTCTTTCGAAGTTTCTCTCGGCCCTTCAAGTAGTGAGAGGTTCCTCCTCCGCTACATTAGTGTATTACGTTTTGTGCAGCGCACAGCTGTGGGGCATCCCCCCCAAAAAATAGGGTCATAGAACCCTAGATAATTTTGTTTGAAAAAATTGTGGAAATTTGGAAGGATTCACTCACCGCTTTTTATTTATTGTCTTAAAACCACTTCATCAAGAATACACCAGGCACATTGACAACATCTGAGACCCTTGGCATAGGGTACACGGATGAAATGGCGTCTGCTATTTTGGCCGGCCCATCATTATTCCCAGACACAAATATTAACAAGAGCCTTAACCAAGCACAGAATTGGGATGAACTAAAAGAATTGAAACGTGTCCAGATGAAAATCTTACTTCACGGGGCAATTCTAACGGAATATCTGTGAGGCAATGCTGCACCTAAGGGTCTCTTAGTGACCAACGCCCCAGAATTTTCTTAGATGATCCCTTGTTCAAAAGAGAGTGGTCACTAATCGCGTGGCGGTGCACGCGCGATTGGCTGATCCTCATCATAAATACTGCAAAACGCCTTTCAGAAGCTATCCTGGTAAAGATCAAGACCAGTGAAGACGCTCTTATAACGGAAATCAAGATCTCACTCTACAAGAAAAAACTAGAGGAGGTCAACAAAGAGATTGGGGAACACAAAGACTTTCTGATGCAGAGTAAAGTCAATAAGCTACAGAAAGATCTTAAGAAATTCTCACATGAGAAAGTATACCCCTATATAAAAGACGACTATAAAAGCCCGGATAATTCTGATTCTGGATCGTCGTATCAAGGGGATTCAAGCAATTCGGAGTCAGAAAATGAGGACTGGTCCAGTGATGGTTCCAACAAAAGTTGGAGAGGTAGACCAAGGAAACCGAGAAGAGGAAACTTCAACCAGGGATACCAACCATCCCAGATGTATCCATGGCCCAGTCCATACGGGCCAGTGCCATTCCATGGACCACCACAATTCCATGGACCTCCACAATACCATCCGGTTCCGTTCTTCCAACCTAACTATAATCAGAACCGTTTTTTAGGACAGGATGGAAGAAGGGGGAGACGTGGAAGAAGAAACAACGTGAACAAACAAGTACAATGGGAGGACAACAACACTCCAGTGAACACACGGAGCATGACCAAAGGCCCACAAGCAGGAACGAGTGCAACCAAGGATTAGTGGTCAATCTGACAGACCACATCCTAGGTGCAGAAGAAACTGCTGTTCTCAACAAGGGACTTGGTTTTGTTCCAACTGCATATTTGGACAAATTCCAGATACTGTGTGAACTAAGCGAATTCTTCAGGAAAATACGTATAAAAACATTCTTCAGGGATAAAGAGGCACTAATGGAGGATGAAACACACACGACCTTACGACTAAAATCAAATTTCTTTCCACCAACATCATTAATGCCCCCTGAGGTGATTGCGTTCGAAGAGAGTGTAACAAAGGAAATTGAGGAATTACCAACTAAAAGAGGCGTCTATGACAATTTGAATAAAAAAAAAAGAGACGCGTTGAAAACCCTGGGTACAAGAACTGACATTGTTATCAAACCAGCGGATAAAGGTGGGGCTACTGTCATTCAGAGCACTACGGCTTATAGAACCGCCTGTATGAACCTCCTGGCAGATATAAAATACTACAAGAAAATCAACAAGGATCCCACCATACGGTTAAAGAAAACCATAAATACACTGACCGCTGATGCCCTGGAACGAGACTGGATTACTAAGAAAGAGCATGAATTCCTCAATCCTGATGACCCTAGAATACCCATATTTTACACAATACCAAAAATACACAAAGGAAAAATACCTCCTCCCGGTAGACCCATCGTGTCTGGGTTAGGGTCACTTCTTGAACCTCTTTCCAAATTTACCGATTGGTTTCTACGCCCATTAGTCACACGCATCAGGTCTTATGTTCAGGATACAAAACATCTGCTCAACCTAATATCAGACATTGATTAAGATCCTAGGCACAATATCATGGTTTGTTTAGATGTTGAAGCACTCTATACGAGCATCCCACAAGAGGAGAGCATCCGGGTTATTGAGAACCTTCTGAAACAAGAAAATTGGACCTGGGATGCCCCGTAGATTGGGTCATTACACTGATGCGCATAGCACTCATGGAGAATTTCTTCAGGTTCGAGGAACAGCTATATCTCCAAGTTCATGGCACTTCAATGGGCAGCACCTTCGCGCCTAGCATAGCGTGTCTGTATGTGGGCCAAATGGAAGAACAACACATTTGGCCCACCAACCCTTACTCTAATAACATCAGTAAGTGGTGGCGATACATCGATGACGTCCTGATGATATGGAATGGTAATTCAACAACTCTGGCTAATTTTCATAAATGGCTGAACCAACTGAATCCACATTTAAAGTTCACCATGACTTACAACCATGAGGAGATCTCGTTTCTGGATGTTAGGATCCGGGCTAATAACAACAGCCTGGTCAGCTCTTTGTATACAAAACCAACCGACAAAAACAGTCTGTTACATTTTGAAAGCGCACATCCACGCTCTCTCAGGGAAATCTACCCATAGGCCAATTTCTGCGCATACACAGAAACTGCCAGGATCTTCAAGATTATAAGATGGAAGCTGAAATATTGTCGAAGAAATTGGAACAAAGAGCATATCCTAAAAGAATTATTGAGAAAGCGATGAAAAGATCTCGCAATACCCCGAGGGATGCGTTACTGGATACAAACTTGAAGGAGGTGAAAGATTCAATTTTTTGTGTTACAACATATAATACATCATCCAATGACATTAAGAAAATTATCAACAAAAAGTGGGAAATCCTTACATCTAACAAACTTAAATATGAAAAACCTATGTTTTCATTTCGAAGAAACAAAAGCCTTAGAGACTCCTTGATACACACAGACCTGAAGAGATCAAAAATAACTCACCAGTTGACTCTCTGGGATCAACCTCCGGTCACTGGACACTATCCATGTGGGTCATGTGTTGTATGTGAGTTCACGAAACATACAAAAGAAATTGACTTGGGCATGCATCACCCATGGGAACAGCGGACCCATACTAATTGTAACAGCGACAAGGTTATATACATGATAAAATGCCCATGCCAACTGATGTATATCGGCATGACTGGGAGAAAAATAAAGGTGCGCATAAGCGAACATAGGAGCACAATCAGAAGGTCGATCACAGCAACAAGATTAACATCCCACTATGTGGAGATGAAACACTCTGATAAGGATTTATGTTGGACAATAATTGAAAAAGTCACAGGAGAAGGCGATGTAACTAGAAGACTCTTGGAGAGGGAGCAGCGTTGGGTGCACCGATTAAAAACATACACCCACGGGTTAAATGATTCTATTCCCTGGCACCAACTTAACAAGACCAGATGAATTAAAAACACTGTATATGGATACTGAAATTGAACCCGACACTGATTTAGCATTAGCTGGGATTGTATTTCCCCATCTGTGACACTATATTGACACACCCTACTGAGTATTAGGTTCTTTAACTTAGGTTTTCCAACTTAATTATTTAATTCTAGCATGGTAAATTCGCTGAGAATACTTTCCTTATATTTACATCAACTAACCGGCATTACAAGCGGTTGTTTCACAATAGTTATTGTTTGGTAGGGGATTTATGATTGCTGTAGGAATTAATGGCAGGTTATTGCTCATGCGCGACAACACTATCATAGGATTGTTTATACATTAGTATAACGAGGGAACTACTGTTCCCATAACCAGAAGGACATACGTGCTTAGGACGCACGCACAACGCGATAATCATAAAGTTTATATGGCAGATTTTACATTTACTTTATGTGCCCTTGCTCCAACGATTGTTTTGCAAACAGTGTGAACACTAACATCATTGAGGCCCTATACCAAAATATAGAATCTTTTTCGATCAAGTATACAAGCATCGGGTATTCCATATGAGTGTACTGCAGTGGCTGCTCCAGTTCCTTAACTCTGGGTATTTATAAACTACATTTCCCAGAGTCCATGGGGCGGTCGGGATAGAACCTGTTATGACCGCGGAAGTAGGCGCGGCAATCAGAGCGTCCTTTTAAGAAGTAGCGAGTGTAGTTTCCCGGTTGCCACAAGCCGCTGGGACCCACACCGAACAGGTCACACTACGGGGCAGGACCCTTGATGACGTGAGTAAAAAGAATGACTGATCGCCGGAAACAGGTATGAGTGCATGCATCTCCAACACGGAGGTTTTGTCTTCCGCAATTATTAACGCATGTTCTTTGGTTTTGTTTATTTCATTTCATTTCCTACCTCAATCACATAATGTGGATAAATCTGACCGTGGATTTTTCGATCGTTTTTCACGGCACCAGTGTCTGACTACAGGGCTACCCCACTTCTAAGGGAGGTCCCACGAGAAGTTTAACCTCTCCCTATATGGGGTAAGACTCGGTATTTTATGTGTCCTGTATGTATTTTTACGACATTTTTAACAGCGGTATGAATGCGAGTTTTTTTCACAATTTTTCACAAACTATCACAGCACGCAAATTGGTTTAGAGATTGTTAGTATGCGACTATCAGCCGCTACACCACAATTATGCGCACGTTCTAGAGTGTGATATAGACCTACGAATGAGCATGCGTTACGTAATCTGTATTAGCATGCTTGTTGCTGTGCTTTATCACTCTCGGGCATAATTGGCACAGAGGGTGATGTCAATCTTCACTACTTGTGATATCAGATACTGTATACATGCCTATAACAATGGTGTGGTGTTTGTTTTGTCGTTATTTTTGTTTTTTTTCAGATTGAGTGATCTAAAAATTTACAAGATTGTGTCAAACAAAGTGAGCAGCTTCCTGCCCTTTAATAAAATTAGTATAGGGAAATTCCTTATTTTTACCCTTCCAGGGGGGACAACGTTATCGCCCTGAAGAAAGTCCTGCACCATATTTTGGGCTTAAATTGGACTGAAACATGTTGGCTTTAGGGTCTTAGGACCATAATATCCCAATGACCTTATTCTTCTTTATTTTAATATCCTTGACAGATCCAAAAATAAAGGGAAACCGGGATCTGCCAGTGGATTTTTAATCTTTAACCCCCTGGCCAAAAAATTCTTTAAGAGCTCCCTACAATACGGTTGAGCCCACCCCGACTTATAGGCGTCGGGGTGTCCCGATGATGAAGCATGACACCACTAGGGTATGTGAGGGAATATAAAACAAAAGGAGTTGCCTCCTTCGCCATTTTAGAGTGGTGTATAATCATCAGCTTCATTTAAGGACATTCCACCAGTAACCAACCAGTATCTGTTTGTATTCTAATAACCGAACTACACGGTTAGGGTATAAGGGGAGTATTTATTGTGGATCAGTGTTATGTAACGGGAGGGTTTACTCCTCTTTCGAAGTTTCTCTCGGCCCTTCAAGTAGTGAGAGGTTCCTCCTCCGCTACATTAGTGTATTACGTTTTGTGCAGAGCACAGCTGTGGGGCATCCCCCCAAAAAAATAGGGTCATAGAACCCTAGATAATTTTGTTTGAAAAAATTGTGGAAATTTGGAAGGATTCACTCACCGCTTTTTATTTATTGTCTTAAAACCACTTCATCATGAATACACCAGGCACATTGACAACATCTGAGACCCTTGGCATAGGGTACACGGATGAAATGGCGTCTGCTATTTTGGCCGGCCCATCATTATTCCCAGACACAAATATTAACCAGAGCCTTAACCAAGCACAGAATTGGGATGAACTAAAAGAATTGAAACGTGTCCAGATGAAAATCTTACTTCACGGGGCAATTCTAACGGAATATCTGTGAGGCAATGCTGCACCTAAGGGTCTCTTAGTGACCAACGCCCCAGAATTTTCTTAGATGATCCCTTGTTCAAAAGAGAGTGGTCACTAATCGCGTGGCGGTGCACGCGCGATTGGCTGATCCTCATCATAAATACTGCAAAACGCCTTTCAGAAGCTATCCTGGTAAAGATCAAGACCAGTGAAGACGCTCTTATAACGGAAATCAAGATCTCACTCTACAAGAAAAAACTAGAGGAGGTCAACAAAGAGATTGGGGAACACAAAGACTTTCTGATGCAGAGTAAAGTCAATAAGCTACAGAAAGATCTTAAGAAATTCTCACATGAGAAAGTATACCCCTATATAAAAGACGACTATAAAAGCCAGGATAATTCTGATTCTGGATCGTCGTATCAAGGGGATTCAAGCAATTCGGAGTCAGAAAATGAGGACTGGTCCAGTGATGGTTCCAACAAAAGTTGGAGAGGTAGACCAAGGAAACCGAGAAGAGGAAACTTCAACCAGGGATACCAACCATCCCAGATGTATCCATGGCCCAGTCCATACGGGCCAGTGCCATTCCATGGACCACCACAATTCCATGGACCTCCACAATACCATCCGGTTCCGTTCTTCCAACCTAACTATAATCAGAACTGTTTTTTAGGACAGGGTGGAAGAAGGGGGAGACGTGGAAGAAGAAACAACGTGAACAAACAAGTACATTGGGAGGACAACAACACTCCAGTGAACACACGGAGCATGACCAAAGGCCCACAAGCAGGAACGAGTGCAACCAAGGATTAGTGGTCAATCTGACAGACCACATCCTAGGTGCAGAAGAAACTGCTGTTCTCAACAAGGGACTTGGTTTTGTTCCAACTGCATATTTGGACAAATTCCAGATACGGTGTGAACTAAGCGAATTCTTCAGGAAAATACGTATAAAAACATTCTTCAGGGATAAAGAGGCACTAATGGAGGATGAAACACACACGACCTTACGACTAAAATCAAATTTCTTTCCACCAACATCATTAATGCCCCCTGAGGTGATTGCGTTCGAAGAGAGTGTAACAAAGGAAATTGAGGAATTACCAACTAAAAGAGGCGTCTATGACAATTTGAATAAAAAAGAAAGAGACGCGTTGAAAACCCTGGGTACAAGAACTGACATTGTTATCAAACCAGCGGATAAAGGTGGGGCTACTGTCATTCAGAGCACTACGGCTTATAGAACCGCCTGTATGAACCTCCTGGCAGATATAAAATACTACAAGAAAATCAACAAGGATCCCACCATACGGTTAAAGAAAACCATAAATACACTGACCGCTGATGCCCTGGAACGAGACTGGATTACTAAGAAAGAGCATGAATTCCTCAATCCTGATGACCCTAGAATACCCATATTTTACACAATACCAAAAATACACAAAGGAAAAATACCTCCTCCCGGTAGACCCATCGTGTCTGGGTTAGGGTCACTTCTTGAACCTCTTTCCAAATTTACCGATTGGTTTCTGCGCCCATTAGTCACACGCATCAGGTCTTATGTTCAGGATACAAAACATCTGCTCAACCTAATATCAGACATTGATTATGATCCTAGGCATAATATAATGGTTTGTTTAGATGTTGAAGCACTCTATACGAGCATCCCACAAGAGGAGAGCATCCGGGTTATTGAGAACCTTCTGAAACAAGAAAATTGGACCTGGGATGCCCCCGTAGATTGGGTCATTACACTGATGTGCAGAGCACTCATGGAGAATTTCTTCAGGTTCGAGGAACAGCTATATCTCCAGGTTCATGGTACTTCAATGGGCAGCACCTTCGCGCCTAGCATAGCGTGTCTGTATGTGGGCCAAATGGAAGAACAACACATTTGGCCCACCAACCCTTACTCTAATAACATCAGTAAGTGGTGGCGATACATCGATGACGTCCTGATGATATGGAATGGTAATTCAACAACTCTGGCTAATTTTCATAAATGGCTGAACCAACTGAATCCACATTTAAAGTTCACCATGACTTACAACCATGAGGAGATCTCGTTTCTGGATGTTAGGATCCGGGCTAATAACAACAGCCTGGTCAGCTCTTTGTATACAAAACCAACCGACAAAAACAGTCTGTTACATTTTGAAAGCGCACATCCACGCTCTCTCAGGGAAAATCTACCCATAGGCCAATTTCTGGGCATACGCAGAAACTGCCAGGATCTTCAAGATTATAAGATGGAAGCTGAAATATTGTCGAAGAAATTGGAACAAAGAGCATATCCTAAAAGAATTATTGAGAAAGCGATGAAAAGATCTCGCAATACCCCGAGGGATGCGTTACTGGATACAAACTTGAAGGAGGTGAAAGATTCAATTTTTTGTGTTACAACATATAATACATCATCCAATGACATTAAGAAAATTATCAACAAAAAGTGGGAAATCCTTACATCTAACAAACTTAAATATGAAAAACCTATGTTTTCATTTCGAAGAAACAAAAGCCTTAGAGACTCCTTGATACACACAGACCTGAAGAGATCAAAAATAACTCACCAGTTGACTCTCTGGGATCAACCTCCGGTCACTGGACACTATCCATGTGGGTCATGTGTTGTATGTGAGTTCACGAAACATACAAAAGAAATTGACTTGGGCATGCATCACCCATGGGAACAGCGGACCCATACTAATTGTAACAGTGACAAGGTTATATACATGATAAAATGCCCATGCCAACTGATGTATATCGGCATGACTGGGAGAAAAATAAAGGTGCGCATAAGCGAACATAGGAGCACAATCAGAAGGTCGATCACAGCAACAAGATTAACATCCCACTATGTGGAGATGAAACACTCTGATAAGGATTTATGTTGGACAATAATTGAAAAAGTCACAGGAGAAGGCGATGTAACTAGAAGACTCTTGGAGAGGGAGCAGCGTTGGGTGCACCGATTAAAAACATACACCCACGGGTTAAATGATTCTATTCCCTGGCACCAACTTAACAAGACCAGATGAATTAAAAACACTGTATATGGATACTGAAATTGAACCCGACACTGATTTAGCATTAGCTGGGATTGTATTTCCCCATCTGTGACACTATATTGACACACCCTACTGAGTATTAGGTTCTTTAACTTAGGTTTTCCAACTTAATTATTTAATTCTAGCATGGTAAATTAGCTGAGAATACTTTCCTTATATTTACATCAACTAACCGGCATTACAAGCGGTTGTTTCACAATAGTTATTGTTTGGTAGGGGATTTATGATTGCTGTAGGAATTAATGGCAGGTTATTGCTCATGCGCGACAACACTATCATAGGATTGTTTATACATTAGTATAACGAGGGAACTACTGTTCCCATAACCAGAAGGACATACGTGCTTATGACGCACGCACAACGCGATAATCATAAAGTTTATATGGCAGATTTTACATTTACTTTATGTGCCCTTGCTCCTACGATTGTTTTGCAAACAGTGTGAACACTAACATCATTGAGGCCCTATACCAAAATATAGAATCTTTTTCGATCAAGTATACAAGCATCGGGTATTCCATATGAGTGTACTGCAGTGGCTGCTCCAGTTCCTTAACTCTGGGTATTTATAAACTACATTTCCCAGAGTCCATGGGGCGGTCGGGATAGAACCTGTTATGACCGCGGAAGTAGGCGCGGCAATCAGAGCGTCCTTTTAAGAAGTAGCGAGTGTAGTTTCCCGGTTGCCACAAGCCGCTGGGACCCACACCGAACAGGTCACACTACGGGGCAGGACCCTTGATGACGTGAGTAAAAAGAATGACTGATCGCCGGAAACAGGTATGAGTGCATGCATCTCCAACACGGAGGTTTTGTCTTCCGCAATTATTAACGCATGTTCTTTGGTTTTGTTTATTTCATTTCATTTCCTACCTCAATCACATAATGTGGATAAATCTGACCGTGGATTTTTTCGATCGTTTTTCACGGCACCAGTGTCTGACTACAGGGCTACCCCACTTCTAAGGGAGGTCCCATGAGAAGTTTAACCTCTCCCTATATGGGGTAAGACTCGGTATTTTATGTGTCCTGAATGTATTTTTACGACATTTTTAACAGCGGTATGAATGCGAGTTTTTTCACAATTTTTCACAAACTATCACAGCACGCAAATTGGTTTAGAGATTGTTAGTATGCGACTATCAGCCGCTACACCACAATTATGCGCACGTTCTAGAGTGTGATATAGACCTACGAATGAGCATGCGTTACGTAATCTGTATTAGCATGCTTGTTGCTGTGCTTTATCACTCTCGGGCATAATTGGCACAGAGGGTGATGTCAATCTTCACTACTTGTGATATCAGATACTGTGTACATGCCTATAACAATGGTGTGGTGTTTGTTTTGTCGTTATTTTTTTTTTTTTTTTTCAGATTGAGTGATCTAAAAATTTACAAGATTGTGTCAAACAAAGTGAGCAGCTTCCTGCCCTTTAATAAAATTAGTATAGGGAAATTCCTTATTTTTACCCTTCCAGGGGGACAACGTTATCGCCCTGAAGAAAGTCCTGCACCATATTTTGGGCTTAAATTGGACTGAAACATGTTGGCTTTAGGGTCTTAGGACCATAATATCCCAATGACCTTATTCTTCTTTATTTTAATATCCTTGACAGATCCAAAAATAAAGGGAAACCGGGATCTGCCAGTGGATTTTTAATCTTTAACCCCCTGGCCAAACAATTCTTTAAGAGCTCCCTACAATACGGTTGAGCCCACCCCGACTTATAGGCGTCGGGGTGTCCCGATGATGAAGCATGACACCACCAGGGTGTGTGAGGGAATATAAAACAAAAGGAGTTGCCTCCTTCGCCATTTTAGAGTGGTGTATAATCATCAGCTTCATTTAAGGACATTCCACCAGTAACCAACCAGTATCTGTTTGTATTCTAATAACCGAACTACACGGTTAGGGTATAAGGGGAGTATTTATTGTGGATCAGAGACTGAGAAGTAGCTCATCGTAAATGTTCTGTTTTTGCTTTAGCGCATGTTAGAGGGAGCAACGTTCTCAGTTCCAGCCCGCTTCTTCCCATCACGCCTGATGCCAAGGCTGAAGCAAAGTGCTCTTAGTGCAAAAAGTGCTTAAGTGCTAATTAAAGTGCTGATCTCAAATTTCAACCCGGCATAATTTACTAATACATACATAAATGATTTGAAGAAAGGTGAAGAATAGGCTGCGACATTAGGAAGTGCATGTATGGTATCTTGCTGATTTTCCAACCATAGTTGTACCATCCAGGGTTGATCTCCTTCATTTTTTAATGAAAGTGTAATTAGTTAGCATTGCTTCAAGTGCTTAAAGGTGGTCTCAATTTATTTTAATATTATCGTTCAGGATCTTATTACCACTGCTATCATGAGCAGCAACCAAAACAGATTTTTACCTTCAGACTTTCAACTCTGAGGTATCTCCTCAGCCATCTTCCTTGTCCCAATTCTTACTATATGAGCTCCATCTCGTCACAAAGCTGTTCTTTACCTACCCTAACCAAATAATTCATAAAGATAAAAGTCCAGGTTTGACTCAGAACCTAACATAAGCTAAACCCTCTCCAAAAGAGCCAAAAGGGCAGAAGCAAACCAAATTTTTTAGCACAACACAGTGATCAGTGTTGTTGCTCTGCATTGTGCAAGCGGTGGGGGGGGGGGCACGCAGCACAGAACCACATTTATTAAAAATGTCTTGCTACTTACTATCCCTGCACTGATGCACTAACAGGCTGTCTAATGTCATGCATAACCTTTGCACTATGGTTCAGACGTGTTCGCGTGCTGTCTAGCATAGGATTTGTTCTAGAAGCATACCCTTCCACCACAAAACTCTATGTCTAAAATTTCCACTCATGCTAGTGTGCTGTACAGTGCAGTACACATGCAATGTGTGGAATGTTTGCCTATTTGTTAGCGCCTGCTTCAAAGAGGTGTTATATTTTTTGCAAAGACTGCTCAGATTATCTTAGTAGATCTAGTCTTCTTTCAAAATCTATGGGAGCTTTAGATAATCGGCTTAAGGTACACCCAAATAATGTCTCCTTGAGGCAAAGTGACGCAGAACAGGGCAAAGCACTATTTCTGTGAGAAAATATTTCTATGGTATCAGGGCCCTGCCTCAGGAGTTCCTGTTTTTCATTATTTTGGAACACTTACGTTACAGAGCTGACAACAGAGATAATTGTTCCTCCAAGCAGGGGAAGAAGGGATTTGCGGTTTTCTTGATCCATGATTGCCCCCGTTTCCAGCTCTTTCAATGGAAGTGGTATAGAGAGACCTAGGGAGATGGCATAATCTCATTACCGTCTAAACCTGCCAAAGCGGATTTCACTCTGTTGGTAAAATCGTTGACCAAAAAGCATGAAATCCAGAAAACAAAGTAAGAAGAGCAAACAATATGAAGTGTCACAATCTGACTTGTCAGTGTTTGATGTAGGGGACGTATTGGCACCTGCTTCCTCTGGGCAGCCTCTATGGCGCTATTACAACAAATGATTGAAAGTGCTGGAGTTTCTGCACTTCAAGCTATTGAAGGCCACTCTAGTGCCAAACAAGCTAAGTGTATTCTACCTTAATATCATGTTAACGAATATACCCAGTCTTCAGACATCATTGAACTAATATTGCGATGTCATATGCATCATGGAATATTATTTCGTAGGTAAGAATAACGTTTTTTCCCATTCTTTTTATATTGTTGTTATTAAGCTGTTTTCAATGGGTTGGGACCAGAATCACCTTGGCCATCTGCCCTCCCCAGGGAGCACCCCTTGTGGGGGTAACTTGGCCCCTATCAGGCCCCCAGATCCTGCCCTACCTCCCCCTTCTGTCTGACTACCCTGGGAGCATGAACATTCACTGGTTCGCTGCTGCAACTGCTGTTCGTATTATTGTTTCGGGGGTTTATTCTTTGATTTTGTGCATTTTGTGCTTATTATTCTACCACAGCATTACATTTTCACAATATTATGCACCTGCACTGTGCTAGCTGTCATTTTATTGCACATGGTTGGTGTTCCCTACAACTACCAGAGGTGGTACACCGTAGCCTACAACATTGGTTCACTATAATGTATAATGTATGCTTATGGAATATTCTTTTCTGTATAGGCTATATGGTCCTCACTTATGTGCTGTTTTTGTGCATGCCATTCTGTGGTATTCTATACTGTGCGAATATTGAATATAAACAAGTTAATTAATATCGAGTTTTAAATATTGTTGTATACAATATTCTTTTCTATGTGCATTTGTATTAATATTTAAATTATTGTATAATGTTCTAATTTTACTTTGCATTGCTTATGTTATTTTGTTAGTTAATATTAATATTTTAGGAGAAGTTGGTAATGGGAATTGGATGGGAAGTGATTTTAAAGGTTTTGTTTAATTTTATACAAAATACAAATATTTACGTACATTTTTTAAAACTTTATGTTTTTATTTCATTGTTTTAGATGTATAATATCTGAAAAAAAGATTGTATCTTTGATCATTTTAATTCTCATTATGTTTTAAATGGCAAACAATGTTTTATCTTTAACAGTTTTCATTATTCACAATGTTTTCTTATTGAAACATATTTGTTTGCATATTAAATTTATTTTAAAATAAAGTTTACAATTAATATTTTATTTTAAATGTTAACTACCATTTATCTTTTTCATAACAGATTTATAAAAAGATCTTCTTTTTAAATTGCCATTATCTCCAAATTGGTACTGTTGTTTTAAACATATTTATTTGTATTTAGTTAGTTTAAATAAATGTTTTATATTTATTTGATTTGATTTTTTATTTAATTAAAAAATATATATATTTGTGGGTAATTTTAGAATGTGATTGGTAAATATAACTCACCTAGGATTCAATATTTCCCAAAATGTGGCTAGGTTTGGAGTAGGTGTTGTAAATGTAGAACCTCCAAAGTCCAACCCTTACCCAATCTGCGTCCAGTTGGAGTGAAGTAATAAATTTAAGTCCCAAAAGTCCTATATGTTGCCCAATGTGATTACATTTGGAGTGGGAATAGTAGACTCAACCCCACTAAAGTCCAACCCTTTGTCCAATTTGGCTACGTTTGGAGTGTGATTAGTAAATCCAACCCTTCCAATTACAACGCTTTCTCCAATGTGATGAAGTTTGGAGTTGGACAGTATCTAGCCCCCTTTCAAAGTCCAACATGTTCTGTCATGTGGCTATTTTTTTGGGATGCAACAGTCAATCCATACTCCTAAGGTCCAACAGTTACCAGTGCGGCTAAGTTTAGAGTAAGAATTGTAAATATAACTGGCCCAAAATCTCAGCACTTTACCCAAAGTGGCTACATTTACACTTTGTGAATAGTAAATTAACCCCTCCCAAAGTCCTGTGCTTCCCCAATTTGACTAGGATTTATGTGAAAAGAGTAAATATGAGCCCCCAAAGTACAACGCTTTTCCCTATGTGGACACCTTTTGAGTGGGAACAGTAAACCTAACCTCCTCAAAGTTCAACACTTTCCTTAAAGTGGTTACATTTAAAGTGAGAATAATAAATCCAAAACCTTCAGCGCTCAACACTTTCCCCAGTGGAGCTAAGCTTTTGAGTGGTAATAGTAAATGTAACTACCCCAAATTTTAATGCTTCTCCCAATGAGGATAGGTTTGGGAGTAGTAAATGTAAATCCCCAAATTTCAACAATTTCCCCAACGTGGCTAGGTTTGGAGTGGGAATACTAAAATCAACACTCCCAAAGTCCAATACTTTTTTCAGTGTGGTTATGTTTGGTGTGGGAATGGTAAATTTATGCTCACCAAATTTCAGCACTTTCCCCAATGTCTTTTAGAACTTTTCCTCTACCCACAGATGGCAGGATGTTAATGCACTGAATGGAGACTACCCAGTCAACTGCCAAGCAACCAAGTGGTCTCCAGCATCTCCGACCTGCTACGAGCTGCTGTGTGGTCAGCATACACCTAAGGCTTCAAAGCCTGAGGCTCTAAGGTCGCTGGGCCCACGGGAGCACCCAGCAAGTATGTTGCCTTACTTCTCCCCCTCACCATGGCAGGAGGCGGTCTCACTTGTGCCTTCTTTGTGGTCTGGAATTCAACTTTGTTGCCACAGGATTCAGTGGACTACTACCTACTGGGTAGTCAACCGGGATGAGGAAGTCCTGCTCACAGCAGTATGGATGCTTCTTTATGTTATCTCCAATCCATACTCTGTTACAGGGTTTCCTATTCCTATCTTGTGTCTCCTGGTTCCCCTTTTCTTCCCTTTTCCAGATCCCAGTTCAGCCTTCCCTTCATTGGTGGTTACCTGATTCCTTGCACCTGGTTAAGCCCTGCACTTGGCTTTCTTTCTGCACCTCAACTCCTCCCTTGAGCCACCAGCTAATTCAGCCCTGTGAGCACACAGAGCGGCTGCTTGTAACTGAGTTCTGTTCAGTCTCCTTGTACTCTGTTGTGTTCTTGCTGCTCTTATTACAGGCTTGTTCTTTAATTCTGTTTCCATTTTTTCCTTATACCCATTTTCTTGTTTTTGGCTATTTGTAGTATCTGCTTCTGTACCTTGTTTTCCTGCATCTCTGTTCCCGTGTTAGCCATTGATCACAGTCTCCTATTTGCCCTCTTCTTAATATGCCCTGTCATATGCCGACATCTTGCCCTGTGTTCTGTGTTCTTGTTTGTCTGCATATTTCTGGCTTGCCTTGTTTTAGTGTAGACATTTCCTAGCCTTATTTGCAGTTTTTTAGCTCTGTGTAATCCAGTCCGGTTCCTGATACTGACTCCAGTCCAGTTTTCTTTGGGCCCAGTTTCTGTCTTGGTGTTCTATGTCCTGGTCCCTGTTCTGTTTTGTGGTTATATTGTAAATCTGATTGCCATAGCTTCCAAGGATGCCAACTAGACTCCAGGGCTTGTGCCTTTGCACGGAAGACCACCTGCTTATCCATAGGAGCTGCTGGGTGTATCCCAACCATTTGTGAGATTCATCTGCTCCTTGCTTTCATATAAGATCTTTTCACCTCACAGAAAAATCACTTTCCAAGGAGGATGCAAACTATCATTTATGATAGTTTGTCTATTATACCCCCTTCCCCCCCTTTGCTATAGTACTGGTGTTATCCTATAGTTTCCTTTTACAGATTTTCAGTTTCATAACCAAAGACTGTCCCTGCCTACTCCAAACCTGTGCCTCTGTGCTCCCTTCCCTCCCAGGCTTCAGGGACTTACTTGTATCTGTTTCACCCTAGCACTGGGAATCACTTTTTCCTACAGAGAGCTTGCACCCCCTATACTCCAGCCTTGCCCCACTTGCACCATGCTAGTTCCCTTACATTTTAAGTGTACAGGGGAGAGTAAATCTAAAGAGAGGCAAAGACTTTTAGAGTTCAGGGGTCAGTAGAGGTAAAGAGAGGTAAGAAGAAGATTTTTAGGGTTGAGGGGCTGGTAGAGGTAGTGGTAAAGGGAGGTAAGGCTTTTTTAGGGTTCAGAGATTGGTAGAGGTAAAGGGAGGTTAGTAGATTTAGAAAAGGGGGAGTTGGAGGGAATACACCCCAAAAAAGAAAAAGAAAACAAAATGGCAGCTTGGTGGTGGCCTTCACTGGGTAGATATATTTAGGTCAACTGTTCCATAGGAAAAGCATTTTATGTGTTGCTAATAACTTTGGCCCTGTTTGGCGAATCTCTACAACACTTTCCAAAAATTTGCTACTTTTTGACAAGTTTGTTCATGGAAAATGTTGGGATGATCATCACGCAAGGGCAGAGAAAAAGTGGGATCCAAAATGCAAAACCCCATACATTTTCCATGGACTTCTTTAGGCAGGGCTACAGCAAAAACTGCTGAACAGAAATATATCAAATTTGGCAGGAAGCTAGATCTTAGTCCGCAAAGTGTGCTTTTGTGATGAGGTGTAAATCTGATCAAAAATATTTGTATATATCAATGGCTTGGCCCACAAGAGGCTCAAAAGACTCTCACAGCAACGCCAATCCAAAATAGAGCATTCTGATTTACCCAGTGTAGGAGGTTGGCTCTCTATATAGTGTACTAACATGAGGTACACTGTGCAGAGAGTCCAGTGGATCCCCTATTGGTATACGGAGACAAAATTAGATAATAGTAACGCTCTTTTTGTGGTAGTGTGGGCGAGCAGTTAGGCTTATCAGAGGGTAGTGCTGAACACTTGTACTCACAGAGGCAATAAATGAGACACACACTCAAGAATAAATCCCAGACCAATTTGTAAAAATAACTTTACTTTTTCCATAATTTTTCATATCAAGAACTTTGTTCTAACATAAGAACTCTTTAAGTACTCTTCAAAGTCTGCAAAATAAATCACTGTTGTGCGCAATTATGCACCATAGAAGTCATTGGAAGATCATAGGAAAAAGAATAAAAAATCACACAGTGGGTTCTTGAGGTTTACCTTCTAAATTTAGGTAAGTAATAATAATAATAATAATCTTTATTCAGCATAAAAAAATATGACCATAAAAGAGACATCTTAAGCCACATATATATCACATATGAACATTTTTCATAAAAACAGCCAAGTGTACAATAAAACAGCACGAAATCCATAAAATGTTGCTATCCCCTTTAGTCTCCTAAATTCATGATACAGCCAGCAGCCTTTACTTCAGATAAAAAAAAGAGTATAAACAGAAAAAACCTCAATTGGCATTTATTTAACATGTAAAAAAACTGAGCCTGGTCTTAAAAAGTAACCCACAGTTCAAGACTTTTATAGCAACCTCACACAGTGCCAAATTAGCAAAAACTCTTGTGGCCTTCAGACACCCCTAGAGGTTCTTAACTTTAAAGCAGATCTTAAAAGTTAGAGACACAAAAAGTGTAAAAACATCTGATGACGGTTGTAAAAACAGTAAGGCAACGCGTACCTGTCTGAATCTAAGCTTTCTTAAGAGCCCCTTAAGGAATACTCTTCTCGTTTGTGAGTAGTGCGGACAGAGGAGGACAAAATGTAAGGTGTCCTGTGGAGACCTATTGTCGCAGCCACAGGGTCCTCTATTTCATTGTGTACCGTAAAACCAGGGGATACAGCCAATAGGTGATGAAATAAGTGCAGCCTAAAACATGTAATTAAAAATCTATCATGTGCACTGGTTATAAGGGATAAATATGGTTCCATGCCCTGCGTTCACTTTACTAAAATGTGTTCTCTGACCGTGGGTTTTTTGAGCTCCCTTTCCTCACGTTGTGCAGTGACATGTTTTAGAAACAGATCTTTGATGAGCGCTTTTTCCTGTAATCCCATCATATCAAGATTGGTGAACAGATCTACTTGTCCTAATGTGGTGAGGGTGTCCTTTACATATTTTAACCACAGGATTTTTAATGCATGATCGAGGGAGAGACAGTCCTGGATTACCAGCCTATTAAAGCCTGCCTCGTCATTGGACCAGACCTTCACCCAACACAGTAGGGGTTTCACAGCCACCAATTCTGCAACAAGCTAGCAGATGCCTTTCAACAAAAAGTGAAACAAGTCTTTGATGCCTTCGTTCCCCAATTTAATCTGTTTGCACCCACAGATAAAAGCCCAAGTGTTAGTCTAGCCCTCCACACCAATACAGACAGCCCTTCCACCACCATACTGCCTATCTTTCCACCAATCACACTCGACCGGACTATCGAGTTAATCTCTTCAGTTGAGTCTGGACCCCCCTCTGATCCATGCCCTCCCAAAATTTTTCACTTGGCCCCTGAAATCACGGCATCCGCTCTCTGGCCCATCTATAACCTCATGATTTCTTCGGGAGACTTTCCCACTGATTGGAAAAGAGCCTCTATATAGCCACTCCTGAAAAAAACAAATTTGGATCCTGAAGACCCTTCCAGTTACAGACCTATTTCTAGGATACTGTTTCCTGCTAAAATTATAGAAAGATATCTAAATGAGGAACTGTCGCCTTTCTTACGGAAGGTGACATCTTGGACCACTCGCACTGAGCTGGCCCTAATTACAGCCACGGAGGAACTTAGGCAAACCCTTGATAGAGGTGGGAGCGCTGCCCTTATCCTTCTGGATCTCTCAGCGGCATTCGACACGGTCAACCACGATGTGTTGGTTGAGCGCCTTGCCTCACTGGGTATCAGGGATCAAGCACTCCTCCTACTTAGATTCTTCCTTTCAAACAGAACTCAATCAGTGGCACTTGACTCATTTGTTTCCCCGGATTTCTCACTACCTTGTGGAGTACCTCAGGGCTCTTCGCTGAGCCCCACTCTTTTTAACCTGTATGTCACCCCTCTGGCCAAGCTAATAAGAACCTTTGGATTTACGCTGGTGTCCTATGCAGACGACACAAAAATCATTGCGTCCATTAACAGCTCGTCCGCAGATACTGCATCTCGATTCAAAAACTGTATGAGCCACATAGGGAAGTGGATGCAGACCAACTGTCTAAAACTTAACACCTCAAAAACGGAAGTTATGCTTTTTGGCAACACGCCTATCATCTGGTCAGGCAGCTGGTGGCCAAGTCACATGGGCCTTCCCCCAACACCAGCCAACAAGGATAAGAACCTTGGAGTTCTCTTCGACTCCAAGCTCTCCTTTGAATCCCAGTTCAATCACACCACAGCAACCTGCTTTTTCATTCTCAAAATCCTGAAAAAAGTACTTCCGTTTATCCCTTTAGAGCTCAGGAAAACAGTGGTCACAGCCTTAATTGGTTGGACTACTGCAACGCCCTCCTTACTAGCGCGAGCAAGTGCAGTTTACATAAACTGCAGACTACTCAAAATGCCGCTGCCAGAGCCCTGCTTGGACTCACTCGCTTCGATTCAGCCTCCAAGGCTCTCACAGAGCTATATTGGCTGCCCATCAGTAAGCGCATTCAGTTTAAGGCCTTATGTATTGCATTCAAGGCCACACGTGGCAAGGGTCCGTGGGAATTGTCGCAACTTTTTAAACCCTACATCCAGGTTAGATCACTAAGATCATCTAACAGTGGCAACCTATCTATCCCCAAGATATCCAAAGTAAAATGGGGAGGCAAAAGTTTTGCTTACACCACTGCTAAACTCTGGAACTCCCTGCCCACTTCTCTCAAAAATGAACCTAACCTGTTTCAATTCAGGAAGCATTTAAAAACCTGGCTCTATTAACACATCTTCCTAATATGACTACCTACTGGTCTATCCAGCGCCTAGACACCTTCGGGTTTTGTAGCGCTTTATAAATCCCTCATTTTATTTCATTTCATATCAGAGATGTACTTGGACCCCAATTCCTCATGAACAATGTACGCAGGGGTGTAATGAGGATTGTCAGTAAGCGCCTAAAGTATCTATTTTCTTCGGTTTGTAATTTATTAGCCACCTGAAATCCCCACACCTCGCTAGCATATAAAACTTTGGAACTGCAAATGGAGGTATATAACTTTTAAATAGTCCCAGATGACCAGTTGCCTAATCTATGAGCAAAGTAGGCAATTGCTCCAGTGGACCTTGTCAAACCAAGGCACTTCTACTCTAGTAAATGTTTAAACTCAATTTTCGTCGAATAAAATACCTAAATATGAGAAGACCGGTACTTTCCCCAGAGTATGTGTGCCTACTGTGTAAGTGTTAGGCTTCCTGCATGTCTTCCCAATTTCCATTATATAGGACTTAGTTAAGTTAGGGGACAAGTCCATCTTGTTCATAAAAGTCACAAACCCATCTAAGTAAAAGCTACAGGCCCTTTGGGGTACATGCAAGGAGTACCAAGTTGTCTGCATAAAGCAGAAAAGGGACCGATCTTGTACCTATCCTCAGGGTGTCTGCTTGTAAGGCCATCAGGGCAGAATTGAGACCATTAATATATAGTGTAAACAGGAACGGCGCTAAAATACAGCCCTGTTTGACCCCACTAGAGCAGTTAAAATGATCCGTGGTTTTCCCCTCCTGTGTGTATCTAACTCCTGCAGTAGTGTTCGAGTGTAGGGCCATTAGGGTGTTAGTTATTGCCCAGTCCACCCCGAGATCCCCCATAAGTTTCTAGAGTTTGCAGCGGTTCACTTGGTCAAAAGCCGCAGTGAGGTCCAGAAAAGCTAGATACAACGTCCCTGATTTGGCTATTGTGTATTTAGCAGTAACGAGATAAAGGTTGAGGCATTGATCTGCAGTGGATTTACCTGCTCTGAACCCATTTGGAATGTCCGTTATTATTTGATTGACCTCTGCCCATTCCGACAACCTGTTTAGTACCACCCGCCCCAGAACCTCCACTGTCACATCAATAAGGGATATCGGGCGATAGCAATGTGGACTGTCCCTATCTCCCTTTTTAAAAATCGGGACAATAGTGGCAGTAGACCATGATACTGGCATAACTGATGCTACTGCCACATTCAAAAACCTCACTAGGAGAGGCGCCCATGCTCTGTGTTGCATCGGAAGAGGTCTGGCGGGATCCTATCTGGCCCAGGCGCCTTGTTCAGTGAGAGACCCTCGATTCCTAATCTCACCTCATCCAAAGTGAAGGTAATGGGATCAGCTCTCTGTTCAGGGTTTGGTGCCTGTAGTTGCTCCTTTCTGTGGGAATGATTATACAGTCCCTCGAAGTGAGCCTGCCATTGCTCCGGTAAAATGTTGTGTCTTAGCCCTGGGTTATTCGAATCTTTAAAACATGGATTGTTATCGACCCTCCAGAACGGGTAGAGTCCTTTACCTCAGATGCCTCTGTTAATTCCTCTCAAGCCTTCTGTTGCAGTTGGCGCTTCTGCCCCTTGACGGCTTGCTTATACATTTTACGGCAGGCCGCCACCCGTCTCGTGTCTCTCGGTGACTGTTTAAGAGCCCTCTTTAGAGCTCTAAGGGCCCAAGAGCATTGCCCGTTATCTTGGGGCGTCCGTACTGGGGTAGTGTGCCGGCACTGTTAGTAAACCATCCACTAGTTGCGCGATAGCGGTAAATGCCTGAACTAATTCATCCTCCTGCACTTCTGGGTCTAGACATTTCAGAATCTCCTGCTTGCCTGTGTTTAAAAAGTGAAGTTTTAAATTTAACAGTGTCAACCTGTGCCCAACGTAGCTGCCTGCCTTGGTCAGTTGCGGAGATCGTTCCCCCAATTATTCTGTGAGGTGCTGGGTGATACCGAGGGGCAACAAGTGACATGGTCACCGGATTATGGTCGCCTGCTGCCTTTTGTGCACCCCCGGGCACAGAAAGAGCGTCGTCATCAGCTCTCGGACTGCAAAGGAAGCCTGGACTGATAGTCCCCTGGTCCCGGTGTTGTCTCCTTCCGTCCAAATAAGAGTTGTTTTGTTTCCGTATTCTTTTATTGGATCCACAAGTACTTCCTTGAGTCCATATTTCTTTACATCACTTCATGCACAGAGGTAACGCTTCTTAGTCGCCACAGATGGCATATACACTGAAAACAGCCAACACGTGTTTTGTTCTAGGGGCACAATCGCCTCAGACTTCCTCAGGGCTTAGACCTATTAGAAGATATCTGCCTCCTTTGTTAAGATCAAAATAAAAACTCCCCCATAATCTGTGCCATGAAACACGAGTGAGGAGTACTCTTCGGCAGCTGACCGCCCAAGCAGGCTCTCTAATTTCCGTCATCATACTTGATCTTCTAACGGACCACATTAAAGTAAATTTTAGCACTTCCGGGTCTTAGGTAAGTAGCAGGGCCAGGTCCAATGTTCCCAGCAGTGGAAGATCAACAGCATCCTGGATTCGGCTGGGAGCATGGCGCAGAGGTCGATGGCAGCTGCATCTACAAAGAAGGGGGCCACCTTAAAACACGCTCCACATATGGACTATGAGGTAAGTCTGGGGGTCCCACTCAAGGGAGCAGGTTACCAAGGACCCAGGACTACGGGAGCAGAGCTGGTTTGTCATTAGATAGGGCAACCAAGCATAGTGCGTTGAGATGGTCCTCACGGTCATGGACAGGAAGGTCGCAGAGATGATTCTGGGTCAGCTGGGCCACTCTTAGAGCGGGTCTCTGGGGTCTCGATGTCCCTCAATGGGTGCCTGCATCCTGGGTAGTTGGAGTCCAAATTAGACTCTTTGGGGCATATTATCAAAGAATAGCGATAAACATCAATAAGCGCACTTAGCGCGTTTCTGTTTATTGCCGTCTATCGCTGAATTACATCGCTGTGTTAGCGGCGTATTAGCAACGCTTTGCTAACAGGCGATGTAATTCCAACGATAGAAGGCGAGAAACAGAAATAGCGCGTGAAATCCAGCGATGATTTCACAGCGCTATGGAGAAGCTTGCTGATAGGGGAGTGTGGACCTAACCAGTCAATCCACCTCCCATTTTCAGTATAGCTAAGTCGATTCAAAAGCAGACGTTCAATACCTGCGATAACCGCGGTTAGCGCAGCTTTTTTAATCGCTTCGCGGTTCTGGGGCCACGTTGATAATAGAGCGAAGTTGTGTCTGCGAGTGTTTCCATGACGTGTTAGTCAGGAACGCCTACTTTGCATGTCATTAGCGATATATATCGCTGACATGCAAAGTGGAAAAAAAACGACAGCTAACGCCTGTAATCCTGCGCTAACGCTTGTTAGCGCAGGCTTGTTAATAGGGCAATAAAAATATTGCCGCTTTTTCGGCAAAAATTGACGCAAAAGTGGTGATATTGCCATTGATAATATGCCCCTTTGTTCCTGGTCTTCGGTGTAGAGGGTCCTGTACCCCGGGTATTGGCACAGCACTGCTCCGGTAGGTCCTGGTATCTTCTCACTTAGTATGGGGACAGACCTAACCCTTTGGAGCTGATGTACTTCTTCTGGCTTGGGTGCCTGCTACAGAGTCACTGGGGAGCAGCAGATCAATTCGATAAACTGGACTTTGCGTTTCGGTGCCTGCAAGGTAGTAGCTCCTCTACTTCAAGGGAGGTTCTAGGCAATTGATCAAAGGTTGGAGGTATTCTGGAGTTCTTGGAGGCCTCACAGTTGCAGGAAGAGACAGCACACCACAATTGTTGAGTAGTGGAAGCAGCCTGCAGGGTTTGGTGCCAATTTTCTGCAGAAGGTCTTCAGATCTCGGGTCAGCAGCTCTTCTTTGTCCATTGCTGTTCTTATGTCCATCAAATCTAAGTTCTGGTTCCAGGGATGCCACCTAAATACTAAATTTAGGGGCAGTAAAGGCAGTGACAGGTAGTAGCCAGTGGGCTACCTAACTTTAGGGTGTCTACACTCTTTAACTGACCACTTCCTGTTGGAAGGGGCACCACCCTCACCCTGATAGGTTGATTTCCTACCATCACAATATGTAGGGATTGGAAAAGTAGTGTCCACATCACCTGTCACACCTTAGGGATGATGCTGGATGAATGCGGGCACACCTCCTAGTCTAACTAATTTTCCCGCCTGTCCTCCCACCAAAAGGGTAGCAGGAAAGTGGGGTTGGCATCTTCCACTCTCTAGAGAAGCCTGGGTTGCATTTAAAGGCGGCATCACCTTTGAAGCTTCCCGGCCCCGAGGAGGTCTGAAGCCAGCCAGAGCAGACTTTGTTCCTGGCCTCTGACAGCGCTGGCTCTCAGCCGATATGGTCAGAAACATGTCTGGTTGCAGCAGGCTGACTAAGACTAGTCAGAGACCACACCAGTCCTTGGTAGGTTTTCAGGGGACTCTCTAAAAGTATCACTTGTGTCCATTCATTAATAAATCCAACTCTGGCATCAGTGAGGATTTATTAAGATGAGAGTTTTGGTACCAAACTTCTTAGGGTGCAGTGAAACCATCATGGAGCTAGGAAATTCATAATGACAAGTATCCAGTCCATGTACTCCCTATGTCTTCCCTGTGCACTTAACATATCCAAGAATAAACTTAGATATTGTAGGGTCATATATGCTCATGCAGATATGTCCACACATTGGATATAGTGTACGCTGCCTTAGGGCTGTAAGGCCTGTGGTAGGGGTGACTTACCTATACCTCATGCAGTGTATGTGGGCTTGGCACACAGGACTATTTGCAATGTCAATTCTTCAGTTTTCTCTGCACCAAGACACACAGCCTGCAATGGCAGTTTGTATGGTCTTGGTGAGGGTCCCTAGGGTGGCACAATTTGTGCTGCGTCCTTAGTAGTCCCTCTTCAGTCCCAATACCCTAAGCACCAGTGGTACCATTTACTAGGGACTTATAGGGGTCGCTGTAGTTGTGCCAATTGTGGCACAGCTTTAGGGAAAGAACACTGGTACTAGGAACCTGGCTAGCACTAGCAGGGACACCTCAGTCAAAGTTGCATAAAAAAACAGGCAAAAAATGGGGGGTACTGCAATAAGAACCCAGTTTCCCACACCTAGGAAGCTTTATTTGCCATGGGCCAATTAGCTACCACATGCTTTGATTGGCTGCCAGCAACATCAGAAAAATGTTGCTTACAGCCATTACAGGACTTGGGGACTTAGTCCCCTGTCCTGAAGTTTGAGGGGAAAAAAAATATAAGGGTCAGAGTAGGGATACCAAGCACCCCCTATGCTTCATGAGACCAAAATTGAAAACAAATGCCAGCTTTTGCCGCCATTTCAAGAAAAAAGAAGATGGCTGCCCGGGGCAATATTGGGCAGGGAAACTTGTGTTTGCATTGCCTGGTGTAAGCATTTTGAAAACCCCTGCCAAAAGGGAGTAAACACAAAGCCTGCTCCCAGTGGGAGGTTTAAAAATGCTCTTGCTGGCAGGGAGCAGACTTGTGATCTATTTTCCTGCCTGAGCTGATGCGGGCAGGAAAACAGATCAAGATACTGTTTACGACCGGTGGGAGCAGCATAAATAGCTGTTTCCTGCAGACTGGAGCAATGCTAGCTTCAGCAGCATGCAGGGACCCAGCTAGGGCCGCGGGGCCCAGGGGCTCCCCCCGAGGCACCCAACACATGCACCGGGGCACCCACCTTAACATAATGTCGCCCAGGATATGGGGTCCCTGAGGCCAAAATAGAGTTGTGGAGGGGGCCCTTTCCTTTATAAAACAACACAGCCCTGGGGGAAGGTGTCCCCAAGGCCTTTTTAAGGCTTGGGGAGGGGGTCACCCCCCTTAATTAAGAGTTTGGGCCTTGGGGGATGGGGCACAGCCCCCCTTCCCTCTTAATGATGGACAGTGTGCTCTCTTTAAAATTGCAGGTTGAAAAGCATATGAAGTCCGTGATGGAGGTGAGGGCCCTATTGAATTATTGGAGCGCATGCTCTTCTGTAGTGACTGTCGAAGACAAGTGAGTTCTTTCTTGTTGTCTCCTGGTCTGAGATCTGAGTCCAAGGTTCTCCCTTTATATTGCTGCTGAGTATGCAAAGGAGCCAAATAATCTACAAGTTCTGCCCATTGGACCCGTCCCATTCCACGCTGTTAGTATGTAATGGTGTTCCTGACATTTTCCAGGTTGATGAACAGTGTGTTTTCTCTACAATTCCCTGTTGAAAAAGATTTGAAATCCTTGATGGGGGTGAATGCAATCTCTGCCTGTTTGGCCCCGCCACTTCCATGTTAGTAGAAAGCAACAGTCGGGCTATGGGTGGGTTGGCCCTGTTGCCAATCCCCTGATGTGCAAGGCCAAAGGCTGTGCAGAGCATGGAGTTGGCTGCCGCTGGGTGATTGCTTGCGGGGAGTTGCAAGCAGGGCCTGGTTGCAGTCAACCCCAAGCTGCTCACAAAGAATGGACATGCGCATTGTGGGGTTGGCTGCCCATGGAGAGTTGGCTGCCTCTGGGTGGGTTGGCCACAACCCATGCAAAGATGTATAATGTGTTCAATACCTTTACACACCTATGATGCATTAGGAGCACATGTGTTTTGTAAACACTTACTCCCAGTAGCTGGACACCGGCTCTACAAAACTAGGTAGAAAAGTAATATGGTAGCTACTCACTACTATATAAAATGTAAAACAAACTAAAGCACTCATTTCATGATATCATCAGTAATGTCATCAATTATGTCATTTGAGATATCATCAGTGTTGTCAGCAGTCTTAAAGAAGTCTTTGGAAAATGCATGGGGAGTTTGAGATTTGGGACCACCCTTTTTTCTCAGCCCCCACTTCACTGATCACCCCGAAACCTTCCAGGAAGGAGCTGAGGTAGATGAGCTTTTTTTTGTAAAGCATTGTGAAGATCCGACAAATGGGACCAAAGTTATTAGCAAACCAAAAAAAGTTCTTTCTATGCAAAACGCAGATCTAATTGTAACTACCTAGTTGCAAACACCACTTTGTAAAATATGCACATCAGTGATGTCATTTGAGATATCATCAGTGGTGTCATGAGTGATGTCACTGACCATGTCATGAGTGATGTAATATGTGCGGTCATAAGCAGTGCATTGTGAGGGCTTAAGTTATAATTAACTCAGCTGACTATAGCTTCTGAATATCTCTTTTTTGTGAGAGAGAAATGTCAGCCTAACTATATTATCCCTGTAACCAATGGTTTTTCCAGTGAATGTTTAAAGTTTTTAATTCTATTTCCTAACTATAATGTCCCTGTAACCTTTGTTTTTTTCCAATTAATTTCTATGTTTTTTTAAATTCTATTTCCTAACTATAATGTCCCAGTAACCTTTTGTTTGTTCATTGAATTTGTAAGGTTTTTATAATTCTATTTTCTAACTGTAACGTCCCTGTAACCTTTGTTTTTTTCAGTGAATTTCTAAATTTTTTTAATTTTATTTCCTAACTATAATGTCCATGTAACCTTTTGTTTTTTTCAGTGAATATATCAGGTTTTTAAAATTCTATTTCCTAACTATAATGTCCCTATAACCTTTCTTTTTTAAGTGACTTTCTAGGTTTTTTTAACTAGTAGTTGCATTTACAGAGTTGTGGAAAAATGGGGTGGGGCCTCCGATCAGCTCTCAGCAATCCCACTGTCTGTGACTTACTATAGGTAACAGGAGAGCTTGATGGCCCCAATGACCCTCAGCATTCAAGGGGACTTCATCCCCCAACTAATAGTGCACCAGAAGACCAGTTTGCAGTGTGGTGGGAAAAGGGGGTATGACCTCCGACCACTTCTCAGTAATCCTGCTGCGTGGGACTTACTGGAGGTAACAGGAGGGGTTGCTGGCCCCCAAGGACCATCAGGAGGCAGGGTGACTTAATCCCCCAATAAGTAGTTTGACAGGTGACTTCATCCCCCAACCACCAGCCCACCAGGAGGAGCGTTTGCAGAGTGGTGGAGAAAGGGACGTGGCCTCTGAAGACCTCTCAGCAATCATGCTGTGTTGGACTTACTGGAGGTTACAGGAGGGCGTATTGGCCCTCAAGGACCCTCTAGAGACAAGGTGACTTCAACCCCCAACCAGCAGTGTGCCAGGAGGCACGTTTGCAGAGTGTTGTAGAAGGGGGCAGGGCTTCCGGTAAGTTAACAGGTGTTTTTTTTACATTTTATTTTTTTAGGGAAGGGGGGCTGTGTAGCCCCTTTTTCCTAGCCTGATTTTGGCCATGGGAACCCCATCCCCCAGGATCAGGCACTTTCTGGCATTTTGAGGTGGGCCAAATTTGGCCTCAGGGTATCTATTCGCTGGGGCCCGGTCTTTCTTTTTTTATAAATAAAGGGAGGGGGCAGGGTGGCCCTCTCTTGGGTCAATTTCGACACCGGGGACCCCATCCCCCGGGTCCCAGTCTCTAGTCTGAGTGCCCTAGTCCCACCCAGGGCACCCAGACACTTTGTTGGGGACAGTGGAGGGAGCCTGAAGGCCCTCGCCATCCCTGCCACTCGCCGCCTTCTGCGGGAGTCAGCATTGATTTTGGACAGAGGGAGCTGCTGAACATGCAGCTCCCTCTGTCCAAAAGCAATTCTGCTCCACTTTCAGCAAGCAAGAGCAATCTGCTAAGTCCGGGGGGGACCCCAGGACATAGCAGGAACCAGCCTTGGGGGGTGGTGGTGGTGGTCCCCAGAGCCATCTTTGGCTCCAGGAGGTGGGCTGTGCAGCCCCCCTCCTTTTTTCATTAAGGGCCTGCCCATCAAGTGGGAAGGAGGGCCAACACTTCCTGGTTGACGTGTTGACAGTCAATCAAGCTTCAGTAGGAATTCAGTAGGATTGTGGGCTTCCAAATACCTATATTTTAAAACTTAAATATCTCTGAAACTACTGAACGGATGTGCACCAAATTACTAAAAGCACGCTTTCTAGACCAACATCTAGCTTTCTGCCAAATTTGGTGTAATTCCGTTCAGGGGTTCGGGCTGTAGTCATGAGCAAAAAATAAAAAATCCCCATAGACACAAAATTGGGAAAACGCAGTTTGGTGCCCCATTTTTTCTCAGCCCCCCATTGACGGATCACCCCGAAACTTCCAACACAGCAGCTGAACCAAAAATCAGATGTTATAGTTATAGTTAGGACCTAGTTCCCATAGGAAAAGCGTTTTTTGATTTGCCAATATCTTTGGAATTGTTTGACGAATCTCCACGAACTTTTCAAAACTAATGGGGTGGTCAGGTCAGCTGCTGTGTTGAAAGTTTTGGGATGATTCATCAACCAGGGGCTGAGAAAAAGGGGGGTCCCAAAATGTGTTTTCTCCTTGTTAATTTCCATAGGAAACTTTAGACATGGCTACTAACCCTGGGCAGTGAACTCCGCTCCGCTCGCGGAGTTTGCGGAGTTTTCTGCACTCCGCGGAGATTGCGGAGTTCCGAAACACTCCGCCCCGCGTAGCGAAGTGGAGTTTTTTGCCTCGCTCGCGTTCGTCAACTTCAAGTTGGTGACAGCGAGCGAGGAAAATCAACCTCCCGACGAGATTTTTCCTCGTTTGCGATCGCCAACATCAAGTTGGCGAGCTAAACCAAAACACACCGAAGCACACCAAATGGTCGTAACTATTATCAAAAAGCACAAAATAACTCAATAAATGTGAAAAGTTTTTTTGAAAAAAGTCTTTCTTCTTCCTCCCTTCCCAAACAGTATGGTTCAATTCGACATGGATCAATTTCTTTTATATAAAAGTCCACAATGAATATTGAGTCAGGTCCTTTCGTTTGTTTTATTTCAATTCTTTAAACATGAAACACAGCAGCAGCCGACGTACGTTTCGCCCCCTCCGGGCTTTCTCAAGGCTCAGAAATACAGGTTGAATTCATTTCCATAATTTAAAGCGCATTGTATTTATTGACTCCCCTCAAAACTAATTCTTCCAGAACAGATGTTTAGGATGTAAAGTCAATCAGATTGGCAGTAGTGTTTGCTTCTTTAGAAGTAATTGCATCTCATTTCAGGGATACGCTTCACAATGTCGCTTAACTCAGTACTCGGGACCTTGATAAGTCCTCTCTCCGTCTCTCTATGTTCTCTGCTCCTCGTAACCGGCAGCAACGAAATTGATCCATGTCGAATTGAACCATACTGTTTGGGAAGGGAGGAAGAAGAAAGACTTTTTTCAAAAAAACTTTTCACATTTATTGAGTTATTTTGTGCTTTTTGATAATAGTTACGGCCATTTGGTGTGCTTCGGTGTGTTTTGGTTTAACAGTGTTCTAGGCTGTTTCAGTCCTAGTGTAAGCATACCCTGGTGGGTGGGTATTGTGACACCATGGGAGCACCCTAAAAAAAAATTTGTAGTCAATGATACAGTTACAAAATTGTTGTGAATGGATGTGCAGATCATAGGGCAAACCCACAATTTTTTGGAATGGATCAAGTTGGCGAGCGCGAGCATGGAAAATCAACCTCCCGGCGAGATTTCTCAACGCGGGGGGTCAGGTTTCTCATTGCGAGTGGTCGCGAATGCTCATGACCGCTCGCGTTGAGAAACAGTCCGTTCACATTGAGAAAGCTGCTGCTCGAGTAAAAATCTACTCGAGCGGCAGAAAAGGAAAGCAGGGACCGCTTGCGCTATGCATGGTGCCGTTCGCGATAATTGCACAGTGCGGACAAGCATCCAGCACTGGGCAATCACCACGAACTGCATTTTTGTATCGTACTCCGCCGCTTGCAGTGCTCCGCGTAGTGCGGTGGACTTTTTTTTGCACTTCGCGGTGTTCCGCGTAGTGCAACTCCGCGAACTCCGCCCAGGGTTAATGGCTAGAGCCCGAACTGCTGAACAGAATTGCACCAAGTTTGGCAAAAAGGTAGCTCTTAGTTCAGAAAGCACTCATAAAGTTAAATGGCGTAAATCCTTTCAGTAGTTCCTAAGAAATTTAAACATTTTCCAGATATACAAATGGGGACGCGGAGGATCCACAAACGCTCGCAATCTGATTGACTGCCAACACTTCAAACCAGGAAGTGTTGGCAGCCATCTTGTGACTCGGTTGAAGAGAGTCACAAGAAAAAAGGTCACAAAACATGAAAAAACAAGAAATGGGGTCAGATTAGAAACACGCTGACCCCCTAGGCCTGCTCAGGGGCCCCCACAGCCCCAGGGACTGCCACCTCACTGGGGCTATATTTTACAAAATCAATGCGTGGGGGGCTTCTGCCCCCCCACGCAGCCCTGGGAACTGCCACCTCCCTGGGGCTAAGTATATAATTAGGCATGGGGGGCTCCTGTAGCAACCGCCACCTCCCTGGGGCTAAGTATATAATTAGGTGTGGGGGGGCTCAAGCCCCCACACACAGCCCCAGGGACCACCACCTCCCCGGGGCTACTTACAAATAGGAGGGGGGCTGCATGGCCCCCCTCCTGGAGCAGTAAATGGCACTGGGGACCGGCACCCCCCAGGTGCCCAACCCCGGGACATTGTAGTTTGGTATGGGATGGCGGGCACTTTGCTCTCGCTTGTTGAAAGTGAGTACACTTTGTTTTTAAACCCAGAGAGCTGTATCTTAGCAGCTCCCTGGGGGTAAAAATCAGTGCCAGCTCCTGCCTCCTGTGGGCCTTCTGGCTGCCCCTGCAGTCCCCAACCAGCTGGCCATGCCCCAGGGATGGGGTCCCCAGGGCCAAAAATGGCTCGGGAGGGGGGCCACTTACCCCCCCACCCTTGTAAATAAAATAGAAATTGCCATGCCCCGGGGAATGGGACCCCAGGGTCCAAAATCGGCTTGGGGAGTGGGGCCGCTCAGCCCCCTCTTTAAAAACAATGAAAAAAGAGAAAATTAAATGTCCTAGCCCTGGGGGATGGGTTCCCCGGGGCCGAAAATGACCCGGGAGGGGGACCGCTCCTACCCCCTCCCTTCAAAGAAAAAAAAATGGCCATGCCCCAGGGAATGGGGTCTCTGGAGCCGAAATCGGCCCTGGGAGGGGGGCCACACTGCCCCCTCCCCTTTTGTTATTTGAAAAAAAAGAAAGGCCTAGCCTCAGGGGATAGGGTCCCCAGCTCCAAAATAGGCATCAGGAGGGGGGCCATGTGGCCCCTCTCCTTTTTTATTTGAAAATAAAACAATGGGTCATGCCCCGGGGACGCCATCCCCGGGGCCCAAAAGCATCAAGGGAAGGGGGCCACACGGTCTCCCTTCCTAAAATATTTTTTTTTTTAAAAAGCCGGCAACTCACCGGATGCCCGGCCCCCTTTTTCTAATACTCTGCACACGCACCTCCTGGTGCACTCTTGGTTGGGGGATGAAGTCCCTTTCGCTCTTGAGGGTCCTTAAGGGCCATACAGCCACTAACATCCACTTACCACTCACACACCCACTCAAACACCTTCAAAACCACTTACACACCCACTTACATATCCATATGACTACTCACACACCCACTCATAGAGCAATACAGCCATACACATATCCACTAATTGACCTATATAGCCCCTCACACACCTACTCTCAAAGGCCACAGGTTACAGTTAGCAAATAAAAGTTTAAAAAGCTTAGAAATTCACTAAAAAAACAAAGGTTACAGTGCCGTTAAAGTTAGGAAATAGAATTGAAAAACCTTAGAAATTCAATGAAAAAACAAAGGTTTCAGGGCCACTATAGTTAGGAAATAGAATTAAAAAAACCTTAGAAATTCACTGCAAAAACAAAGGTTACAGGGAAGTTAGAGTTAGATTCAGATTTCACTCGTACGAAAATAGTGAAATTCAGCAGTTATAGATACCTGAGCTAGCTGTAACTTATGCCCCCTTATGACCTCAAATATTACATCACTCATGACATGCTGAGTGATATTGCAGTTCGGGCTGGACTGTTCCCATGAGGCACAGGGTCAAGACTAATTTGCATATAGCTGGGTTTGAACTGGGGTGGCAAAGTGAGCTAAAGAATGATGATGGATTCAACTCAGATCTGTGACTGGGGTGAGTGTCTGAAATGTTTCAGCGCTCCACCCATCATCTCCTTGTGTTTGCTTTGATATCACATCCAGTCATACTACCATGCAACCTCTCAAACACCCCATCACACACCCACACAGCCACTTATAAACCCATTCACATTCCCATGCAACTACTCGCACACCTACTCACTCAACATTAGAGCCACTCACTCACCCACTCTTTCACCTATATAGTGACTCACACAGCCACTCACCCATACACTAACTCACACAGCCACTCACTCACCCATATAGTCACTCACACAGCCACTCATTCACCCATAGAGCCTCTCAACAGAGCCACTCACTCACCCATACAGCCACTTATGCACCCACTATATGGGGAGGGTGGTGTATTTCTTTAAACATGCTATGTTTAAAATTGAGGAGGATTAATAGTGCAGAATGTCTCTTGAGAGTTCTTGTGCTAGCTTCACTTGGTGTATAGCTTTTCTTTGAGAAATGCTGAATATATGTGTTAAAGACACAAGACATATTTGCAAAATGATGTAGGTATGCCATTAAGAAAAGGTTTTTTCATTGAAAAAGTGAGAAGTGTTGTTTTCAGTTTTAGAAACTTACTATTGCTTGTGCACGCTGAGTAACAGAGCAATGTATGCTCTTAGAGAGCCATGCATGCAATTATATATCAAGTGTGATATCTAGACTTATTCAATCACCCAGGCACTACACATGCACTCTTCTGATCACGCAGGCACTTATTATGTACTCATTGAACTACACAGGCAGCACCCATGCATTCATCCTATCACCCAGATAGTAGAAATTTAGTCATGCAAATACACAGGCACTAACTATACAGATATGGGACCACCGATGTAGTTCCTACATACTCAGGTAATAATGCACTATATTCTGAGGGAATCACCTAGGCACTATCTATGCACTTATCCAATGATCCAGGGAGTATTGTTGTACTCAGCCACAAACACATGTATTTTCAAGTTTAATGAGGAATATGTACTCTTTTGCATCTACTCTGAAGAATTAGAGAGCTATATGCTGTGATGCAGATTAATGTGCAGATTTTTATATGCAGTGCTTCTGAAAATTCAAATCTGTCACCTCTAAGTAGAAAAGTGCTGAAACACTAAATCTACCAGTGACACAATAGTAGAGAGGCACAGAAATAGCTCTTATGTTGTGCTTTCGAATTTACAGTATTGAGACACTGTATGCACTTTTATACAT
The DNA here is from genome assembly GCA_963921515.1 of Calotriton arnoldi. Taxonomy (NCBI): domain Eukaryota; kingdom Metazoa; phylum Chordata; class Amphibia; order Caudata; family Salamandridae; genus Calotriton; species Calotriton arnoldi. The sequence continues at coordinate 571,311 of CAWUFW010010167.1, forward strand.
TGGTTGATGTTAATTTTTAAAATTTACTACAAAAGAGACAAAGTGGTCTTTTACCATGTATAAGTGAGAACTGAAATATGGTGCAGCTGTGTTGTAGGAGAGAGTGCTATAATATTAAAAGATAACTAATAAATTGTGTTTTGGTTTGGTACATTGAAGAAAGTGCTTGTAGATATTTAGCTAGGTTCATCTGTAGATTTGAAACTGCAACATAACATAAAACAGTTTTTGTATTATGTGTAAGCCAGTAGTAAAGTAGTTGGTTCATTGGCTAGAATAAAAATTCAAATATACATTTTGTTTTACAGAACAATATCTGCATATCTATAGACAGAATACGTACAAAAGCTCGGAGGAAAAAGGAACAGAAGCAACTACTGTATATATGCAGAACTGAGACACAAAAGGAGCAAAAAGAAGAAAAAGTAGTGAAAGAAAACAGAGCTACTGGTAAGAGGACAAAGTAATTAAAAAAATATATATGTGGACATTTCCAAAGATTAAAAAATAATGAAAATTAAAATTCTAAATATGAGAAAAAATAACAGTGGACAAAATCTATAGAACAAGAACAGGAACTAATGTAACAAAGATGGACACACCTTAACCAGGAGACAGAAGCAGTTTAAGGAAATCAGAGCCAGAATGTTTTGTAGTAGAGTAGTTATAAATCTACTGAGAACTATGAAAACGTATAGAAGAAGGAGAGAGGCACAGAAACAGAAAGAACGAGCTGAGAGAGTAGTTGATAAGGCCTTTGCTTTGAAGAGGAAGCTTTTTATTTTGATTATAAATAGAATGAAGACTCTTGACAAAATGGTGTTGTGCATGAGGAGACAAAACCAGAAAAAGATTAGTGAATAGAAGTTACTTTTGTACAGTTTTTTTGTTGAGAATGCATACATACTTCTAGTGCAGAGTCTTTCTTTAATGAAGAAAGCTATTTCCAGGCTAATAGATTAGTTCATGCTATTGATTACAGAGGACAATGTTACCAAATGAACAATAGCACTCCTATAGTGAAAGAATTGATGTTACCTACAAATGTAGAACAGGTTACTGGAGAATAGGTACAAGGAAGGTGGAGTCAGGAGCCTGTATAGAAATGGAATTGTAGTAGTGTTTGTAGTATTAGACAGCAATCCATTGATATATTAAGGACATTTCTACATATCTTTCCAAGGCCAAGTTTAAAACACAAAATAAGTACTTTACAAGGATTGGATCTTTGCAGGATTAGAAATCATACAAATTTGCAGGGACACTCACTAGCTTGTTTATCAAACAAAGTGTGCCAAAGCACCTTTCATCATTTCAGGATGTTAGCTGTACACCACTCAATAATGTGAACTTTGGTTAAGAGGCTGTTCTATGTGAAAACTCCTGTTTTATGCTTATGAGAAATGAATAACACTTTTGCATGGTACTGTGGCAGTCATAGAAAATGTTTTGTTTCTTTGGTCCTGAGCAGGATTCTAGGAAAAATGGAGAGTTGTTAAGAGGAGGAGTTTCAGAACAGAAAATGTTGTTGTTCTTTTTTATGGTAACAAAAGTGGCAACTGGGACAGGAGGAATCAAAAAAATGTGCACTGAGAAATGTGCAAAATATATAAAAGGGGAAATAAATTAGCATGTATGAATGTTTGCAGCATTGCAAATAGCTGTAACACATTGCTCACTAGCACTTATAACAACACTACAGTCCATGCAACATGTGGTCATTCTTGAAAACTCTGGAGCCATATCTGTTGCAGTAGTCTGCACCTCTGAAGGTACTTTCTGGCCGGGAATTGTTGCTGCTGCTACTGATGTAGATGGTCCTCCAGTTTCCCTCTGCTAGATCGCCTATGATAGTTTTTAAGATTATATAACACAGACTTCGTCCCACATGAATATTTTTTGTTCGTCCCTCTAGAGAGGGGCTTCTCACAGATTGTGCATTGCACTTGTTTTGCAGCAGTTTTTGATTCCCCAGGAGTTTGGGTAACAATGTGTAGTTTGATGGGTGTTTGGTAGTTATGTTCTATTCATGAGTCCAGATGTTGAAAGTTATTTTTGAAAATGCTGTTTTTTACAAATGTGTTGTTAAAATAAAGTTAAGCCAATATGTTACTAAACAGCTAGACTCACACTTTGTATAAAATATGTAAATATATCTGTTTTACACTTTGTCATTTGTATTCATGACCAATGTTCCCTCTAATTTTTTTCCTCTGTGTGCAGCAGGGTAAGGTCTCTGTGCGCTGCAACCAAGAATATGTGCGCCAGGAACCAGACAGCGCATGGGGGTGCAGCGCCAAATATCATTCCAAAGCTTTGCATAAAAAAGTGAAAAGACAGTGCATTTCCACACATGCAGCACCACATGAATGGTCTTAAAGCAGGTTTTCAATTTGGATACACATGCCATGACATGAATTGGTTACACATTTGCACTTTCCTTACATTTAAATTATGAAATTATCAAATTCTGACCATATTTGCCTACATTTTCTTTCAACAGCAATGGTTCTATATACTTTTAGTAGCAGATCTCAGTGAAATACCGTTCACAGAATGTCCAGAATGTGAACATTCGGCTTCTAGTGCCCTGTGGACCACAGTTCCCAGAATCCCGAGTGCAGAAACCCTCCGCCTCCAGTGTCAAAGAGCTTATAAATTCACAGGCTCGGAGATTGCCTTTGGTACAATTAACATCCTTTTTGTGCTATGGCAGCTGTTCTAAACAATGCAATGCACCCCCTCCTTGGAAAAAAACCTACAGAAAGGTGCGTTTTATAAAGAAACAACCTGCTGCGTGCTTGTTAGTGAGTGAAACCATCTCTGATGGGGAACTGGGGCTGGTATCACAGAACGTTCTTCTAACCCACGCTCCAAAGTTAGTTTTTGGTTACTTAAGCATTGCGATTGACATCTTTGCTCTCGCTTTCTCTCTTTGAACCAACAAGGACTGCCTGATTTTCTCTCGTAGAAGCCAGTGTGTCTGTCCTTTTACCCTCTCCTTGCCAGTTTATCTGCAGACGGCTGGATCCTGGCTTGACCAAAAACATTCGACTAAATGCAGCTATTATTAGTCTGTCTTGGGGAATAGCTATTGGCTATAAGTAAACTAAATATTCCCAATTAGCTGCATGCCTATTAAACCATGTTTAGCTGAGTGAGCACAAGCACTTTAGCACTGGTTAGCAGTGGTAAAGTGCAGAGTCCTAAGGCCAACAAAAGCAAAAATCCAGTACAAATTGAGGGTAAGTAGGCGAAACATTGTGGGGAAGACCAACCTAAGGCTGACAGGTCTAAAATGCAGTAATTCACAAAACCTTGGCAAAATCCCACAGTTTGTAGAATTGTATCCATTTTTCCATTGACAATAGTAATGCTCAACCCTGTTCCTATTAAGTTTCATGAAATCTATATTTGATGTTTTGTACCAACAACATTTTCATTGAAAAATCTTTCATCAACTGGGATGATCAGGGAGTCTGCTGCTGTTGGTGTACCCAGGCACTCAGTGTCCCATACTGCCTTGCTCCACAGAAGAAAGGAGGAGGGGCCACATCTGATTCCCCCATGCTGCACGCTTTCTAGCTCTCTTCCTCCTCCTGCAGCATGGGACATGCACGTGCCACACTAGTGCAAAGGGCCGGCCAAGGGCCGGCCCGTCCTGCACCCGTCACCACCAGAAAGGGCCAGGGCAACACCACCCCACTTGGCTCTATCATCAGACATCTAATGTTGTTCTTGGTAAGAGTGTTTAGTATCCTTTGGGTTTAGTTCTACGATAGCATATGTCTGATGGCCCGTCTGACAAGAGGTCCATGCATCCTCTGAATCAAGAGGAGAGATTGCTGGGTGCTTGCGGGTGAGCGTGGGCCAATGCTCTGTTGCTGTGCGGTAACCCTCGACCAAGACCCTTTTTTCCTCATGGCCTTTTATCAGACTAATCCTTGTTCTTCATCCTGTTGGTTTGGACAAGAGCAATTGTAAGGTGTACTCCAGACACTTGGACTTTTGCTTTTTGTCCCCTATTTAATTGAAGTGAAATAAACCAGGGTGTTGCTGTATGGCTGTGGATTTTGCCACTTGCATCACTTGAGGGGGTACAGTAACAATTGTGCCGGGAGGTGCCAACTCTGAGGATGGGATTGAAGTTATCCCTAACATCATGCCCACAGCACTGTTGTCAACCTGCGGCACAGGCCAGTTGTACCATTTCTATCATTTGAGGGGGGTCTGGGCCCCAGTGACACTTGCGTTATGAGGCGCCAATACTGAGGAGGGGATAGAGTTCTCCCTTACAATGTGCTTACAGCACTGCCAATTCGTGGTGCCGGACACTCGCACGGTGTCGCACCACATAAGTGGCCTAATGAATTTTAAACTCTGTGTGTGACCTTTGAGCACTAAATTGCTATGCAAATTGACCAGAGTGCCCTTGGAGTCCATTGATTTTAAACTAGCCCTCTTTTGCAAAACTGCTTAAGACTTCAATCCAAAGGGGCCCATCATATTACGTGAAAGAGTAATTTCTAATAATATTCCACTTGGGCGTATTTTGAGTGTTTCAAGTTGACCCACTTGCAGTCTGCCCATTGGAAATCTCAGTGCCCCGCAGCTGTGCACTGTTAAGAAAAGAAAAACAGTGTCTCAAACACAGCGTGTGCTTTAGCACACGTCGTGTTTGAGACACTGTTTTTCTTTTCTTAACAGTGCACAGCTACGGGGCTGATTGTGGGCCTTGAGTTAGTATTCATGTTAATTGCAGCGCACGTGCGCTGCAATTAACATGAATACGGTCTCGCAGGATCAGATGTTGTTGTGTGCGCGCTAAATACAGCACACTGCGCGCTTGGTTTGACTTCGGTGCACGCGCGCGGCTTATTGGGAACAGTGTTCATGACTACTGATGACTACTGATGTCATTGTGACCTCCGGTGTTGCTGTGAAGAAGGATAAGGCATATTTGATGTAGTTATTTCAACAAATGAATACAAAGGGGAAAGTTAAATTAGTATCTTACTAAATAGCTACACTGAAACTTTATGTAAAATATGTCTATATATATGTTTTATACTTTGTCAAAAGCACCCAGCATTTGCAGTGTGTCCTTGACATTTGCACTCTTAGAATCACCCAGTCACTATTCATACACTTACGTAATTTCCCAGACATTACACACTCACTCACAGATATAAATAAAATTAAAAATACCTTCAAAATTCACAGAAAAACCAAAGGTTACAAGGACGGTATAGTTAGGAATTAGCATTTAAAAAACCTTAGAAATTCACTGGAAAAAACTAAAGTTACGGAGACGTTATAGTTAGGCTCAAATTTCACTCGTACAAAACCGATGAAATTCAGCAGTTAGCTTGTGCCACCGTTAAGGACTGCTTATGACCTCACCTATTATATCACTGACAACATGGTCAGTGACATCACTGATTACATCTCAAATGACATCACTGATGACATCACTTATGACATCAAATATATAATATCTGATGCACCCACTTACACCCCAATATAACCTGTAATACACCCACTCCAACTTCCACACTATCATTCTCAAAACCATTGACACACCCATACTGGTACTTACACCCCCACTTTACACACACACATCCACTCAGTAACCCATGCAGGTACTCATAATACAACTCACTCACTAATACAGCCTCTGATATATCCACTCATACACCCATACAGCCAGTCACACAGAGTCAGTCACCCATAAAGCTACTCACACACCTACTCACTCACCCATAGAGACAATCACACAGCCATTTACTCACCAATATACCACTGACACATCCATTCACTCACCAACACAGCCATACTCAGACTCAGTCACCCATACAGCTCCTCACAGATGCACTCACTAACCCATACAGCCACTGACTCACCCAATCATTCATCCATTTAGGCAGTCACACACACCCTCTCCCACCCACACAGACATTCATACACCCATACAGGTACTCAGACAACTAATGAATCACCCACGTAGCCATTCAAGTACCCACTCACCAACCCATACAGCCTCTTAGACAACAACTGACAGACTGATAAAGATATTCAGACAAACTAGTCACTCACCCATAAATTCCCTGAGACACCTAATTGCTCACTTATACAGTCAGTCATGCACCCATTGAATCATCCAAACAGGCACTCATACATCCATTGATTCATCAATATACCTTGGTATATATATTTAACACTCATAAACTTTTTAAAAATACTCACAGTCACTGGATGATGTCATCAGTGATGTCATTTGAGATGTCATCAGTGATGTCATGAGTGATGTCACTGACCATGTCATGAGTGATGTAATATGTGAGGTCATAAGCAGTGCATTGCGGGGCGTGAGTTATAGTTAGCTCAGCTAACTATAACTGCTGAATTTCACTGGATTTAAATGAGTGAAACTTGAGCCTAACAATAATGTCTCGGTAACCTTTGTTTTTCAGTGAATTTCTAAGTTTTTAAAAATTATATTTCCTAACTATAACGTCCATGTAACCTTTGGTTTTTTCAGTAAATATATATGTGTATATATATATATATATATATATATATATATATATATATATATATATATATATATATATATTATCTACTGGCGGTCGCCAGTAGATAGTTATAGTTAGGACCTATTATCCATAGGAAATCCGCGACATTCTATTTGAAATAACGTTGGCGCCTGTTGACGAATCTTCGCGAAAGTTTCCAACTTGTTGGGGCGCTCTGCTCCGCTCCTACCCTGAAAGTCTCGGGTTGATTCGTCAAGCGGGGGCCGAGAAAAAAGGGGTGTCCCAAAACGCGTTTTCCCCATTCATTTTTCCATGGCAACATTTAGTCGCAGCTACAGCCCGAACTGCTGAATGGAATTACACCAAATTTGGCAAAGAGGTAGCCATTGGTTCAGACTGGTGCCTTTTGCTTAAATGGTGTAAATCCGTTCAGTAGTTCCTGAGAAAATCAAAAGTAAAGTCACATATATATCTATGGCCGAGTAGGGTCCGCGTACCCTCAGCGCACCCTGCGCGCACCGTCCCGATCACGAGCTGCATGCTAATTGGCTGTCAGCTGGCTGTGAACACTCCAAACCAGGAAGTGTTGGCAGCCATTTTGTCCCTCGGTAGAACCGAGGCACAAAAACAAGTGCGCAAACGCACAAAGGGGGCAGGGTAGAAACACCCTGTCCCCTAGGCCTGCTCAGGAGGTCCCACAAGGACCCCCTGGGCAGAAAAAAGCATTTAAAAAAAAAAAATCGGCAGGATGCGCTTAGGGTGCGCGGATCCCGCCGATTAAAAAAAAAAAAAGCACAAGAAACAAGTGCGCAAAACGCACAAAGCGGGCAGGGTAGAAACACCCTGACCCCCTAGGTCTGCTCAGGGGGTCCCACAAGGACCCCTGGGCAGAAAAAAGCATTTTTTTTTTTTCAAAATCGGCGTGATGCGCTTAGGGTGCGCGGATCCCACTGATTAAAAAAAAAAAACACAAGAAACAAGTACGCGAAACGCACAAAGGAGGCAGGGTAGAAACACCCTGACCCCTAGGTCTGCTCAGGGGTCCCACAAGGACCCCCTGGGCAGAAAAAGAAAAAGACCGGCATCGTGCCGAGGCCCCGCCCCCTCCCTGCAGCAGTCTGCAAACGCGCCCCCTGGCGCGTTTTAAGAAGGGAAGTAATTCCCCTTGAATACTGGGGGTCCCTGGGGCCAACTAGCCCACCAGGAACCTCCGGTATGCGCCAGGGGGCTGCCTTGCAGAGAGGTGTACAGAGGCCACACCCCTTTTTACACCTCTCTGCAACGCAGCTCTGTGGCACTTTTGGAGGTACATGGTGGGCTAGTTGGACTCCAGGGACCCTCAGTATTCAAGGGGACTTAATCCCCCAACTTAAAACGCGCCACGGGGCACGTTTGCACAGTGGTGAAGGGAGGGGGCGGTGCTTCAGGTGACATGTGTGCAATCAGGCCCCGTGGCGCATTTTAAGATGGGGAATGAAATCCACTTCAATCCTGAGGGTCCCTGGGGGTGAACTAGCCCACCAGGTACGTCCAGAAAGCGCCACAGAGCTGCGTTGCAGAGAGGTGAAAAAAGGGGCGTGGCCTCTGAACACCTCTCTGCAACGCAGCTCCCTGGCGCATACTGGAGGTACAGGGTGGGCTAGTTGGACCCCAGGGACCCTCATGATTCAAGGGGACTGAATCCCCCAACTTAAAACGCGCCACGGGGCGCGTTTGCACAGATGTCACCTCAGGCCCCGCCCCTCCCTTCAACATTGTGCAAATATTCCTCTAAAATCAGCCGAACTACGAATTCCGATTTACTCACCTGTTATCAGGAGAGACCTCAGTCCTGCATCTTTCAGCCCAGTACTGATCCTGAAAAGTAATTTTAACCGTACTTACCAGTAACTTGAATTTCCTTCCATAGGATATCATTGACTGGTTTCACTTGGAAATTCTTCTAAGTGTGGAGTTTTGGAACTTTATAATATTCCTCTAAAATCAACCGAAATACGAATTCCGATTTACTCACCTGTTATCAGGAGAGACCTCAGTGCTGCATCTTTCAGCCCAGTACTGATCCTGAAAAGTAATTTTAACCGTACTTACCAGTAACTTGAATTTCCTTCCATAGGATATCAGTGTCTGCTTTTTGCTGAAAAAGTTTCTAAGTGTCGATTTTTGAAACATACAAATATTCCTCTAAAATCAGCCGAACTACGAATTCCGATTTACTCACCTGTTATCAGGAGAGACCTCAGTGCTGCATCTTTCAGCCCAGTACTGATCCTGAAAAGTAATTTTAACCGTACTTACCAGTAACTTGAATTTCCTTCCATAGGATATCATTGACTGGTTTCACTTGGAAATTCTTCTAAGTGTGGAGTTTTGGAACTTTATAATATTCCTCTAAAATCAGCCGAACTACGAATTCCGATTTACTCACCTGTTATCAGGAGAGACCTCAGTGCTGCATCTTTCAGCCCAGTACTGATCCTGAAAAGTAATTTTAACCGTACTTACCAGTAACTTGAATTTCCTTCCATAGGATATCATTGACTGGTTTCACTTGGAAATTCTTCTAAGTGTGGCGTTTTGGAACTTTATAATATTCCTCTAAAATCAGCCGAAATACGAATTCCGATTTACTCACCTGTTATCAGGAGAGACCTCAGTGCTGCATCTTTCAGCCCAGTACTGATCCTGAAAAGTAATTTTAACCGTACTTACCAGTAACTTGAATTTCCTTCCATAGGATATCATTGCCTGCTTTTTGCTGAAAAAGTTTCTAAGTGTCGATTTTTGAAACATACAAATATTCCTCTAAAATCAGCCAAAATACGAATTCCGATTTACTCACCTGTTATCAGGAGAGACCTCAGTGCTGCATCTTTCAGCCCAGTACTGATCCTGAAAAGTAATTTTAATCGTACTTACCAGTAACTTATATTTCCTTCCGTAGGAATCCATTGTCTGGTTTTCAGCAGAAAAGTTTCAAAGTGTTGATTTTCACAAACTACAAATATTCCTTAAAAATCGCCTGTATGACTTAAACGCATTCTTTCAACTGTTTACAGGAGATGCACCAGTGCTGGATCCAGGATCCACCACTGAGTAAGAAAAAGTAACGATAACACTACTTACCTGCTAAGTGAATTTCCTCCCATAGGATAACATTGGTGATTCTATGTGAAAAAGTTTCTAAGTGTCAACTTTTAAAATACAATAATATTCCTTAAAAATCACTACTGTAACCAAAACGCTTTTACTCAACTGTTTACAGGAGATGTCCCAGGACTGAATCTAGGATCCAGTCCTGTGGTTAGAAAAGTAATCCATAAAGTAACTAATTGCATTTAGCTAGAAATTCACATTGAGCTCAATGTTGCATTGTGTTTGAAATTGTGTTGCCCATTGCAACAACTGTAACTACTGTACTTAAAAGTCTATTGCCTATTTGCAAAGTATTTAAACTAAAGTAATTCATTCTGAGAAAGTATATTTTGTAATGTAATGTATAATGTAATTACAATGTAATTTAAAAATAAAACATCTAAAAATAAATAGTTTAAAAAAATGTAGTAAATCAGTATCAAAAAAAATAAATATAACAATTAATACATTTAAAAATTGTCATTTACAAAACTTTTGAAATTCACTGAAAAAAACTATAGGTTTCAGACATGTTATAGTTAGGAATTAGCATTTAAAAAACCTTTGAAATTCACTGAAAAAACCATAGGTTTCAGGCTTGTTATAGTTAGGAATTAGCATTTTAAAAACCTTTGAAATTCACTGAAAAACCATAGGTTTCAGGCCTGTTATAGTTAGGGTTTAGCATTTAAAAACCTTTGAAATTCACTGAAAAAACCATAGGTTTTAGGGAAAGTTATAGTTAGTTGGACATTGCACTCGTACAAAACCCGTGAAATTCCCCCGTTATAGTTAGTTCAGCTAACTATAACTCGCCCCGCAATGCACTGCTGATGATGTCACATATTACATCACTCATGACATGGTCAGTGACATCACTGATGACACCTCAAATGACATCACTGATGACATCATCCATGTGAGAATTTAATGCATCTTCTCACACCCTAATATAACTTTTGATACACCCACTCTAAATTACAGACTGCCATTCTCAAAACCATACACACTCCAATATCAATAAGTAAATACCCACTCACTGATTCTTAGGTCTACACACACACATCTACTCACTCACCCGTACAGTCACTCATACTTACAGTCACTCAGTACAGGACTATCATATGCACTCATACACCTATATAAACACTCACACAACGCAACTCATCCATAGAGGTACTCACACACCTAGTCAGTCATGCTAATAATTAATCACACTCCCATTTACTCACCTATACAGTTATACACACTAGCTCACTTACTCATAAAAATACTAGCACATTCTTACGCTCCTATGCAATCACTGATGCAAGCACACACTCATCCATATAGCCACTCTCACAATCACACACTCTCACTTATAGCCATTTATATACTCCAAAACACATATATACTGCCTTTCACATATGTAGTTACTCACACATGTACCACTGAGATATACATTCAATCACTAACACACCCATACACACACTCACCCACCCATACAGTCCATCACAGACGCACTCTTGAAACCATGCGCCCAGTGAATCACCCACTCACACATCTATGCACAGAGTCACACACACCCCACCCACACAAACACTGAGGCACCCATACAGATACTCAGAGAACCAATCCATAACCCATATAGACACTCATTTAGCTAGTCAGAAACCCATGCAGCTGCTTACACAACAACAGACAGACGGATACAGACATTCACACAGTTTAGTCACTCACCCATGCATCCAGTAAGATACGTTTAATCACTCACTTATAGACTCAGTCACGCACCTACTAAATCATCCATTCAGACGCTTATACACCCACTCATTCTTCAATACGCTTTTCCCTATATATATTAAACATATTTAAACTTTACAGAAACACACAATCACTGGATGATGTCATCAGTGATGTCATCAGTGATGTCACTGAACATGTCATGAGTGATGTAATATGTGACGTCATCAGCAGTGCATTGCGGGGGCGCGAGTTATAGTTAGCTGAACTAACTATAACGGGGGAATTTCACGGGTTTTGTATGAGTGCAATGTCCAACTAACTATAACTTTCCCTAAAACCTATTGTTTTTTCAGTGAATATATATATATATATATATATATATATATATATATATATATATACAATATTGTCATTAGAGATTCGGACAAAGGGGGCAACGTTGTCCTGTGGGCAAAGAAAGACTATGTAGAAGAAGCTTTATCTCAGCTGAACGACAGAGATTGTTACCGCATCAGCAACGTTTTAGCACTAAGAGGAATATATAATGACTTCTATGGGAAATTAGTAGCCTGGAAGAGTGCAGGTCTTTCAACTACGGATGAGTACAAATTCATTAGAAAAGAAAATCCAGGGTACCAAATATCTACTTTATTCCCAAAATACATAAGAACATTCACAAGCCACCTGGAAGACCGATTATATTGGCACAAAACAGCCTCTTGGAAAATGCTTCAATTTATGAGGACTATTTTCTACAAGACCTGGTACAACAGTTGCCCTCTTATATAAGAGACACTAGTGACTTTATTTCAAAATTGAAAGATTTTTGTTGGAAAAATAACCATTTATTAATGACCCTTGATGTTGTGTCGTTATACACGTGTATCAATCATAAGGATGGGATACGGGCACTAGAATATTATCTAGGCTATCAAAAAACTGCCCTGTCCCAACACAGTGTAATGCTTATCAACATGATCAGTTTTTGCTTGCACAATAATGTTTTTATGTTTGATATAACGTATTATCAGCAGATGCGTGGAGTGGCAATAGGGCCAGCTTCTCCCCCAGTTATGCCTGTCTGTTTATGGGATGGTGGGAGAGGCTGGTCCTGGGTGCCACTCACGGGCATTACATGGATAACAATATCAGGATGCTGTATCGTTTTATTGATGATTTATTTATTCTTTGGGAAGGGGCAGAAGTGGAAGCTAAGAATTTTGTTTCAGCCATCAATGAAAATTACATTAATTTAAAATTTACCTCCACGATCAGAGACAAAAACATCAATTTTTTAGATGTGGAAGTTTATATAGAAAATAACAAGGTTGAAACAAGAATCTATAGGAAGGAAACAGCCGGAAACTCGGTCCTACATTCCACGAGCTTCCACTCCAGGCACCTGGTTGAAAGTATCCCCTATGGGGAAATGTTGTGACTCAAACGAGTCTGCAGCAACCCAGCAGATCTAGCTTTAGCCCAACAGGAAATTAAGAAAAGATTCTTATCGCGAGGATACTCAAAAGGTCAATTGACTCTGCCATAAATAAATCTCAGAATCAAGACAGATCCCTTTTATTACAAACTAAGAAAATGAGAGAACAAAATGAACAACAACAACCCATGGAAGTCAGGTTAATTTTAGCTTATAATGCCCAGCAAAAAGAGATTAAAAAGATCATGCAACGCAACTGGCCAATTGTGCGGAGTGACCCGATTATAGGGGTCCAATTACCACCGAACTTGGGAGTCACATACAGAAGAGCACCTTCCATGTACAATAGTCTAGTGAGCAGCAGCCCTGAAACCAAAGACCAAAGAAAATGGTGGGTACAAAATGGCTTTACCAAGTGTAAAAACTGCAAGGCTTGCCAATATGGTACTAACAAGAAAACATACAAAATGGCTTTCAGTGAAAAGGAATATAAGATCAATAAGCCACTAAATTGCAAAACCGAATATGTTATTTATATTCTGGAATGTTCTTGTAATTTGAAATACATAGGAAGCACTAAGCTTCCTGCTCACAAAAGAATCTTGCAGCACATTAGAGCCATTATTAATTATGATCAAACGTATCCAGTAGCGAGACATTTCAGGGAGACACATGAAAGCAACCTTAAGGACCTCACATACTATCTTATTGATTGCATTCTCATCAATAGAAGGGGAGGTGACAGAGAGGGACAACTTAGAAAACTGGAGACGAGATACATTTTAAACTTTGATAGTAAGACCCCGGGAGGCTTAAATACGGCAGAGGATTTATACACTTGTTTATGATAATATTGAGGATTTGTTCAACTATTCAAGTATATTTAGAGTGTAAAATCTTATATCCGTCAGGCTACTCTTACAAAATAAAATAAAAAAACACGAGAGAGTAGCAAGCTGAAGGATCAAATCGTTGCACATGGGAAAAGTTGCAAAGGTATTATTCCCTTAATGATGAAAGCCGCCTAACCTACCTCAACCATAAGAATCATGGTTTTTTAATCAAATTCTTTTAAAAAATTGAAGAGCACCTTATTCTTTGTAGATGAAACACTGTGTTGCCTAAAGTGAGATTGTGTACTTTCACTGGTAGGAGAGCACTAGCACTTTAAAAATTAATGTTAGTACTTAGCAGGAGTAGACGGAACCGGGGGGAGCCCTTGGTAGAAAATCCTTGTGGGATTTGGTTAGCAGAATAGCTTGATACAGTGAAACAATGCATTTAAGCATGGATTTATCCACACATAAAGAAAGTGCTTTTTATTTGGGTATGGCTTTTTCAAAAAAACAATTTTAAATAATGAATATTTATGTATTTATTTATGGTATTTAAACTTTAATATGAGATTTATTTGCATTTTTATGGTGTTTTATTTTAAATTCTATTTAAATGTCTCATGGATTCTTTTACTCATTTATCCGCATATTCATATGGGTATTATTGGAAAGTCTTTTGTATTTTGTAATTTGTATTGAATATTTAATATCTAATACATTTTACCCTAACAAGCACTTATAATGAGGATATGTAAAAAACTGTAAAAAACTGTATGGAAATCTAACCGAAGTTCTACTAGACAGTATGTCTTTTATGTCTATTTCCTATGACCAAACGTAATGAGCACAAGTCACTTTAAAAGGGGTGTAATAATTAGGCCTGGGCGGTAAATTCCGTTCTGCTCCCGGAATTTGCGGAATTTGGGTAATTTCGCGTTCCGCGGAGAACGCAGAATGACCACAAATTCCGCCATCCGCGGCTTTGCGGAATTTTTTGCTTGTTCGCGCTTTCAAAATGCGTGTTCGCAAGATATTTCTCCCCGAGCACGCAAACAGCGTTCGCGAACAGGAAAAAAGCATCGCGAACGGGCGGAACAAGCAATTCCGCGTGTTCGCTGAACTTGTGCGTGCTCGTGGAGATTTTTTACCGTTTCGCGGAGCTTTGCGTAGCGCGGTTACACAAATTCCGCCCACCCCTAGTAATGATCTGTAGGTGTTGTCATGTGAACAAGGTCCGGCTGGACCGAAACGCGTAGTGGCCGATATGGAATAAAAATTACTGAAGCACTTACTTTGTGGTCCGCGCCTGCTTTGGCTAACGAGAAGCTGACTGAGGAAGCAGTTACTTGGGATATTAAGGCTGGAGAGGCTTCTACCAGCCACGCGCGGACCTCCACTCAAACAGAGACGACAGCAAAACAGAAGCTGTTTCTTCCAGTCTTGCACCAGAAGTAAATCCAATCCAGAAGGATTACGGATTGTCAGCCCCCCCACGGCCGGAGATTGGACAACAGGACGAGGCGAAACCACCGTCGCAGGCAGAGGCGAAAGGCAAGAAGAAAAGCCCACCTCCAGCAAGAGACGAGGGAGGGGGTGGTGGAACGGCAAATAACAAAAGATGAAGAAATTGAGAAGACAGTAATTAACTTAACAGATATAGACCTCAATAAAGCGGAAAAACAAATTCTAGCATTGGGGTTATCCTACTGTCCGGAGTCCAACTTTGACTACGCCAGTACTCGGATGGACATTTACAAATTTGTCCGCAAATTAAAATTGAAAAAACATCACACTTTATTACAACAACAAAAGACAAACATGTATGCTGCGGAAGCAGCTGCTTCTCAAAAATTTGCTACCACTTCGGAACACACTCTCTTGGAAACCCTGATATCATTACAAGAAGAGACAGGAAACTCTAGCAGTCAATCATATGACCATGGCATGATTCTGGAAGCAATGCAAAATCAAGAAAGAAAAAAGACTCCTTTTATGAGCAAATCGACTTTTACACCGGTAACGTCAAGGGATGGAATTGATATTTTTAACGAGAATGTCACTAGTGAAATAAAGAAATTGAATGTCAAAACACAAAACATGAAAAGAAAAATCAACAGGAGAAACTTGCATTATCATCAACTAATCTCCAAGTTACAAAAGAATGACATTATTGTCATTAGAGGTTCGGACAAAGGGGACAACGTTGTCCTGTGGGCAAAGAAAGACTATGGGGTCGATTCCGATTCGGGCCGGAAAACGTACCGACCGACTCGGTACGGGAATTAAGTCCGACCGACACGTACCGGCGCTGCCCGAACCGGGTAGTATGATGAAATGCATGTGAATCACGACCGACTCGTACGGAACTCAAGCCGAACAACCGACCCGGACGGAAACAAGCTATCCGGCCGGGAAACCATGCGAATCGAACCGACCGACACGCACCAGGAATGAACCCGAACGAAACGTACACGCGAACTCCGACCCGCGCAGTACGATGCAATGCGTGCAAAATCATACCGATTCGCACGGAGCTCAAGCCGTACGACCGACACGCATACAAAAGCCAGCCGAACAAACACAATACTCCGAGACCGACGCGTACGCCGCACATAAAACCTAGCTGAAACACAGCGGGAACGACTCGGAGAAGCGCGCACGAGACAACTGCAGCATCCTACTCGGTCAGAAGAACGTCTCCTACATGCACAAAAATTACAAAGGAAAAAATACAAAAAAAGAGGGCCAAACAAGCAATGACAAAGTCAATAAATACAGGGGGGGAAAAAAAATGGAACAAGGATACACCCCCAACTCCACCTATATAAAGGCCACAAATCCCTACCATCATCCTTTGCAAATTCCACTGACCTGCCAGCACAGAACACCATCAGACAGCAACCACAGACACACTCACAGCTCATCCAACACACAAGCCACACACCATTAGCACCTCAACAAATAGCACCCTCACACACACCCAGCAAAACCTACACTCACACACCCTCACTTGCACACACACACACATCAATCACCACCACCACTCATCACCATGCCCCCAAAGAAGAATCATAAGTTCCTAGATAGTGAATTGGAAGTCCTGGTAGAAGAGATCCTGAGGGTAGAGCAACAGTTGTTTGGCACATTGGTCCAACAGACCCCCATGGCGCAGAAAACCAAGATGTGGGAGAGGATCGTCGACAGGGTCAACGCACAATCACCATGTTTGCGCACAAAGGAAGACATCCAGAACAGGTGGTATGATGTGTGCAGGAGGGTCAGGGACCTACTGAAGAAGGATTACATCCTGAGCCAGCACACCGGCAGTGGCCCTCCTGCCAAACCACTATACCTCAGGCCCTGGGAGGAGAAGGTGCAGGCCATCCTACCACCAGTGAGCGTATATGGACTAACAAACATCCCAGAGCCTGGTGAGTACACAACAAATATACACAATATGGTGTGACAATACACACACATCACTGTCAAGGGGATAGTCAAACCATGCACCCTTAGCAAATCCACAGCAACCAAAAGATAATCATCCCAAGATGTGAATGCCAGTCAGACAAACACAATACCTGCCATCTCATAGTGACATGTAACTGTGTCATGACATGTACAAACCTAACAACAAATAGAGCAAGGCAGTGGCACAAATATAACCAACAAACACTGTCTGATATTTTGCCACCACTAGAACACCACCTCACAGGGAAGCTCACTGAAAGGAAGGAATTCTGTGTATGCTGGTGAAGTCAGTGTAGCCAATAGCATGATGGGAGTTGTAGTCACAGATAATGGTCAGCCTCACATTTGGCCCATCAACACCATCCTGAACCATGCTCACAACACAGGGAGTGGAAAAGGACTGCAAGATGGCTGACACTGGGTACTGCTGTGGGGAGCACAAGGCCTTGCTGGGAACTGTGCAACAACCAACAGCAGGACACCACTGACTGACATCCTGAAAGACAACTTGCACTCCCTGCAATGGAAGCACGTTCCATGGTGGGATATCTGGCTGGGTGGGAAGGAGGACTGACAGCACTGACCATAGTTACAAGCAGCTCTCCTCACACACCCCCTCAACACAAACTCCACATAACCCACCTGGGAGAATGCAATGCCTCACACTCTAAATGAAGATCCCACAAAGAACCACCACCCTGGGTAATGCTGTGTGAAGCACAGGGACACTCTTGGGACTTGTAGCCAAACAAACGCCAGGACAACACTGTCAGCCATCCTGTCAGCACAGGCACACTACCCCACAGGGAAGCAGAGTCAAAAGGAAGGAAGTATGGGCATGCTGGGAAGGGGTGGTGTAGGCAATAGCATGATGGGAGTGGTAGTCACAGCTCAACATCCCCCACCCACATGGCCCAGCAAGCTCACACTGAACCATGCACACCTCACAGGGAGTGAAAAGCCACTTCAAAGATGTCTGACACTGGCCTCTTTGTGGGGAGCACAAGGCCCTGCTGGGAACTGGGCACCAACAAACAACAGGACCACACTGTCAGCCATCTTACCATTGCTGTCACACTCACACACAGTGAAGTCCACTCAAAAGGAAGGAAGTATGGGCATGCTGGGAAGGGGGGTGCAGGCAATAGCATGATGGGAGTGGTAGTCACAGCTCAACATCCCCCACCCACATGGCCCAGCAAGCTCACACTGAAGCATGCACACCTCACAGGGAGTGAAAAGCCATATCAAAGATGTCTGACAATGGTGCTCTGTTGTGTGGAGTACCAGGCCCTGCTGGGACCTGTGCACCAACCAACAGCAGGACACCACTGAATGACATCCTGAGAGTCAACCTGAACCCACTGCAAGGGTGGCATGCTTCATGGTGGGATAACTGGGCTAGGTGGAGAAGGAGGGCCGGATGTCCACCAAATACAACCAATGCTGGCCATGCACACACCTCAACATTCACATTGAAATGCCTCAGGTTTGCAGGACAATGTGCTACACCATTGTCTTACTGTGACAACTTAGGACAATGCAATGTACAGGTCCGCATCCAGAGGTACAGTCACAACTGTCAGGTGTGTGAACCATTGATGCCTGTAGAAATATAACATACATTGTGTGTCTCTTCCAAAAACAGGTGATGATGGGGACACAGCAGCAGGCGAGGAGGAGTCCCTGTCCCAGGCTCCGGGGACACTGAGCCCACTGGTGTGGAACAGCCTCTGCCCTCCTTGGATGACGAAGACCTACCTGGCCCCTCCAGCATGAGTCATCATGCAGCACCAGCAGGACCAACATCTGCACCCCCTGCACCCACTGCTCCAACAACTGCCAACACACAGACCACCCCCGCCGACACGGACAGACCAAGGACCACCAATGACAACAGCACAGGGACCCTGGCCCAACGTCGAGCTACGGACAACGAGCCCAGTAACAACCCCCAAGGGGGCCTAGGGTCACCTGGGCGTAACACCGCAAGTCCCGCACGTGTCGCCAGGGGTGGTGGGAGGGGTGGTTGACATAGGTCGCTGTTTGCAGAGGGGTCTGGACTGCATGATGACCCACAACTGGCACGCATTGCTGATGCGTACCAGAATAGCACCGGAGAGGTCAGCCAGGTAGTGGGGATCCTCAAGGACATTCAACAGCAGCAGGCTGCCCATCATGCCCGCTTGGACTCCCACATGTCCCGTGTGGAGACACACATGTCCCGTGTGGTGACACACATGTCTGGCATGGAGTCCAAGTGGGACACATTGGAAGAACTGACAGCGGTGCATAGGGACATATTGACATGCCTCCGCCAGATTAGCACCAACATGGTCACACCTCCCTGTGTGCCCACAACATCTGGTGCTGCAACAACTGCAACTGCCACCGGGAGGGAGGAGGACTCTGGCGGAGAGTCCCCTGCACCGCAGCAGCCTGCACGTGAGGGTCCTCCCCCAAAGAAGAGGGGTCGTCCGAGGAAGGAAAACTGAGAGGTCGATGGCCATGTACATCCCCCAGGAAGCCAACACCTGTTCTGGAAATTTTCCTTTGTGTGCAAACTGTTCACCCTGTCGAATGCAACACAACTCTCCCACATGACATGGGGAGTTCAAGTTGGACTAATGTATCAGATGACTGTAGACTTCACTCAGGACATTTCTGCTACCAAGACTTGCAACTCATCTGGGAACTTTGGATCACAATCCCAATGTACAGCACCCACCATCCTGTGCACTATACTTACACATGTATGTAAATAAAATCACTAATACACCATACTTGCCTCTGTTGTGATTCCAATGTTGTTACTGTTATGGGGATGATGATCAGCTAAATTACACTGTGTATGCTAACTGCTACAGCAAGTACAACACTCTCATGTGAGTCATGGTGACGTGACACATATAAGGGAGACACACCACTAAGGCTACACAACACAGAGACACCAGGGCCATCGGACTCATCGCCTACACTGATGTTGCCAGGAAATACTGTGGAATGCACAGACACCACACCTATTCAGAGTCTGTGTCAACTAGCCCACAGGTGCAGTAAGCAAATGTCAGTCAGATGTGTGACCACAGACAACGCACATCCCAAAGTGAAGCACAGGTTTATTACACATTTGCAACATGTTGTTTCCACTACAAATGCAAGGTAATCCCACGTGGCAGTGGCCACACAGTCAAAAAGTGTAGAAGATATAAAGTCCAGGGGTGTGTGGCACATCACCTGTAGGGAAACGAATGCTGCCACCCTGAAAGCTGAATCATGGTGTCGGGGGATCCAAGTTGACCAAACAACTCTGTAAGCACCCTGTGAAGAACAGACATGACACACAGTCAAAACCACTGAAGAACAGGACAGAACTGCAATACTCATGCCCAATACATGTCACAAGATAACTACACAAAACCAAGTTAGCATGTCAACACTGTTGGGGAGTACAGACTACCTGTAAGGACACATCGCTGCACGCATCCAGTCAAGTAGCACATGGCCACACTCAAACAGCACCAGAGCACCACCCACACATATCATGCAAACTCACATCATTCACATGACAACTCCCTGGATACTCACATTCAGCTGAAGAAGTTGGTGATGAGCTGTGTGCGGACATCACCATCATCACTGGCATTGTGGTCCAGGCCAGGATCCTCCACAGGTTGCGGACGTTGGTCATCGTCATCCAGGATGAGAGGCAACTCCTTCCGCACTGCCAGGTTGTGTAGCATGCAGCAGACGATGACAATCTTGCACACCTTTGCTGGGGCATATGGGAGGGCCCCTCCTGTCTTGTCCAGGCAGCGGAAGCGGCTCCTCAGGAGACCAAATGTCCGCTCGATCACTCTCCTGGTCTGACCATGTGCCTCATTGTAGCGCATCTGGGCTGGTGTCACAGGGTTCCTGAGGGGTGTCAGCAACCACGGCATGTTGGGGTATCCGGAGTCACCTACGGACAGACAATTGCACATTAGCTGAGTTGGAAAAGTGGGCGGAATACAACATAGCAGAACACACACAATGGTACAAAGTCAGTACACACCGACAAGCCAGGCACGCTGGTTCTGCATCTGTGACATCATCCTCGGGATGCGACTACTCCTCATCACGTAGGCATTGTGTGCCGATCCAGGGAAACAGGCACACACATGTGTGATGCTCATATCTGCAAGACATACCACCAGAGCATTGATCGAATGGTAATGTTTCCGGTTCAGGTTTGCCTGCTCATGTGCCTGTGGTGGTACCAAAGCCACATGTGTCCCATCAATGGAGCCAATGACATGTGGCATCCTCCCCAGGGCATAGAACTCACTCTTGACGTCAGTGAGTTGTTGACGTGTAGGGAAATAGATGTACTGGTTCAGGCATCTCAACATTGCCTCCAAAACATCGCGTAGCACACGGCTGAACATAGTCTGTGACATCCCACCAGCAGTCGCCACAGTGTGTTGAAAGGTACCGGTGGCAAAGAAGTGTAGGGCTGCCATCACCTTCACCTTGGGGGTCAGCGCTGTAGGGTACGGCCGGCCAGGTTGCAAATGTGGTGCCAAGCGCACTGCCAAATCCTCAATCAGCTGCCTGGTGAAGCGGTACCGTCGGATGCTGTCACGTTCCACCATCGTTGCCAGGTCAGGGAATGGTCTATGGACAGCTGGAGCCCTGCAGTGCATAGGTTGAAGAAAGAAAGATTGTCAGTCACCCCACATATGTGCCATTCACCATACTCAATTTCACATGATACATCATTACGAGACACAAGTACTTGATGTGTGTGCTGTTCTGTTCGGACATATCTGGCACCTACATGGCCATCATCTAACATCTAAGTACAACATGTTTTGACAACAGGTTCCAGGTTGTGCTATGGGAAACCATTAGGCTGTGTCACAGTACCCATTTACTGCTGTCACGTTCCACACACACACCACAGTGACATGTCTGGACAGATGCACCACTGGCATCACAGCTCATTGACAGGTAGATTCCCAGTGACCCTGTCTTGCCACATGGACACTGGCATGACATGGCGTATCATGTACACATCAGAAAAACAAACATGACTCCCACAGGTAGTGGCCCCTGTTGCCTCCGCAGGACAGACATGGACGTCAGTGACACACAACATCAAAGTCCATGCACAAACAACATTGATGTTGAGACTGTCTCCCATCGTGCACATGGAATCAGAGACATCGGAAACACAACATGCACACAGACTGTGGAGGGCCATCACTATTGTGGCAATGGGTCACCCTGTGATATACATGCCTTCCTCCATGGGACCCTGGGGGTATGTGACATGTCATACACATACACAACCTGGAAATGTGACCATGCCACATGCTCCGAAATGAACAGTTGCACATCACAGTGGTCATGTGCACAACACACAAAGGACCCTGTCCCCATGAACACGTGCACAGCCTGGGTGTGGCTGCCCCCAAGTGCCACCCCAAAAACCACATGTTTACCCCCATACACAGAAAAGGTAATGCAGCCTTACATGCCTTAGGATACAGTGTGGACTGGGTGTGGTGTTGTAGGTGTGCCCCTGAGTCCCTGGCAAGTATATGTGGCTGGCATACGTCCACCAGTGACAAGCATGGTGACATATGCGAGTGACCTGTACAGGGATGCGTTGTACAGCAATGGACCGATCGGTGTGCCCGCATGGCCCATTGCATCGGTAGTGAGCGGGTACGCGTTGTACAGCAATGGACCGATCGGTGTGCCCGCACGGCCCATTGCATCGGTAGTGAGCGGGTACGCGTTGTATCCCGGAATACGCGTTGTACAGCAATGGACCGATCGGTGTGCCCGCACGGCCCATTGCATCGGTAGTGAGCGGGTACGCGTTGTACAGCAATGGACCGATCGGTGTGCCTGCACGGCCCATTGCATCGGTAGTGAGCGGGTACGCGTTGTACAGCAATGGACCGATCGGTGTGCCCGCACGGCCCATTGCATCGGTAGTGAGCGGGTACGCATTGTACAGCAATGGACCGATCGGTGTGCCCGCACGGCCCATTGCATCGGTAGTGAGCGGGTACGCGTTGTACAGCAATGGACCGATCGGTGTGCCCGCACGGCCCATTGCATCGGTAGTGAGCGGGTACGCGTTGTACAGCAATGGACCGATCGGTGTGCCCCCACGGTCCATTGCATCGGTTGTGAGTGGGTACGCGTTGTACAGCAATGGACCGATCGGTGTGCCCGCACGGCCCATTGCATCGGTAGTGAGCGGGTACGCGTTGTGCAGCAATGGACCGATCGGTGTGCTCGCACGGCCCATTGCATCGGTAGTGAGCGGGTACGCGTTGTACAGCAATGGACCGATCGGTGTGCCCGCACGGCCCATTGCATCGGTAGTGAGCGGGTACGCGTTGTACAGCAATGGACCGATCGGTGTGCCCGCACGGCCCATTGCATCGGTAGTGAGCGGGTACGCGTTGTACAGCAATGGACCGATCGGTGTGCCCCCACGGCCCATTGCATCGGTTGTGAGTGGGTACGCATTGTACAGCAATGGACCGATCGGTGTGCCCGCACGGCCCATTGCATCGGTAGTGAGCGGGTACGCGTTGTGCAGCAATGGACCGATCGGTGTGCTCGCACGGCCCATTGCATCGGTAGTGAGCGGGTACGCGTTGTACAGCAATGGACCGATCGGTGTGCCCGCATGGCCCATTGCATCGGTAGTGAACGGGTACGCGTTGTACAGCAATGGACCGATCGGTGTGCCCGCACGGCCCATTGTATCGGTTGTGAGTGGGTACGCGTTGTACAGCAATGGACCGATCGGTGTGCCCGCACGGCCCATTGCATCGGTAGTGAGCGGGTACGCGTTGTATCCCGGAATACGCGTTGTACAGCAATGGACCGATCGGTGTGCCCGCACGGCCCATTGCATCGGTAGTGAGCGGGTACACGTTGTATCCCGGAATACGCGTTGTACAGCAATGGACCGATCGGTGCGCACGCATTGGCTGGGGCCTGGCATGGCAACGGACGCGTTTTCTAAACCTCAAGGAGTCTGATGCAGTGAATTCAGTTGGCCAGCCACAACAATGTTGCAAATTCATGGGTGTCATGAAGTTGAACTTTTGAAAGATGCTGTGGGCGTGTATTAGTGGTGCAATTCCATGGTTGGCCAGATTCAGAAGATGCTAACGACTTGGACCTATCACTTTGGACACATGGGACAGTATCTGCCTCTGCAGCACACATATAATGCTGGCTGTTCCCCTGAGGGCTCACTTGCCTGCACTACATGCTCCAGGACGACATCTGCCACCAACACTGCTGCTGTCTCTGCATCCTCTGGCTACTGCAATGACACGTACTGTGGAGAGAGCCCCAGCCTTCAGCCTTGAGGAGAACCAGGCCCTGCTGGACAGCCTCCTTCCACAGTACAGCAAGCTGTATGGGAAACCAGGGGAGCAGGTGAGCGTGCTGTCCACTGCCTTACTAATTGTGCATGTTGTCTGACTAGCAAGACTTACAGTGTGCACACCACTGGCTAGCATGCTCACTGAGTAGTTCTCCCCCCAAAGTGTGTAGTCACATGCACTGAACAGGTACAGTGCAGTAACAGTGCATTCCAACAAGGTTTACTTCCCATGCAATGATACCATGTAGTAACTGCTGGCAAACTGTTCATAGCCATCGTTGCACTGCCTGTGTACATCATATGCCCCTGTGATTGAGACATGTATATCCAACTGTGTGATGCACGGATATGTTGCATGTGTAGTAATGGCCTTTTCACTTTGTCATCCTCACAGGTTGATGCCCACCATAAGCAGGAAATCTGGCTGACCATCGCCCGGGCAGTAAGATCCGTGGGGGTCTACAAGCGCCGGATCCACAACTGCCAGAAGAGGTGGCAGGACCTTCGGGGCTGGACCCGGAGGATCGCAAGGGTCCAGCTGAAGCTGTTGCCTCCTCGCAGGAGGGGCGGACACCGGACCCTGACCCCCCACATGCTCTGGATCCTGGCGGTGGTCTTCCCTGACCTGGATGGGCAGCTGAAGGACAGACAGCAGCAAGGAGGGGGTGAGTCCATGACTGCACTGTGAACTTTGTCTGACATGCTATGTGCCCTCCTCTGGCCTGGTTAAACTTCCACAGTACATCAGTCTTGTGGTCCAGGACCTATGTCCCTCAATTGTGACATGCCCACTCCTCATCTGATACGCAGGTGTGGTCCTTACAGTCAGGAAATTGTGTCACTTGGGTACTGTGTCCTTGCATTTTGCTTCGCTCAAGGTGGGGGACTGCATTTCTTCCCGTGACTTTGTGGTGTGCTTCATGGGTGGGTCAATTGCTCACACAATGCCTAAGTCCTGACATGTAATCTGGGGATAACTTTGATATGTGGTCCACTTGCTGATCTGAATCACCCCATGTCCCTGGGGTATTTGGCACACCCCCATGCTGCGGGTGGGAACAATGTTTGGGCCTCAGGAGTATGTTTATCAAGTGTGTCACACATGCTTAGCCACCTGTCTACTGTCCAGGGCTCATCCCTCCTTCAAGTGGAGCAGGACAGTCATGCCTACTCCAGGGCATACAATACACTCTGTACTCCCACTCCCGTGTATCAGCTGACATATTGTGATCAGTGAAATGTTCCCTCAGGTGTCTGTCTCTGTGTCATTGTGCTGTGGCTTCGTTGTCAGGACTACTGGGATGTTAATCGGTTAGGGCTCAGCATGCCATCTGAGATGTGACCATGAGAGACGATACTTCTGTGACTTATAGGTGTTTGATCACTTGACTGTGCACACAGGTGTATGCGACTGTGAATTTCAGGCAGCTGTTTTTCATTCACAGCAGACTGTGAGGTGCTCAGGTTCAGAGAGTTGTGTTTCATGTCTCCCATATGTCCAATTGGTATGACGTGGACAAATAAGAGTTCAGATGATGTGGTTTGTGGGGTATGGACATGTGCACTTGTCAGCTACATAACTTGCATTCACCATGTCCTAGGATTGTGACACAGTGCAGACTGTTGTTGGCTGGCTGCCATGCCCATGTGACTGGAGACAGTGATGTATGACTTTGCAGGCATGCCTGTGCCATGGTATTGAAATTCCTAAGAGTGATCCTGCAGGGGAGTGACATGTGCAACATGCACCCCATTGTGGCATTGACTATCCGGACATGGCTGCATCATGGTGTCTGGTGCTGGTATGCATCACATGCATTTCTAATTAGACTCTGGCCATCCCTTTATCCGGACACCTGTACTGACTCAGTGGCAAGAGATGTGATGTGTGCATGTTCACATACTTCACCGTGTTCTCTGCAATGTCCAACAACTGTGTAGGTGGTGCATGTGTCCACACTGGGGTATTACCATCAGACAGGCACCAGACCGATGGGTGCAAGGGCAGGAGGGGTGTGAGTTCCATGGTTGACCATCAGACTGACAATTGGCTTCTCCTAATCTGTGTGAGGACTATTGGCAATGTTCAACTAAGGATGCCAGGGCTTGCTCTGTAATGTGCTGTACTTACTGTGGTGTGTGCGGTCAGTGCAGGTGACTGATGTTTGTCTGTTTCCCTAATTGTTTGCAGATACATCCACGGCCACAGGAGGGGACAGCTCCACGGACCAGGAGGAGCTGCAGAGACAGACTGGGTCAACAGCCGACGAGTGGTTGGAGGGACCCAGTGGCACGGAGGGCGAGGGGAGCCACACCGAGGAGTCCTCAGCACCATCCACCTCAGCTGAGGACCACAGCAGCTCGGAGGATGACTCCCTTGTGGAGGCGGGTGTCAGCAGCCACCACACCCCAGCTAGTCTGTCTGGCCCCGCCACCACCACCACCACCGCCCTCCCATTGGCTCCCATTCCAGAGGTCCATGGAGGCTCCCGTGTTCGGGAGCGTGTCTCCTTCGTGCCAGGCACCGCACCCCCTGCCCCTGTGTCCCCTGCTGCCCTGAGTGAGGAGTCTGTGTACCTACTTTGGCAGCTCCATGTAGGGCAGACAGCAATGCTGAGTGTCCTCCATGCACACACCACTCTGTTGACACAGCTTGTGTCGTTCATGGAGGGCATCTCAACGGGTATGTCTGCCCTACAGAGGAGCAATAAGTCCATGGACTCCTCCCTGACGGCAGCAGTGTCCCTCCTCCAACAGTCCCTCACCCCTCCTACCTCTGCCACATCCACACTTCCTGGCACCCTACCTGTCCCAAGCACATGCACACCTGCACGATCACCCAAACACACAGACACGAGCAGCACAGAAACACCCAAAACAAAGGCAAGACGTGCACACAAGCATCCTCAGGGGACTGATACCACACCCACAGGGGATGGGGAACAGACACACACACAGGCATCCACAGTCACTCCGCAGTTCTCCAAATCCTCTCCCTCCAAGACCCCTTCCCTTGCCTCACCTGCAACCCCACCTACACAGAAAATCTTCCTCTGTGACCTCGGCCTCTTCCCCTCCGATCCCGCTGATCCAGCATACAGGGGAAGAGGAAGTCCACCCACACAGAGGGAGTGCCCCTCGCCCCTGGACACCCTCCCCCAGGCGCAGACAGACGGGGGCCCCACCCGCAAGTCCCCCGGTCCCGGAAGAGCAAGACCCCGCCACCTCCCTGCAAGTCAAGCACACAGTCTCCTTCCTCCATCCCTCAGGCCCCCACAACACAGGTTCCCCCACCACACCCTGCCCCAGGTTCCCCCACCCACAGATACACCATCCCCAAAATGATCCGGCCTTCTCCACCTCCCACTTGCTCTTCCAGCACCACACCCCCCGCTGCACATGTTAGTGCCACTGATGTGGAGACCGTGTCCTCCCCCTCTGTCCTGCCCACCTTACCTGAACCCCATTCTACTCCCCTGGAGATGGGCACTGCAGTGGAGTCCACTAACACCCCGTCTGACTTGGGCACTGCAGTGGGGAACCTGTCCTCTCCATCTGGCCAGCCCACTGGAGTTGTGCCGGCACCCACACCATCCGACTCATGCCCCCAGTTGTGCCGGCACACACCATGTCAGACACCTCCACTGCAGTTGTCAGTGACTCTCCAGCACCAGCCACCCCTTCCATGCCTCCTTCTGGTGAGCCCTGATCCTGTCCCTGCGGTGCCTGGCCTGCCCCCCGTATACCCCACCGAGGGGAATGTCCCTGCTCCATATCAGTGCAGGCAAGCAGAGGGTGACATCTGCCACTGTCACCCTGTTTGGACTTGATTCATGGACTGGACATTGGCCTTTGTGTTTTTTCTTGACTTTAATTTTCAATATAACATATGCTGATTAAAGCTACTTTCAGTTCTCTAGTGGTTTTGCTTCAGATGTACATGATGTTGATGATGCTAATTGTGAGAAGTTGGCCTGGTATATGCTGTCCACTAATTATAGTGGGCACCTTGCACCAGTCCAAACAACCCCTTATTGGAGATAGGTTAAAGACAACCTTTATTGAAAGCTATCCTAGTGGTAGCTATGGAGAGCAGCCTTCAGGCTAAGTCTTGAAGGAATGTAAAGCAGCTTGTTTTACCAGTCTATAATCTCTTGAGTGACCAAATGAAAGAGGACCACACCAGGTATATATATAAAATATATGTATTTAGTCTTAAACACACCCCTCTAGTCTCTTTATGAGGCTAGAGTTCGAAAGTACATAAGTTACAAGTCAGTTATCAACAGTAATAGCACAAATACATGTTTGAGCCCCAGGGGCGTACCAAACCATATACCAATAAAGTGGTATAAGAACCACGACTGAGCTAGGCACAAGGCCTAGAGACTGTAGAAGTGCTTGGCCCTCAAGGAACCACCCAAGGTAGTGACACAGGGGACCCACGGGGGACGCGTGCAGTGTGAGAACACAGCCGCGAGCCGCTGTTGACTTCTATGGGGAATGTCGCGGTTGGAGTTTTAAAGCAAAAGGACACTTAGAGGAGGACTTGGAGCAAACCCCTTTAGAACTAGGTTGTTCTAGAGTCTATACCCATGGGAGCACCGGAGTACTCGAGTTACCTCACCCAGGGAAGCCGGGTGCATAGGTGTCTTTCGGGGTCGGGTTTCGTCGTCGTTTTCAATGGCGATCTGCTGCAAAGTGCTGCTGGCGACCAAGTCGATAGTGTTCGGGTGGATCCAAAGGTGGATCGAAAATCTGAAGAACCTGAAAGCAGAGGGGACAGAGTCTGGGTCACTAGCCAGTGACCAGGAAGGCGATGAGCAGATGCCCACCGATGTCGGGTGCGTAAGGTAGGTTGACGGTCGTCTTGACTCTTCAGCCACGATGTCCAGGAGGTGTCGATGACAACTAGGAGCTGGATTCGAGCTGTCCCACGATGTTTGTCGATTGCTGCGGTATTGGCGACCGGATTGGAGCCAACAAGCCTTGGCAACGGCAAGTCTTGTAGAAATAGAAGAAGGACGGTGGTACAGACCAGCAAGGTCTGAGGGACTCACCCAGCAAGGGTAAGTCAGGGCACGTCTGGAGCAACCAGGCAAGCCCAAGCAGAAGAAGAGTTGCCTTCGGGAGGGCCCACTAGCCAATGGACTAGCGACCACGAAGGAGCCTCAAGTGGACGCACTTGGAGCTGGCTTGCAGGACACTCGTAGAGTGGAGGCCAGTGATCTTCGGTGCAGTCGGTGCGGGAGGCGGGGGCTACTCGGAGCCCAAAGCACAACTATGTGGGACACCAGGAAGAGGATGCACTTGCAAATGTGCTCGGTGTCCAGGGGTCACGGTTCCATGTTACCCACGACAGCTACGGGCCTCAGCTTTGCTGGAGACTCAGGGCAGCCTAGGGGAAGTCTGGAAATCCACCTCTGGTGATGCAAAGACTTCGGCGTCCGGCGGGGGTTGGACATACTCTGGGGACCCACCTATGGGAGGGTCAGGGAAGAGGGGTGGTTACACCCATTTCCCTTTGTCCAGTTTCACGCCAGAGCAGGGGCAGGTAGCCCCTGCAACCGGTTTGAACTGGCATATGCACAGGGACACCAAATGTGCCCCCAGTGCAGGACTTCAAAGCACCAGAGGGTGCTCCCGCCCAGCCCCAATACACACTATCCTGTCTGGGGAGGTGGTTACACCTCCCTTCGACAGGAAACCTGTTGTCCAGGCCTCCCCTGCTGGAGTTTCAGTCAGCAGCAGGAGGCCAGACCCGTGTCTGTGGCAGCGGCATCCATTTTGTGATGCCAGGTCTCTGGAAAGAAGTTACCGGGTAGCCCGGTGTGTACATGTCTCTCCCTCTAGAAGGGTGGAATGCTACCCCCGCCGCCAGGACTGGCAGGGGGATAGTATTCCAAGATGTTTGACACCAAACACGACATGTTTTGGTGCAGCCAGTCCAAAGTTAGCATTGTACCGCGAGGATATAATGCACTTAAGAGTATATGGTCAGGCTGTACCACAAACAGCATCAGAGGAGGGACTCCGAACGCTGCAGAGGGGCTCTGCTCATGCAGGGGCACCCTCTCACATAAAAACCAAGCACTCTGCCTTCAGGATTGGTAAGGCCTGCCATAGGAGTGACTTATAGGTTTGTATGTGTGTGCAATGGTAGTGATATAGGTAGCCCATACCACTGTAAGGGGTGCATGCACCACCTTACCCAGGCTGCAGTAGCAGACCTGTGGTGTCATTTTGGATGGCCTTCCAGGGGTGGCACAATACATGCTGCAGCCCCTGGTAGGCCTCTGAGGTACCTATGCCCTGGGTACATAGTATACCATATACTAGGGACTTATAAGGGCACTCCAGATTCCAATCAGAGATGTGCCTAAGGCACATGGAAACCATTTTAGAGAGGAAGCAGCTAGGCTGGGGTTCTGATTAGCAGGGCCCCAGCCAGACTAAAGTCGAAAAACAGTGAAGCATCAGCAAAAAGTGGGGGTACCCATGAGAAGCAGAACCTACTCTCCTACACAACCCCCCCCCCAAACGCAGGGACATTAAACTAACCTTGACCAGTTGAGTCTTCATGTTCTAAGTGGAAATACCTAGAGAGTCCATCTGCATTGGCATGGTTACTCCCAGGTCTATGTTCCACTGTAATGTCCATCCCCTGTAGGGAAATGGACCACCTAAGCAGTTTGGGGTTTTCACCCTTCATTTGTTTTAGCCATAGGAGGGGCTTGTGGTCTGTTTGAACAAGGAAGTGAGTACCAAACAAGTATGGCCTCAACTTCTTCAGAGCCCAAACCACAGCAAAGGCCTCCCTCTCTATGGCTGACCAACGTTTCTCTCTAGGGGTCAGCCTTCTGCTAATAAAAGCTACTGGCTGATCCTGACCTTCATCATTCAATTTTGACAGTACAGCCCCTACCCCCAATTCAGATGCATCTGTTTGGACAATGAACTTCTTGGAGTAATCAGGATTCTGGAGAATGGGAGCAGTGCACATGGCCTGCTTCAGGTCATCAAATGCCTTTTGACAGCTAGCTGTCCACTGAACCTTTTTGGGCATTTTCTTGGAAGTTAAGTCATTCAGGGGTGTCACTATTGATCCATACCCCTTGACAAATCTCCTATAGTACCCAGTCAGGCCTAAGAAGGCTCTCACCTGAGTCTGGGTAGTGGGAGCAACTCAGTCCATGATGGTCTGGATTTTGCTCTGTAGTGGTTGAACCTGGCCTCCACCCACAAGGTGGCCCAGGTACACAACCTGGCTCTGCCCTATCTGGCACTTAGTGGCCTTGATAGTGAGGCCTGCCTTTTGCAGGGCCTCCAAAACATTTCTGAGGTGGACCAGGTGATCCTCTCAGGTGGAGCTAAAGACAGCACTATCATCTAGATATGCTGCACTGTAGGCCTCCAGACCTGTAAGGCCCAGTGCCAGAACCCCTGGGCCGCGCGCCCCCCGCTCCAGCCTCGAGGACCGACGCCATTACGATGCCACCACACTCCACGCTCTCAACCCCGGACGGACACACAACTGCTTCAAGGCCGCCCCGAAACGCACTCATGGCCCCTTCACCTGCCGGAACTGCAGCTACACCAGCCTCAGAGCCACCGAAGCGCCCGCCAAGAAGGACCTCAACCACCTCCGATGCATCCTACTGAACACCCGCTCCGCACGCAAACACGCCGTCGAGCTCTGGGACCTGCTCGACACATCATCACCAGACGTCGCCTTCCTGACAGAGACCTGGATGAACGACTCCTCCGCACCCGACATCGCCATAGCCATCCCAGACGGCTATAAGATCACCCGCAGAGACCGCGTCAATGGAGTAGGAGGAGGAATCGCCATCGTCCACAAGAACTCCATCAGGGTCTCGACCAGCACCGAGGACTTTCTCTGCACCGCCGAACACATGCACTTCCAGATCCACACGGACCCCAACACCACCCTTAGAGGCACCCTTGTCTACAGACCCCCTGGGCCCCGACCCCAGTTCAGCGATTCCATCGCCGACTTCATCAGCACGCATGCCCTGACCTCTACCGACTACATCCTCCTCGGAGACCTGAACTTTCACCTGGAGAACAACAATGACAGCAACTCCACCACCCTGATCGACAACCTCGCCAACCTCGGACTGAGACAGCTCGTCACAACACCGACTCATTCCGCCGGCCACACGCTCGACCCCGTCTTCTCCTCAAGCTCCCACGTCTCCTTCAGCCACTCCACGGAGCTCCTCTGGACCGACCACCGCTGCATCCACTTCACCTTCCAGAAACCCACCACACACCACCGCACCCAACAGATCCCACGCCGCTGCTGGAGCAAAGTCACCGAAGACCAACTACGGGCAAACCTCGCTCTCAGCCCTCCCTCCGACCCATCCAACACCGACGACGCTGCCTGCAACCTCAGACGATGGATAGACGACTGTGCCAACACTCTCGCCCCGCTGAAAAAACTCACCTACAGCGACACCACCAAAAGAGCCAGCTGGTTCACCCCGGAACTCCTAGCTTCCAAGCGTACCTGCCGGAAAACTAGAGAAGAAATGGCACAGTGATAAGACACCGGACAGCCTTGCAGCCCACAAAGACGCCATCCGTAAACACCACCACCTCATCAGGTCCGCCAAGAGAATCTCCTTCAAAGACCGCCTCGACAACAATGCACACAACAGCAAGGAGCTCTTCAACATCGTGAAGGAACTCTCCAACCCCAGCTCCAACACCAACGACATCCCGCCGTCGCAAGCCCTGTGCGATTCCCTCGCCACCTTCTTCCACCGCAAGATCGCCGACATCCACGACAGCTTCAAATCCCAGACAGCCCCTACTAAGATAGATACACCAGACCCGCCGCACACCATCGACCATGACCCCTTGCCAGCCTGGGCCAGCGTGAACATCGATGACACCATCAAGACCATGAGCACAATACACTCCGGCTCCCCGTCAGACCCTTTCCCGCACCACATCTTCAACAAAGCCAGCAGCTCCATCGCACCCCACCTGTGCAACGTTATCAATCTCTCCTTCAAGACCGCGACCTTCCCAGAGAGCTGGAAACACGCAGAGATCAACGCCCTACTCAAAAAACCCAAGGCGGACCCGAGAGACCTCAAGAACTTCCGGCCCATCTCCCTGCTTCCGTTCCCAGCCAAGGTCATCGAGAAGATCGTCAACAAACAGCTAACCTGATACCTCGAAGAAAACAGCATCCTGGACCCATCCCAATCAGGGTTCCGCAGCAACCACAGCACTGAGACTGCCCTCATCGCCGCCACCGACGACATCAGGACCCTGCTGGACAACGGTGAGACCGCAGCCCTCATCCTGCTGGACCTCTCCGCCGCCTTCGACACTGTCTGCCACCGCACTCTATGCGCACGCCTCTACGACGCAGGGATCCGAGACAAGGCTCTGGAATGGACCACCTCCTTCCTCGACGGCAGAACCCAGAGAGTCCGCCTCCCACCTTTCCGATCCGAAGCCTCCGAGATCATCTGCGGCGTACCCCAGGGATCTTCCCTCAGCCCAACACTGTTCAACATCTACATGGCTCCGCTCGCACCCATCGCCAGACAGCACGACCTCAACATTATCTCCTACGCCGATGACACTCAACTGATCCTCTCCCTCACCAAGGACCCCCTCGCCGCCAAATCCAATCTCCATGAAGGAATGAAGGCCGTCGTCGATTGGATGAAGACCAGCCGACTAAAGCTGAACACGGACAAGACAGAGGTCCTCATCCTCGCCTCCAACCCCTCAGCCTGGGACGACTCCTGGTGGCCAACGACGCTGGGAGCAGCCCCGACACCCACCGACCACGCACGCAACCTGGGAGACATCCTCGACTCAACGCTCTCCATGGCCAAGCAAGTCAACGCAGTCTCCTCCTCCTGCTTCAACACCCTCCGCATGCTTCGCAAGATCTACAGGTGGATCCCGACAGATACAAGAAGAACAGTCACCCAGGCCCTCGTCAGTAGCAGACTTGACTATGGGAACGCCCTCTACGCGGGAGCCCCGGCCAAGTTCATCAAGCGACTGCTACGCATACAAAACGCCTCTGCACGCCTGATCCTCGATGTACCACGCCACAGCCACATCACCCCCCACCTGAGGAACCTGCACTGGCTCCCCGTCGACAGGAGAATCTCCTTCAAACTCTTCATCCACGCACACAAGACTGGCCCAGCCTACCTCAACAGACGACTCTTCTTCTACGTCCCCAACCGCCAGCTCCGCTCCGCCGACCTCTCCCTCGCCACCGTCCCTCGCATTCGAAGAACAACCACCGGCGGCAGATCCTTCTCACACCTCGCCGCCAAGACCTGGAACACCCTTCCACTAAGCCTACGACAGACCCAAGACCTGCTGACCTTCAGGAGGCTACTCAAGACCTGGCTGTTCGACCAGTAGCAGCACCCCCCCCCTTTTCTCTCCCCAGCGCCTTGAGACCCTCGCGGGTAAGTAGTGCGCTCTACAAATTCTGTGATTGATTGATTGATATTCACCAACCTCTGAAAAGTGGCAGGTGCATTCTTCAGAACCAAGGGCATTACCACAAATTGATAATGTCCACTAGGGTTTGAGAATGCTGTTTTTGGCTTTGCATCATCAGCTAGTCTGATCTGCCAGTAGCCAGCTGTCAGGTCAAATGTGCTTAGATACTTGGCTGAGGCCAAAGTGTCTATTAGCTCATCTGCCCTTGGTATTGGGTGGGCATCAGTCCTAGTGACTGCATTGAGACCCCTGTAGTCCACACAAAACCCCATCTCTCTTTTCCCACCACTGGTGTGAGGTTTTGGCACAAGGACCACTGGACTAGCCCAAGGGCTATCTGAGGGTTCAATAACTCCCAAATCCAACATTTTCTGGACTTCTGTCCTGATACAGTCCCTGACATGGTCAGGTTGCCTATAAATCTTATTTTTAATAGGCAGACTGTCCCCAGTGTCCATTTCCTGAGTGCACCAGGTGGTCTGACTTGGAGTCAGAGAGAACATATGTCTGTACTGATTGAGCACTTGTCTGCAATCAGTTTGCTGCTGAGCAGTGAGGCTGCCTGCCAAGGCTACACCATCCACTGACCCATCATCAGGGTTCTGTGAGAGCAGGTCAGGGAGTGGGTCACTCTCTTCCTACTGTCCCTCATCAGTAGCCATGAGCAAGCCCATGTCTTCCCTGTCCACATATGGTTTCAATCTGTTGACATGGAGAACCCTGTGGGGACTCCTGGGTGTTCCTAGGTCTACTAAATAGGTAACCTGACCCTTCTGTTCAACAATTGTATGGGGTCCACTCCACTTGTCTTGGAGAGCTGCTGGGGCCACTGGCTCCAGCACCCACACCTTCTG
The DNA here is from genome assembly GCA_963921515.1 of Calotriton arnoldi. Taxonomy (NCBI): domain Eukaryota; kingdom Metazoa; phylum Chordata; class Amphibia; order Caudata; family Salamandridae; genus Calotriton; species Calotriton arnoldi. The sequence continues at coordinate 607,226 of CAWUFW010010167.1, forward strand.
TCCTGGCTGGTAAACAGTCAGTACAGCCTTTTGGTCATGCCAGGCTTTTTGCAGTTCCTGGCTAGCCTCAAGGTTTTTAGCTGCCTTTTTCATGTATTCAGCCATCCTGGAGCGGAGACCAAGTACGTAGTCCACTATGTCTTGCTTTGGGGGCTTGAGAGGTATCTCCCATCCTTCCTTAACCAAGCAGGACCTCCCTGTATGCAAATAAAAGGCAGGGCAAGAGTATGTCCCATCTTCGCCTAAGCTTCTCTGGGAGCCCTTTAATCATGCCCTTTAAGGTTTTGTTGAATCTCTCAACTAAACCATTGCATTGTGGGTGATAGGGTGTGGTGAACTTGTAAGTCACTCCACACTCCTTCCACATTGCTTTCAAGTATCCAGACATAAAGTTAGCACCCCTGTCTGATACAACCTCCTTAGGGAAGCCCACTCTTGAGAAAATTCCCAGGAGGGCCCTTGCCACCACAGGTGCTGTAGTGGTCCTAAGGGGAATAGCCTCTGGGTACCTGGTGGCATGATCCACTACCACCAGGATAAACCTGTGCCCAGATGCTGTTTGGGGATCCATGGGACCAACAATGTCAATCCCCACCCTTTCAAAGGGAACCCCCACCACAGGTAGTGGTATCAGGGGGCCTTTGTAGTGCCACCTGCCTTGCCACTGGCCTGGCAGGTTACACAGGAGCGACAAAACTCCTTGGTGTCTTCAGACATGTGGGGCCAGTAAAAGTGAGGGACAATTCTGTCCCAAGTCTTGTTCTGGCCCAGGTGACCTGCTAAAGGAATGTCATGGGCTAGGGTCAATAGGAAGCCCCTGAACTTCAGAGGTATAACCAACCTCCTGGTGGCACCAGGCTTGGGGTCTCTACACTCTGAGTACAAGAGTCCATCATCCCAATACACTTTATGGGGACCACTAGCATTCCCAGCAGCCTCAGCAGCAGCTTGCTGTCTGAGGGGTTCAAGAGAGGGGCAGCTCTGCTGCTCCTGGCTCAGATCTGCCCTGGAAGGGCCCCCTGTCCCAAGAACTCAACCTGGTCAGGTTCAAGCTCCTCTGGGACAGTTCCTTCCTCAGGACTGAGATCATCCCCCTCAAGAGACTGATCTTCCTTCTGAGCCGAGGGGGAAGGCACTGCCTTAACCCTCCTACTCCTCCTCTTGGATGGCACTTGGTCCATTTTTCCAGGATCCAAGGCCTGTTCAGTGTTAGACATTTTGCTCTGTGACCTGGTCACAGCAAACACATCTGCAGGGATCCCCAGCATTTCTGCATGGGTCCTGAGCTCCACTTCTGCCCAAGCTGAAGTTTCAAGATCATTGCCAAGCAAGCATTCAAATGGTAGGTCTGCACTTACCACAACCTTCTTAAGGCCAGTTACCCCTCCCCAGGAGAAGTTAACAACTGCCAGAGTATGGTCTGTTCTGACATTGCTAGCGTTGGTCACTTGGTACATTTCACCAAGTATAATCTGCCCAGGATCCACAAGGTCTTGTGTCACCATGGTGACACTTGCCCCTGTGTCCCTAAATGCCAAAGCCTCTTTTCCATTGATTAAGGGCTGTTGCCTGTACTTGCCCAGATTACTGGGACTCACAGAGGAGGTCACATCCATGCCTCCGTCACAGACTAGGACAGCCTGAGTGAGTTCTCTGACTAGGCCAGAGCTCATCTCATTACCCAGGGACAACCCTACTAAACCCTTGGCCTGTGTACTCCCACCACCAATTGTAACTGCACTAGGGGGAACAGGTGCCTTAGGGGCATTGGTGGGGGCTGGAATAGAGTCTTTGGACTTGCTGCAATCACTGGTCCAGTGTGTCTTTTGCTTACAGACTTTGCACCATGGTTTCTTTTGGCCTTTTCCCTTGTTAGACTGTGAATCCCCTCCTGAAGAAGATTTTTGGGGGCCTTGTGAAGACTTCTGGTCTTTACCCTTCTCCCCACCCTTATCAGAGTTTTTAGAATCTTGCTTCTTAGGGTCACCACCTTGGTTCTGTACCTTCTGCCTCACCCTGGTTCTGACCCATTTGTCTGCCTTCTTTCCCAATTCTTGGGGAGAGGTCAGATCAGAGTCCACCAGGTACTGATGCAACAGCAGATTTTGACAGTTATTAAGAATCTGCTCCCTCATGATAAGATTGTACAATCCTGTGAAGTCACATACCTTACTGCCCATCAACCAACCTTCCAGAGCCTTAGCAGAACAATCAACAAAGTCCACCCAGTCTTGAGTCTGTGCTTTTGGGTATCTCTGAACTTTAACCTGTATTGTTCAGTGGTTAGGCCAAACCCATCAATTAATGCACTCTTCAAGACTTTGTAATTGTCAGCATCCTCTTCTCTAACAGAGAGGAGCTTATATCTACCTTTGTCTGCAAAGGAGAGCCACAAGATTGCTGCCCACTGCTCCTGAGGGACCCTCTGTACTTTACAGGCCCTCGCCAGTGCAGAAATCCATTTGTGGATGTCATCCCCACTCTGGTAGGGAGGGACAATCTTGCTCAGGTTTCTATGGTCATAAGACCTTTCCCTATCTCTGGGGAAATTGCTGCCACCATGGGACTCTAGTCCCAACTTTTTTCTTTTTTCTTTGCCTCTAGGGACTCTCTGTCTATAGCCAACTGCTCTCTTCTGAGTCTCAGCTGAGCCTCTCCATACTTGAGCAGTCTCTCTTTCCTCTCACTGGAGGATTCCCTCCTATGAGAGGAAACAGAGGTCCCTACTGAGGTGTCAGAGTGGTTAGACTCCTGAGAAGGAGATCTAACCCTTCTTGGCACACTCTCAACTCTTCCTGGGGGGACAAAGGGGAGGTCATTCTGATCCTCCTCCTCCTCCTCAGGAGTAGCTGGATTATCCAGGTCAAGGTCATTGTCACCTTCCTGGCCAGTTTCAGAGGTTGGGTCCTGGTTATTTTCATCCCTGGCCCCTTCCTCATCCTCTGCCCCACCCTGTCTGCCTACCCCTTCTGACCCTGGTAGTCTTCTGAGATCATCCAGCAGGAGTACCTCCATGAGGCGTTGGGTGTTGGCACTTTTGCCTGTCTTCAGTTTCCTAGCAGTGCTTAATGCTCTCCATTCCAAGAATGGGAGATTATCATACTTGGAGGGTAGAAGCCCATTGGCTTCTGGCTGGGACCCACTGGTTCCTGGCCCTGAAGACATTACTAGTGTGGTGTGGTGTATGCACTACCTACTCTAGTGTGGCCTACTAAACTCTCTTGAGTTGTAGAAAGGGTGTGCTATCCCTTAACACACAACTCTAAGTTCAGTAGAACTTACTGTATCCTAAGCTTGTTTTATATGTACCTAAGGTACCCTTAGTGGTTTTCAGTTGATCAATTCAATTGAGATTATCTGGTAAAACAATAGCAAGCTGGAATCCCACACGCTGCACACCAATGTGAGAAGTTGGCCTGGTATATGCTGTCCACTAATTATAGTGGGCACCTTGCACCAGTCCAAACAACCCCTTATTGGAGATAGGTTAAAGACAACCTTTATTGAAAGCTATCCTAGTGGTAGCTATGGAGAGCAGCCTTCAGGCTAAGTCTTGAAGGAATGTAAAGCAGCTTGTTTTACCAGTCTATAATCTCTTGAGTGACCAAATGAAAGAGGACCACACCAGGTATATATATAAAATATATGTATTTAGTCTTAAACACACCCCTCTAGTCTCTTTATGAGGCTAGAGTTTGAAGTACATAAGTTACAAGTCAGTTATCAAAAGTAATAGCACAAATACACGTTTGAGCCCTAGGGGCGTACCAAACCATATACCAATAAAGTGGTATAAGAACCACGACTGAGCTAGGCACAAGGCCTAGAGCCTGTAGAAGTGCTTGGCCCTCAAGGAACCACCCAAGGTAGTGACACAGGGGACCCGCGGGGGACGCGTGCAGTGTGAGAACACAGCCGCGAGCCGCCGTTGACTTCTATGGGGAATGTCGCGGTTGGAGTTTTAAAGCAAAAGGACACTTAGAGGAGGACTTGGAGCAAACCCCTTTAGAACTAGGTTGTTCTAGAGTCTATACCCACGGGAGCACCGGAGTACTCGAGTTACCTCACCCAGGGAAGCCGGGTGCATAGGTGTCTTTCGGGGTCGGGTTTCGTCGTCGTTTTCAATGGCGATCTGCTGCAAAGTGCTGCTGGCGACCAAGTCGAAAGTGTTCGGGTGGATCCAAAGGTGGATCGAAGATCTGAAGAACCTGAAAGCAGAGGGGACAGAGTCTGGGTCACTAGCCAGTGACAAGGAAGGCGATGAGCAGATGCCCACCGATGTCGGGTGCTTCAGGTAGGTTGACGGTCGTCTTGACTCTTCAGCCACGAGGTCCAGGAGGCGTCGACGACAACCAGGAGCTGGATTCGAGCTGTCCCACAATGTCTGTCGATTGCTGCCATGTTGGTGACCGGATTGGACCCAACAAGCCTTGGCAACGGCAAGTCTTGTAGAAATAGAAGAAGGACGGTGGTACAGACCAGCAAGGTCTGAGGGACTCACCCAGCAAGGGTAAGTCAGGGCATGTCTGGAGCAACCAGGGAAGCCCAAGCAGAAGAAGAGTTGCCTTTGGGAGGGCCAACTAGCCAATGGACTAGCAACCGCAAAGGAGCCTCAAGTGGACACACTTGGAGCTGGCTTGCAGGACACTCGTCAAGTGGAGGCCAGTGATCTTCGGTGCAGTCGGTGCTGGAGGCGGGGGCTACCTGGAGCCCAAAGCACAACTTCGTAGAAGACCAGGAAGAGGATGCACTTGCAAATGTGCTTGGTGTCCAGGGGTCACAGTTCCACATTACCCACAACAGCTATGGGCCTCTGCTTTGCTGGGAACTCAGGGCATCCTCGGGAAAGTCTGGAAATCGACCTATGGTGATGCAAAGACTTCGGCGTCTGGCGGGAGCTTCAGTGATGGAGACCGGACAATTGCTTCTTAGGTGCCTGCCAAGCAGGGGAGTCACTCCTTGACCCCAAGGGAGATTCTTCAGTCCTCTAATCTTCAGGTAGAGCATCGAAGGTCCAGGATTCAGTGTCAGAGTTTCATCCAGGGTAATCTAAAGTCCTAAGGACTGGGGTCCCATACTTATACAAAGTTATGGGGTTGGACATACTCTGGGGACCCACCTATGGGAGGGTCAGGGAAGAGGGGTGGTTACACCCATTTCCCTTTGTCCAGTTTTGCACCAGAGCAGGGGCAGGTAGCCCCTGCAACCGGTTTGAACTGGCATATGCACAGGGACACCAAATGTGCCCCCAGTGCAGGACTTCAAAGCACCAGAGGGTGCTCCCGCCCAGCCCCAATACACACTATCCTGTCTGGGGAGGTGGTTACACCTCCCTTCGACAGGAAACCTATTTTCCAGGCCTCCCCTGCCAGAGTTTCAGTCAGCAGCAGGAGGCCAGACCCGTGTCTGTGGCAGCGGCATCCATTTTGTGATGCCAGGGCTCTGGAAAGAAGTTACCGGGTAGCCCGGTGTGTACATGTCTCTCCCTCTAGAAGGGTGGAATGCTACCCCCGCCGCCAGGACTGGTGGGGGGGTAGTATTCCAAGATGTTTGACACCAAACACAACATGTTTTGGTGCAGCCAGTCCAAAGTTAGCATTGTACCGCGAGGATATAATGCACTTAAGAGTATATGGTCAGGCTGTACCACAAACAGCATCAGAGGAGGGACTCCGAACGCTGCAGAGGGGCTCTGCTCATGCAGGAGCACCCTCTCATATAAAAACCAAGCACTCTGCCTTCAGGATTGGTAAGGCCTGCCATAGGAGTGACTTATAGGTTTGTATGTGTGTGCAATGGTAGTGATATAGGTAGCCCATACCACTGTAAGGGGTGCATGCACCACCTTACCCAGGCTGCAGTAGCAGACCTGTGGTGTCATTTTGGATGGCCTTCCAGGGGTGGCACAATACATGCTGCAGCCCCTGGTAGGACTCTGAGGTACCTATGCCCTGGGTACATAGTATACCATATACTAGGGACTTATAAGGGCACTCCAGATTCCAATCAGAGATGTGCCTAAGGCACATGGAAACCATTTTAGAGAGCAAGCAGCTAGGCTGGGGTTCTGATTAGCAGGGCCCCAGCCAGACTAAAGTCGAAAAACAGTGAAGCATCAGCAAAAAGTGGGGGCACCCTTGAGAAGCAGATCCTACTCTCCTACACTAACCATGCCCTTGCTGCAGTGATGTTGATTTTTGATGTCAGGTAAATGAAGTGTTACTGTGCAGGACCCCATGTGGTCCAGGGGGAATGTGTCCTATCCTGGTGTGTAGCCATGTTATCCTTTGTATCAATATGAGGGTGTCATGTTTTCCATATTTGTAAATGGGATTCCCTACCTGTTTTTTCAATATCACATCTGTGGCTTACACCCCTGCACATCAAATGTGCTTGCCATTGTTCAATTGGTCTATTTCCCTGACCGTGTGACCATCTCCACTGGACATGCATGTTTGGGCATCAAGGGGGAAGGACTCATCTGTGGTATCAGTGCAACTTGCTATACATGTGTATTTGATCGGTGCTGATGATTTGGGTGACAATGCCATGACCAGGCTGATGTGACCTGAGCCTTCATTTTGTGCTAATTGTTGACTGAGTGACCAAGTGTTCTGCTGACATGATAGCGCCCTGCAGAGACAACGTATGGCACAGCTTTTCTTACACAGGAGTAGAGTCCCCTCATGGCAGTGTGTAATTCCGTGACATTGCCTGAGCCCAAGGTGTGTGTTGTGTGAGCATGTCTGTGTGTGTTCACTTCCATTTTGCTACGCAGGCTGGGGGCCCTAGTGATGTTCCTGTTTGTGATGCTTGCTGAGTTGAGCAATGTTCCCCCAGATCTTCTCCCTGGGTGCTCTGTGATGTGGGTGCATGGCACATTACTGGTGATCAGGGTGTCATCCATAGGTGTGTTTGCTGTCAGGGCTGAGTTTGTGGGCAAACGCAGATGAGACACAGTCAGGATTCCCCTTGGCACTTGTTGGTTACACAAGTCATGTAATTTACAATTTGCGTTAGCTTCCAGTGATTGTGACACGTTGTGTGTGTGACTGCTGCCACTCCTCAGGGTCAGAGCTGCAATGTTGGAAGTTGTCTATATGTGTTGTTTGTGGGTGAGCTTGCCATCTTCATTGGTGTGTTACTGTGTCCGGGATCCCATTGGTTGGTGTGGATTTGACGTCATGCCCATGTACAGCGTACTGTGCAGTGTGTGAGACATTCACAAGTCTTGTTGACTGGCCATGTGTGATGGGTATCTCCACCTTAGTTCCCCCCACCACCCCTGGGATTGTCATGGATGCATGTGCAATGTCACCAGTCCATGTGAGCTTCACTGCTGCACATTGGTGGAGATCAAGGTGTGTGGTGTTGAGTGTGTGCAAATGAGAGTTGTTGCACGGCTGGACCCCTACCTCCATGTTGGCCTTGGCTGACAGGCTGTGCTGTTTTATTTGTGCTTGTGTAGGTGTGATGGTAGTTAGTTGCTCAGGACACATGACTGTGGTTCACAGTGTGTACGACATCTACCTTTGTCATCACAGTGGGATTATCATGCAGGCCAGTGTCACCACAATGTGGGCTCCCTGGGGGTGGTGCTGTGGTGGGTCTGTCTCTTGCTGTGTTAGTTGCTGTTCCTACAAGCTTGTGTGACATTTGTAATTTGGGCTCCCTCATCTAACAATGCCTGATTGCCCACATGGGGGAATCCGATCCATGAGTTACTTTTGTGTGGCACTGTGTTGACATCTGTGTAATGGGGATTCAGGCCTCCTCGTGTGTTGTGTGTTTGCCTGGGGACACTGGCACACCACCCCCCTCACCTGTGGTGTTTGATATGCAGTGTGAGTCTGCCTGTTTGTGTTTGTGCATTTGCACCACTGCATTGGCATATCTTTTGTGTGCCATTGGCTGTATGTTGTTTGGTGGCTTACCCCTGCTGTCCCTGGGACTCCTAGGTCATCAGTCAGCACAATGATCATGGTTTGTATGTCCCATTGCTGCCATGGTATGGAATTTGTTCACCTGACATCTACAATCTCTACAGGATATCTACATTTGTGTGTCCATTGGTGCAGATATGTGGATCTGCATTGTGATGGTCACTTCTGTCATTGTGTTATTTGTGAATGTTGACAATGTGAGCCCCCATGGGTGATGTTTGTCTGCACATGGCCAAAGCGATGTTTCATTTGCACTGCACTGTTTGCCTCACACAATCTCTGTTGCTATGGGACACAAGCACTACTATGCCACTGATGTGTTTGTTGTTGTGTGACCAGGAATCATCCATGCAGTTTGGCATTTGCAGCCTTTACCATGACTACACTTACATTTTGGTCACTGTGGTGATGGGGCTTTAGACCCCATTGCCACAATGTTCAAAATGTGCTTCAGCTATGGAACCCACACTTACCTTTTGGTCACTGTGATGATGGGGGTTTAGGCCCCATTGCCACAATGTTCAAAATGTGCTTCAGCTACGGACCCCACACTTACCTTTTGGTCACTGTGATGATGGGGCTTTAGACCCCATTGCCACAATGTTCAAAATGTGCTTCAGCTATGGAACCCACACTTACCTTTTGGTCACTGTGATGATGGGGGTTTAGGCCCCATTGCCACAATGTTCAAAATGTGCTTCAGCTATGGACCCCACACTTACCTTTTTGTCACTGTGATGATGGGGTGTTCGACCCCATTGCCACAGTGGTCATGGTCGGCTTGCATTGTGGAGGCCACATACATTTATGTGTGACACATGTGATAGGGGGTCACATTGTATGTTCAATGTCATGTTCAGTGTTGTAGGCATTTGACACAGACTACACACGCTTGTCATGGTGTTGGGGGGATGTCATTTTCAGGCATTCCTTATGTTGGAGTATGCTGGTTGTGTCATGCATTACCCGTCCTATGAGTGGGGGTTGTGTGGGTGGTAGGCATCCATCCCCCTATGAGTGGGGATGGTAGTAGTGACAGGCATCCAGGCCCCCATGAGTAGGGGTGGTGGTAGTGGCAGGCATCTTGCCCCCCATGAGTAGGGGTGGTATTAGTGGTAGGCATCCATCCCCCTATGAGTGGGGATGGTAGTAGTGACAGGCATCCAGGCCCCCATGAGTAGGGGTGGTGGTAGTGCTAGGCATCCATTCCCCTATGAGTGGGGATGGTGGTAGTGACAGGCATCCAGCCCCACATTAGTAGGTGTGGTATTAGTGGTAGGCATCCATCCCCCTATGAGTGGGGATGGTAGTAGTGACAGGCATCCAGGCCCCCCTGAGTAGGGGTGGTGGTAATGGCAGGCATCCAGGCCCCCATGAGTAGGGGTGGTGGTAGTGCTAGGCATCCATCCCCCTATGAGTGGGGATGGTGGTAGTGACAGGCATCCAGCCCCACATTAGTAGGTGTGGTATTAGTGGTAGGCATCCATCCCCTATGAGTGGGGATGGTAGTAGTGACAGGCATCCAGGCCCCCTGAGTAGGGGTGGTGGTAGTGGCAGGCATCCAGCCCCCCCTGAGTAGGGGAGGTGGTAGTGGTAGGCATCCAGGCCCCCCTGAGTAGGGGTGGTGGTAGTGGTAGGCATCCAGGCCCCCATGAGTAGGGGTGGTGTTAGTGGTAGGCATCCATCCCCCTATGAGTGGGGATGGTAGTAGTGACAGGCATCCAGGCCCCCATGAGTAGGGGTGGTGGTAGTGCTAGGCATCCATCCCCCTATGAGTGGGGATGGTGGTAGTGATAGGCATCCAGCCCCACATTAGTAGGTGTGGTATTAGTGGTAGGCATCCATCCCCCTATGAGTGGGGATGGTATTAGTGACAGGCATCCAGGCCCCCCTGAGTAGGGGTGGTGGTAGTGGCAGGCATCCAGCCCCCATTAGTAGGGGTGGTGGTAGTGACAGGCATCCAGGCCCCCCTGAGTAGGGGTGGTGGTAGTGGCAGGCATCCAGCCCCCCATTAGTAGGGGTGGTAGTAGTGACAGGCATCCAGGCCCCCCTGAGTAGGGGTGGTGGTAGTGGCAGGCATCCAGCCCCCCATTGGTAGGGGTGGTGGTAGTGGCAGGCATCTAGCACCCATGAGTAGGGGTGGTGGTAGTGGTAGGCATCCAGGCCCCTATGAGTAGGGGTGGTGTTAGTGGTAGGCATCCATCCCCCTATGAGTGGGGATGGTAGTAGTGACAGGCATCCAGGCCCCCATGAGTAGGGGTGGTGGTAGTGGCAGGCATCCAGCCCCCATTAGTATGGGTGGTGGTAGTAGCAGGCATCCAGCCCCCCATTAGAAGGGGTGGTGGTAGTGGCAGGCATCCAGCCCCCCATTAGTAGGGTTGGTGGTAGTGGCAGGTATCCAGCCCCCCATTAGTAGGGGTGGTGGTAGTGGCAGGCATCCAGCCCCCCATGAGTAGGGGTGGTGGTAGTGGCAGGCATCTAGCCCCCCATGAGTAGGGGTGGTATTAGTGGTAGGCATCCATCCCCCTATGAGTGGGGATGGTACTAGTGACAGGCATCCAGGCCCCCATGAGTAGGGGTAGTGGTAGTGCTAGGCATCCATCCCCCTATGAGTGGGGATGGTGGTAGTGACAGGCATCCAGCCCCCAATTAGTAGGTGTGGTATTAGTGGTAGGCATCCATCCCCCTATGAGTGGGGATGGTAGAAGTGACAGGCATCCAGGCCCCCCTGAGTCGGGGTGGTGGTAGTGGCAGGCATCCAGCCCCCCATTAGTAGGGGTGGTGGTAGTGACAGGCATCCAGGCCCCCCTGAGTAGGGGTGGTGGTAGTGGCAGGCATCCAGCCCCCCATTAGTAGGGGTGGTGGTAGTGGCAGGCATCCAGGCCCCCCTGAGTAGGGGTGGTGGTAGTGGTAGGCATCCATCCCCCTATGGGTGTGTATGGCATTGGTGATAGCCATCCCGCCCCTATGGTTCTGCTGTTGCTAGTGTACGTCATTTGTGCATCCCTATGTGTGTGTGACATATTTCGGGTACGTGTCGTTTGTTTGTGTTGTGGGTGTTTGACTTACCGTCTGTGCCGTACGCGTCCGTGCCGGTCCCGGTAATAGATGTAGAGTATTGGTAGGACCGGCGCGATGGGATTCATGGTTGGGTCGACTCGTTCGGGTTTCTCGTGTCTTCGACTCGTACTCGTCGCAGGCTTGTTCGTCTCGTAGCCGTGGATCGTCTTGTGGTGCGAAACGGAGCTTATGTACGGCTCGCCTGGATGCTCAAACGTGCCGGACGTAGCGACGGGGTCGGCGCGTACAGAAGGCGCATCGTACTTGTCCGGCCGGAAGGTGCTGTGTATTTGCTTCCGTACAACTCGAATCGGAGTTTACGGATCCGGCTCGGGCGGGGAACAGGAGCTGAAATGGGTAAGTACGGCTCGCTCGGAATCTGGGCTGTTACGCGCATCGTACTTGTTCGTTCGGACGAGTGTTCGAATCGGTCGGGAAACACGCATTCGGCTGGGTTTTTTTCCGGACGAATACTGTTAGGTGCGCTTCTGGCCGAGATCGGAATCGACCCCTATGTAGAAGAAGCTTTATCTCAGCTGAACGACAGAGATTGTTACCGCATCAGCAACGTTTTAGCACTAAGAGGAATATATAATGACTTCTATGGGAAATTAGTAGCCTGGAAGAGTGCAGGTCTTTTAACTACGGACGAGTACAAATTCATTAGAAAAGAAAATCCCAGGGTACCAAATATCTACTTTATTCCCAAAATACATAAGAACATTCACAAGCCGCCTGGAAGACCGATTACATTGGCACAAAACAGCCTCTTGGAAAATGCTTCAATTTATGAGGACTATTTTCTACAAGACCTGGTAAAACAGTTGCCCTCTTATATAAGAGACACTAGTGACTTTATTTCAAAATTGAAAGATTTTTGTTGGAAAAGTAACTATTTATTATTGACCCTTGATGTTGTGTCGTTATACACATGTATCAATCATAAGGATGGGATACGGGCACTAGAATATTATCTAGGCTATCAAAAAACTGCCCTGTCCCAACACACTGTAATGCTTATCAACATGATCAGTTTTTGCTTGCACAATAATGTTTTTATGTTTGATAAAACGTATTATCAGCAGTTGCATGGAGTGGCAATGGGGGCCAGCTTCTCCCCCAGTTATGCCTGTCCGTTTATGGGATTGTGGGAGAGGCTGGTCCTGGGTGCCACTCACGGGCATTACATGGATAACAATTTCAGGATGCTGTATCGTTTTATTGATGATTTATTTATTGTTTGGGAAGGGGCAGAAGTGGAAGCTAAGAATTTTGTTTCAGCCATCAATGAAAATGACATTAATTTAAAGTTTACCTCCACGATCAGAGACAAAAACATCAATTTTTTAGATGTGGAAGTTTATATAGAAAATAACAAGGTTGAAACAAGAATCTATAGGAAGGAAACAGCCGGAAACTCGGTCCTGCATTCCATGAGCTTCCACCCCAGGCACCTGGTTGAAAGTATCCCCTATGGGGAAATGTTGCGACTCAAACGAGTCTGCAGCAACCCAGCAGATCTAGCTTTAGCCCAACAGGAAAGTAAGAAAAGATTCTTATCGCGAGGATACTCAGAAAGGTCAATTGACTCTGCCATAAATAAATCTCAGAATCAAGACAGATCCCTTTTATTACAAACTAAGAAAATGAGAGAACAAAATGAACAACAACAACCCATGGAAGTCAGGTTAATTTTAGCTTATAATGCCCAGCAAAAAGAGATTAAAAAGATCATGCAACGCAACTGCCCAATTGTGCGGAGTGACCCGATTATAGGGGTCCAATTACCACCGAACTTGGGAGTCACATACAGAAGAGCACCTTCCATGTACAATAGTCTAGTGAGCAGCAGCCCTGAAACCAAAGACTAAAGAAAATGGTGGGTACAAAATGGCTTTACCAAGTGTAAAAACTGCAAGGCTTGCCAATATGGTACTAACAAGAAAACATACAAAATGGCTTTCAGTGAAAAGGAATATAAGATCAATAAGCCACTAAATTGCAAAACCGAATATGTTATTTATATTCTGGAATGTTCTTGTAATTTGAAATACATAGGAAGCACTAAACTTCCTGCTCACAAAATCTTGCAGCACATTAGAGCCATTATTAATTATGATCAAACGTATCCAGTAGGGAGACATTTCAGGGAGACACATGAAAGCAACCTTAAGGACCTCACATACTATCTTATTGATTGCATTCCCATCAATAGAAGGGGAGGTGACAGAGAGGGACAACTTAGAAAACCGGAGACAAGATACATTTTAAACTTTGATAGTAAGACCCCGGGAGGCTTAAATACGACGGAGGATTTATACACTTGTTTATGATAATATTGAGGATTTGTTCAACTATTCAGGTATATTTAGAGTGTAAAATCTTATATCCGTCAGGCTATTCTTACAAAATAAAATAAAAAAACAGGAGAGAGTAGGAAGCTGAAGGATCAAATCGTTGCACATGGGAAAAGTTTTGTAGATGAAACACTGTGTTGCCTAAAGTGAGATTGTGTACTTTCACTGGTAGGAGAGCACTAGCACTTTAAAAATTAATGTTAGCACTTAGCAGGAGTAGACGGAACCGGGGGGGAGCCCTTGGTAGAAAATCCTTGTGGGATACAGTTAACAGAATAGCTTGATACAGTGAAACAATGCATTTAAGCATGGATTTATCCACACATAAAGAAAGTGTTTTTTATTTGGGTATGCCTTTTTCAAAAAAACTATTTTAAATAATGAAATTTTATGTATTTATTTATTTATGGTATTTAAACTTGTAATATGAGATTTATTTGCATTTTTATGGTGTTTTATTTTAAATTCTATTTAAATGTCTCATGGATTCTTTTACTCATTTATCCACATATTCATATGGGTATTATTGGAAAGTCTTTTGTATTTTGTATTGAATAATTAATCTCTAATATATTTTACCCTAACAAGCACTTATAATGAGGATATGTAAAAAACTGTAAAAAACTGTATGGAAATCTAACCGAAGTTCTACTAGACAGTATGTCTTTTATGTCTATTTCCTATGACCAAACGTAATGAGCACAAGTCACTTTAAAAGGGGTGTAATAATCTGTAGGCGTTGTCATGTGAACAAGGTCCGGCTGGACCGAAACGCGTAGTGGCCGATATTGAATTACTGAAGCACTTACTTTGTGGTCCGCGCCTGCTTTGACCAACGAGAAGCTGACTGAGGAAGCAGTTACTTGGGATATATATATATATATACATACATACCTACAGGTCACCAGTAGGTAGTTATAGTTAGGACCATGTTTCTATAGTGAAATACTGTTTTTTACTTCCCTATATATTTAGCATCATTTGATGAATCTTCACGAAATGTTTGCAAAAGAGTGTCACAGTCAGTCTTGTTGTGCATGGAGAGTTTCAGGGTAATCCGTCAAATGTTGGACAAGAAAAAGGGGGGTTGAAAAAAATCAATTTTCCCATGTTAATTCCCATAGGAGCTTTGAACATGACTGCAGCCTGAACCGCTTGATGGAATTACACCAGATTTGTTGCTGACCAGCTAGCTAGCGTTAGACCCCCTCCCATGAGACTCCTTTTCCCTAGCTTGATTGAGGTGAGCGGCCCTGCACTGGAATTCCATGTAGGAGAAAATATCCCTTGGTGGAATAATATATACAAACACTTCATACAAAGCTCAAGCACACAAGGCGAATATATAGCCTATACACTACACCGAAAATGACATACCCAATCTCTGGCCCATGTGGTAGAATTACACAAGCAACAATTGCCTTTTTACTGTTAAAAATATATATACTTTATTAAAACACCTGTATCACAATATTGTTGAAACAATAAAAACACTATAAAAACACACTACTCCAAGTATATAATTGTTAATGTAAAAATCTTTTTACATTCATTACAGATCCCACATCCATATATTTCTACGCACACCATTTGTTTAGAGAGAAGAAAAAAGACAGTTCATTTTGTCATAAAATAACATATCCAATCAGAACATTTCTTTGACTACTCCTGGGTATACTCAATTATTACAGGGTAGACTTGTTCCACGGATTATGTTTAAAAAAAGGCGTCGACGCGTTTCGATGGTTCTAATAATGTTCCATCTTTATCAAGACAATCATTGATCTCTCTATTGGCACTGTATGGTTGCCATTAGTCCCAAATCCTGTTTTAAGGCAAAATCATAATTTGTAATTAAACAGTTATTTTTCATAGGTCAATGCCCCTACATTAATTTTAAACACTTTATTGTCGTTAATGCTTATATCCACATTTGGTTAAGGAAACTGTTCTATATTGTTAAACATTAGAATTTCCTTATGATTGTTTACACCATATCTACAATTTTACTGACTCCTATCTTAAAGTACATCACTTTTCCACAAGTTCTGGAAAAAACACAACATATGTCTAAAATTCTATCAAATGGGCTCATTGTGTTATATCCTTCCCTGCCCCTACGGTGCCCCCATCAATAATTTCTATGTTCAAAGGCACAAACCATTCACAGTCACATACATATTTAGTCTGGTAAAAATTACGGCCCCCTACTCTGTGGTTTGCCATTAATTTTCGAATTTTAAAAGTAGGCAATGTTACCTCAAGTCTTAATTTTATCATTTGTATTATAACTCATAAACGCTTTACCTTATTTCATTTAACTTTTCAAGCAGACTTTAAATTAGTACGTCTGCTTGACATAGATCCAGCTTACGGTCCAAGGACATCTATTATTAAAAAGACGCCAACAGGTTATATGTTTTACTCCATTTATTAACTTGAACAATCGTTTTATACGTATATTTTCAATAACTCAAACCCTGTTCTCACCTGACGGAGTTAATTGTCTCCCCTGTCTATACAGTTCCCTCCTTAGTTCTAGTTCCTTCGTATAGTTTTATTCTTTTTGCGGTCTGTTTCGTATCTCTTCATTAGAATCTAAAACAAATTATATTTATATTGTTTTTTTTATATATATATGCACCATCTCAATGTCAATCATTATTATTGATTAAGCCTATACCCTCTAATAACTTTATCACCTATCAACATCTCATACCTGTATATTCCTGGCATTTCGCCAGCCTGGTATCCAATGTATATAGTTAAAACCTTCCAGAAATTATATATAGGGTTAAAATCAATTTCAGTCGAAAACGCTGAAAGACATAAAAAAAACCTTTTTATTAGAAGGAGGCTCCTCGTACATGTTACGACAGGAGCAGACAGACTACTTACTGAGGCCCAAAGAATTATCGTCTACATGAGCCCCCTCGCAGCCATCGCACGCCAACACAACCTCAACATCATCTCCTACGCCGACGACACCCAGCTGATCCTCTCCCTCACCAACGACCCCACCACCGCCAGAGCCAACCTACACGACGGGATGAGAGACGTCGCCGACTGGATGAGGAACAGCCACCTTAAACTGAACTCAGACAAGACGGAAGTCCTCATCCTGGGCTCATCACCCTCCGCCTGGGACGACTCTTGGTGGCCCCCGGCCCTGGGCACCGCGCCCAAGCCAACGGACCACGCACGCAACCTGGGCTTCATCCTGGACTCCTCCCTGTCGATGACCAGACAAGTCAACGCCGTCTCATCTTCGTGCTTCAACACCCTGCGCATGCTCCGCAAGATCTTCAGATGGATCCCCACTGAAACCAGGAAGACCGTCACCCAGGCACTCGTCACCAGCCGACTGGACTATGGGAACACCCTCTACGCCGGAACCACAGCCAAACTTCAAAAAGACTCCAGCGCATCCAGAACGCCTCCGCACGACTCATCCTGGACATCCCCCGACACAGCCACATCACCGGACACCTGAAAGACCTGCACTGGCTCCCCGTCAGCAAGAGAATCACGTTCAGACTCCTCACCCACGCACACAAGGCCCTCCACGACCTGGGCCCCAAGTACCTCAACGACCGCATGACCTTCTACACGCCCACCCGCCAGCTACGATCAACCAGCCACGCCCTCGCCACCGTACCACGCATCCGCAGAGCCACCGCCGGAGGAAGATCCTTCTCCTACCTGGCAGCCAAGACCTGGAACTCCCTCCCCACTCACCTTCGGCGAACCCAGGACCATCTCTCCTTCAGGAAGCAGCTCAAGACCTGGCTGTTCGAGCAGTAACTTACCCCCTCCCCCAGCGCCTTGAGACCCTCCCGGGTGAGTAGCGCGCTCTATAAATGCCGTGATTGATTGATTGATTGATAGATTCTCTACGCTCCTTACCTTATAACAACATCACTCACTGGCATCTCAGTCCAAACCTAACGCCTCCGATACACCAATGCCAGTGGCGTCTACACTCCTCTTTTAAATATCCTGAGCTTTTCATACTATTGGTTGGAATTACAAACTCTCGATTACTAACAGCTGCGTACTATTCATGCTCCACCTCGCAGTCCGCTAGCTCTTCCCCTCATGACCCGGAAGCACTGCGACCGCGTTCTAACACCGGGCCTACTCTTTTTCTTATACTCTTGTTAACCCGGAACATAAATACCTGTTTTTTTATATTATCGAAAACGATCCATGTTGCAATTACCAAAAGTCTCAACTCTATACACCCAGAAGGTCGGTGAAGAATTCCTGTTATTAGCGTTAGAAAACGTCGCATATGTTATAATCAAAGCGCCTGAAAAATACCATTTATCACGACACGTGTCTTTAAACTCGATATGTCTTATACGGACAATCGCATGGAATTCCATGTCCAGGGTCCACATGCCATTAAAGAAGGTGGCCCCAAAGACATTATGGGCCATCCTGGGACTGCAGGCAGAGGCGGGAGTGGATATATTTGTGCACTGGTGCTGTGGTCTGGCTACCTCCAGGAACCTCTTTTCTATGAAGTCCTGGTGTCAAACAGTGTCCTCCCCTATAGTGCCCCTTCTGCGCATCCTGTCTACCTCAGTTTGGATGTCTCTAGGTTCGGTGAAAAGGTACAAGGCAATGAGACTGGTCTCATACCGGGTGATGTTTACTATTGCCCTATGGGGTTCTTCTCTATTGGGTTGAATCTTGGCTCTGATCGTACACAGGCACAGATGGACGAGGCATTTTGCTTTTCCAAGGGTTATCTCTTGGGATAAGTAAAGCCTGTCTGTGCCTACGGCATGGGGTATCACTAAAATATGTAGCATGACCTGTTTGTAGTTTGAGTGCCTTCGGCAGTCATATGTTGGTTCCAGGTGTTGTGTAGGAGTCAGCTGTATAGTGCATTAGGAATTTCAGAGTTTGATTCAGTGTAGGTGTAAGTGAGGTGAGAGAGGTCCCTGTGCATGTGTTGCAAGAATGTAGAAGAAGTTGAGTTTATGAGGTTAGGCATATGTCTAGATCTGGAGGGGCTCGAGGGCACCCTGGCTAAATAGACCACGTACAAAATTAATAATATACGTAACTTAAAAACATTTGTAAGCTGTAGGATCATCTTTGGGGAAGATGACTGTCTTCTGGGCGCCCAGAGGTGGCTTGTCTTGGTGCAGTACAGAAATAACTCTTTAAAAAATTGTTGTAAATGGTCAATTTGTAGTCTGTGTTACTTAAGTGGTTGGCCTTATGAAATTCCTTTTGTAAGCTTTGCTCAAAGGGGTGGTGGACCACGACAATGATGGTGCACTTGCAGCTTGATCACAGATCTGTGATATAAGATCTGTGCATTGTAGGTTAGCTTAGAAAAAACACATAGGGGCATATTGTCAAGGCCTTATATCCGCTTCTTTGGCTTTAAAAGCCAAAAAAGCAGAGATAATGTTTTCGCCCTATTAACAAGGCAGTGCTAACATGCATTAGCACATGTTAGCAGCCTTGTTACCGACGCCTCACTTTGTATCTCTAATGAGATGCAAAGTGGGCGTACAACCTTGCAAATATCGCTGATGTTCACATCGCGATATTTACAAGGCTGCCCCAGCATTTAAGCAGACGTTAGTTTTTAGAGAAAACAGCTGTTTTCGCCAAAAACTAACGTCTGCTAAAATTCAGACTTACCTATCCCTAACATTGGGGTGGAATATGCTGATATGACCACAGGGTCGTATCAGCATGGTTACCGCCGTTTTGCAGGGAACATCGCTGGAAAACCAGCGATGTTCCCTGCAAAACAGCGATTTCCCCGCTATCGCTGGAATTTTTATCGCCCTGGAGAAACGTGTTGTTAATAACGCGCTACCAGGGCGATAAATTCCAGCGATAGCCGGCGATATGGGAAATAGCCCTAAGCGCGCTTTGCGATAGTTATCGCAAGTTGTTGTTGATATGCCCCATAGTTAGGCAGTTGTTTGGAAAAATCCTGCGTTTACATGTTACCGATACACTCAATGGTTTTATCATGAGCGAACTTTCTCTAATGGGATACTAAAAAGAGGTGCCAGGATTTTGGGGGAATAGTGAGTTTTTGGCTGATGAAGGGGGTGCTAGGATTTTTGGGGAGTGGTGAGTTTTATGCTGATTTATTGCTGTTTCTATTTTGGTTCCCCCCCTCCTCTGGGTACACTACGCTACCGCTGTGGGCTTCTCTGTTTAAAAAGAGTGATGTTTTAATCAGTGTGGAGGTGTCCTTTTGACCTGCATGTGCTGCGTGCAATTGTGAGGAGAAGTGGATGTTTGATTTTAGGCCAATGTTTCTGTTGACATGTGTGTGTCCTTTGGGTCTCTGCATGTTGCGTGGGAAAAGGTTTTCTCTAATTGGCTTAAGATGCTGGCTTAAGCTCTTCTTCTGGAAGGGTTGAGAATTTTGGGATGTTTTTAGGCTGTCTTGTGTGGATTCCATTGGGTGTTTACCTTTGGTTTGGGCATTGCTAATTTTTAACAAGGTATACCAGAGGTGGTCGGAGTGTTGTGCATGGACCCTTGTAGGGCCCTGCAGGGAAATGGCTGGAATTGTGTTTGTTTGCTGTGTTTTTGCTGAGAGTCAGGGGTCTCATTGTGACTTTGTATGCTCAGCTTGATGGAGGTAACGCTAATAGACTCAGTGGATTTTTTTCTCAATGGACTTGGATTGTGTGAATTGGGTTTCTTTGGAGTATAGAGGACATTGCTGCCCTACGCATGTTGAGGAACCCAGCTCCCAACATTGGAGCATTTGCCTCATTTTTGAGCTAGAGGAGGGCCTCCATTTGGTCGTAAACCCTTAGGTGGGCGAGACTTATATAGCCTGACCAGAGTTGGATTTGGGTGTGCAGACCTGGGTGCCTGTTTTTATGCACCAGTTGGGGGCCCGCCCTGCTCCCTCATCTGACTTCTCTCCAGGGAATGGTCAGCCAAACTCTCCCCGGGGGATTAACAGCAGCGGGGGCCCCTGCAGGCACTCAGATGGCAAACTCTATTGTGGATTGATGGTCGACATAGTATGGCCGCCTGAGGTTTTCTTGTGTGTAAGTAAAGGCTTGAGTCTTGCCTAATCCTGTGTCGCTAGTCCTTATTGTTGTAGTAAGTTTTTTGGAGTGGTTATGGAGTGGGTGCCATACTGAGGTCTTTGACTCACTGCGTGTTTGGCTTGTTCCGGGGTTTGTTCAGTGGGTAGGTAGTCTGTGGTGGCTGACTAGGTAATATTCTATTCTGTTTGTGGTACATTTTTAGATGACAATAGTGGGCCTTGTGGTTTCTTCAGTGACAATAGTGGCTTCTATAAAATTTGGAGGTTGCCAGCCTTTTGGCTTTCTGGTACGGGTACTCATTTGGATTTGTTTGAGGTCCTGTGGCTGGGTCCTTGTCCAGTTAGGTGCCCCTTGCACATCCGTGATCACTGCAGCCCCTTTGGGAGTGCTCTCGCCTGTTTCTTGGTCACTCCAAGGGGGCCCTGGGTGGGGGATGAAGTCAGAGGTCTATCCATTCTAGGCCCAAAGATTTTACCCGTGTGGCAGGTGGGTGTTACTACGTCAGTCAGGCCTGGCGTATTTCTGACCACGTTTGGTGACAGGGAGGGGGCTCCCAGTGAAGGCAACGCACCCCTTGTGATGGTGCCGACTTGCCTGTACCGCTTCCTCCCTCGGGGAGGTCTTAGGGGGGTGACAAAGGCTGGACCAGGTAGGCCCAGAGGTGTGCATGGTCTGGTTGCTACCGCCAGTGTCCCTATATTCCTTGGGCTGGCTTCCCACTTAGCCTCGAGGATGCAGTGGGCCTGTGCGTGTTGTTGTCTTGGGACTCCAGCTCCCCACACACCCTACATGCTACCCTTTTGCTTGTAACTACCAAGAGGTGGTGTGGGCGGCCGGTCAACTGACAAGCTAGTTCATACAACTCTAAGAGGTTTTCTGTATAGTCCAGGATTACCCTCTTGCCAAGGCCTCAATGGTCCAGGATCACCCTGGCTGGCATTCCCGTGGCGTGGGAGGATGTTGCTGGTTTGTGCCCTAGAGGGGAGGTTTCAGGGGAGGAACAGGCTATAGTTCCATCCTCGGTGAACTGGAAGGACATCCTTAGCTTGGACAGTAGGTCCTGTCCCAATATATTAGCCAGGAGGACAGATAGTACAACAGCTTTTCCCTGATTCTATTCCCCCTAATTTTCAGCTCAAGGGGTTCTGTGAGAGGGGCCTTGGGCACAGATCCCGACATTCCCTGCACTTTAACCGTGGTCTTTGATATAGGGGCTGATACTTCCCGCAAGCATGACTTTGCCGACTGTGTATCTACCAAAAAGTGGTATGGTGTCTCACTTGTTAGCATTGAAGACCACAGGCTCTCCTTGGGGTTGTCCTGTGCTGTCAGTGGGTAACCGCATCTTTAAGTACCTGAGTGGTCCTTGGCGTGCACTCCCTGCCTTCCCCCTATATTGGAGGGCCCCACCCTATGCTTTCGCCCTCGCTGTTGGATTTGGAGGAGTTGGAGCTTTCCTCCCTGATGTTACTAGCTCTGGGGTTGTATGTGTTGGGTGTCGAGGCCACATTGCGGTCAGTCCATAGTCATAACAGGGCCATTTTCATATCGCTTTATTGGCCCACATATCTGGACTGAATGTTAGTTTTGGTGTGTTCTATGATGTTGGTATCAAATGTTCCCCCCTCAGGCCAGGGAAATGCATGTGCTTTGGAGTGGGCTTGCCACCCCCGACAGTGTCTCTCTAGTCTCCAAGCTGGGTGGAGAACCTCACTGGCATATGGTCTAATGGAGTCTCCATGATGGATTGGGGAACTTGTTTTAAGGATTTTACATGTTTTGATTGTTTTGAGATCTTTTAAATAAATACTAGCTCTACTCTAATAGTGGGGAACTGTGTACATGGGGTGGTACTGGAAACAATCTACTGGTTACAAGCTCTATAAAAATTGATGCATCAAGAAAAAGAACACTTAGCAATACACAAAGACAAATGTAATGAAATAGTAACAACATGTGACAATATGTAAATGTGAGTTCAGAACAGTACGAGTTGATTTGTAGCAGTAAATTAGCGAACATGAGATTCTGATTTGAGAACCAATGGTTATCATTTCATAAAGCATAGATTCATTAGCATGACATAACATTTAAACATGCTGCAAAATGCAGAATTTCAACAGCACCATAACATCAATAAATGTATAAAATGGAAAAATCTAAAAGATACTAAAAAGTGAAAAGGTTGACAAAAAAATGATTATTTTAACTAAAAAGAACCATAGCCCCCTCCTAGCGCCTACAGCCCGAGGAGAGGGGATGCACCCTTTAATGCGTGGAGCTAAGTGAACCTAATTTTCTGTCACTATCGTCTCAGCAGAAAAAAATAGCAACAATTAGTGCGGAGAAAAAGGCATAACCTGAGAATTATTGGCCTTCTGTGGCCAGACACAAGTCCGAATTGTTCTCTAACTGTTATGTCTCATATAGGTACCCCAATATAGACTCAGGTAGCAACCTAACCTTTCACCTATATTTTCCCCTGCCATTACACTACATAACAGTTCGTGGGAAACACCATATCTTTGCTGAGGCAGGGAGAGGAGAAAAAGAACTTTGATGCTGACACACTGACGCAAGACGCTGAGGTTCCTGCATGCAGACAATCCAGCTCGCAGTGGTCTGACATCCCTCGCGGGGTGCCCATCTCGATACCAAGGTGGGGTCCCACAGTCTCTCACTTCAGGTAATGGGGTTGACTTTATCCTCTACACCTACATACATGCTAGGTACACTTAGGTACATCTAGTTAGGGTCGCATTGTAGGAGTATGCATTTTATTGCCATGTATTTTTATACCTGCCTGTATTCATTGTTTTAGCACTATGGTAGAAATCTACCATTTTTTTACTCTGTTGGTGCTTATAATCATTTATATCTGTTTCTGTCTAATGGTTGTTTCAGCACACCTATTTTACACTAGAATGACGCTGGTTCAATAAATGCTTATTGAATATGTCCCCACCGTTTCTTCTGTGTATCTCTCTGAGACAAAGTGAGCACGAGTGACTGAGCGAAAGGTATTGCACTGTTTTCACGATCCCTGATGGGACAGAGTTGTCATGTTCGATAGTTGCCAAGATCTATTCTCTCCTTGGTAAGAGGGGTTTCTAGTGGCACTGTGAGCTAGCTGGTACACAGACAAACATACCCGGTGGGGGTGTCTGGAATCAATCTGGACACCAATCCCACAGTCTATGTTGTCTGAACACGCAGATCCTATATAGGTTTATAGGAACTACACGAGATGGCACCACCAACGTTGGTTTGCTACTTATTTAACAGTCAAATTTGAGTAGTTCAGTCATGCAATTTCTCAGAGACCCCTACTCATATTTTCCCAGAGACGTCTGGAGTGGGAAGGGAACTATCCGCCACAGCTGAGTAGGCATATCCTATGTATTGGCTGTAGGTTTATCAAGCTTGAAGGACAAACAGTTCCTATTGTGCATAAAACCTTATCTCAGTTTCCTTGAAACTTTTTCCTTCTTCTAAATAATGGCTGACGAAGACGCCGCTGCACCAGCACAACGTGCAGCAGCAGCTAGGGAGGAAGAAGATGAAATAAACATTTCAGAAAATGTCAGAACTGCTCTTACATTAAAACTAGCAGACTATGGAGTCACAGCTAGGGGTGGGACAGTAGCATTCGTGATTGAGGCACACGAATCATACAGAACAGAGGTATTCTATTCATGGGTTAAATTCCCACAAGCAGATGCACATACAAATATATTTAGTTCTATACTAAAGATGAAACACCAGATGAATATTGTCCGTATGAGGACATTGAAGTTCCGCTCACCTACCAGGAGCACATAAACTGGTTTTACTTTAAAGGCACCCTCCCACACACAAAAGAAAAAGTTTGACTCGGTCCTCTCGGAAGAGATGGAGCAACTTGGCCAGTCCTAGCAACATACACACCGCATACAGACATTGACACAATCCAGTAGTAGACTTACGTCCACTTCATAAAGAAATAATAAGACTTTACAGAAACCTGACACAGTTCATGATGAGAACACTCCCACTTCAGCCAGCAAGGGCTACACCAGCAGGACAAATTCAGGGATATAAAAATAAAATAACACCACAAACACTACACGCAGTTATGGGTAAAATGCCCACTGGAAATGAGCAAATGCCATTCTGGATAGCTCAGAAAATAACACAGCTAGAGGCAGTGTTTCCACACACAAGCCCCCAAGAAAAACACAAATTGCTAACAATCTCCTAGCCAATGGGGATAGCTCCCCAGATAGAGGATTGTACCTCTTGGGGTACAGTTTTCGCTATCGTATATACCAGAACTCATGGTATCCCTTCATTAGCAGTAATACCAGATGTATTAAGACAAATACAGAATGAGTATGGAGCAGAACCAGCACTGAACTTAGGGATGAAATTGTTAAGAAATTTTGCCCAGGTATCAGCTATTATATTGGCAAACATAAAAGAGGAGGCAGCAGCAGTGGAAATATGCCAACACCGGAGGGATTTCACTCCTTTACAACAGGAACGTGAATTACCTCAAATTATCGAAGACACCTATGCTGAATTAGGTAGAGATAGTTTGGGAGCTAGAGCAACAAAACCTCAACTCATGGGTGGTCCTGAAAAAGAGAACACCAAGCAAGCACCTGATTCTTCCAAGAAGAAATGGGATAACAATAAAAAACAAAAGAATAGAGAGAATAGATCACAATCCAGGGGTGGATCTCCTCAACAGGAGCCCTCTGAAAGGAGGTAAAACCTTAGGAATCGTGATAACATTAAAAATCCTGGCAGGTATCAGGATACTGATACACGTTCCTCTCGTTCCTTTCAGGGTTCATCAAAAAACTCTGAGAGGGAAGGACGGCCAGAACATAGACAAGAAGAGCATACAAAGTCCAGAAACACGCAACGTGCTTTAGAATATACTTCCAAAAAAGAAGAGAAACCAAAATCAAAACCTCAATTTAAAAAGAAGAAAGTAGCAGGTCATAAAGTTAGACATGCCCAGAATTCTGAGGACTGAACTTCTGAATGGGGAATGGGCTCTGACGATGCTAGACAGCACAGAAGAAGTAACAATAGCTTGCCAGAACCTGATAGAATTTCTGGTGACACCGGAGTTGAATGAACATATCACAATGGAAACACCTGATACGAGGGTAAGTGGCTCACATAGGTTACATGAAATAACACTCCAAATGGAGAGGGACAAACCCAGAAAAATTAAAGGTCTCTTTTGGGAGAACCTGACTCATGGCTATGACATCCTTTTAGCTGAAAAATATTGGCCGCCTGAAATTGTTATGGGAGAAATGGTAATTTTATCGGCTTTTTCTGACCTTGTTCCAATATACTTAAAACATACATACGCACAGGAGTGGGCGGTAGCACTTGCTCCAGCATTATATCGCAATCATGTTGGGTGGGATGCTGAGTCACCTCACCATGTAATCCCAGTAAAAACTACTCCAACTCCACAGAGACAGTACCCAATAAAACAAGAAGCGCAAAAACAGGTCAGGGAGATCCTAGATCAACTTGAATACCAGGGTGTAATTGAAAGTTGCACCTCCTCAATGAATAATCCTTTGTTTCCTGTAATGAAACCGAATAATTCATACTGTCTAGTTTTAGACTACAGACATCTGAACACATGCAGAAAAACATTTGCAGTACAGAATGCACGCAGTGGTGCATTAATGAATAACATTGTGCGGAAGAAATAGAAAACAACATTAGATATCTCAAATGGATTTTTCTGGCAAAATATAGCGCCTGAAAGCAGATATTTAACAGCATTCTCAGCGCTCGGTTCTGAACGTCAATTTTGTCAACTCCCCAAGGGTACAAGAATAGCCCTGGGTTGTTCTCAGCTAGGGTAACAGAGTTACTTCAGAATTTGGATGAAGAGGCATTGTCCTATGTAGATGATATTTATGTGATGGATGATGATTTGAAGGTTCGCCTATGAGGGCTACAAATTTAATGTAAAAATGTTTGGGATATGCGCTTTCAAGTGAAGGGAAAAGCGTGGCAGCTACCTTTTTGGAAAAGTGTGTGCTGCTCCAACCTCCTAAATCATTGAAAACCTTACAATCCATATTGGGATTCTTGAATATTGGCAGAACATACATTTTATATTACGCAGAAAAAGTGAAACCATTCTACGACCTAATAAGATCTGATTTTTCAGTTAGGCATTGGACACAGGAACACACATATATCCTTCGTTCCTTTCAAGCTGACATGATAGCTTCAAAACACCTACCCACACGTGTAAACACCACAAATTTGGTGATCTGTGTTATAGTGGGTCAATCAGGGTATACTTACCTAATCTTCAATGAAGGTGAAACAGTATCCATAGCATACAAATTACACTTGTACACAAACGCTAAAATGTGTTTTGCTTCTACAGAAAAAATTCTGACAGCAGTACAGACTGCTGTAGTGAGAAAAAGAGCACTGGCTCAGAGGAAACAAATAATTGCCTTAACTCCAGTACCAGCCTGAGAGGCTGTTACAAAAGCAAGAATTCTGAATGCTAAAACTTTACATCCAAGATGGATACAATGGGCTAATTCCCTCACTGCAACAGATGTAGATTACAAATTTGACTCTACACTTAAAAAGAAAGCATTTCTGCAATATGAACAAGAATATCCTCTCCCGAATGAAATTATGCCTCTAGATCAGTATGAATATATTATTTACACTGACGGTTCTGCTCAGCCAGCCATAGGTAGTAAGCAACAATACAGCACCGCATGTGCGATTGTAAAGGGTCTTATGCAGGAAGGCAAGTTCCATCCTAGCAGTACGAAGACACAGTCTCTAGGAGACTGCACGGCACAGCTGGCAGAATTAAAAGCCCTGTTACTGGCACTCATAAATATGGATCGAGAATTCCCCACACTGATTGTGTGCAATTCTTTTTACTGTGTCCAGTCATACAATGAATATCTACACTACTGGGGTCAAAATGGTTTTAAAGACTTAAATGTGGCTCAATTAAGCATAAATTGCTATGGGAAGAGGTAGCTGAGTTGAAAAACGAACTACCAAGAGCTCACGTGATACACACGCTGAGTCATCAACATGCTGCCGTTCATGTTCAAGGAATTCATTGGCCGATGAAGCCGCAAAAGGGGCAGTACAAACTGCTGCCGAAGCTGCAATCACTCGTTCAAAAACGAGAATAGATGGACAGATAATGGTAGCTGTCATTGCTTCATGTAAAAACAGCACAGCCTTACTGAAAGGTTTTCCACTCAAGTACTCCTACTAGTTAGACGCAAAAAATATTCTGTATGCTTAAATTCCAGGCGTGGGGGATAGAGTAAATCTAAACATGGATCGTAGACTAGGTTTAATTCTAGCTGCACACGAGGGTCTATTTTCTGCACACGCAGGAATTACAGCGACGGTTTCTTGATTGAAGCAATGCTATTGGTGGCCAGGACTAACTAAACAGACAAATAATTTTGTCCTAAAGTGCGACATCTGTCAGCAGACGAAGGGCTCCACCGTGGCGCGTCCAGGGCAGACTCCATTACTAATATCAGACATACCACTTACTTGTGTCTATTTGGACCACTGCGGCCCCCTACAATCAGATGAGGCTTACAAGTACATCTTGGTGGCAGTGGATTTATGCTCTAGATTCCTGTGGGTTTGGCCTCAGCGCCCGGGTGACGCTTGAACTGTTATAAAAGATTTGCGAGTCTTTATAGGGATATACGCAGTTAGCACACTACATTTTGACCTCGGCCCCGCGTTTAGCTCTAGGGCTCACAAGGAGGCCATGGAAAGTTTGGGTTTTGCACTGCGGTACTCCTCTCCGTACCATACCGAGGGAAATTCGGTCGTGAAGGGGAAAAACTGAGACTTAAAGCAATCTTTAACAGCAAGAGTATTAGGTTTGGGTGGTAGTTGGGTCAAACACTTATATGGGGTCCAGCGGGCACTCAATAATATGCCAAGAAGTTCCCTAGGAGGTGTCACTCCTTATGAAGTCCTATTTGGGACGAGAATGTGGGTACCTGATTTTGATTGTGAAAGCACAGTGGTGGATGAAAAACCATTTGACATCAATAAACGTTTGGCTGTTTTACAGGATCTCAATGAATTCCGGGCACTACAAAGCAACGTGCAAGTAAAACGCACCACCACTGGGGAAGTCAAATCAGTCACGTCAAGACCTGCCTAGATCCCTAACGTCAGGGATCTGGTCAGAGTAAAGATTATGGACAAGAAAGAATTTGGGCCATCATACAGAAAGCCTGTACCTGTCCTGGCTGTCGAAGGAACAAGAACAGTACTTCTTCCGCCTCTTGCCGGAAAAAAAGAAAAGAGATTTGTCTCCATCGATCTGATCAAACCACACTATGTTGCCGATACTGAATAGTAGGCCTCGTGGGCTCTTGGGTAGCCGATGCTCTCCTCTCGCTACCATACAGGAAGTTCAGACAGAAAGACTCATAACATTTGAATAGTCATCAATACAAATTAATGGACTTTCCAACAATCAAATGGATTTCGTTCCTGTTGAAATAGAACATCAAAACACATATGAAAGACAAATATTGATTCGGCCTAACACCGACATCTACATAAATATGCCTCTACAAGAGACGTCTAGCAGTTCAACAAAACCTGCTGAGCTACCAAAAATAGATCGAACTGCATCTGGCTACTTCATCTATTTTGATACCTTCTCTGGATCCCAGTGAACCTGAAACAACGCAAGCTCAAGTTTCCCGTAAGCAACAACTTCATGATATCTACATTTTTCTGAAAAAGACTTACTTAGTTTCACCATGGCTACAGCTCTGAATAATAACTGGAATATTGTTTATTCTATTCTGCATTGGTCTAGTGACTGTCTTTTGCTTACTTATGAATGGAAACTATCTCGCAGAATGCTCTGCAGTATCAAATGTGAACTTGGTCCTGAATCCTCATACGTCATCTCATCATGAACAAAGAGACCTGTCCTTAGTGAACATTACAGCTGTTCCAATTCCTGATAGTATAGTTTGGGACAGAGTTTCATATGGTGTATTTGGTCCCACAGAACTCTTAAAAATAGTTCATGTATTTAAAATTTCTTTAAGTGATATCATTTCTTCCAGTACATTTTCTGACTATTAGGATTTTGAAACTGTAAATAATATGTTGTCTGATTTGGAACAATCTGCCTAATTTTTTCAAGCACTGAAATGTTAGAGGACACAACTGATTTTGAAACTATGTACTGTTACCAACATTATGGTCATTACTTTTTACACAAATCCAGTATCCCACGTAATGTTTTTACATACCACCGATGGGAACATTGCACAACACCACCAAAAGGTAGTGTGAAAACGTTTGCACAGAAATGTTCTTATTTTTCAGGGTTTAACACTTCTGACCCGACTTCATTTTATTATAAGGTTGCACCTACAACTGCACAGAAAAATATGCTAACAACCACCAAACAGATTTACTCTGCATCCTACATTTCCAAACTGTCTGATCAGGGTTTTGACTTATGGAAGGACACTATAGACCTAAAATCAGTCTGGGGTTCAAAGGAGTGGCAAGTTCAGGGAACAGAAGCACTATTTCCAGCATGCCTCATTCGACAGCAGATAATATTTCTGAATGACACTGTGCAACAGACTTCCTGTCTTGGATTAGCCAAGAACAAGGTTTTGAACACACCTCGGATTCCCTCATCATAACACTTTGACGGGTGGCAAAACTTTACAACACGTGGAGGGGATACAATAGATGACATCATGCATTATAATTCATCAGACCCCGATTGGAAGGATGGTTAGTTTGGCCCACAGACACAAATAAGTGTCAGTCAAGATTCAAGGGTACCATATAGTGTTGGGAAGTTATGCCTCGATTGGCTAAAATCCTCAACACTGTCCCAGGTAAAACAACACTTATCCTTACTATCCGAAGACATGGATCTAAGGGACTTTTTATTAGGCACCCGAAAGCCACGTCAAAGACATTTTGTGTACGCCTTTTATAATGAAATCTGGAAGATCTCTCAACAAAAAGCCGCAGAGAGACTCCTTGAATTTGATAGAATTAACCTAGAAAAAGCATTAGCTGTAGTCGATAATGGTATGACTACATTAACATCCAGGATTTATTCACTGGGCAACATTGTATCTTCTTCTATAGATATACTAGAACAGGATTTGTCCATACTACAGCACGGACAGTCTCTGCTAAGTTCTATTATGTTATTATGCTGGACGCTGCAATCATTGCGCACTGGTTTATGTCCCTTGGTGATTTGTCAACAGTACGTCCCAATTCTCTGCATACAATCTAACTAAGAAGCAAATAACAATGGCACAAATGGGAGCAAAATATACAATGCTGCGTATTGAAAAACTGGACCAATTACCGTTCACTGTGGCAGAGATACCATCCACAGAATGGTTAATTCATGGCCATGTAACATTACCGGTCACAACTTTCCAGTTTCAGTATTGCCTAGAACAACAACAAGCAGGCAGATATGAAGTGATGGGTAGGGAATTCATCAAGGAATCTTGGGAATTGCCATACAGATTTTGATGCAGGAGTGGGGACATTGAAGTGTTTCTAAGCGGTACAAACTGCGAGAACTCTTTAAGTGGATCTCTCTTATGCCAGGATATCATGCTTCACGGGGCCTGTAACGGTTCAGTTGCAAACTTATCCTGTCATTTGAAAAGGTCCCCGGCTGCCGTGATTAATCTGGTGTTCAGGTTGCTTTCATATTGGAGTTACTTGATGCTGAATGATCAAGGTTGTTGTGGGTTGCTTCTGGGCATCGCATATCTTGTCACTGTAGACTCCAGGGTTACTTGTTGTAGGCAAGTTTTGTTTCCACCGACCCACACATTCAGGGAGGCGCCGTTATGGCCTTCGTTGAATGTTTCCTTCATACGGTTTGATACTCTGAGCCGAATGAAAGCCATGCTTTTACAGAAAACCGTGCCTTTAACCTCCACCTGCAAGACTTTTGATCTCCAGGTCGCAAGGTCCTCAGCTGAGATACTGGCACTAGTATGAGCAAACTGCTCTTTCCATTTCACAAAAATGGTACAACGTATCTTTAACATGTCTGATACGACGGGTATAGTATACCTATTTAAGACCATAGGTTCTGGACTGTTAAGCACCTTTCAGACAGTCTTCGGAGTGATTCCAAACTTCATACACTCCGTATTCGGAAGCATTTTTGGAGGACTTCCGCTGATCTTAATAGCAGGAACCCTGATTGTAATTTTTCTGCTACGCAATGGACGTCCCAGTCACCAAGGAGATGGAAAAAATGCTACTGGAGCGCAGATACCGTGATCGCATGATACTCCATCTGGGCACACCTCGCCTTCGCGAACTGAGCAAGTCTTGGTTCCTGTCATTTAGACCAGTCTGGATCAACTGTGTTCTGCCTGATTTCCGATGCCTGTTCTGCGGACAAGAATGCGTGTTGGATCTCTGTCTAACACTTCCATCGGTTGCGCCACCGGATCCGATAACGGCCCATGTACTGCTGTGTCCTCAGTGTATTCCCATGTTGATGTCTGCATTCTTAGAGCCACCACAGGATGCTTCATCTCCTGTTGGAACGGATACAGGTTCCTCTACAAACACTCAGGCCTTGGATGTCACACAGGCTTCCCCAGCATCGGCTGTGGGTAATACAAAAGATCATCTGTGCTTGATTGACCTGATCTGTGAGGTGTTACAGGGATCGTCGCCTGCGATGGCAAGCAACAGTGATGTTGCGTCTCCCAGCCAGGACACATAAACATTTGGCTCATCGTCTGTCAGAAAAATTTGGCCTTTTTCAAAACAAGCAAATTTGGAATTTTAAACAATAGAGACTTTTTGCTGAACTGCATGGCTTTCAGACACTCATAATTGTTCAAACTATATATACAAACATATTTTAGTAAGACGTCTACCGCTTAAGATAGAATTTTAGCATTTTTTAAATTTTTACGCACTATTTTATTGACTAATTAGTTGTTTGCATACAATACCTAGAAGTACATTAAAATTTTTGTATGTCGTCCAGTCGGATGAGGAGTGGGTGTTATGTTTCATATAGGTACCCCAATATAGGCTCAGGTAGCAACCTAACCTTTCACCTATATTTGCCCCTTCCATTACACTACATAACGGTTCTTGGGGCTGACCTTTTTACCTAGTTACGGTACTTCTCACAGGACGTGGGGTTTTCCCTGAAAGCTAGTCTCATTCATTATGCATGAGGATCCTTGGAAACTCAGCAGGACTGCCATCTCCTGCATAATAACTATGTATAAGGGTCATTACTTCTGTCATCCTGAGTCCGACATGACACAGCAAGGTAGATCCCCTGAGGGTACCACTTTGGGTATATAAACACCATATCTTTGCTGAGGCAGGAAGAGGAGAAAAAGGACTTCCATGCTGACACACTGACACAAGACGCTGAGGTTCCTACATGCAGACACTGCAGCAGTGGTCTGACATCCCTCGCGGGGTGTCCATCTTGAGACCAATACGGGGTCCCACAGTCTCTCACTTCAGGTAACGGGTTTGACTTTATCCTAGAGGGATTCTTATCCCTACACCTACATACATGCTAGGTACACTTAGGTACATCTAGTTAGGGTCGCATCGTAGGAGTATGAACTTTATTCTCATGTATTTTTATACCTGCCTGTATTAATTGTTTTAGCACTATGGTAGAAATCTACCATCCTTTTACTCTGTTGGTGCTTAGAATCATTTATATCTGTTTCTGTCTAATGGTTGTTTCAGCACACCTATTTTACAGTAGAATGACGCTGGTTCAATAAATGCTTATTGAAAACGTTCCCACCATTTATTCTGTGTATCTCTCTGAGACAAAGTGAGCACGAGAGACTGAGCGAAAGGTATTGTACTGTTTCCAAGATCCATGATGGGACAGAGTTGTCATTTTTGATCGTTGCCAAGAACTATTCTCTCCTTGGTAAGGGGGTTTCTAGTGGCACTGTGAGCTCGCTGGTATACAGGCAAACATACCCGGGGGGGGGGTGTCTGGAATCAGTCTGGACACCAATTCCACAGTCTATGTTGTCTAAATGCGCAGATCCTATATAGGTTTATAGGAACTACACAACATAACGTTACAAATTACATCCTATATGACACCCATGGGTAGCTCATAACGACTGCCTGACGCCCAGTGGTCCAAACACAAAAATCCACCTCCTCACTTCTTTTTGATACTTCTAGTGTTAAGAAACCGGCAGTCCCTAAAAAAAACTATTTGACAAAAATAAGATCAAGGTGGAGACCCTAGATAGCACACCAAGGGACGGTGTGCACTGTTTGTGTCACGGTCAACAATTCAAGCTAAATAATTAAGTGACCCTATATAACACACCAAGGGCTGGGGGTATACCAGCTGTGTCATGCCCAACGGTTCAAGCAACAAAAAAACTGCAGCTACCCTCACTTTCTGTAGCATACAGACTAGGGAAAAATGATCTACCTGAAAAAAGTCTCTAGCTGTATAAAGTTTCAGCTGACAATATATGCATCTCATGAAGTGCAATAAACCAATTCTGCATTCTTGAAAAAGCATCTTAGTCATAAATTACCAAGTTTGGGCATCTGATAAGGACACAGATAGCTCTTGACCTCGGGGAGAGCTAGTGTGGGCCAGTGTGTATGTGTCCAGATGTCTGGTGTGGGTAGCGCGTGGTCACTACGTGTGGTTTGCATGATTGGCTGAGTGTTTCTATCTGCATGTGGCATCTATCTTTGTGGTATTTTTGGTGCGCACGCCCCTTTGCCCAAATGTGTTTTATTGGGGCCAATTTCCTTGCACCTGTTTGTGGTACAACTGTATATCTGTGGGATTGATCAGGGTTATCTCTGGGCGCACGTTTGTCTTTGGGCTAAGTGAGATCATACCTGTGACATGTCACTCGATAGGCGTGAGTTGGGGTCACAGGGCCTGTCTGACCATGTATCCCTGACACTGGGTTGATGGGGAGGTCACCTTGGGTAAATCAAGGATATAAGTTCTTTAGAACTTCTACAAATAATGTGGCGGTCGTTGATATCAATTTTTCCGACATTCTCAACATTGTGCTTACAGTTGTCATAGCGTACCTCAACAATTTCTTTACTGATATTGACATTGTTTTGCATGCCTAGATCATGGCATACATTGATATTGTTTCTACTGGTATCAACATTGTTATGCGTGCATGGATTATAGCGGTATGCAGACATAATATCGAGTTTTAAATATCGATATGCCATAATATCGATGTTTAAATTTCGATGTGATAGAATATCGACCTGCAAGAATATCGTAAACAAGAATATATACATGCAGGTAAGAAATATCGTTTTACTTAATATCGAAGTTAGGAATATCGTAGGTAAGTAAAAATATTGTTGTTTATAATATCGATTTTTTTTGTGTGTTTTGTATGTTAGTATATGTGTTAAAAGTATAGCTTATTTTTATAATGTATGTTTGAATTTTTTAGAAGTAATTTTATATTAATTAATTTTTGCGTATTTTAGTTCCGTAGCGGGTTGTGAGTTTATAGGGGAATAGGGTGGGAAGTAATTTAATTATAATATATTAATTAATAATTTTTTAGAAGTTACTAATTTTTTTTTTATAAATAAATAGTGCGTTTTATTTCCGTAGCGGGTTGTGGGTTTATAGGGGAATAGGGTGGGAAGTAATTTAATTGAAATTAATTAATTAATGATTTTATTAAATAATATTTTTGTATTTTATAATTTATATTGTTAATTGTGTTAATTAATTGGTTAATAATTAATTTTTAATTGGCTTAATAATGAATAAATAATTGGTAAAGATGTTAATTGTGTAATTTTTTTAGGCGTGGGTTTTAGTTTTATAGGGGAGTAGGGTGGGAAGTAATTTAATTATAATTAATTAATTAATAATTTTATTAATTAATATTTATGTCATTAATATTTTATATTGTTAATTGTGTTAAAACTGTTATTAAATAGTTATTAATTGGAAATTAAATTTTAAAAATGAATTGGTAAATATGTTAATTGTGTAATTTTTTTAGGAGTGGGTTGTGGGTTGATAGGGGAGTAGGGTGGGAAGTAATTTAATTTTAATTTAAAAAAATATATTTTTTTATATAATATTTTTTTTAAGTTATTTTATAGTGTTAATTGTGTGATCTAATTTGTTTTTGATGGTTTTTCATTTGCTTGGTAATTGTTATTAATTAATTAATTCATTGTTAATTAATTATGTTACTTGTGTAATATTTTATAATATTGGTGGTGTCATTCATAGGGGAATATGGTGGGATGTTAATTGTTTTTGACAAATTAATTATTTGTTAATTAATGTTAATTAATTTGCAGGAGTGGGAATACTAAATTATTCCCTCCGCTATCCAACACTTTCCCTACTGTTGCATTTGTTGGAGTGGGAATAGTAAAATATTCCCCTACGCTATCCAACAGTTTCCCTACTGTTACACTTGGTGGAGTGGGAATAGTAAATTATTCCCACCCGCTATCCAACACTTTCCCTACTGTTGCACTCGCAGGAGTGGGAATTGTAATTTGTATCCACCGGCTATCCAATACTTTCCCTACTGTTGCACTCACTGGAGTGGGAATAGTAATTTTTACCACCCCGCTATCCAACACTTTCCCTACTGTTGCACTCACTGGAGTGGGAATAGTAATTTGTACCTACCCGCTATCCAACACTTTCCCTACTGTTGCAATTACTGGAGTGGGAATAGTAATTTTTACCCCTCTGCTATCCAACACTTTCCCTACTGTTACCCTCGTTGGAGTGGGAATAGTAATTTTTATCCACCAGCTATACAAAAAACTTTCGCTACTGTTACACTCGTTGGAGTGGGAATATACATTTTACCTCCCCGCTATCCAACACTTTCCCTACTATTGCACTCAGTGGAGTGGGAATAGTAATTTTTACCCACCCGCTATCCAACACTTTCCCTACTGTTGCACTCGCAGGAGTGGGAATTGTAATTTGTATCCACCGGCTATCCAATACTTTCCCTACTGTTGCACTCACTGGAGTGGGAATAGTAATTTTTACCACCCCGCTATCCAACACTTTCCCTACTGTTGCACTCACTGGAGTGGGAATAGTAATTTGTACCTACCCGCTATCCAACACTTTCCCTACTGTTGCAATTACTGGAGTGGGAATAGTAATTTTTACCCCTCTGCTATCCAACACTTTCCCTACTGTTACACTCGTTGGAGTGGGAATAGTAATTTTTATCCACCCGCTATCCAACACTTTCCCTACTGTTGCACTCACTGGAGTGGGAATAGTAATTTTTACCTACCCGCTATCCAACACTTTCCCTACTGTTGCAATTACTGGAGTGGGAATAGTAATTTTTACCCCTCTGCTATCCAACACTTTCCCTACTGTTACCCTCGTTGGAGTGGGAATAGTAATTTTTATCCACCAGCTATACAAAAAACTTTCGCTACTGTTACACTCGTTGGAGTGGGAATATACATTTTACCTCCCCGCTATCCAACACTTTCCCTACTATTGCACTCAGTGGAGTGGGAATAGTAATTTTTACCCACCCGCTATCCAACACTTTCCCTACTGTTGCACTCAGTGGAGTAGGAATAGTAAATTTTACCACTCCGCTATCCAACACTTTCCCTACTGTTGCACTCACTGGAGTGGGAATAGTAATATTTAAACAAACAATAGGAGGAGTACAACCAGGAGACATATCAAAGTCTCCAAAGTATTGGGATAAAGGGCACAAGAGAGGAAATGTCCTTTCTTAAGAAGAAGGTCTTCTTAAGAAAGGACATTTCCTCTCTTGTACTCCTCCTATTGTTTGTTTACTTAATTTAAAGGGGATCAGGAGTATTCCCCTCCACTTTTGTGGCAATCCCTTTCTCTCTCTCGTGTTTTTGTATACACTTTCCCTACTGGTGCACTCACTGGAGTGGGAATAGTAATTTTTACCCTCCCGTTATCCAACAATTTCCCTGCTGTTGCAATTACTGGAGTGGGCATAGTAATTTTAACCCCTCCGCTATCCAACACTTTCCCTACTAATACACTATGTGGAGTGGGAATAGTAAACTATTCCCTTCCTCTATCCAACGCTTTCCCTACTGTTGTACTTGCTGGAGTGGGAATAGTAAATTATTCCCCTCCGCTATCCAACACTTTCCCTACTGTTGCACTCTGGAGTGAGAATAGTAATTTTATCCCCTATGCTATCCAACATTTTCCCTACTTTTATAGTTAATGTACTGTAAAATATTTTTTTACAAATAAATATAAATTTTAATATTTTAATTTATTATATATATATTTTATTTTTATATTTATTTTACAGGTTTATGTATATATAAATGTATTTATAATTTTTATTATGTTTCTAACATTTTACAATTAAATAAAATAATTATTTATTAATATTATTAAGTTAATATATATAAAAGAAATTAAATATGTATGTTTAATTTTTTTATATATTACATTTATTATTTATCATTTTTAACTTTTTAAAATAATTCTAACTATGGGGTCCATTACGATGTCCGCCCGCCATCGCAACGGAGCCAGGGACCGACCTC
Organism: Calotriton arnoldi; assembly: GCA_963921515.1. Lineage (NCBI taxonomy): Eukaryota > Metazoa > Chordata > Amphibia > Caudata > Salamandridae > Calotriton > Calotriton arnoldi. The sequence continues at coordinate 645,299 of CAWUFW010010167.1, forward strand.
CGAAGTGGCGGCGGTCCCACCATGAGAATTAAGATGCGCCCGCCACACTGGCGGGCGTATCCTGGGCCTTTTACATTGGGGGTGGATCTGCTGGCTGCAGACCCACCCGCAATGCAAAAGGTCTGTGCACAGCATTGCCATCAGTGATCCGATTATGGCATACATTGACATAGTTTCTATGGGTATCTGCACTGTTGTTCGGGCATAGATTATGGCATACATTGACATTGCATTTATGGATATTGAGTATTGGCATTGTTATGCAGGCATAGGTTATAGCATACCTTGACATTACATTTATTAGTATTTCCATTGTCGGACCTGCACATATCATGGTATACATCGACATTGTATTCACCCATTCTAACAGATTGACTAAATTGGTCTTCAAATACCATATTCTAGAGATGTCCCACAGATCAAGGGTGAGCACCGGAAAGAATAAAGGGGCGGTAGAAAAGCAGAAGAGCGGTTTAGGAGAGCTAGGCACCAGGCCTGATCTATCCAGCAATTAGATATAAAAATCACAGACTCTGGGAAGCAGCAAGCACCACATTTTTCAGGGATTTTTTTGGACACTACCAAGGCTCCCGAGACTTGAGGGATGTAACTTAAGGCTCAGGACTTACTCCAGCAGTGGCCACCCAGAGGGTCCAGTCCTCTTACATTTGCAACTGGTCACTCCAGGAAAACAGCCTCTGGCAGCTTTTGATGTTTCTGTAGCCACACAGGCGTATAACAAACTGACCCTTGAAGTACACTTCTTTGTCCTTGTTACAAGCTGGAGCAGGTCCAGCCCTTCAAATTTCCTCACTAGTCTCAAACAGCGGGTGCAGGCCTTCTTCTGTTCTTCTGCATGTCCTGAAAACATTCTGAGGAGCTGATGGTGAAATCCAATTTTGTACACTTCATTAGCAAGGTGCTGAGGGTGAATCCCACTTACTTCCTAAACAATGGGGCAACTTTCCAGAGGGGAACCCTTCCAGGGTTTACACCACATCTTGTTTGTCTTACTGCAAATTACATGAGGGTGTACAATTCAAAGGAAAATTCAAGATGGCACATGCCTTCTGCCCTTAGAGGAAGTTTGTGTGCCAGTCATGGGTGTGTTGAGGTAAATGAGCTGTCGCCTCCTCCTAAGCTACTGCAAATTGGGTGTGGGAATGTCTCCCCCTCCTAATGGGATGGAGGCAGGCTGACTACCATGCGTCCCTGTATCAAAGAGATTTCCCTTTCCCAGGTCTCTTGCTACATTAAAATATGAACGGGCAGGCCTTACCTCTGCTACTTTCAAGTTCATGACATTCCTTAAGCCTCCCCAGCTTCCTTTATTTTGTTGTATGGATCCTATGACCCATACCCAGCCCAACCTGTCACTAGGCGTAAGCTATTGTCCTGCTCTGGGAGCAGTTGTCACACCTCATGGAGGTCAAGCACTGCCATGAGCAGCTGCTGGCAGGTTAATGCAAACTAACTTTCAGGGGCATTGGGCATGGAAAACTTTAGAGACGTTATTTTCCTAGTTTTTTATTAAAAATCTAACTTCATCATTGAATTGGATTTTTATTAAATATTAAAAATAGAGGTTGAACTATTTCTGTAGCTTGTTCCAAACATCAGTTAGCAACATTAATATACTAATCTGCTCTTTAGTTTTTCTCATAGTACAGCAGAGCTTTCCACTGTTAAAACAGCTTTTGGGAGCTTGTGACTGTAGGGGTATACCAAAATGAAATTTTTCCATGTCCTAATTTTAAATACCCATAGCATGTGGGCTACAAGGCCTACTAAGGAGTGACAATAATATTTAAAAGGGAGGTTTTTTTCTCTTTCAAAGTGGTTATTTCGATAGGTCAGGGCAGGTTTAAACTGCAGCAGTCAAACCTTATTGATAGGCCTGATACCATGTTTTCCTTGTCGCACTAGTGAATGGCACAATAAGTGCTGCAGTTCACAGGAGACATTTAGCTTTCCATGCCATGGGTGAAATTTCTACACAATATACTATAACCTCCCAGGAGAGTTAAATATGCCAGTCAGGGATTAGCCCATTTATTCTGATTTAGGGATCAGAGAACATACACTGCGCACTGCACAGCAGTGCCCCAGTGTGCAAAGTCTGAAGACCAGCAATAAAATTCAACAAAGGTGACCATGCAAAAAGGAACATTTTCTCACAGTGTATACTTTACAAACTGGTGTTGAAGATAAGTGAATTACATAAGTAGCCAGAAATGTTATTGTAGGATGGTGTCACTCCTCTTATCACCAGAAACACCTGCAAAGTTTTTGCTGTTTTCCATATTTTTAATCCATAAACCTAATTCTTGGAACATTTATTTTCTTTAATCCAATTTTTTTTGTCAAGTGCTTTATCATTAATATTTTAGGTCAGCATTACCCATTTTGCAGCTTATTCATCTTTGACAAGACTTTGGGCTTTAGTACTCATGATTAGTATTTTGTTTCTTTAGACCTATGACCTCCAGTCCCTATGGCTAGAGAGAGAACCATTATTGTATTCAGATCCCATGTTTATGCCTTAGGTTTCACATGGCAACAATATTCCTATTTTTTTCTTTCCGTGTCAGGCTTTCCTGTGTCATGTAAGGACCCCACCATGGCATACTCAACCATGTCACACAACGTCTGATGGGACAGCCTGCAATATTCTCATCAAGCAGGGAACCCATCCACCTCTGGATGGCAATAACATCCATCCTAGAGAATCCCCATTACCTAACATCCATTAATAGGGGAGTGTCGAAATATTCCAGTGAAAATAAGAATGTGTGAGATCATAGGCCCCATACTTCACCCCACCCATCTGAAGAATGTGCTGAATTGTGACACTTAAGTCTTTATTGACTGTGTTCAATGAGCAGATTCCATATTCGTGATGAACGCGCCAATTATTTCTCTAACCAGGTTCCCATGAGGTGCTTGTACTGCTGGGAAAGGTATTGTCCACCCTGTAAGAAATAAATAGTTACTTTAGGAAGCAATTCACTATTGAAAATTAATTAAGATCCGCAACCAATGAGCCAGGCGCAGCTATGAGTGATGCAGTGGGCGACGGTTCTACTGTGAAAGGCATGGGGCCATTTTCTTTGCTTATCTTAGGTTCCATGGCCTCAATGCCAATTCACCACACTGTGCATAGACTAACTCACTAAAGAACCTCAGATGTACTGCTCGACTGCCCAAGAATCCCTGCTGATGAGGACTTGGGTCCAAATCATGCACCAATAAGTTCTATATATATCTTTTACTTTAGTCTTAGAATATCCCTAACAAAGAATTAACAAGCAGAATTGTTTGTATAAAAAAGGGACCTGCTTGAATTATCACGTTGTTTCTCTTGTGATATGGTGTTTGGCTTACCGATATGCCTGCAAGTCAGCAAAAATGCAAATGGCCCTTTTAATGACACCAACTAAAAAGTCATCTTTGTCTCCTCAATTAAAACTCTGAAAACTCCTTTATAAACTTGGAGTTGGCACATCTGCGAGTTTACAGCCCGGTCGCGTGTTTCTTTCATCATCATTTTGGCATTGTGTGTCCTAAGTATTCTAGACAGGTGCTATATTTTACATTTAAGAATGAAAAATGCCTGGCCTTTCTTATCCCTTTTGTTATTCTAAAGTGTCATGTATCAACATATTAGGGTGCGATTTCCATTTAAATATATTTTTCTCTATCTCTTTATTTTTGGTCTGTCTGGTCATACTGCCCTATTCGGAAATTTAGTGTCTTAAAAATAAATTATCATTCATAGCCTTTGCTGCAGGTTTGCAGATTCATTTTGCTGAACTGTCAGCGATGTCTCAGGGAATTTCATGTCATAAAATGTTTGCAGACACCCCAGGAAAGAAACAACTCATCCTATTACAGTCAGGCCAAATCAATATCGCACCCAGATTGCCATTTTTCATAATGTTCCTCTTTGTGACACGTGCAATAATGTGCAATTTAACCATTTCTAGGAGAATCATTGTTAGTTCATATTTTGTATTATGTTCCCAGCTTTTCCACTGGCCCTAAGATAGGTGTGCTGTCTCAGGGATATTAGGAAGTTTCTAGAAAAAAATCTAGCTGCTTTAGCACATTCCTAGAAAATAATGAAAACCTATTCCTGTTTAGCGAGAATCACAGTAAGCAGTCTCTGGCTATGTCATGCTTAGACATTTGATGATCTCTCAGCAGCAAGCAGCATCGAGAATTTTTAGAGACCAACATACTAAGACCTTGGGTTGAGGTGATATAAGAAATTGGGTTATTAGTTGAGAGGGGTGAGAGCCCAACTCAAGCATTAAACTCAGTTCTTGTCAAGGTGAACCACATTAGTCACTAAATAAACCTATGCTTAACCCTCTGGTAGCTTGGCACAAAACCAGTCATGCTTAACTTAAAGGTAATGTGTAAAGCATTTATGCAGTACTCAAACAGCAGCAAAGTGAATACACAACAGAAGAAAAATCTCAAACCAATTTAGAAAACTAGAGTTCATTTTATTAAATAAAATGACATAAAAATTCAATAGATAGAACCAGACATATGATTTTTTAAATTTTTAAGTAAAATTATCATCAAGAAGCACAAAGCGCCAATCACAGTCATTTAGTTATGCTGGACTGGGTCAAAGTCAAAAGTTCACGCTGACCGCTATGAAGTGCTAGTCAGAGACAGGGACCATGTTCTTCCCGGTGGAGAGTTTACATTCTAACAGTCCAGTTCCACGCGAGGAGTCTCAGTCGGAGCTTTATAATGGCCGTGCAGTTGTAGTTCACAAAAACAGCTAGATGCTGGTCAGAGCTTCACATTGGCAGGATTCAGTAGGCGGTTGTTGTCGATGTGAAGTGCACCGTGTGGGTGAAGTCTGGATTTGTAGCCAGGAAGGTCATGTCAGCAGTTGGATGAAGGTCCAGTGATGGACTGGGTGAAGTCCTCTCGTGTTTGCAAGGAGACTAGGGACAGTTCTTTTCAGTGCAAAGAGCATAGAACCTCTGTATTTTCACATGTAGTCCACTTCTTGTAGTTTGCAGGTAGTAGGAGTACACTCTGATACGAGCCAATGGCCCAGGACCTGGGGAGGTTCCTGTTGGGGATCAGGACTCACTCCAGCAGAGGCCAGTAGCAGGTTGCAGCCAGGTCCAGCTGGTGCTGGTCAGCTGGGAAGTTGCAGGGAAAGCTTATGGAATTTTGCAGTGTCCCTACGGCTCAAAACAGGAGGTCACCAACGGACCTTTGGAGTCACATCCGGTGTTGTGGGTTGAAGGCAAGCAGGTCCAGTCTTTCTTCTTCAAACAGCAGAGCAGTACTTCTTCTGAATCTTCTAGGAGTGTGCTGTTAAGAGGTTCCGGGGTGCAACTTTTATACTAAGGGCCTGATTTAGAGTTCGGAGGACAGGTTACTCTATCACAAATGTGACGGATATCCTGTCCACCATATCACTAGTGCTATGGGTTATAATACACTCATAATACAGCAGAATGGATATCCGTCATGTTTGTGACAGAGTAGCCGGTCCCTTGAACTCTAAATCAGGCCCTTAGTGCCAGCTTGTGCATAGGGTTTACCCTCTTTGTCTAACCCTAACTGGTTCTGGTTAGTTCTCTCTTCCCTGGGCTTAGCTCCAATCTGTCTAGGGAGACAAAGGGCAGCAGGGTCAAGAAATGGGCTGCATTTGCACTGATAGAGCAAGAATCTTCACAAGTCCGGAAGGGGGTGGCACACCCTCAGGCTATCTTTTAAAGCTGAGGAAAGGCTAAGTACAGTCTCTACTGTCCTCCTGTCTTGAGAAATAGACATCACACAAGTGTAGCCATCAACAGTCATGTGACCATGGACACTGGCAGAAAAGAATGTGTTTAGGTACAAAAATGCCAACATTCTGAATGTTATCTAGCATCTAAGGCGATGATCCTGTTGAGTCAAGGAGGGGTGGGAGCAATACTATACATGCAACACTAATACTCATTCTACCATAAATTTCACTTTTATTTCATCGAACGTATAACCCATATACATCCATAAGGGCAATTTATTCCCTTATTATTTTGATTCTGTGTGTTGCCTGACCTTACTCCCTACTCTATTTTTCTACATTTTTCTTATGTGTATATGTGTAACTTGTTTTATGTCTAAGATCTGTAAACAACATATGTGTAAGCATCACAACATAATATAAACTTACATATAACACATATTGATTTCTTTGTTGTTTCTTTTTCTTATTGTTTAAAGACATTTTTACATGTATTGTGTCTACAATTAAGACATCGTACCTATTAAACACACGTTTTAGACAGTAAACACCACATTACATATATGTACAACATACATTGTTATTACAGTTGCAATTGTCGAACTGGAACAGTTCATACAGGGATAAATAAGGGACAAATGGTTATTTGAGAAAGAAATTATTATAAGGTCCCTTCAACTTTATAATCCTCTGATACTTCTATGGCCCTATGTGGTAGAGGAATAGATTCAAGATGTCTTTACGTGCTAGTCATGGAGGATAACTCAATTCACTCATGTCCCGGTCCTAAATCAATTTCTGGAGGGAATGCGTCCTCTGGCCACAATGACAATACGCCGATGAGCTTTGACCTTCGCAATGGGTCTGTTTTCTATTCGTGAAGGTCTTCCTCCGGGCAAGGTTTATACTTTGGTTGGACACTACATATGGAATAAAATAAAGACATGTATTTGTATGGAGATTAGTTTTCTTTGCTATGCATGGGAACACATGTTATATTTAATTTTTATTTTTATACAAAGAGGATGCATAGAGCTACAATTCTGTGGAAGCTCACTCTATATTTTGCTTAGAATTAAATACCGATCTCGTTGGAGGAGGACAACTAAAATAAGGTTCCGAGATCCTCTCTCAAAATTGTTTTAGTTATTTCTTCCTTAATCGTGCCTTAATATTAGTCGGAATGCTGTGCCTTATTACTTGGCTTGTGGCCCCTAAAGGTTAACGGGTATAGCATCCGTGCTGCTTCCTGTCGTGTCGGGTCTCCCTAATCTGTATGGGCAAAAACAGAGATGGGAGGATGCATTGTGCAGTGGTGGTTTCGAGGAAGCTGTGGGACTTTCTGGGAAGTCCTGCGTCGTCATTGAGAATGCAATCAATGAGGGGCTTTGATGCAAAGGCCTGCATCGTAGATGCATTGCCTTGTGGTGGTTCTGATGCAGCTGCAAGGAGATATGTCATGCTGTCTGTTCTGCTCACAGATCCACCACAGCTGAGCTAGCAAAGCACATTCAGGCCCACTTCCAAGTGACCAGGAATGTGGTGGCACCACTTGGGGACAAGACTTACAGCCGGCAGAGTCCGGTTGCTGGGTTCAAGGTGGTTGTAGGTTGTGATCAGGAGGCGAGGCAATCAGTCCTTGGATTCACTCTGGCGGTTCTGGGTTCAAGATGCAGGTCCAGTCCTTCTCACTCAGGCAGAAGGGCAGCAGAGTAGCATTCTTTCTTGTAGAGAAGCACAGCAGTCTTCTGAGTTGTCCATAGGTCCAGAGGTGTACTGTGGGTCATATATTTATACCTGGTGTCCACCAGGAGAAGGTTATGGAGGTTTTTACACCCAGAGGTGTTTGGAATTTCCTACCTCCCTTCCCTGACCCCACCTCACTGGAGGCACAAAAGACTAGTGTAAAACCCTTTGTGAGTGTGCTTAGGCAGGGGCTCTGTGATGTGCAAGTGTGTTAGGTGACAGTTCCTCCCCCTCATCAAGTCAGAGATGGCCCACTCTGCCAACACGTATTCCCCCTTTGTCTCACCGTCTGGGAACAATACACAAAGACCAACTACCAGTTACACATAGTCATGTAACCCAGCACATTGGCTGCAGGCACCAAATGTTTCAGACAAGAAAATGCCAACTTTCTAAAAGTGACATTTTCAGAATTATGACCTGAAATCTGGCTTTACCATTAAAGAGAGTTTTATATTACAATTCATAGATACCAAACCTGACTTTCATATCTGCTCCCAATTGAAAGTTACCACTTATTAAATGTACTAAGGGAACCTAATGTCCTATGCAAGAGGTAGGCGTTGCAGTAGGGAAAAACACATGTGAGAGTTTTTCACTACTAGAACACGTAAAACTTAAAAGCACATGTCCAAATGTTAAAAGCACTGCGCCCTGCCCTCTGGACTGATTAGGGTCTAGTCTAGGGGGAACATATGCATGGAAAAAAGAAGGTTTAGTCATGGCAAAATATTTATTTGATAGGTTGAAATGGCAGTTTGAAACTGCCCAAGCAGGCAGGACTGAGACCTTTTTGAAGGACTACTTAAGTGGGTGAATTTAATTTACAGGCCCTGGGTACACATAGTACCACATTACTATGGACTTATAAGCAACTTAAATGTGCCAATTGGGATGTAAGACAATGTTACCCTGCTTAAAGGAGAGAGCACAAGCATGTTAGCACTGGTTAGCAGTGGTAAAATGTGCAGTGTCCTTAAGCCAACAAAAACGAAGTCAACAGAAACAGGAGGATGGAAGGCAAAAAGCTGGGGGAAAAGCATGCCAAGGATGCGAGATCCAATTGTGAGAAAAAGGGCAGCAGTATCTGGCAGTGAATTAAAGGGCCTTGAGGTAAATTCAAGAGTTTTTAATAACACCACTGAAGTAGAACTTTGGGATACTAGCACTCATTTCTTTACAAATTAAGCACTACTTAAGTACATCACCTGTGTACCTCAACAGGGATTCCAATGTCAAACAAGGGAAACTTTTCAAAAGAGACCTCCGTGGTAGCATCCAGTGGTTCTTGGACAGCTGTCTTCTCCCCTTAAACCCACAGCCGTCTTTTAAAGGGTGGAATCTATCCTTTATAGGCTCAAGGCAGCTTCACTCCTTCAATTCATTTGTACAGCATGAGTGATTACAAACCACTGATATATTTCCTTGCAAATCACAATTAAGGGAGTAACTCTTTTTGACAATGACATATTTTTATTATTGTCTTCTGTTTTTTCCCTCTCTGATTTTGTTGGCTTTAGAACGCTGCACAATTTACCATTCTAAACTGTAGTAAAATGCCTACGTTTCCCCTCTAAAAAGATGCTGTACATTGGAAATCCATGTATGGTGTATTTAACTTCCACAAAAGTCCATTTTAAATGATGAATTAAATATGGAATGGAAAGTTAAATGTCATATGTTGGCTGCAATGTGACATTACACCACCCACATGTGGCACAAAATGACTAGTGCTGTGTGACATTACACAGTTTTATTAGCACATTTAATTCAGGTGAGAACTTCTAGTGGCCTGTGCATTTTACATAAATATTGTCTTTGCACAAACATCCCAATATTCCTGTGGTTCATAATGTTTTTGGTTGCAAAGTTTGGTTTTTGACATTCTGTTCATGACAAAAAAGATGTGATGGATCTTCAAGATTCCAAATCAGTAGAACAAAAATATGCTAGTGGGATGCAAGTATCTCTACTCTGTGACAAATACATGCACGCAATTGAGTAAGCACCACCAATGGAAACATTTCATGAACTCTAGGTAAACTCTGTTGTCAGTTCTACCGAGGTTACACATGTGTATTCAAACTATGCCAAAGCCCTTAAAATAAAAAGCACACAATTGATGGACGGAATGCAGAACAAATCAAAACATTCACCCCCAGTCAAGAGATCTGGGTTAAATCCATCATTCTTTTGCTCACCATGCCACCCCAGTTTAGACCTGGCCATATGCAAATCAGTCTTGACCCTGTGCCTCATGGGAACAGTCCAGCCCGAACTGCCAAGCCAGGTCCTCCCCGGACCGGAAACAAGCATCCTAGGACCGGTTTCAGGGTTTCTGGTCCAGGGAGGACCTGGCTTGGCAGTTCGGGCTGGACTGTTCCCATGAGGCACAGGGTCAAGACTGATTTGCATATGGCCAGGTCTAAACTGGGGTGGCATGGTGAGCAAAAGAATGATGGATTTAGCCCAGATCTCTTGTCTGGGGGTGAATGTTTTGATTTATTCTGCATTCCGTCCATCAATTGTGTGTCTTTTGCTTCCTCGCCCTAAGTGCGCCGGGTATGCCCAGACGTGGGTCCCGGGCTCACTGTGCCACTGGAATCAAGCTATCCTGGCTGAAGAGGGGTGAAACCCCGAAACCGGTCCTAGGATGCTTGTTTCTGGTCCAGGGAGGACCTGACTTGGCAGTTCGGGCTGGACTGTTCCCATGAGGCACAGGGTCAAGACTGATTTGCATATGGCCAGGTCTAAACTGGGGTGGCATGGTGAGCAAAAGAATGATGGATTTAACCCAGATCTCTTGACTGGGGGTGAATGTTTTGATTTGTTCTGCATTCCGTACATCAATTGTGTGTCTTTTGCTTCCTCGCCCTAAGTGCGCCGGGTATGCCCAGACGTGGGTCTCGGGCTCACTGTGCCACTGGAATCAAGCTATCCTGGCTGAAGAGGGGTGAAACCCCGAAACCGGTCCTAGGATGCTTGTTTCTGGTCCAGGGAGGACCTGGCTTGGCAGTTCGGGCTGGACTGTTCCCATGAGGCACAGGGTCAAGACTGATTTGCATATGGCCAGGTCTAAACTGGGGTGGCATGGTGAGCAAAAGAATGAAGGATTTAACCCAGATCTCTTGACTGGGGGTGGATGTTTTGATTTGTTCTGCATTCCGTCCATCAATTGTGTGTCTTTTGCTTCCTCGCCCTAAGTGCGCCGGGTATGCCCAGACATGGGTCCCGGGCTCACTGTGCCACTGGAATCCAGCTATCCTGGCTGAAGAGGGGTGAAACCCCGAAACCGGTCCTAGGATGCTTGTTTCTGGTCCAGGGAGGACCTGACTTGGCAGTTCGGGCTGGACTGTTCCCATGAGGCACAGGGTCAAGACTGATTTGCATATGGCCAGGTCTAAACTGGGGTGGCATGGTGAGCAAAAGAATGAAGGATTTAACCCAGATCTCTTGACTGGGGGTGGATGTTTTGATTTGTTCTGCATTCCGTCCATCAATTGTGTGTCTTTTGCTTCCTCGCCCTAAGTGCGCCGGGTATGCCCAGACGTCGGTCCCGGGCTCACTGTGCCACTGGAATCCAGCTATCCTGGCTGAAGAGGGGTGAAACCCCAAAACCGGTCCTAGGATGCTTGTTTCGGGTCCAGGGAGGACCTGGCTTGGCAGTTCGGGCTGGACTGTTCCCATGAGTCACAGGGTCAAGACTGATTTGCATATGGCCAGGTCTAAACTGGGGTGGCATGGTGAGCAAAAGAATGATGGATTTAACCCAGATCTCTTGACTGGGGGTGAATGTTTTGATTTGTTCTGCATTCCGTCCATCAATTGTGTGTCTTTTGCTTCCTCGCCCTAAGTGCGCCGGGTATGCCCAGACGTGGGTCCAGGGCTCTCTGTGCCACTGGAATCAAGCTATCCTGGCTGAAGAGGCGTGATACCCCTAAACCGGTCCTAGGTAGCTTGTTTCTGGTCCAGGGAGGACCTGGCTTGGCAGTTCGGGCTGGACTGTTCCCATGAGGCACAGGGTCAAGACTGATTTGCATATGGCCAGGTCTAAACTGGGGTGTCATGGTGAGCAAACGAATGATGGATTTAACCCAGATCTCTTGACTGGGGGTAAATGTTTTGATTTGTTGTGCATTCCGTCCATCAATTGTGTGTCTTTTGCTTCCTCGCCCTAAGTGCGCCGGGTATGCCCAGACGTGGGTCCCGGGCTCACTGTGCCACTGGAATCAAGCTATCCTGGCTGAAGAGGTGTGAAACCCCGAAACCGGTCCTAGGGTGCTTGTTTCTGGTCCAGGGAGGACCTGGCTTGGCAGTTCGGACTGGACTGTTCCCATGAGGCACAGGGTCAAGACTGATTTGCATATGGCCAGGTCTAAACTGGGGTGGCATGGTGAGCAAAAGAATGATGGATTTAACCCAGATCTCTTGACTGGGGGTGAATGTTTTGATTTGTTCTGCATTCCGTCCATCAATTGTGTGTCTTTTGCTTCCAAGCCCTTAAAATGACATGGCTGCCTGGAGCACAACTGGGCTCTGGCTGAGTTGCAATTTATATGCACTGTAGGAAAGCTTGGCAGGGAAATTTTGCCTTTTCAATGTAAAAAGAATTATTCTTAAATATTAATTTTATTTATTTATTTATTTTTAGAGTTTTTATATAACGTTAACTTGACCCGGTGGTATCAGAGCGCTTTACATAGATAAATTAATAAGTTGCTCCTAAAGTATGCCATGTAAAACCACAAGGACCTCACTACATGAGTTTTCTTTATTCTCAGATATAAAATTCAAAATCAAATTTTAACTACATAGGCTGTACTAGACTTTTCTATGAACAGAAATATGTGATTAAAGCATTTATTCGAGATCTTTTCCTGGGAAAATGAAAGAAACGCTCAATTTACATTTACATTTAATTTTCAGAATCTGGTTTAATGTTGAAATTTGTTTATTAAATAACTTTAGTCAAAAGTAACTTCATAAAACTATTTTAACCTTCTTGAGTCTGCAGTGGCACAAAACCAGTTCTCTCAACCCAGAACTGGAGTGTACATCCTTGGCTGTCAGAGTAAACAAACCAGGACCAGACGACAATAGCTTGTTTCTTATCCTGCACAGAGAGAACAGGATGGTATTAACTAATTGCCACTTAGCAGGTGTTAGTCTTATGGAAGGGATGTGGGACAGTTGACAGAACTAAAAACTGTTCTCAGATGGAGATGCCAGAAGGGGTTTCTCCTTGCCCCTCCTAGGTCTCTCAATGTCAGCCGGCTCCAGTCAAAGTAGGGGAGAGAACCATTTTGGAATAGTAGGTGGGATGAGAGCTTATCTAGACAGAGGACCTGAAGAGAGGCCTGCCTGGCGGCTGAAGACTTCTACTATTTTGAAAAATGGACTCCAGCAAAGTAAAGAGGAAATGCTGGAAAAGGAGGTGGACACAGGGCAAGAAAGTAGCTAGGATGGCATAGGGAAAATTCTACAATCCATACCTCATTCATAGGATAAGACCGACACCTCAAACTCTCACCTTACCACCACCTCCTTAGCACAATCCTGGACCTGGGAAGACTACACCTGAAGAAGGCCCTCCTGGAAGGAAAACGACTCCTGACTTGACTCCTGCTGAAAGGAGAGGTTCAAGTGGTCAAGGGTCAAGTGGTTGGCCTCCTGTTTTCCTACTTCAAGGACACAAAAAGCAGCATTACTCCTTACTCCAAGAAGTTCCAGCTGACCACAGCGGACTGGACCCTACAAGAAACCTTTCTGGAGTAAGACTTGATGCCACAAAACCTACCTTTAGGAGATAGGACAGAAGGACTAATGGAAGGAATTTTCTCAGCAGGTGAACTAAAGCATTAAATAGTCATTTTTTCTATGTTCAGAGGACTGGGACAAGGTGCTGAGGCTTGCCCAGGTAGTTTGCATCAAAGCCATATTAGAAAACCATCTTCATCCTACTCATGCTGGAGCTTTTTGCCATACTAGAAACAGGCCTCTCAGAGCCCTGCCCAGTGGCAGACACAAAATCCACCTTTATCCAGTTCATTGCTTTTGGCATAGCAGCCAATGGCTTTAACAGAATCTTTGTGATGATGTATCTGACTTCAACTGATTCCCTCTAGCCCCAGCCTTGGACCTTGCCTGCAGAGGGATCCTGTATTCCATTTTAAAGACTAAGGTGTCTATTACGATGGCGGGAGGACAAAGTCCACCCGCCACCGCAAAGGCAAAAGGGCCCGTCCGCCATAGGTGCAGCGGTCCCGCCACTCACATTAGGATGCGCCCGCCACACTGGCGGGCGCATCCCTCATTGTTTACATTGCGGCGGGCGGTGCTGTAAGCAGCACCCGCCGCAATGTAAAAAATGCATGTTGTGCATTTGCATGCACAACGTGACAGGCACCGTGCGGTGCCTGCCACCTTGTGCATGCAAATGCAGGGGGGTACCATAGGTACCCCCCATGTGCACACCCCCCCCAACATCCTGGGGGCCCGCAACGGGCCCCCAACAGCGAAAACCGCATTGCCGTTATGGAAAGGCTGCTCTCCGCCTGCATGTTAATATGGATGGCGGTGTCTTGCAGACACCGCCACCATATTAAGCCCCTTTTCTGCCCGGTCGACTCGTCGACGGGCGGAAAAGCGGCGGACGGTCTTCCCGTCCACCGCGGACCCCCCAGCCGTCTTAATGTGGCGGGAGCGATCCGCCCGCCACCCTAAAAGGCCCCATGGTCTGAAGGTAAAATCTTGGTGGCAACTAGCCTGGTAACTCTGCTTTTACTTCTTCCTATATGACCAAAAATTGAGTCTAGGTCTTGGTCAACCACAAACTGTTGTTTTTCAACAGCGCTTTTCCTTTGTTATGCACTTTGTGCCTTAAAAAAATCATATTTCTACTTTATTTTTACCAATTTAATGATCATATTGCCTTTTTGCTCAATACATGTGTCTCTGTTTATCTAAATTGGTTTGAAAATGTCATTATGCTGTGTTCTACACTTATTGGTAGTGCTTGAATGAAACTCACTTTTTTCTGGGGAATTGCCTGCTTCTTGTGCCATAGCTGAAAGAGGTTGAGCAGAGATTGTCAAATAGCCTAACCAGATTGTGTTTAGTAAACTGTTATGGGTCACCCTCTCCCAAATTAATAACCTAGTTTCTCACACTCCTGTTTGCCACCTGCTTTGTCAGTGATTCCAATGTAATCAAAATGTTCATATTATGAGTCTCAAAGATGTTTTTAACTTGTGCTGTAATTTTAATACATTTAGATTTTGTTTCTCAGGTTGATGCATAAAAAATCATATACAGAACTGTGTAACAGAATAGTGTATCCTAAATAGTCTTCACAAAAAAATTGTCCCACAAGGTATAGACATATTATTATTAACTAAAATGGGGGAATATTTTTGTAGATAATATTTATGGCTGACAATATTCTGATAACAATATTCTGGTACCACAAGGGTTTTTCATCTATGCAACAAATACCATTTTGTGGAGTGCAGGTTTTGTGATGGTGAAGAGTCTTAGGCCCATTAACTTAAAATGACTTGTTTCTATTGTCTAAACGGTTATGAAACTAGCCTTGATAGATAAAAACATAAATTGGCTGAAACAGAACATCTATTAGCTGAGTATACTGTCTGTCCCTTTTATGATTTTTGCTGTTCATTGGGACTTAGAATAAATCTGATTTCTGACTATGTAATCTTTACTTGAGCCTTCATGGCATACTTTGCATTTCTCTGTATAGCATATTGATATATTGTAATAAATCTGTTTCATTTTTCCATGATCCAGAACTCAGTTAATGAGTGGTACCAGTTACCTGTTAATTACTTTGCTAAACTAATATTGAGTCTGATGTTGTGGAGGGTGTTCTTTCAGGCTAAATCAAAGGTGTCAACGCAGAATTTCTGAGAGTAAGATTTTGAGTTGTCATGTCAATGATTTTGAAGTTCGGAGTTCTGCTCCCACAGTGGCAACACCTAATGTATACGGTGCCATTGATTTGTTTCCTTCAGCCGCTAGAGAAGTAACTGTCCTGCACTAGTCAGAATCATGAGTTAATGAGGACAGATTGTGATTTAAAGCAGAGACTAAAACATCCTAAATGACATGTAGTGAGTGGTGAAATTTATACTGATATTCAAAATGGGGAAACTCTGCATAATTTCAGAAATCCAGTTTCAGTACATACTTCAAATGCTTTCCATACATGAATTCTACCACATATTTTAGCTGCAGTTCTGCTTTTTTGCAGTGTCTAGATGACAAAGTGGCATAACTGTAGTAACAGCACAAAGAGGTGGATAATACTAATGTTTTAGCATCACTCAAGAAAACATCAGTGTGCTCTTCTGAAAAGTTTCTTTCTAAATACCCAGGAATTGTTGTTTTATCCGACTGCACTACAGATGCAAACACTGCATGGGTTCTTAAAAGCAGACAAAAATAGGCACAGGATGGAAGGAAAGGGGTGATCAGTCCTTAATGTCCTGAGGAGTTACTAAAGATAGCATACATTAATATATGTCCTCAGAATCTGCATGATTCATATATTGACATAGTCCTGATTGTTAAATTGTGTAGGTTTATGTAAATACAAAGCAGGTGCAAGCATCCAGATACAAGGAATAGGGAGAAAATTATTTGACACAGATTTCAGCACATTTTTGGATATCTAAAATTGATACTGTGCATTTACTCTCAGCCATTTGTGTTGCATGTCCACGTGACCACGAATAGCTGTTGCATTAAGTGGAGGTATAATTAACAAGGGTCTCTCAAGATGTTATGTGTCAATAGAGGTATGATTTGCCTTTCATCTTTGACTCTACACTGTCATACTACAGTGGTGCAATAACCAGAGTTGTGGATTACATGAAGGGCAAGGTCATAAATCGGTTACATACATGCAGAATTCGATCTCTTTAAATTGAGCCTGTTCTGGAACCAGAATGGGGCTAGAGTGCAGGGTGATGACCAATGCGTATTCCCTTTTGCAAGGAGATATTGTGCATCACACTACATGCCAGGATAATCTTCTGAAATTGTTCAGGGATGTACAGTACCACACCCAATGTGATTAAGATTTGTAAAACATAACTTGAGGATTTTGAATGTGCTCTTTATTATGCCTTGCATCAGTATGTGTGTTCTGTTGAGAAAAAGCAGTTGGACGTCTGAAAGGGATGAGGAGAGGGACCAGTCTATACTTTGATATCCCTGGATCTCTGCTCTCAACTTTTCAGTCAGTCCAGAATTTTACAGCCAGACTTGTCAGTAATGTAGGCAAGTTTGATCATGTAATCCAAGTTCTAAACGGACCTCTACTGATTGAGCATTGAATGGATAAATCAA
This sequence comes from Calotriton arnoldi, assembly GCA_963921515.1. NCBI lineage: Eukaryota > Metazoa > Chordata > Amphibia > Caudata > Salamandridae > Calotriton > Calotriton arnoldi. Next base: position 662,181 of record CAWUFW010010167.1, read on the forward strand.
TACAAATGTCTTCCTTTTTGCAAGATTTATTATGGCAAAGAGAAATCTCAGAGTCCTTGCATCCATTCAGATCCAACCACCCTCTATTTTTCACATTTTCTTACTTGTTTGCTATTTTGAGAGTAGTACAAATCCACAGTGGATCCATGCACTTTCGTGCTCCTATACTTTCGATGACTTTACACTCACTCTATGCAATTGTCAGAACCATCTGAACTTTAGGAAGGCTTTAAAAACTGTTTCATTATCTTAAAGTCAACAGAACCCTAGACTAAAAACAACCAAGTCTTTAGCTGCTTTCAAAGCTCAAATGATTCTGGGTTACCCTTAATTGTGGAGACATAATATTCTATAGGGCCAGAGCCAGCGCATGAATAAAGCATCCTCCCATTCTGGCTCTATTAATGCATGGCAAAAGGGCCTGATTTGCATCGGCTGAGCAAAGGGCTCTGTTGGCCAGATACGGTTGCATCAAAACTGCCAAACTGGAAGCACCTTGCTAATTTATAATCCTAAGGGGAATGCACAGGGCTTTGAAGTGTGTGCATTTCACAATAGTAGCCAGAGAAGTTTATGGAGGAGCCGAGAAACAACAGAATTTTGGAAGAGAAAAGAGTAAACTGGCAGCAGCATTCTGGACAATCTGTAACCGATTTTTAACAGATCATTTGGCGATCAAATAGAAAATATTACAGTAGTCCAGACTCGAAATGGTAAGTGATTGTACAATCATTCGCCGTATTTGTGAATGGAAAAATCCAACAATAGATTTAAGGCTTCTCAAGGTGTCAAAGCAAATGCCAGCTAGTATTCTGACTTGTATTTCAAAAGAGAGAGAGTCTTCAAAGCACACATCAAGATTCTTGAAGGAATGTTTGGGAGTTGGAGGGGGCCCTCCCTCCTCTGGCCACCAGTGATCTCCCCACGTCTGAGTAGACTTACCCGGCAAGAGGATCTCAGTTTTATTAGCATTCAACTTTAAGCAATTTTCATGCGTCTAGCATGTGGCAGCTGACATAGAGTGGATGCCTTTCGGTATATAAGTGCAGTGTAAATAAATAAATAAATAAAGAAATATGCAACATCAACTGGAAAAGAAGACATGAATTTCTGATTTACAGTTGGTCTCCATTCTGATTACGAGCTTAAGACAAAATAGACAGGTCAAGAATGTGAGGGTAGCATCCCAAGTTGCTTCTTTCACTTTCAAGTATTGCCTACGGGCCTGCAGTGGCCGTTCACCTTCTGACAATGATTCAAGACACACATTCAAAAGAGCCAATTGTAAAAGACAGATTGATTACATCCTGTTGGATGTACTTCTGTGGTGTAAATTATTAGATATGGGGGTCATCGAGAGACCTGACAGTGATCATAACGCCCTATCCTTAGAATTGTTGGACATGTTCACCCCCATCCAGCCCTTCCAGGTAGAACACTCGATAAATCCAATTATTTTCAGCAATGACAGACAGAAGGTCAAGTGGACCATGATTGAAAAGAGGGATGATATTCTTGCGCAAATATATATAATATTGTAGCTGACTCATTGGTGGATTTAAGTAAATATTCCATGGAAGCTCAACTTACATTGGATATATTTATCAGACTAACGGTACAGATTTTCAAGATGGGGAAACCCAAGCCATCCAGCTCTAATAAAAATGAGTGGTATGATGAGTACTGCATGGTAGCCAGGTCAGAATTGATCGCAGCTATTAAAACCGGCTCTAGGAATATGGTTGCCATAAAAAGGAAAAATTATAATTTGGTACAAAATGAGGGATATTGGAGAGATTTGTATATGTCATCACTAACTAAGGATAGTAGACAGTTTTGACACATAACTGAAGCTATCCAGCTAAAGGATCCAAAGATCAAACTGCAGAGGAGGACTACTATATACAGCCTCAATCCTGGGTAAACCACTTTAACTTGTTATATGCAGGGGAGGATAACACAAGACCAGGGAGAAGTGATTTATCATTAGAGGTCTTTCCCGATAGAGCAAGGGATGTAGATTTGCCCAATTTCACTCTGGAAGAAACCCAGATGGTACTTGTTAATATGAAGAAGGGCAAAGCCGCTGGCTTAGACAAAATCACAGGAGATTTATATCACTCCGAACCTGAGATCTGGAGTGTGATCCTCAACTATAGTTTTAACACAATTTTAAGGGGTGCAGAAATCCCAGACTCTTGGCTGGGTGCCAAGGTGATACCAATATTTAAAAAGGGGGCCAAAAGCAATCCAGCAAACTATAGGCCTATTAGCCTGATTGATATGGCTCCAAAATAATTTTGTAGGCATTTGCTGGAGCGGCTTCAAGATTGGATAAGGGAATATGAAGAAGGGCAAAGCCGCTGGCTTAGACAAAATCACAGGAGATTTATATCTCTCCGAACCTGAGATCTGGAGTGTGATCCTCAACTATAGTTTTAACACAATTTTAAGGGGTGCAGAAATCCCAGACTCTTGGCTGGGTGCCAAGGTGATACCAATATTTAAAAAGGGGGACAAAAGCAATCCAGCAAACTATAGGCCTATTAGCCTGATTGATATGGCTCCGAAATCATTTTGTAGGCATTTGCTGGAGAGGCTTCAAGATTGGATAAGGGAAGAGCAAAACTTTTCTCCACTACAGGCAGGCTTTAGAGAAAACACGAGCACTGTTCACCAATTGTTCAGGTTTTTATTGATATTGTGGAAATATTTGGTCATCAAGAAGGAACATGTATATGTTGTGTTTGTGGACTTGCATGCCGCATTTGATTTAGTCCCCCGCGGAAAACTGTGGGAAGCCCTACACAAAATAGGGGTGCCGGGATACATAGTAGAGATTCTTATTAGACTCCACATGAACAACTATGCCCAAGTTAGATGGGGGAAGAATGAAGAACTGACTGACCAGATAAGGGTGAACAGAGGAGTGTGACAAGGGTGTGTACCTGCACCCTCTCTGTTCACCCTATATATCAAAGGCTTAATCAAAACACTATCCAACTGCAGAGGTGATTCACCCAAGTTGGCTGTTCTTTGCAGACGACACCCTACTTATTTGTAGGACCCCGATGGAGGTCTAAAATTAATTGGACCGGTTTTTAGCATCTTGTGGGGAATGTGGGTTGGAAATTAATGTCATGAAATCAAAATTCATGGCTTTCAATCACACAAGTCATTCAGGGGCACGGGTAAACCAGGTGAAGCACTTCGACCTCCTGGGGGCAAGGTTGACAAATTCACTATGTTGGGCCCCTCAAGTTGCAAAGAGCCGATTATCACTTCAATATGTAAGTTCTGCATTAATAAAAAATTTGACAATGTCAAGCTATAGGGTATTGGAGCCGCGGCATATGGCGCGGAGCTATGGGGCCAAAATAATATAGGGGTGATTGAAAAAGCAGAGAATGTTTTTTTGAGATCAGTCCTGGAGCTTCCCGAAAATGCCCCCCTGACTCCCATGCGCTTAGATCTGGGGCTTAAAAATGTAGCACATGTGATTGGCTTTAGGCCCCTCGCTTTCTGGATACGAGTTTGATCAAACAATTCTCCACTTCCCTTGAGACAATCACTGCTTGATGTGATGGCATTAGACACTAAAGGGAATATCTCGTGGTTAAAGTATATAAATAGTTGGATGTTTAAACTGGGTATGAGCGAGCTCTGGATCAAGCCAGAGATGATTGAGAAAAAAACGCTGATTAATTTAAAAAGGAGATACTGGGACCATATTAACAAGCTATGGCTAACAGGGGGAAGTACCGGGGAGCTAGCTAGTAGGTTTCTGGATTTTAAGGATTATATGCATCAAGAGGAGTTTCTGAACATCATAGAACCTCCGTTAGCGAAGTCCCTGCTTCTAAAATGCAGATACAGTATTTTGGCAGTTAGTGAATTTTGTAGTAAATGGAAAGGCGTTAATGCGTCGCGCATTAATCCCTTGTGTTTGGCCATCCATTAAAACGAAGAACATTTCTTGTTTTTTTGCCCCAGGTATATTGAGATCGGAAAAACCTGGTTAATCCCAATGTGTCGCATTCTATCAGCGAATTGCTTAAAAGACATTATTCGAATTCTCAGAAGTGATCGCTCAGAGTGGTTAGTCTTTACCTTGTCTAGATACTTGCTGTATGCCTGGAGATTAAGGAACAGGAAGATGAAACTCCTCACAAAATAATGTAAATGATCCCGTGCTGTACTGGCCTATAGCGACTTATATTTCATCTAATCAATGGAATTCTATATTTTCTATGTTGGGATATTTTGTAGACGCAAGTTCATTGAGACAAATACTAGTGCTTAAGATGCTAAAGTGTTTTATTACTGTGAGAATGAACTTTAGGAGTTGTTTTGTATTAGTCCACTTTAATAATTTTTGGTCATCCTGTATTAGAATTATATTTCTCTTAGGTCTACTATTTTTAGTATGTTATCTTGAAGGTTTTTATTGTTATTATGAATTAATGAACGACAGAAAATAATGGTATATGTATGTGATATTGATTGAGCTTTTATGGCTTTTGCAAAAAACCGAATAAAGATTTTCTTCTTCTTTTCACGACCATGCCCAGGATCGTGGAGTAAAGCAGATTCTTTCTGTGTCCTCTTCCTCAAACATGGGAAAGAGTGCGATCATCTGCCTGTTTATCTTTTCTCTTCACTCATAGTTATTTTTCATAAGGCACCAAAAACATATGTCAACATTAAGGAAGAGTTATTGTGCTTGTGGATGGCCTTTTTGTGGTGAAAATATGTCTGTGAGTGGTTCGTGTTTTGCAGCCGCGGTCCGTGCAGCAGTAGCGGCTCCTCGAGGGAGTGCTGCGGGGCGGTGGGGCGGGGCGGGGAAGGGGCAGGGTGGGGGGAAGTAAACTCCAGAATTGGGCAGAACAAAGTTGAGTAAAGAAATAAATAAACAAAACGAATTACATTGCGCGCGCTGCAACGCCAAATCAGCGATGCAGCGCGCAATGTAATTCGTTTTATTTATTTACTCAACTCCTTTTGGCCCAATTCCAGAGTTTACTACCCCTCCCCCGCCCCGCAGCACTCCCTCGAGGAGCCGCTACTGCCGTGCAGGTAATACTGGTGGGGCGGCGGGGGCAGGTAAGGGGGGATTTCGATGGAGGATGCATAGGGAAAATTGAATAAATAATTAATTTTCCCTCGGCATTGTCCCTCGTAATCCCCCTTTACCCGGCCCCACTGCCCCACCGCTGTTTTTACCTGCACGGACCACGGCTGGTGTTTTGACGAGAAGAAGCTGAGGAGAGGTGTAATGTAGGTGCTGTCAGGGACCTTTTCCCTTGGATTGGTATGTATGTGAGTTTCTTGAAGTGTGCATTTTCTCCCAAATTTCCATTTACTGTATTTACATTTTGCAGTTGTATTATATATGTGTGTATGATTTGATTGGTCAGTGTCTTTATGAGACCAGCTACATGTGTGCATTGGTGGATGTTATATTTCTATTGGTACGAGTTTTGCCAAATATCTTTGGGCCCTTATGTTTGTGTTTATATTTTTATGCTGCAACTGTTGATGTTAGAATTGCTGTACCATTTAAACATTTTATTTTTGCCCTGGTAATGTTGTTTTCTGCATCCAATGCTTTCTGTCTGATTCCATTGGAATTCCAATGGGTGTCTGTGTGAAGTGTATGACTTACATCGAAGCTGAGTGAGTGAAACTTTGACCATGGTTTACCTACAGATCCACTTGAAAAGCATTGGGTGCAACTTTAGTGAATTGTGTTTGGTGTACACTATATTAGGTGTGTTGCTTTTGCATGACCATCCACGATTTTCCACTTACTCCACCCCTTTTTGAGAAAATAATCCCCATTTGAGGGTCCCTCTTACACATTTAAACCCAAGTAGTAGGTTTTTGTGTGTAGATTGTTATGCACATATGGCAGATATGTCCGCACATCAGCAAATCAGCCCACCTGTGGTGTCCTGCCCGCTGCTGCTGCTGGTAAGCTTGCCCCTCTGCTTGTGGCCTCGGTGCCCGTTTTCCTTCTGTTTCCCTCGCTGCCCCCATCTCCCTTGTGTCCATTTTGCCTTCTGTTTCCCTCGCTGCCCCATTGTACTGTGCCCGTTTTTTCCTCTGTTTCCCTCGCTGCCCCCATCTCCCTTGTGTCCATTTTGCCTTCTGTTTCCCTCGCTGCCCCCATCTCCCTTGTGTCCATTTTGCCTTCTGTTTCCCTCGCTGCCCCCATTGTACTGTGCCCGTTTTTTCCTCTGTTTCCCTCGCTGCCCCCATCTCCCTTGTGTCCATTTTGCCTTCTGTTTCCCTCGCTGCCCCCATTGTACTGTGCCCATTTTTTCCTCTGTTTCCCTCGCTGCCCCATCTCCCTTGTGTCCATTTTGCCTTCTGTACCCCTCGCTGCCTCTCTCCACTCCCGCCGCTGCGTCCCCGCCCCCCTGACTGCCCATTCGCAGCCCCTGCCTCCCGCCTCCCAGCTGCTCCTCCCTCCCACCTCCCCTTATATGGCAGCCGCTGCGCGGTGAGGAGAGCGACCCTTGACCTTGCCAGGTAGGTCACTCCCCCACCACACAGCTCCGCCTGTGGTGTCCTGCCCGCTGCTGCTGCTGGTAAGCTCGCCCCTCTGCTTGTGGCCTCGGTGCCCGTTTTCCTTCTGTTTCCCTCGCTGCCCCCATTTTCCCTGTGTCCATTTTTCCTTCTGTTTCCCTCGCTGCCCCCATTTCCTTGTGTCCATTTTGCCTCTGTTTCCCTCGCTGCCCCCATTGAACTGTATCCTTTTTTCCTTCTGTTTCCCTCGCTGCCCCCTTTTTCCCTGTGTCCATTTTGCCTTCTGTTTCCCTCGCTGCCCCCATTGAACTGTGTCCTTTTTTCCTTCTGTTTCCCTCGCTGCCCCCATTTTCCTTGTGTCCATCTTTCCTTCTGTTTCCCTCGCTGCCCCCATTGAACTGTGTCCTTTTTAGGTCTCGCGCCTAGCGTTGCAGTGCGCAGCCCTGCTCGCGCAGCGCGAGACCTCTAGAAAGGTCTTCTGAAAACGACCCACACGCTCGTACGTGTGGTTTTGTTTTCAGAAGCCCTCATTGGCTGTAGCGTGCGTTTTTTTAGAAAAAACGGCACGCGATTGGGCAAAGGCGGGCGCATGTCCCGCCTTTGCCGCGCCCATTCCCGACGGTGGCCAGAACGCGCAGCAGCGCGCGTTCGTCTCGCTTTGCTGCCGCGCTCTCTAGCCCCCGCTCCTCTGTGGTGCGCGCGCACCACTTGTTTACATTGCAGCCCAGCATGTTGAGCTGTATCTTCTAACATGGGGGCCACGCATTTATTTTGTTATGTGCAGCTATCTAATGACCTTGCTTTGGTGTGAGGCCGCGGGGTCCCTCTGCTGCCCGAAGCCAGTCCAAGTGCGCCACGACTCCGGCTGGAGCTGCTTTGCTTACCACCAGTCGTTGCATCCAGCCGCCATGTATTGTACCTAAATATCTTGCTTTAGTTTGAGCTGCGGGATTCCTCTGCTACACCGAGCCGGTCCAGCCCCTGTTTCTGGTGCACCACGACTTTCAACTTTCACGGATTCAGCTTCAGACACTGGGATGTTCGGGGAGAATTTGCGTACTGCCAGGCAGTGCTGCGATCGGCAGGGCTTAAAAGTACAGTAAATGGCAGCTGGAGGGTTATTGCATACACATGGTATTTCTTTCGTATTTGCAAAGTTACCCTTTCAGAACTTTCTTTTAAGCTTAACAAGTATTATGTGCGCAGGTGACAGTGTATTACATGGTGGGGTAATTTACCAAAACTGTTCCCTCTGGATGCTGAGCTATAACTTGGTATTCATTTAAAAATCAAAGTTTTGTTGGAGAAACCGTGACCGGCACTTTAAGGGTTGGGCATCATTAAACGTAGCAACTGGTGCCGTGCCCTCTCCCAGGTGCTCGTTTCACCCCGTGATGTTTTCAGCACGCTGTCTGCGCCACTTCTCCCAGCACATTGCGCACACACACTTTAAGCAGCACTGCCAGCGCCGCTGTTTTCCCCCGTAATAAGGACACGTTGTGTTTTCTGTGCGTTGGACAATAGTCTGCCCACATGTGCAGCGCAGGAGCAGCTGCCACCCCTCCTCCACCACTCTCCCGTTAGGCACGCTTTTCTTTCCCACAGATTTAGAGAACTCACAGTTTCCTGACACCTCCCCCGTTCCAGCGAAGGCGATCTCTTTTAATCCCTCTGCCCTGCCCCCTCCACACTTTCCATGAATTATTTTCATGGTGAGGAGTCGGTGCGCTGTCAGCTTGTGTCTAGTGCTAATGCACCAGAAAGCAGGACGATTTTCACTGCGTGAGTGACCTAGTATATTCTTGCTGGAGTAGAAGAGGCGTCACAAAAGCAATAGCGTCACAGCAAAAAGTTGTTCAACACTGTTAGCTCCTGAGAAAACCTTCATTCATTCCAGATGCTTGGCTTGCCCTGGATCAGCCTTCTGCATGGTATTCCACTGAGCAACACTGAGGTTAGTGGCTTAATACTTCATTTACTTGTTTCATTTATATTTGTGGCACAAAGCCGGTGGCGAAAACAAACAGCAGAAAAACACAAGACGCACTGATGAGTTCTTGCAGCTGCACACTGAACCGAAGCATTTCTGCATTTGAAATATGCAGCCAGTTCCGATGTTTCCTGCCCTGCCTGTTCTGCTTCTCAAGAGATATCTGCCTTGCAAACTAATGGCAGTTGTGTTGAAAGAGCTGGTTTTGTGAGAAGAAATGTAAAAGTAAAGGGAATAATGGCCCAGGGCCCCCACATTAAAGGTGCTTCTTAGTAATGTGATTGGACAATCAGAGTTACCACTGTAATAACAGTATGCTTAACAAGGAATTCTCGTTTAATCTGACTGCCAGGCATGTAGCAGGTCCCTTTCAGCCCTGTAGTCATAGTCTTAACTTTTCAGGCAAAAACACTCAATGATTTCTGAATAATAAAATCATTAAGGTAACTTTATTATTCCTGCTTACATTTCACATGCTTTACTTAATCTTGCATTCCCTTTGAGTGTTTGCTTTTTCTAGGGTGTTGTTACTTTTTTTTTTACCAGCCAGCATATTAATCTGGCCTCCCCTCTCTCATAACCTATTTCCCAATGTCTGGTTCTCCAGCGTTGCAAGGTCATATGAATGGCAATAGCGCACTGCAAAGATCATCACTCCACTGCATACCAAAATACAAAAGTAAAAAACATTGTCATTTTCAGCACCAAGAGCTCTAGCTTTTACAAATGCGAGACCTATTGCATTGCAAATGCTTGTTTCCTTCTGTTTCCCTCGCTGCCCCCATTTTCCTTGTGTCCATTTTGCCTTCTGTTTCCCTCGCTGCCCCCATTGAACTGTGTCCTTTTTTCCTTCTGTTTCCCTCGCTGCCCCCATTTTCCTTGTGTCCATTTTGCCTTCTGTTTCCCTCGCTGCCCCCATTGAACTGTGTCCTTTTTTCCTTCTGTTTCCCTCGCTGCCCCCATTTTCCCTATGTCCATTTTGCCTTCTGTTTCCCTCGCTGCCCCCATTTTCCTTGTGTCCATTTTGCCTTCTGTTTCCCTCGCTGCCCCCATTGAACTGTGTCCTTTTTTCCTTCTGTTTCCCTCGCTGCCCCCATTTTCCCTGTGTCCATTTTGCCTTCTGTTTCCCTCGCTGCCCCCATTGAACTGTGTCCTTTTTTCCTTCTGTACCCCTCGCTGCCTCTCTCCACACCCGCCGCTGCGTCCTGCGGCCCCGCCCCCTGACTGCCCATTCGCTGCCCCTGCCTCCCAGCTGCTCCCCCCTCCCACCTCCCCATATATGGCGGCCGCTGCGCGCCCGCCCAGCGCCAGAACCCCTGGGCCGTGCGCCCCCGCACCAGCCTCGAGGACCGACGCCGATACGATGCCACCACACTCCACGCTCTCAACCCCGGACGGACGCACAACTGCTTCAAGGCCGCCCCGAAACGCACCCATGGTCCCTTCACCTGCCGGAACTGCAGCTACACCAGCCTCAGAGCCACCGAGGCGCCCGCCAAGAAGGACCTCAACCACCTCCGATGCATCCTACTGAACACCCGCTCCGCACGCAAACACGCCGTCGAGCTCTGGGACCTGCTCGACACATCATCACCAGACGTCGCCTTCCTGACAGAGACCTGGATGAACGACTCCTCCGCCCCCGACATCGCCATAGCCATCCCAGACGGCTATAAGATCACCCGCAGAGACCGCGTCAACGCAGTAGGAGGAGAAATCACCATCGTCCACAAGAACACCATCAGGGTCTCGACCAGCACCGACGACACTCTCAGCACCGCCGAACACATGCACTTCCAGATCCACACGGACCCCAACACCACCCTTAGAGGCACCCTTGTCTACAGACCCCCTGGGCCCCGACCCCAGTTCAGCGACTCCATCGCCGACTTCATCAGCACGCACGCCCTGACCTCTACCGACTACATCCTCCTCGGAGACCTGAACTTTCACCTGGAGAACAACAACAACAGCAACTCCACCACCCTGATCGACAACCTCGCCAACCTCGGTCTGAGCCAGTTCGTCACAACACCGACCCATTCCGCCGGCCACACGCTTGACCCCATCTTCTCCTCAAGCTCCCACGTCTCCTTCAGCCACACCACGGAACTCCTCTGGACCGACCACCGCTGCATCCATTTCACCTTCCAGAAACCCACCACACACCACCGCACCCAACAGATCCCACGCCGCTGCTGGAGCAAAGTCACCGAAGACCAACCGGGCAGCCCTCGCTCTCAGCCCTCCCTCCGACCCATCCAACACCGACGACGCTGCCTGCAACCTCAGACGATGGATGGACGACTGTGCCAACACCCTCGCCCCGCTGAAAAAACTCACCTACAGTGACACCACCAAAAGAGCCAGCTGGTTCACCTCGGAACTCCTAGCTTCCAAGCGTACCTGCCGGAAACTAGAGAAGAAATGGCACAGTGATAAGACACCGGACAGCCACGCAGCCCACAAAGACGCCATCCGTAACGACCACCACCTCATCAAGTCCGCCAAGAGAATCTCCTTCAAAGACCGCCTCGACAACAACGCACACAACAGCAAGGAGCTTATCAACATCGTGAAGGAACTCTCCAACCCCAGCTCCAACACCAACGACATCCCGCCGTCGCAACCCCTGTGCGATTCCCTCGCCACCTTCTTCCACCGCAAGATCGCCGACATCCACGAGAGCTTCAACACCCAGACAGCCCCAACTAAGATCGATGCACCAGACCAGCCGCACACCATTGACCACGACCCCCTGCCAGCCTGGGCCAGCATGAACATCGAGGACACCATCAAGACCATGAGCACAATACACTCCGGCTCCCCGTCAGACCCTTTCCCGCACCACATCTTCAACAAAGCCAGCAGCTCCATCGCACCCCACCTGTGCAACGTAATCAATCTCTCCTTCGAGACCGCGACCTTCCCAGAGAGCTGGAAACACGCAGAGATCAACGCCCTACTCAAAAACCCAAGGCGGACCCGAGAGACCTCAAGAACTTCCGGCCCATCTCCCTGCTTCCGTTCCCAGCCAAGGTCATCGAGAAGATCGTCAACAAACAGCTAACCCGATACCTCGAAGAAAACAGCATCCTGGACCCATCCCAATCGGGGTTCCGCAGCAACCACAGCACTGAGACTGCCCTCATCGCCGCCACCGACGACATCAGGATCCTGCTGGACAACGGTGAGACCGCAGCCCTCATCCTGCTGGACCTCTCCGCCGCCTTCGACACTGTCTGCCACCGCACTCTACGCGCACGCCTCCACGACGCAGGGATCAGAGACAAGGCCCTGGAATGGGCCACCTCCTTCCTCGCCGGCAGAACCCAGAGAGTCCGCCTCCCACCATTCCGATCCGAAGCCTCCGAGATCATCTGCGGCGTACCCCAGGGATCGTCCCTCAGCCCAACACTGTTCAACATCTACATGGCCCCGCTCGCACGCATCGCCAGACAGCACGACCTCAACATAATCTCCTACGCCGACGACACTCAACTGATCCTCTCCCTCACCAAGGACCTCCTCGCCGCCAAATCCAACCTCCATGAAGGAATGAAGGCCGTTGCCGATTGGATGAAGATCAGCCGACTAAAACTGAACACGGAGAAGACAGAGGTCCTCATCCTCGGCTCCAACCCCTCAGCCTGGGACAACTCCTGGTGGCCAACAACGCTGGGAGCAGCCCCGACACCCACCGACCACGCACGCAACCTGGGAGTCATCCTCGACTCAACGCTCTCCATGGCCAAGCAAGTCAACGCAGTCTCATCCTCCTGCTTCAACACCCTCCGCATGCTTCGCAAGGTCTACAGGTGGATCCCGACAGACACAAGAAGAACAGTCACCCAGGCCCTCGTCAGTAGCAGACTTGACTATGGGAACGCCCTCTACGCGGGAGCCCCAGCCAAGCTCATCAAGCGACTGCAACGCATACAAAACGCCTCCGCACGCCTGATCCTCGATGTACCACGCCACAGCCACATCACCCCCCACCTGAGGAACCTGCTCTGGCTCCCCGTCGACAGGAGAATCTCCTTCAAACTCCTCATCCACGCACACAAGGCACTCCACAAGACTATCCCAGCCTACCTCAACAGCCGACTCCTCTTCTACGTCCCCAACCGCCAACTCCACTCCGCCGACCTCTCCCTCGCCACCGTCCCTCGCATTCGAAGAACTACCACCGGCGGCAGATCCTTCTCCCACCTCGCCGCCAAGACCTGGAACACCCTTCCACTAAGCCTACGACAGACCCAAGACCTGCTGACCTTCAGGAGGCTACTCAAGACCTGGTTGTTCGACCAGTAGCAGCACCCCCCCCCTTTTTTCCCTAGCGCCTTGAGACCCTCGCGGGTAAGTAGTGCGCTTTACAAATTCTGTGATTGATTGATTATGCATACGTTTCTTAATGGCCTTTGTGCACTAAGATTAGTATCCAGCATACATATAAATGAGTTTTACCGATGTAAATAGAAAACAAAAGCCAGCATTGTGTGACAGATAACTCTTACAAATTCTGAAAAGCCAGGACCTAGTCACAGAGGTAAGTTTAGATACCTAGATCTCCACAGGTGGGGAGCCCCACCTACACTATGGTGTAAATATCCTCATGGATGGAAATCACCATTTCTCTGCCGAGATTTTCAACTAGATTTACACTTATAAGTCTCTTCCCCTTAAAATGAATTAGGGGGCATATTAGCAAGAACGGCGTTAAAATTATCGCCGCATTAGCGGCAGGAAACTGCCGCTAAAGCGGCGATAATGGGCTTGATAATATGCCCTTGAGAATTCCAATAGAAGCCCAGGATCACAGCAGAACATGGGCTTCTATTGGTATTCTCAAGGGCATATTATCAAGCCCATTATCGCCGCTTTAGCGGCAGTTTCCTGCCGCTAAAGCGGCGATAATTTTAACGCCGTTCTTGCTAATATGCCCCTTAGTTTTAGTAATTTACAAGCTGTTTGTGGAAATCTCCATCACCAAGGCAGAGATTTCCTTGTAGAAAGTAATAGGGAATATTAAGGAAATTGATTAGAAGTAAAAAAGTAAATATCATTTCTTGAATCAAAAACATGTAAACACAATAAACATCTGTTATTCAGCGCCAAGATGCCCCGTTGCTGGGGTGAATGTGCGCTTTACAAATACACATGTTATGTTCATATTGCCTAGTCACCTAGAACTATCACAGTAAAAATGGGTAACAGAGCTGCACTAAAACGTAACATATTGGTCAATTCTAACTTAATTAGTTTTTGGTTTTGATTTAAATTATGTTATTAAATTAAAATACATTTTTATTTTCCCTTTCCTACCCCTTGCTATTTCAACTGTGTTGATTGAATGTGGAGGCTCTTCGTGTATTACTTTATTTTATATTTATTTTTTAATTAAAATAATTTATATTTACAATGTATTTTATTAAAATGTTATGTTCATTAAAAATAATGTTTAAACACTTTCAAAAATATATTAATACAATTTAAATTTATTAAAATAAAGCTCACCTTAACATGTTCTTTAATGTAATTTAATGTATATGTTTGCCTAAGCATTATTCCCTGCCTCCATTGATTATTATGGTATTGTGCTGGAAGACAGGTTTGCCTATATGTTAGTGTTATTTCAGGCCTTCATTGATTACATTGCAGCACACGTGATTGGCCATGTGTGGTTTCTGACCTACTCCAAGGCTGCGCTGGAGTACAGTTAAACCTGCTTTGTCAACATTGTTACAGATTAAATGCAGGTGAATTTTGTGAATGAGAATTGTCTTACTCATTTATGGGCATGTTTTTGTTTTGTATGTTTCTCCCTTAGCCCCTCCTTTTAATTTCCCGAAAACCCACCCATTTTGGACTATTTATTTTCCATTTCCCTACCGCTCCCTTTCTCCTTTCTACATTTACTACTAAATCCTAAGCCTACATATAGGGCTCTATTACGATGGTGGGCGGACAAATCGCAACGGAATGCGGGCCGCCCGCCAGGGGTGCGGTGGTCCCGCTGTGCCGATTACGATGCGCCCGCCACAGTGGTGGGCGCATCACGCATATTTTACATTGCGGCGGGCGGTGCTGCAAGCAGTACCCGCCACAATGTAAAACAGCATGTTGTGCATTTGCATGCACAACGTGACAGGCACTGTGCGGTGCCTGCCACCTTGTGCATGCAAATGCAGGGGGGTACCATAGGTACCCCCCATGTGCAGCCCACACCCCCCTTCACCCTGGGGGCCCGCAACAGGCCCCCAAGAGCAAGGACCGTATGCCTTTCCATGGCGGCAACGCCGCCGTGGAAAGGCCATTGACCGCCAGCATCGTAATATGGATGCCTGGACACCCCCACCATATGCAGGCGGTCTTCCCATCCACCGCGGACCCCCCAGCCAACCTAATGTGGCGGGGGGTCATTCTAGTGAGGATGGCGGGCAGATCCGCCCACCATCCTAATGGGCCCCATAGAGATCTCCACCACCAGGATGGAGATCTCCATATAGAAAAATAAGAGAGGTGGAGATCTCCAGCTGGGGTATTTGGGTATTTGAGTACTCCATTGTGGTTTCCTGGCTAGGGCTCCCAGTGTTTTAGTCTCATTTGCTTGCTTCTTATTCAATTGTTTTCCTTCCTCTTTGTGTGTTTGTACCTCCCCTGGCATATAACTTCTCTATCATTTTTAACATCCTGCCTGGATGACTTGTATCTGCCTACTGCTTATATTTTTCCTTTATATCAGTATTTCATGAGAGTATGTGTGTTCCCTGCCTCTCTTTCCCATGTGCGGCTTCCCCCCTCAATGCCCCTCCTCGTTACCCTTGTTGAGACCCACACACACTCAGCATCTCGTTCTTTTACAAAACATAAAACCTTTTTTGGAACAGTCCAGCAGCTGCAATGTGTTTCATGGCCACATTTTTTATTTTTATTTTATTTACTTCTTCACCATCTTGAAATGGTCAATTAAAACACAAATAAAATAAATTGGCTGCTATATCATTCCGAATGCAGGCACGCTCACTGTGGAGCATGCACATGCATGCATGGCAACAAGTGAATGCACGTGTGGTGATGCTTGAGTTCCCGTAGCATCATAGCGCATATGCCTGCATGCGTGATGATACAACATCGCACTGTTTTTATTTTATACTCTTGCCACTGCTGTTTCAGCATCATCAATATGGAAATAACCATTTTAATAACTATTTTGGCAAAAAGCATTGTCTAAACCCCATAGGTCTGAATGCGAGATAACAGCATTTGTATATGTCCATGTATAGAAGGCAAACAGCAGAATGCTTTTGACTCCAAGGCCTGGCTCCTTCACAAGGCCGCTATGGATAGCATAATGACTAAATATAGGAGCTTGTTTAAGACCAATCTTTTGAAAAGCCGGTATTAGAAAGATTTTATTGCTCCACTTGTTGTGTTCAATTTCTAAAACTTGAGGGATATGGCCAGTTTAAGGCAGATTGACGAGCATCTACAGCTGATGTTTTCGCCGCCGTAGCAGTAATGGGAATTGCAAGTGATTGAATAAGTCTGCAGAGCACAGTAAAGCCCCCTTTTCTGATCATTAGCACTTCCTGCGTCACACTCGGACTGCTGTAGATGACTGCAGATCATATGCCCATTCTGATGTACACCAGCTCAACTTTACATCAGTATCATTCAACTGTCTCCTTGATTTACTTCAGCTGTCGCTCTAATCAACTAACTCGGCCTGTTGCCATGGGAACAGCCAAATGTATGCCTTCTACTGTGTCTCTGTGGTGTCCCAGAAGCTGCTTGATTGGAAGTTATGATCAAGCCTCTCTGCTGCAATTCTAAAAAGATAAAAAGAAAGAAGAAAATGGTCAAGCCATGTTTGGCCAGGACTCACTATGTTAGACAGCACCCTTCTAGCGCCACTGCACGCGAAGTAAAGCATTTCTTATTTTGAAGTGCCATACTGGAGAATAAACTCTGCATTCATGATTGAGTGATTTTTCTTGCAGGCTGAAAATAAAAACCTGTTTTACATAGCACAAGATATCGCGCTTTGGCAAATTTTAAGTGCTTTAAATACTATTTTATAGTATTACAACATTTCGGATACTCAAGCCTGCCAGGTTGAGACGGCCTTGCTCGGAATCAAACTCATCACGACTTGCATTTGTCAGCAGCAACGCTGGATGAGCATTGAACACAGCTTAATACCCACTATTGTAAATGTGAAGGTAGCCGGAGCCCCTGGGAAGTCTACCAGGGAAGTCTGCCCTCACGAGTCCCTAACTTAGGGGTCTATTACAATGGCGGTCGGATGTCGACCGCCGGGACGGCGGTGGCGCCCGCCGGTCCGGCGGTGGACATCTGCCCGCGATCGCAACCAGGAAAACCGCCGGTCAAATTAGGATGGTGGTGGTGACCGCGGCGGTGGGAAATTCCGACTGCCGCTTTTCCTACGGTTGCCATCCGCACTCCTGCCTGGCGGATGGAGCAGGACCGGGATAATGGTGGCGGTGCAGAGCAGGCTCCGCCGGCAGGATTATGATGCCGGCAGAAGCCAGCCTTTCCTCAGCGGTCAAACCGCCATGGAAAGGCATGCAGAGATTGTCTTAAGGGGGCCCGTTGCGGGCCCCCGATGTGTTGGGGGGGTGTGGGTGCACTGGGGAGGTACCCATGGTCCCCCCTACATTTCCCTGTACCAGGTGGCAGGCACTGTGCAGTGCCTGCCACGCAGTGCAGGGAAATGCAGGACATGCTCCTTTCGGCATTGCGGCGGTGCTGCGGGCAGCAGCAACTGCCGCAATGTTAAGGCCCGCGATCAGACCGCCGCGGTCGGATTTCGACCGCGGGTCATCGTAATTCGACCGGCGGTGATGTCGCGGTTCATGTGGGCGGTCTTTTCCCGCTACCATGGCGGCCGGGGAGGTTTTCCGACCACCATCGTAATAGGCCCCTTAGATCCAGATCAGGTGTGACAGAGCTAAACAAATTATCAAGAATTTAAATTCAGAGTGAAGCTTAATTTACACATTGACTCTCAGGGAGTCAGAAAGGGAAATCCTATCTTGTTGATTTCAATGAAAAATCTAAACCACCAGAATATGAGCTATGTAATGAGCGTGCTGTATATGTCTTACATTCATACTATATTCGCTGTGTCATTCTTTGAATTTAGGCTACGTTGGCCAAGCTACCGAACTTTGCCTGGTTCGTGTTACCTGTGTAATGCCAGCAAGGAGAACCCTGCCTACAATAAGCCTGATTCACAAAGGTAAAATGACACTCGTAGATTTACTGACGTGTAAATCTACTACTGCACCTAGGTATAATTCTACACTTTTTTGCTATTCCCCATTTCCGAGTGTAGATGTACATCTAGGTGTAGACATACGTGTAGACGTACATGTCACCACCTTGTGTTGATGCATTATTAAAAGTTGCATATTACTGTAAGGATGGCACTAACAAATATTTTATTTTTTGTATTGAGTAAGTCACCCCATGTTGCTATTATTTTCATTATGATTGTTTTGTTTATCAACACTTATTTTCTTATTTAGTATTCTAAGCACTCTAACAACTGTATAGGTATTTAGCTAATTACATTGAACAACAACTATATAATTAATCAATTTAAAAATTGCAAGTAACCTAACACTTATACTAAATTCAGAGGTGATAGTGTCTCAATTATACATAAATGCTGCATTTGTACTTGGGTCATCTCATATTCAGATATCTAGGTCTATTTGTTTTTAGAGGAATCTTTAGTCCCACAGTAATCTGATTTGTGAATTGAATCCATTTAATCAATACGTAGTTTCATAGAGAAAGGGTTGGGTAGGTTGGGAGGAGTGGAGGAATCTGTACTTCCAACAAATAAATAATTAAATGACAATAAATGATTTTAAATTTTAATAAAAATACATCATCATACAGTTCCAGTGATTGTTTGTGCATGACTGTGCGTATTGTCAAGTAATATGAAAGTTAAGATACAGAACATTTATTTGAATGGTATTTGTAAGGCACGAGTAAAGACTTTGAGAATTTAATGTAGCATTTACTTGAAAGACTCTGCTATGCAGCACACAGGGTCATAAACCCAATCAGGCCTGACGAGAAATATTTTCCTTCCTATTCACTTTCAAAGATCTGGAATCCGGATCACTGACATAATATCGTCAGTCAAAATATCGAGGTACCAGAATATCGTCGCCAAAATATCAATGGACAAGATATCGACTTCCTATCTCCATAAAGGTAAGTACCAAAATATCGAAACCAAAATATCGTTGTTAAAAATATAGTTGTACAAAAATATCGATTTTATTTAATGTCTTAAAAATTATATAAAATTAATTAAATTATAAATATAATTAAATAAAACAAAATTAGAATTATTTAAAAAAAAAAAAATTATAAATATTAAATGTAATGTAAAAAATATTAAACATGCATATATTTTTTTTATATATATATTAACTTAATAAGATTCATAAATTATTATTACATTTAATTATAAAATGGTAAAAACATAATTTAAATTATAATTACAAATATATCTAAATAAACCTGTAATATAAATATAAAAATAACATTTCTTTATAATAAATTAAATTATTAAAATTATTTATTTATTTTAAATAATATTTCACACTACATTAATTATAACAGTAGGAAAAACATTGCATAGCGTAGGGGATAAAATTACTAATCCCACTCCAACAAGTGTAACAGTAGGGAAAGCGTTGGATGGCGGGAGGGTAAAAATTACTATTCCCACTCCAACGAGTGTAACAGTAGGGAAAATGTTGGATAGCGGGTGTGTAAAAATTACTATTTCACACACAAAAGTAACCAATGTTACCAGAAGGGTCAAGACGAAATGATAAGTGGAGAGTACATCCCCCGTGTTAGAACACTCAAGTCACATAAAGTACTCCCCTATTGTCTTATGCATATATAATTATAGATGGAACCTAAATCAAATAACTATAGACCCTAAATGAAGACAACAGAGTACACCACCGGGCGGTGGGCAAGGAAGCAAGTCCTTCTTGTTTTATATACCCTCACACACCCTAGTGGTGTCATGCTTCATCATCGGGTCACCCTGACGCCTAGAAGTCAGGGTGGGCTCAACCAATCTTTCAGGGAGCTCTTAGAAATATGTTTTTGGCCAGGGGAATAAAGATTTAAAAATCTCAGAGAGATCCCGGTGTCCCTTTATTTTGGATCTCACTGAAATATTAAAAAGAAAGTAAAATAGGGTCTTTGGGATATTATGGTCCTAGGACCCTAATGCCAACATGTTTCAGTCCATAAACAGCCCCCTATGGGTGCAGGACTTTCTTCAGGGCAAAGGTATGACACCCCCTGGGAAAGAAAAGAAAGAAAACGAGGGTGTGAGAATTTCCCTACCTAATTATAAGAAGGGCAGATAGCTGCTCCTTATACTACTCTTCAATGAAAAACAGAGTTGATTGCTCCATCTGTAAAAAGAAAGAAAAACAACAGCAAAAAGAAACATAGTGTATGAGTCTTTTTAATTAATGTACTTTCTCAGTTTTGTAATTAGTGCTCCTCACCTTTGTGCCAAATAGGATGATAAGGTAACACCACACTCACTGCCCTCTATTTGGCATATGTGATACCATTCTTACTCCTAAACTCACTCAGTTGCGTGATCTAGAAAAAGTTTGCGTGTAGTGGCGGAAAATTTCCGCAAACTGACACTATCTGCAGCCATGTGTCCGTGATTCACTGTGTGTTCCAAAAGTCACTCATTCTTAAAATCAACATCCGCCGTACTCACTCGCCATCAAGCCCATATTTACATCCAACCATCTTACCCCTTCTTGGGTGATGTAATGTTTCGCGTCGGGCCTCGCAAATACAGGGTAGTCTTGTAGTCACACACTAGTGTGATTTTAACCCCATATCAGATCATTATCATGTGATGGTTTGCCATAAAAATGGGAAAAATAAAAGAAGAAGAAATGGAAAGGAGACAGAGATCAGGTAATCAATATGTAAATAAACTTAAACAAAAACCTCCGATCGACGGAGGGTAGCACTCATGTCTCTGCCCATTCATACCGTTCACCATTACTCACGCCTCCAAAGATCCTGCCCCGTGTTACACCTACTCGGTCTGGGTCCCGCCGGCTCTGTACTCTGTATGAAATAACAGCCTTATTTAAAACGCTGAGGTTAACGCGTGATCACGGGGCGAGGGGTTGCCGCTCACTTCCGGGTCGCGTTATGATGATTCACAATGACTCATGCGGACCGCTAAGGATACTGGGGATCGTAGTACCAGGTAAAGTTACGTACTGCAAAAGCCCAGGAGGTCGGGGAAAACGAGGGGGACTCTAACCCAGTCTATCAAAAAGGCTATTTTCTAAATTTGTGTCATATAATAAGCCCTTATATTTTTTCATTTAAACGCGTGTTTAAACAAGAAGCAGTAATATGAGTAGATACTGCCTGTTTCTTACAGGGTTCGGTGAAAATAAATGCCTATGGCGGATGACCGCCGATAAGACGGTCTATAGAGTGACCACTTGTTCCAATGTTCACAGGTACGTACCCATAAGAAGTACAGACCAAATTGAAAATACGATTAGGTTAAGATTCCAAATTTAAGACAAAACTAATGGTATCTTAGGTGTCGATGTAGAACCCTGGATGCCACCTTATAGTATCGAAATGTCAAATTGATCCATGGGGTACCGAAGATCCCCAGATGTATAAGGGAGCTACATGACTACTACTGATTTAATTGATTCCAAGGTATAGAATTGTTCAACCCTGTGATATGAGTCTTAAGTCTATAGACCCATCTTTGTTCTCGTTCCAATAGGGCCTTAGTCAGATTGCCCGGTCCTCTGATTTTATCGATAACTGTCCATCTGATGTCCTTGTCAGTGTGTTGCATCTCCAAATATTGGGATGTCAGTTTTGTCGCTGTGATAGCCCTGCGTATGGTGCTCCTGTGTTCACTTATACGCACCTTAACCTTCCTTCCTGTCATGCCAATATACATCAATTGGCATGGGCATTTACTCATGTATACAACATTGTCGCTATTACAATTTGTATGCGACCGCTGTTCCCATGCATGGTGCATACCTAGGTCAATCTCTCTCATGTGTTCAGTAAAGGCACAAGCTACACATGAGCCACACGGGAAGTGACCAGTAACTGGTGGATTGTTCAGAGCGTAGCCTGTTGAGTAGTTTTATGAGTACCAAATTTAGTATGTATGAGGGTATCTCTGATACTCCTATTCCTACGAAAAGAAAACAACGGTTTATCAAAGGTAAGTTTATTAGATGTTAAAATGGACCACCTTTTATTGATTATTTTCTTAATGGCGTTCGAAGAGGTGTTATATGTTGTGACACATATAAGAGTGTCTTTCGCTTCCCTTTCGTGGCTTTCGAGGAGTGCTTCTCTAGGAGTGTTCCTTGATCTCTTTTTGGCACTATCAATGATCCTCTTCGGATATGCCCTTTCTGTCAATTTTTTGGACAGAATTTCAGCCTCAGTTTTGTAGTCTTTTAAATCATTACAGTTCCTGCGAATTCGCAAGAACTGCCCAATTGGTAAATTCTCCCGTAGTGCGCGCAGATGTGCACTATTGAAATGGAGGAGACTGTTCCTGTCAGTGGGCTTGGTATACAGGGAGGTGACCAATCTTCCCTCTTTAGCATTGATCTTAACATCTAAAAAGGCCACTTGTTCATTGTTACTAGTCATTGTAAATTTCAAATGTGGATTAAGCTGATTGATCCACGTGTAGAAATCATTTAGAGAGGAAAGGTCACCCTCCCAAATGACCAAGATGTCATCTATGTACCGTAGCCACTTCTTAATGTGGCTCGAGTAGGGGTTGTTTGACCAAATATGATGGTCCTCTAGTTGGCCAACATACAGACATGCTATGCTAGGCGCAAACGTGCTGCCCATAGATGTTCCGTGGACTTGGAGATATAACTGTTCCTCAAAACTGAAGAAGTTCTCAGTAAGAGCTAGGCACATGAGACTGATAACCCAGTCTAATGGAGCATCCCAAGCCCAGTTCCTTTCTCGTAAGAGGCCCTCAATGACCCTGATGCTCTCTTCCTGTGGAATGCTAGTGTACAATGCTTCCACATCCAGGCAAACCATTCTGTTACGTGCCGGATCGTAAATTACATCTGTGAGAAGGTTGAATAAATGTTTGGTATCCTGTACATATGACCTCATGTGTGGGACAAGGGGACGGAGGAACCAATCAGTGTATTTCGAGATAGGTTCCAAAAGAGACCCTACCCCGGACACAATGGGTCTGCCAGGTGGAGGTGTCCTGCCTTTGTGTATTTTTGGTATTGTGTAAAATAATGGTACTCTAGGATCGTCTGGGTTAAGGAATGCATGCTCCTTTTTGGTGATCCAATATCGATCTAGT
This sequence comes from Calotriton arnoldi, assembly GCA_963921515.1. Classification (NCBI taxonomy): domain Eukaryota; kingdom Metazoa; phylum Chordata; class Amphibia; order Caudata; family Salamandridae; genus Calotriton; species Calotriton arnoldi. The sequence goes on from CAWUFW010010167.1 coordinate 685,154, forward strand.
GCTTCTGTCGTCATAGTACTAATTGTCTTTTTTAATCGTGCTGTAGGATCTCTCATAATTCTTTTATAATACTCGGTATCCGCCAGGAGATCCATACAGGCTGTCCTGTAGGCTGTGGTGCTCTGGACAACTGTGGCACCACCATTATCAGCTGGTTTTATGATAATGTCCGTTCTGTTGCTAAGGGTTTTCAAAGCCTCTCTTTCTTTCTTATTGAGGTTATCATAGGTATGCCTCCTGGGTTGCAATTCTTCAATTTCCTTGGACACACATTCTTCGAATGCAATCACCTCTGGGGGCATAAGAGATGAAGGTGGAAAGAAAGTGGATTTTAGGCATAAGGGGGTGTGGGCAGTGTCCTCCTCTGGTTTTTCTTTATCCGCAAAGAATGTCTTTATGCGTATCTTGCGGAAAAACTCACTCAACTCACAACGCATCTGAAACTTGTCAAGAAACGCTGTGGGTACAAATCCCAATCCTTTATCAAGGACGGAAGTCTCATCTGGTGTCAACGTGTGGTCTGTCAGGTTAACCACTAGTCCCTCATGGAGCTGGTGCTCGCTTGCGGGGCCTTGGTCATACTCCGAGTGCTCACAGGTGTATTCTCGTCCTGCCATTGTACTTGTCTGTTGTTCTTTCTGCCACGTCTTCCCCTTCTTCCGCCCTGTCCTAAAAAACGATTCTGATTGTAGTTGGGTTGGAAAAAGGGGCCTCCCTGATAATGAGGTGGTCCTTGAAACTGTGGGGGTCCTTGGAATGGGACTGGGCCATAGGGGTTCGGCCAGGGGAATATCTGAGGTGGTGGGTAACCTTGGTTATAATTACCTCTCCTAGGCCTCCTAGGTCTACCTTTCCAACTCTTATTGGACCCATCACTGGACCAAGCCTCCTGTTCTGACTCAGAATTACTTGAGTCCCCCTGGTATGAAGATCCTGATTCCGAATTGTCCGGATTTTTGTAATCTTCCCTTATATATGGGTACACTTTATCATGTGCAAATTTTTTCAAATCCTTTTGCAATTTGTTTACTTTACTTTGCATCAGGAATTCCTTGTGTTCCCCAATCTCTTTATTTACCTCCTCTAGTTTTTTCTTGAAGAGAGTGATTTTGATTTCTGTCATGAGTGCATCTTCACTCGTTTTAATTTTTACCAAGATAGCATCTGAAAGGCGCTTTGCAGTATTAATGATAAGGATCAGCCAATCGCGTGTGCACCGCCACGCGATTAGCGATCATTCTTTCTTGAAAAGTTGGTCATCAAGAAAAATTCTGGGGGCATTGGTGACTAAGAGGCCCCTAGGGGCTGAATTTCCATGTAAATATTCTGTCAGAATGGCCCCATGAAGAAGAATCTTCATCTGGGTACGTTTCAATTCTTTCAGCTCATCCCAGTTTTGGGCCTGGCTAAGACTTTGTGTAATGTTTGTATCTGAAAATAAGGATGGTGCAGATAAAATGGCACTTGCCATGTCATCAGAGTACCCTACACCAAAGGTCTCTGACGTTATTGGAGTACTCATCTTTTCGTTCCTCAAAAAAAGAAGAAGAAGTAGAAAGGGCGGTAGTAGTGCGGAGTGAAAATGGGAAACAAATGAAAAAAGGACCAACAGTGGTCCGACACGTGCAGTGAAGTTCAAACCGTTGAACTTACATTACTGGAATGCCCCACAGCTGTGTGCTGCTCAATACTTCACACACAAAAGTAACCAATGTTACCAGAAGGGTCAAGAGGAAATGTTAAGTGGAGAGTACATCCCCCGTGTTAGAACACTCAAGTCACATAAAGTACTCCCCTATTGCCTTATGCATATATAATTATAGATGGAACCTAAATCAAATAACTATAGACCCTAAATGAAGACAACAGAGTACACCACCGGGCGGTGGGCAAGGAAGCAAGTCCTTCTTGTTTTATATACCCTCACACACCCTAGTGGTGTCATGCTTCATCATCGGGTCACCCTGACGCCTAGAAGTCAGGGTGGGCTCAACCAATCTTTCAGGGAGCTCTTAGAAATATGTTTTTGGCCAGGGGGAATAAAGATTTAAAAATCTCAGAGAGATCCCGGTGTCCCTTTATTTTGGATCTCACTGAAATATTAAAAGAAAGTAAAATAGGGTCTTTGGGATATTATGGTCCTAGGACCCTAATGCCAACATGTTTCAGTCCATAAACAGCCCCCTATGGGTGCAGGACTTTCTTCAGGGCAAAGGTATGACACCCCCTGGGAAAGAAAAGAAGAAAACGAGGGTGTGAGAATTTCCCTACCCTAATTATAATAAGGGCAGATAGCTGCTCCTTATACTACTCTTCAATGAAAAACAGAGTTGATTGCTCCATCTGTAAAAAGAAATAAAAACAACAGCAAAAAGAAACATAGTGTATGAGTCTTTTTAATTAATGTACTTTCTCAGTTTTGTAATTAGTGCTCCTCACCTTTGTGCCAAATAGGATGATAAGGTAACACCACACTCACTGCCCTCTATTTGGCGTATGTGATACAATTCTTACTCCTAAACTCACTCAGTTGCGTGAACTACCTACATAAAGGCCACAAATCCCGACCATGATCCCTTGCAAATTCCACTGACCTGCCAGACAGAACACCATCACACAGCAACCACAGACACACTCACAGCTCATACATCACACAAGCCACACACCATTATCACACCTACAAATAGCACCCTCACACACACCCAGCTAAACCTACACTCACACACCCCCACTTGCACACACACACACATCAATCACCACCACCACCCATCACCATGCCCCCAAAGAAGAACCATAAGTTCCTACATTGTGAATTGGAAATCCTGGTAGATGAGATCCTGAGGGTAGAGCCACAGTTGTTTGGTACATTGGTACAACAGACCCCCATGTCGCAGAAAACCAAGATGTGGGCGAGGATTGTCGACAGGGTCAACGCACAATCACCATGTTTGCGCACAAAGGAAGACATCCAGAACAGGTGGTATGATGTGCGCAGGAGGGTCAGGGACCTACTCAAAAGGACTACCTCCTCAGCCAGCACACCGGCAGTGGCCCTCCTGCAAAACCAGTATACCTCAGGCCCTGGGAGGAGAAGGTGCGGGCCATCCTACCACCAGTGAGCATATACGGACTAACAGACATCCCAGAGCCTGGTGAGTACACAACTAATATACACAATATGGTGTGACTACACACACACATCACAGTCAAGGGGATAGGCAAACCATGCACACTTAGCAAATACACACCAACCAAAAGATATCCATCCCAAGATGTGAATGCTAGTCAGACAAACACAATACCTGCCATCCCTTAGTGATATGTAACTGTGTCATGACATCTACAAACCTAACAACAAATACAGCAAGGCAGTGGCACAAATAGATCCAACAAATAATCCCAGATAGTTACCCACCACTAGAACACCACCTCACAGGGAAGCTCACTGAAAGGAAGGAATTCTGTGTATGCTGGTCAAGTCAGTGTAGCCAATAGCATGATGGGAGTGGTAGTCACAGATATTGGTCACACCCACAATTGGCCCATCAACACCACTCTGAACCATGCTCACATCACAGGGAGTGGAAAACAACTGACAAGATGGCTGACACTGGCTACTGCTGTGGGGAGCACAAGGCCCTGCTGGGAACTGGGCACCAACAAACAACAGGAACACACTGTCAGCCATCTTGCCATTGCTGTCACACTCACACACACTGAAGTCCATTCAAAAGGAAGGAAGGATGGGCATGCTGGGAAGGGGGGTGTAGGCAATAGCATGATGGGAGTGGTAGTCACAGATCAACATCTCACACCCACATGGCCCAGCAAGTTTGCACTGAAGCATGCACACCTCACAGGGAGTCAAAAGCCACTTCAAAGATGTCTGACACTGGCCACATCTGTGGGAGCACAAGGCCCTGCTGGGAACTGGGCACCAACAAACAACAGGACCACACTGTCAGCCATCTTGCCATTGCTGTCACACTCACACACACTGAAGTCCATCCAAAAGGAAGGAAGGATGGGCATGCTGGGAAGGGGGTGGAGGCAATAGCAGGATGGGAGTTGTAGGCACAGATATTGGTCACACCCACAATTGGCCCATCAACACCACTCTGAACCATGCTCACATCACAGAGAGTGGAAAACAACTGACAAGATGGCTGACACTGGGTACCGCTGTGGGGAGCACAAGGCCCTGCTGGGAACTGTGCAACAACCAACAGCAGGACACCACTGACTGATATCCTGAAAGGCAACTTGCACTCCCTGCAATGGAAGCACGTTCCATGGTGGGATATCTGGCTGGGTGTGAAGGAGGACTGACAGCTATGACCATAGTAACAAGGACCTCCCCTCACATACCCCCTCAACACTAACTCCACATAACCCACCTGGGAGAATGCAATGCCTCACATCCTAACTGAAGATCCCACAAAGAACCACCACCCTGGGTCATGCTGTGTGAAGCACAGGGACACTCTTGGGACTTGTAGCCAAACAACTGCCAGGACAACACTCCCAGCCATCCTGTCAGCACAGGCACCCCACCCCACAGGGAAGCAGAGTCAAAAGGAAGGAAGGATGGGCATGCTGGGAAGGGGGTGGAGGCAATAGCATGATGGGAGTTGTAGGCACAGATATTGCTCACCCTCACAATTGGCCCATCAACACCACTCTGAACCATGCTCACATCACAGGGAGTGGAAAAGGACTCACAAGATGGCTGACACTGGGTACTGCTGGGGGGAGCACAAGGCCCTGCTGGGAACTGTGCAACAACCAACAGCAGGACACCACTGACTGACATCCTGAAAGACAACTTGCACTCCCTGCAATGGAAGCACGTTCCATGGTGGGATATCTGGCTGGGTGTGAAGGAGGACTGACAGCTATGACCATAGTTACAAGGACCTCCCCTCACACACCCCCTCAACACTAACTCCACATAACCCACCTGGGAGAATGCAATGCCTCACATCCTAACTGAAGATCCCACAAAGAACCACCACCCTGGGTCATGCTGTGTGAAGCACAGGTACACTCTTGGGACTTGTAGCCAAACAACCTCCAGGACAACACTCCCAGCCATCCTGTCAGCACAGGCACCCCACCCCACAGGTAAGCAGAGTCAAAAGGAAGGAAGGATGGGCATGCTGGGAAGGGGGGTGGAGGCAATAGCATGTTGGGAGTTGTAGGCACAGATATTGCTCACCCTCACAATTGGCCCATCAACACCACTCTCAACCATGCTCACATCACAGGGAGTGGAAAAGGACTCACAAGATGGCTGACACTGGGTACTGCTGGGGGGAGCACAAGGCCCTGCTGGGAACTGTGCATCAGCCAACAGCAGGACACCACTGACTGACATCCTGAAAGACAACTTGCACTCCCTGCAATGGAAGCACGTTCCATGGTGGGATATCTGGCTGGGTGGGAAGTAGGACTGACAGCTATGACCATAGTTACAAGGACCTCCCCTCACACACCCCCTCAACACTAACTCCACATAACCCACCTGGGAGAATGCAATGCCTCACATCCTAACTGAAGATCCCACAAAGAACCACCACCCTGGGTCATGCTGTGTGAAGCACAGGGACACTCTTGGGACTTGTAGCCAAACAACTGCCAGGACAACACTCCCAGCCATCCTGTCAGCACAGACACCCCACCCCACAGGGAAGCAGAGTCAAAAGGAAGGAAGGATGGGCATCCTGGGAAGGGGGTGGAGGCAATAGCATGATGGGAGTTGTAGGCACAGATATTGCTCACTCTCACAATTGGCCCATCAACACCACTCTCAACCATGCTCACATCACAGGGAGTGGAAAAGGACTCACAAGATGGCTGACACTGGGTACTGCTGGGGGAGCACAAGGCCCTGCTGGGAACTGTGCAACAACCAACAGCAGGACACCACTGACTGACATCCTGAAAGACAACTTGCACTCCCTGCAATGGAAGCACGCTTCATGGTGGGATAACTGGGCTGGGGGAGAAGGAGGCCTGGATGGCAACCAAATACCACCAATGCTGGTCATGCACACACCTCAACATACACATTGACATGCCACAGGTTGGCAGGACAATGTGCTACACCAATATCACTCTCTGACTGTCACAATTTAGGAGAATGCAATGTCCTGGCCCACATCCCGAGGTACAGTCACAACTGTCAGGTGTTTGAACAATTGATGCCAGTAGAAACATAACATACAAACTGTGTCTCTCCCCAAAACAGGTGATGATGGGGACACAGCAGCAGACGAGGAGGAGTCCCTGTCCCAGGCTCCGGGGAACACTGAGCTCACTGGTGTGGATCAGCCACTGCACTCCTCGGATGGCGAAGAACCAGCTGGAACCTCCGGTGTGAGTCATCATGCAGCACTAGCAGGACCAACATCTGCACCCCCTGCACCCACCCCTCCAACAACTGCCAACACACAGGCCACCCCTGCCAACACGGACAGACCAAGGACCACAGATGACAACAGCGCAGGGACCCAGGCCCAAACTGGAGCTGGTGACAACGAGCCCAGGAACAACACCCAAGTGGGCCCACGGTCACCTGTGCGTGCCACCACAGGTCCTGCACGTGTCGCCAGGGGTGGTAGACATAGGTCGCTCTTTGCAGAGGGGTCTGGACTGCATGATGACCCACAACTGGCACGCATCGCGGATGCGTACCAGACTAGCACCGGAGAGGTCAGCCAGGTCAGCAGGCTGCCCATCATGCCCGCTTGGACTCCCACATGTCCCGTGTCGACACACACATGTCACATGTCGAGACACACATGTCACGTGTCGAGACACACATGTCTGGCATGGAGTCCAAGTGGGACACATTGGAACAACTGACAGCGGTGCATAGGGACATACTCACATGCCTCCGCCAGATCAGCACCAACATGGCCTCACCTCCCTGTGTGCCCACAACAACTGCTGCTGAAACAACTGCAAATGCCACAGGGAGGGAGGAGGACTCTGGCAGAGAGTCCCCTGCACCGCCGCTGCCTGCACCTGAGGGTCCCCCCCCCCAAGAAGAGGGGCCGTCCGAAGAGGCCAAACTGAAAGTCCGATGGCCATCTACATCCCCCAGGAAGCCAACACCTGTTCTGGAACTTTTCCTCTTTGTGCAAACTGCACGCCCTGTCGAAGCCAACCCAACTCTCCCTCATGACATGGGGAGCTCTAGTTGGCCAAATTCATCAGATGACTGTGGACTTTACTCTGGACATGTCAGCTACCAAGACTTCCAATACACATGGGAACTTTGGATTCCAATTAATATGTACAGCACCCACCATCCTGTGCACCATCCTCACACCTGTATGTAAATAAACTCACCAATACACCATATCTGCCTCTGTTGTGATTCCAACGTGGTTTTTGTCATGTAGATGGTGATCTGCTAAATGACACTGTGCATGCTAACTGCTACAGCAAGTCCAACCCCGTCATGTCAGTCATGGCGACGTGACACATATGAGGGAGACACACCACTAGGGCCAAACAACACATACACACCAGGGCCATCAGACTCATCACCTATACTGATGTTGCAACTAAATACAGTGGAATGCACAGACACGCCACCTATTCACAGTCACTGTGAACTAGACTACAGGTGCAGTAAGCAAATGTCAGTCAGATGTGTGACTACAGACAACGCACATCCCAAAGTGAAGCACAGGTTTATTACACATTTGCAACATGTTGTTTCCACTACAATTGCAATCCAACCTGGCTGTGGCCACAAAGTCAAAAAAACAGAAGATAGAAAGTCCAGGGGTGTGTGGCACATCACCTGTAGGGAAACGACTGCTTCCACCTTGGAAGTTGAATCATGGATTCGGGGGATCCAAGTTGATCAGACAACTCCGGCAGCACCCTGTGAAGGACAGACATGACACACAGTCAAAAACAATGAAGAACAGCACAGAACGGCAATACTCATGTCTAATACATGTCACGAGATAACTACACAAAACCAAGTTAGCATGTCAACACTGTTGGGCAGTACAGACCACCTGCAAGGACACATCGCTGCACGCATCCAGTCAAGTAGCACATGGGCACACTCAAACAGCACCAGAGCACCACACACACATATCATGCAAACTCAAATCATTGACATCACAACCCTCTGGAGACTCACATTCAGCTGAAGAAGTTGGTGATGAGCTGTGTGCGGACATCACCATCATCATCATCATCATCTTCACTGGCATCGTGACCCAGGCCAGGATCTTCCACAGGTGGCGGATGTTGGTCATCGTCATCCAGGATGAGAGGCAACTTCTTCGGCACTGCCAGGTTGTGTAGCATGCAGCAGACGATGACAATCATGCACACCTTTGCTGGGGCATATGGGAGGGCCCCTCCTGTCTTGTCCAGGCAGCGGAAGCGGCTCTTCAGGAGACCAAAGGTCCGCTCAATCACCCTCCTCGTCCGACCATGTGCCTCATTGTAGCGCATCTGGGCTGGTGTCACAGGGTTCCTGAGGGGTGTCAGCAACCATGGCATGTTGGGGTATCCCGAATCACCTACAGACAGACAATTGCACATTAGCCGATTTGAAAATGTGTGCAGAAAACAACATAGCAGAACACACACAATGGTACAAAGTCAGTACACACCAACAAGCCAGGCACGCTGGTTCGGCATCTGTGACATCATCCTCGGGATGCGACTACTCCTCATCACATAGGCATTGTGTGCCGAACCGGGGAAACGGGCACACACATGTGAGATGGTCATATCTGCAAGACATACCACCAGAGCATTGATCGAATGGTAATGTTTACGGTTGCGGTATGCCTGCTCATGTGCCTGTGGTGGTATCAAAGACTCATGTGTCCCATCAATGGAGCCAATTACATGTGGCATCCTCCCCAGGGCATAGAAGTCACTCTTGACGTCAGTGAGTCGTTGACGTGTTGGGAAATAGATGTACTGGTTGAGGTATCTCAACATTGCCCCCAAAACATCGCGTAGCACATGGCTGAACATAGTCTGTGACATCCCACCAGTAGTTGCCACAGTGTGTTGAAAGGTACCGGTGGCAAAGAAGTGTAGGGCTGCCATCACCTTCACCTTGGGGGTCAGCGCTGTAGGATATGGCCGGCCAGGCTGCAAATGTGGGGCCAACCGCACTGCCAAATCCTCAATCAGCTGCCTGGTGAAGCGGTACCGTCGGATGCTGTCACGTTCCACCATCGTTGCCAGGTCTGGGAATGGTTGATGGACAGCAGGAGCCCTGCAGTGCATAGGTGAAGAAAGCAAGATTGTCAGTCACCCCACCTATGTGCCGTTCACCATACTCAATTTCACATGATACATCATCAACATACACAAGTACTTGATGTGTGTGTAGTTCCGTTTGGACATATATGGCACCTACATGGACATCATCTAACATCTCTGTTCAACAAGTGTTGACAACAGGTTCCAGGGTGTGCTATGGGACACCATTAGGCTGTGTCACAGTACCCATTAACTGCTCTCACGTTCCACACACATACCACAGTGACATGTCTGGACAGATGCTCCACAGGCATCACAGCTCATTGACAGGTAGATTCCCAGGGAGCCTGTCTTGCCACATGGACACTGGCATGACATCGCGTATCATGTACACGTCAGAAAAACAAACATGACACCCACAGGTAGTGGCCCCTGTAGCCTCTGCAGGACAGCCATGGACGTCTGTGACACACACACACACACCATCAAAGTTCATGCACAAACCACGTGGATGTGGAGACTGTCTCCCATTGTGCACATGGAGTCAGAGACATGTGATACACAACATGCACACAGACTGTGGAGGGACATCACTATTGTTGGAATGGGCCACCCTGTGACGTACATGCCTTCCCACATGTGAGCCTGGGGGTATGTGACATGTCATACACATACACAACCTGGAAATGTGACCATGACACATGCTCAGAAATGAAAAGTTGCACACCACAGTGGTCAGGTGCACAACACACAAAGGACCCTGTCCCCATGAACACGTGCACAGCCTGGGTGTGTCTTCCCCCAAGTGCCACCCCAAAATCCACATGTTCACCCCCATACACAGATAAGATTATGCTGCCACACATGCCTCATAGACAGTGTGGACTGGGTGTGGTGTTGTAGGTGTGCCCCTGAGTCCCTGGAAAGTAAATGTGGCTGGCATAGGTTCACCAGTGACCAGCATGGTGACATATGCGTGTGACCTGTCCAGGGACGTGTTGTAGAGCAATGGACCGATCGGTGTGCCCGGCCGGCCCATTGCATTGAATGTGAGCGGGTACGCGTTGTATGCCTGGTATGCGTTGTAGAGCAATGGACCGATCGGTGTGCCCGGCCGGCCCATTGCATTGAATGTGAGCGGGTATGCGTTGTAGAGCAATGGACCGATCGGTGTGCCCGGCCGGCCCATTGCATTGAATGTGAGCGGGTACACGTTGTATGCCTGGTACGCGTTGTACAGCAATGGACCGATCGGTGTGCCCGGCCGGCCCATTGCACTGAATGTGAGCGGGTATGCGTTGTAGAGCAATGGACCGATCGGTGTGCCCGGCCGGCCCATTGCATTGAATGTGAGCGGGTACACGTTGTATGCCTGGTACGCGTTGTACAGCAATGGATCGATCGGTGTGCCCGGCCGGCCCATTGCATTGAATGTGAGCGGGTACGCGTTGTATGCCTGGTACGCGTTGTACAGCAATGGACCGATCGGTGTGCCCGTCCGGCCCATTGCATTGAATGTGAGCGGGTACGCGTTGTAGAGCAATGGACCGATCGGTGTGCCCGGACGGCCCATTGCATCGTGTGTGAGCGGGTACGCGTTGTATGCCTGGTACGCGTTGCACAGCAATGGACCGATCGGTGTGCCCGGCCGGCCCATTGCATCGTATGTGAGCGGGTACGCATTGTATGCCTGGTACACGTTGCACAGCAATGGACCGATCGGTGTGCCCGGCCGGCCCATTGCACCGTATGTGAGCGGGTACGCGTTGTAGAGCAATGGACCGATCGGTGTGCCCGGCCGGCCCATTGCATTAAATGTGAGCGGGTACGCGTTGTAGAGCAATGGACCGATCGGTGTGCCCGGCCGGCCCATTGCATCGTATGTGAGCGGGTACGCGTTGTATGCCTGGTACGCGTTGCACAGCAATGGACCGATCGGTGTGCCCGGCCGGCCCATTGCATTGTATGTGAGCGGGTACGCATTGTATGCCTGGTATGCGTTGTACAGCAATGGACCGAACGGTGCGCTCACATTGGCTGGGGCCTGGCATGGCAACGGACGCGTTTTCGAAGCTCCAACGAGTCTGATGCAGTGAATTCAGTTGGCCAGCCACAACAATGTTGCAAAATCATGGGTGTCATGAAGTTGAAGATTTGAAGGATGCTGTGGGCATGTATTAGTGCTGCTATTCCATGGATAGGTCAAATTCAGAAGATGCAAACGACTTGGACCTATCACTTTGCACACATGGGACAGTATCTGCCTCTGTAGCACACATATAATGCTGGCTGTTCCCCTGAGAGCTCCAAGAGATATGGACACTTCAAAATCTACTTGATTTGTTATTTTGCTTCGTCTTCTCTGACTGTTTCTTGTTTTCTGTAATTCCTTGATGGTTGTTTTACTTGTATTTTTGTATCGCTTATTACTTTAGGATGTCCTACCTGTTTTTCTCTCTTTTATATTTCCTCAAATGTTTTTTCTTATCCATACTGCTTTCTTTACTTCTTATACAGATATGGTTCTTTCCCGTCATTTGCTTCCCCTGTGGACTCTCATATATGTTGTTATCCTATCCCTGGTCCTTCTGGGTTTCGGTGGAGTTCCGGTGATGTCATCGTCATCTTCTGGTGTTGCCATCCCTCACCTCGTCTTGTGTTCTAAGTATGTTCTTCAGTCGTCATTTGTATGACATATATTGTCTTTTTGTTCTATTTTACAACTTGTACTGTCTCCTTGTTTTCTATTTTGTTATTCCCTTCTCTCAGCCTCTCTGTACCATTACTCTATCTCTCTTTTTTTCTCTAATATTCTTTCTGCTTCTTCTTTTTTCCTTTCTCTCCTGTTCAAACAATATTCTTCTCTTCATATTCTTTCCCTTCCACTTTATTTTAACTCAAAGATTGATTTTTTCACTGTTCGCTTAGAGAATGTTCATGTTAATGCTTTTTGCTCACATTCCGAGTTACTACATCGAATGTCAAGGGATTAAGTAATCCCATTAAAAGACAACGGGTGCTAACCCACTTAGCTAATTTAAAAACTGACATTGCATTACTTCAAGAATCCCATCTATCCGAGCCTGAAGCTTCTAAACTAAAGAAATGTTGGGTGGGAAAGGTTTTTCTTCTTCGGCTCTAGGAAAGAAAAATGGAGTTTTGGTTCTTTGTCATAAGAAACTCAATGTTTCTGTTGTTCACCAAGAATCTGATTCCGATGGTCGTTAGGTTATTGTTAGACTTCTTATTGATAAAATACCCTTAGTTATTTTTAATGTATATGGCCCTGTTACCGTTGCTAAGGTTTTCTGGACACAGATCTCTGATAAATTAATTTTATATGATGATGATTATATTGTTTTTGGCGGTGATTGCAATCAAATTCATGACCCATTATTGGATAGATATTCGCCTGTCAAATTTGTAAATACTAAAATGCACTCACAATTTACTTCCACCATACGGCGTAGATCTCTTGTCGATATCTGGAGACTTTGTCACCCAGATCTCAGAGAATACACTTATTTTTCACCTCCACATCAATCACAGTCCCATATTGATTACCTCTTTCTCAGTAAACCTTAGCTCAGCATGCCATTCATTCCGAGATAGGATCTATTTTAATTTCAGATCATGCCCCAGTTTTTGTTGACTTTGATCTAATACCTTTTACCCCACATACTGGTAGGTGGCGTTTTAATAATTCATTACTTGTGGACCCTAATTTCTCTGGCCAATTCAACTCTTTTGCCTCTGAGTTTTTGCTAATAATTCAACTACAGACTCTTCTCCTGTTATGATTTGGGATTCCTTTAAGGCGGCCGCCAGAGGATTTATAATGAATTTTGTCTCACAAAAGAAAAAATCTTTTGAGGTACAATCTACCCAATTACTTCATAAAATTAAGCAATTAGAATATACTTATTACCATTCCAATTCTGAATCTTCTGTAAAAAATCTCATTGATGCCAAGCTTACTTTTAACAGGCTTTCTACAGAAGCTGCTTCTCCCTATCTTTTAAAAAGCAGCGCTTGCTACTATGGTGGCCAAAATAAAATGGGGAAAATATTGGCCAACTACTTAAAAATAAAGAAAGAAAGAACTAGAATAGAATCTCTGCAAAGTACTACCGGGTCTCATCTATTTAAAAATGATGATATCTTAAATGAATTTGTCTCCTTTTATAAAAATCTATATACTCCAGAGACTCAACCAACTCAAACTGTTTTATCCTCTTATTTTCAATCTATTAATTCTCCTCCCTCCCAACTTATTGATTTTGATTCTTTGGAACTTGATATTACCTTAGCTGAAATCACTCATCCTATATCGGTCTTGCGACGAGGGAAGGCCCTTGGACCTGACGGATTTACTGTCGAGTTTTATGAACATTTTGCTAAGCTTCTTCTTCCAAATCTTTTTCTTTTATTTAACTCTTTTATTACAAATGGTTCATCTCATGGCACTTTTCAAGAAGCCATGATATGTCTAATCCCGAAGGACAACAAAGACCTTTCTCTTTGTAAAAATTACCGTCCCATTTCCTTAGTCAATACTGACTATAAGATTTTTGCAAAAATCTTAGCACTACGCATTGACTCTATTTTGCCTGAACTTATTGGACCTGAGCAATCCGGCTTTGTAAAAGGTCGCTTATCCTCCGATAATTCTAGAGTCTTTTTTAACACCCTTAGTAAGGCTTCCTCCTTAGATTACCCTATTGCTGCCATAGCTTTAGATGCTGAAAAAGCATTTCACAGGATTGGTTGGGATTTTATGTTTTATGCTTTAAAATGGATAGGTTTTCCTCCCAAATTGATATCCTTAATTACTTTGCTTTATTCGGATCCTAGAGCTTCTATTTTCATTATGGTAAAACCTCAGATTATTTTTCTCTTCTCAGAGGAGTACAACAAGGGTGTCCTTTGTCTCCGTTATTATTTGTTATAGCGTTGGAACCCTTTCTAACTAAAATTCGACAAGATTCTCAGATCTCTGGATTTCAACTTGTTTCTCATCAGGTTAAAATGTCTGTTTACGCAGATTATATCCTTTTATATTGTTCTAATCCAACTACTTCCCTCCCTCCTTTCCTTCATCAGGTTAATATTTTTTCTCAATTATCAGGGTACCGTCTTAATCAGGATAAATGTGAAGTTTTAACGCTCAATGTTTTATGCCTTAAACACTATTTCACCCATACCGGTTTTTCCTGGCAAGCTTCTAAAATCAAATATCTAGGCCTATGGTTTTCCTCATCTATCCCCGACACTTTAAAATTAAACTTTGATCATATTATAAAATCGCTAAACGATACTATTACTCGTTAGCATCCTCTTTTTCTATCTTCGTGGGGTTGACTGGATTCGATTAAGATGATGCTTACCCCGTTGATTTTATATACTCTTTCTATGATTCCTGTGCATATTCCCGGACATTATTTCAAAACAATTGATTCACTTTTAACTAAATTTCTATGGAAGACCAATCTCCTTGAATAGCTGTGTCCTCTTTAAAAAAGGACAAATCAAGTGGAGGCCTTAGATTTCCAGACTTCAAATCTTATCACTCGCCCTTTTCTCTAAAACAAACCTACCGTTGGCTTTCCTCAGAACTTCCCACTCATCCCCTTGTGTGGATTTCTATAGAGAAATCTATACTTTCTCCTTTTGCCTTACAGGAGTTTCTTGCTTTCACCAACAATATTTCCTTTATACGCTCTCCCATTATTTCTCACTCTCGTAAGATTTTAACCCCTTTTCTACCTTTTTCTTATCCTTCTATTGCTTCTCTGTCTCAACAACCTATTTGGCACAATACATTATTACGCATCAAGAATCGTACCATTTATTGGAAAACTTGGAGATCCAAGGGTTTGCTCTGGATTTCCCAACTTTTGAATAATAATCTTTCCCTATCCTTTTCTGATCTACAAAAGAAATTTTCATTACCTAATTCTTTTCGTAAGCAATATAATTCTCTACTTCCTTCTCTTAATCAGTACCTTCTTACATTACCAATTAACCCCGCTCTTTCTATAACATGCTCCTCTCTTTTTCCCATATTGGACACATCCCCTTCGGCTTCTTCTATTTATAAGTGTCTATTAACACCCTTAGAGAGACTCAAGTCAAAAACTGAATTGGAATGGGAAAGAGATCTACAACAATGCTGGCCAACCTCCTTATGGGATAAATTGTGTCTCAAAATTCACAAAACCTCGGGGCATATTATCAAGGGCCGGCGATAAATATCGCAAAGCGCGCTTAGCGCTTGCATATTTATCGCCGGCTATCTCTGGAATTTATCGCCCGGTTAGCGCGTTATTAACAACGCGCATCGCCGAGGCGATAAAAATGTCAGAGATAGCGTGGATATCGCCGTTTTCCATGGGAAAACGGCGATATCCTAGATGATAGGGCCTGTGGTCTTAGCCACAGAATCCACCCCCATGTTAAGTATGCCTTAGTCAGGAATTTAACAGACGTTAAATTCCTGCGTTAAAGCATACTAAACGCGATTAAAATAATCGCTTCCCGCATTGTAAATATCGCGAAGCTGCCTTCGCGATATTTACCCATGTTGTTTCCACAGACACGCCTACTTTGCATCTCATTATCGATGCGAAGTCAGGCGTGCTGGAAACGGGAGCAAAATCAGCAAAACACGCGATAGCGTGTCTTTGCTGATAAGGCGATATAATTATCGCCGCTTTTCGGCCGAAAACAGCCGCAAAAGCGGCGATAATTGTTTATCGCCGCCTTGATAATATGCCCCCTCAAGAGCTGCTAATACTTCTCAAACCCTTTATTTTGTTTATCAAGGACTATTACTTTCCCCTGCAAAATTAGCTTCCTTTTCACATACTACTTCATCTACCTGTTGGTCCTGTTCTGGTTCTAATGCTGATATAAAACATATGTTATTTGAATGTCCCAGCATAGTTCATTTCTGGCAACTAGTTTGGTCCCAGATTAAAAAGATTTTTAAAGTCAATATTTCCTTTTCTTCATCCAATATTTTCTTAGGTTCACTGTCTCCTCATTGGCCTCAATCACCATCTAATTTTAAGTTGTTAGATTTGTTATTGGCTGTAGCTTTACATCTAATAACTTCAAATTGGAAACAAGCAGACAAAGTTACTTTCAGAGCCTGGTGGAATGCCGTATGCTTTCATCACAGACTCGATACCAATTATGTCACCCCTATTTCTTTAGCAATTAAGAGAGATCTTTTTTGGCTCCCTCTTACTACATATTTATCCTGGTCCGCCTCTAAAGTTATAAATGCTTCAGATGATGTCCGGAAACTGCCATAAATTCACCATGTTGTCCTTTTCTTAAAAATTAAGAAATTGTTATTCATGCTTATGTACTAGAATTAGTTTATATTGTGTTTTATTTTAATCCCTAGGTATTATCATGCTTACAGTATTTTAATTTTATACCTTGTTGTTCTTTCTCTAAAAATTTCTGTAGAGTCAGATTATGTTTTTTCCCTCCTCTTTCTGCCCCCTTTTCTTCCCCTTTTGGTTTTAATACTTTCCTACATACAGCATGATTGTTATAACAGTAATTTTTTCATATTCTTTAATATTTCTTATATTAATTGTGATTCTCTAAGCTTAACTGTATATGCTGTTCCTTCTCTCTTGTTTTTCAATAAACTCAAACTTAAAAAAAAAAAAAGAATAATGAAACAAATGACATATATTTCATAAAAATCTGAAGCACTAAAGGCTTTTTATCAATTAGCAAATGTTACAAAACAAAACAGATTTCAACCATAAATGTAGAGTTTTTTTAGTTATCACTTGTTATTTCATTGTAATTCTTTTGTAAGTAATGATACTGTTGGACTTGGCCCATTCCGCAGGGTCATCCCCAAACTGTTTGCCTTCTGCCTCCTGTTTTCTGTACCGTTTTTGGTGGCTTCTGTTGCTAACCAGTGCTAAAGTGCTTATGTTCTCTCCTTTAAACATGGTAAAATTGGCTTACCCCCCAATTGGCACATTTAACTTACTTGTAAGTCCCTAGTAAAGTGGTATTACATGTATCCAGGGCCTGTAAATTAATTGCTACTAGTGGGCCTGCAGCGCTGAAAGTCCAACTCACTTGAGTAGCCTTGTAAACATTCCTCGGGCCTGCCAGTGCAGCCTGCGGGTGCAGTTGTAAACTGGCATTTCAACCAGGCAAAACAAACGTTTTTCCAGGCCTAAACCTTCTTTTCTAAGAGCATATAGGTCACCCCTAGGCTACCCCCTGAATAGCCCATAGGGCAGGGTGCAGTGTATTTTAAGTTTTACATGTCCTGATAGTAAAAAACCTCTACATTTGTTTTTCACTACTGCAAGGCCTGGCTCTCCCACAGGTCAACATTTGGTTACCTTATTTCATTTAATAAGTGATAAATTTCAATTGGAACTAAGTAGACAAGTCAAGTTTTGTGTCTAAAGAATTGCAATTAAAAGACATCTTTAATGGTAAAGTTGGATTTTTTGTTACAATTCTGACAATGCCACTTTTAGAAAGATAGCATTTTCTTGTCCCAACCATTTGGTGTCTGCTGTCTGTATGCTGGAGCACATGTCTAGGTGTAGTTGGCAGTTGGTCTTTGTGTGTCGCCCCCAGACAGTGAGACATAGGGTAGCTAGTTGTCGGCAGGATGGGGCACTTAATGTTAGGGGAGGAACTGTCACCTACCACACTTGCACATCACAAAGACTCTGCCTGGGAACTCTCACAAAGGGTTTAACACTAGTCTATCATGACCCCAGACAATCTGAAGCCAGGGCTGGGAGGCTGGAAATTTCAAGCCCCTCTGGGGGTATAGAATCCTCTGGAAGCTTCTCCCACTTCAAAGTGGGCATCAGGTATAAATATTTGACCTCAGGCACCAACTCTTCAGTACACTTCTGGCCCTGTGTACTCTGCAAGGAAGAAGGACTGCTATGCTCCTGAAAGGACTGCTGCTCAGAAGGACTGCTACCTTCTCTGCTGATATGCTGCCTGTTTGCCTGTGTGAAAAGGGCTGGACCTGTAACTCTGAACCCAGGACGCTACAGTGACTCTAAGGGCTAGTTTGCTGGCCTGTTGTTTAGAAGCCTCAGGAACACAACAGGCTTCCAAAAACCTTGAACCCAGCACATGGACTCTGCCATCTGTGATTGCTACCCTGCCAAGTGGTGCCTCCCCAATCCTGGAACCTTGGAAGTGGGCCTTAAGGTGCTCTGCCAGCCCATATGTGGACCCAGCTGAACTGATGGATCTACTCTGCTGTGTGGGGCAACCCCAATCAAACCAACGCATCGCCTCTGCTGCGCAGACTTTACCGTCACCAGGAGTTCACATCGCCCTTGCAATTCACAGCCTCATCGGAACCTTTAGAGACCAAACTCGATCTATATACGTGCTCCCAATTGGAAGTTACAGTTTCTTAAACGTAATAAGGTAACTCCAATGTTATCCTATGGGAGAGGTAGGCTTGCAGCAGTGAACAATGAATTAAGAGTAAAGTTGAGTAGAGTAGAGAACTACTCTACTTCGGAGTTTTTTCACTGCAAGAGCATGTAAGACTTAAAGATACATGTCCAGCTTTTTAAATACACTGCACCCTGCCTCTGGGCTGTGTGGGGCCTACCTTAGTGGCGACTTGCATGTATTAAAAGGGAAAGGTTGAGCAGCCCTCCTAAGTACCACATAGGGATTAGACTATGTGGTGTCCCCATCACCGCACTAAAATATGTTAGTCACACATTTATAGCACCTCCCTGACACCAACGGTGCTGCATGTGCCTGAGCGATGAGAGGTGCTGCATTAGCAGTGCAAGTGCGCATTGTGCTTCGGGCGCCTAAAACTCTCATCCTGCATTCACTGGCCTCTCAGTTTATTGGCAAATTTGATGGACATGGCAGCTACAACTCACTAATACAATTATGGCACCACTGAGGCCTGGGGGCTGTATTGAATCAAGCCACCAGTCGGGCAGCTTCAGGTATCACGTGCCCCGTCACCACATTAAAAAACACAACATCCTATTGAAGTAACTGAGGTGGTGGATGGCAGCTTTGTTTTTCCTTGATGCACTGCTCACCACCAGAGTGACGCCTCTGGTCCACGCGGTGTGGCACGACTCAAACTCAGTGACAGTGCTGGTCTTGTGTTAGGAGGTCAGCAAGCATGACTTGCACCAGGCAGGATTGCTTTTAACAAGTTCTGCCAGGCCCCCAGGAAGACATCGCTGTGACCAAAACAGGGCGCGGATTCACATCAACAACTTGTCATGGTGAGTGCTGACTTTAAAACCAAGGTCATTCAGAGAAACAGTGTCATGGGCTAGCACACTGACAGAAACATCTGCTTGATCTGCCCCAGGTCAAAGCGTTGAGTTCTCCAGGCTATCTGACTGACTAGAGCACAGCACTGTCTAAGCAGCACTGAGCAGAGTAGCTGTCAGCATTGTGAGTTCCCCACTGCAGCTTACAAACTACTAATACAGCGTCAGCCGAAGGCAGCATTTTTCCAGCAGAGTTGGTAAGTAGCCTGTTGCAAGCACTAGAGAGTTCAGTGATTTTTGTGTTTGGAGAGATATCACGTAAAATGGTACTGTTTAAAATGAAGACAAGAGATGGATTTGAAATCTAAGTTGCAATAAGGTGTTCCATAGCCAGACATGGTCTAGCAAATTTACACTGTTCAATTATGTAATTTGTCTGAGGTTCTGCAAGCAGCTGCAGTGGTCAGAACAGGTGTAACATCATGTAGGATGTGTGTAGATTGTGGTTCCATGATTGTTTTACAGTAGGATCAACTTACAAAGCGGAAGTAGAATAGTGCCTTTGCATTTCAGGTGGTTTGCAACAGTTTCAAGATCTTTTTAAATCTTGTTCTTGCTGAAAATGCATGTAATTTATTATGTTTATCTGTTTCCATGGACTTCCTTGCTTGATTTTGCTTGTAAAAAATGTCACTCTAAGTGACACAGAGTTAGTGGTTGAATGTCACTCATAAGTACGCTGAAACCATGAAAATTTCACTCATAAGCAATCTGAAAACGTGGCAGCTATGGTTGAGCCTAACAAGAGGCCTATTGTCATAAATGAAGATTCTGTATTGGTTGTTTTATTAAATTATGTTACTAAGACTCATCTGTTGTTTTAGTTAACATAATTTATTCAAGACATGTAATGCAACCACTTCATTATTCAACGGGGCATTCAAAAGAAACAATCTTCATTTTACAGACAAAGTATGAAACATACAAGTAAACAATAATGTGAAAATTGAACGAAAATGTGAAAAATACATTCATAACCTTATAAACAATTACACCAGTCTATATTAGTTGAACATAAGCTCTCTCAAAGGGCCTTATACTTGGCCAAGTATAAGGCCCTTTGAGAGAGCTTATGTTTCTTTTGAATGCCCCGTTGAATAATGAAATGGTTGCATTACATGTCTTGAATAATACAAAGTAGTGAAGTAGGGTGCAGTGACTGGATGCAATGTTCCTCAGTCTGCTGAAATAAATAGGAGCCTCTAAAATTGGTGGCCAGGTAATTTCTTTTCTATAAACTTTCAGAAAGTGGACATTTCTCTGCACTTACTGCTCTGTGTGCCTGACAGCCTGTCTCCAATACACATCTGGGTTGGGTGACAGCTACACTTTGTGCATTACCTCTAGACAGCCACAAACACAGGAAGGTGAGACTCATCTGCATTCTGATCACTCATCTGCATTCTGTTGGGTCTACCTGGGCAGGGAGGAATGGTAGGGGCTGACACTCACACTTCAATAGGTAGTGTCCTGTCTACATACAAAGCACTGATTAACCCTCCCCCCCCCCCACCGGCAGCCTGGCAGACAGGACTGGGTTGAAAGGGATCCTCGTGCACTTCAGAGAGTTGCTTTGAAGTCACTGCCTGCATCAAAGGCACTTTTGGGTATAAGTACTGGGACTTTGATCCCCTATAATCAGAAACTTCTGGATCTTGAACTAAACCTCTATCAGAAGGACTGCTGTGCTGCTTAAAGGACTCAACTGGACTGCTCTTCTGGAAGGACTGCTTTTCTGGAAGGACCTCTTTTCTGTTTGTTGCATTGCTGCCTGCTGCTCCCTGACTCTGCTGAAGGAGAGCTGGACTCTGCCTTCCCTCCATGTGATCTCCAAGGGCTTGCTGGCTTGCTTCCTGTTTTCTGAAGTCTCAAGGACACACAACGCTCCCTGCAGATCTGCTTTTGCTGCTAGACACTGCTAGAAGTGGGTTTGCAACTGTTTTGCTACACAATCACAAAAGCGAAGATCAGAACTGACTCAGTGCCCTTCAATGCCGATGCAGGCTGATCCACATGCAGCCCTGCAGAGCTCAACTTAGATGCATCGACCTAACTGTGAGGTTCGATGACGACGCAGCGCCGATCCAAGGTCCCAACTGCGAGGCTTGACGCAACAACCCAAGGGCGTGAATCGGAACCGACGCATTGCCTTCACTGGGTGAAGAAGATCGACACATTTTGTTGCTTGTGACCAGGAAAGGTACTTTGTTCACCGGGGCTAGCAAGGGACCTGTAGCTGCCCTGGGCTTCCAGGAGGTTGCCCCGAACTTTGACTTTGTCCTGGTCTAGCGTGACCTAAAGAAACCTTTTTAGCGCTACATGCTTCTAATTGCTTTACTGCGTTTTTCCTTTAAAATTCAATATCTCAACTTCTATGCATTGGATTGTTGTTGTTTTGGTCTGGTTTTGTTTATAATATAATAACCTTTTTCATAAATCTGAGTGAAGTCTTTTTGTGGAGTATTCATTGTGTTCCAATGTGTGTTTGTTGCACCGATGCTTACACATTGCCTCTTTAGATAAGCCTACCAGCTCTGTGACAAGCTACCAGAGGGTGAGCACAGGTTATCTTTTAGTGTATCTTGCTTACCTTGGCTAGAGCGGTGGTTCCTCCCTGGCCTGGGTACATACCTCAGCCAACCAGGAATTCCATTTAGATGTCTACTTTATCAGGATCTCTATTAGATCCACTACCACCTAGAATGTGGAAGTACAGAGCCAAGGAGTTATATCCACCATTATTACAGATCTGTCATCAATCAATGGAATTCAGCAGAGTTCCTTGGGCCTGAAAAAAATCAATAGTATCTCCCTTACTATAAAAGCCCACAACTGACTCTTTGGGGGATATTCTCAAGAACGTGCGATAATCATCGCCAAAATAGATTAACGCAAGTTTTCATATCGCCGTCTATCACGGGAAAATAACTCTGTGTTAACGTGGCATTCTCAACACAGCGGTAACATGCGATAGTACCCCGATAACGTGGCAAATGTCCGCGATAACATTACTGGGACGGCGATAAAAATCTCAATCCGAACGTGAAAAAAGTTGCGATGTGCCCAACCGCGATAAAAAATCCAGCGATAAGCAGCGCCAGGCCTGCAAGACCCACAAGTCAGGCTGCAAAAAGCACAATAAAAGTGGCAACACAAAACACAAACAACTGCGAAGCACCATGGAGGTAGCCGGAGCAAGCACAGAGGACAACCAGAACCCCACAAGCCCCACGGACGACCAGCCTGGGACCTCGGGGTCAGGGAAGGGCAAGGAGAAGAAGAAGAGGAAGACGCCATACAGTCCGCAGGAAAACCAGATCCTGATCACGGAGGTGATAGAACACCATCAACAACTGTTCGTCACCTCCACTGTGTCATTGGCAACAAAAAATTGAATATGTCAGTCCATCCTGGACAAGGCGAATGCAGTCGGAGTGCTGAGGAGGACAATGGACGAGGTCAAGAGGCGCTGGAATGATGTGATGCGCAAGACAAAGCCGAAACTCACAGACAACCAGAAGGCACCAATGCAGAATGGAGGTGGGAGTTCAGCGCCACAGGAGGAGCTGGATGAGATGGAGGAAATGGTGACCACAGTCATCATTGGGGAGATGTGCAATGTGTTCCAAACTGTTGTGTCTGCAGGTACGTAGTTACACGTCCATGAAAGCTAGTGCAGCTTCGTAGGCAATCATTTCCAACATGAGGTTGTTGTCGACTTCATGGAACAGGACGGCGAGGCTAACCATTAGCAGGTCCGGACAGATGTGCTGCGTCCACCCCCTTTCACCAATTAGCACAACAGCCCAATAGGGGAGCGGCTCAATTTGATCACTGCACACGAGGAGTTCTGCAATCTCCCAGGTCCAGCTGCCAGCATGTATGCCAAGTATCCAGGCATCCCATAGATGGGTGTCACGGTGACACTCATGGTCTTGGGCCAACAGGGGGCGCACACACATGTCAAAATCCAGTTCGGCTACCATCCTGTTGGATAGGCAGACATCCATGGACCACTCGAATATGCACGAGTGACAATGCAACACAGGCTGCACGCAGGTGACGTTGGCAAGGCGGAAGCTTAGCCGGTAACTGATCCGCAGCACTACCAATGGCAGTGCCCCCAGTAAATGCAGCATACGTGCATGGTACAGTTCCACGTGACAGGGGTTGTGCATGTGTCCGGGATGGTCTGCCATTGCATTAGTGGCCCTGGTTGAAGCGGCACTGTTCTGACCTTCGCCAGTTCTGTGGATGAAATGCCACAGCTCGGATCAATGAGTTGTTGAAGTGTGCAACGGTTGTACGCCTGGGATGGTGTGGGAGTAAGTGTGAAGGCCATTCCATGCAAGATAACTCCGAGCAAGGACTTCTGTGTTTGGGGTGTGTATACGTTGGTCTGTCATCGGACTGTGCATAGTGTGGGAGTCGTCCTCAACTGCTATCGTATCTGTCAGGGGGTGCCGGGCACAAGCAATTCCGAGGTCGGATGTGCAGATGTGCTTCCGCCTGATAGTTCAGACAAAGGAGCTTTCATCCCTAATGTCAATTTGTCATCTGCTTGCATTCATGAAGTGTGATGTGGCTTGTTGGGTGTGGGGTGGGATGTGTGCGACATGACTTGCATGTGGCAAATGAGCAGCATCACTGTGTGTTACGTTGCCTCACAGCTGCTCCTCCCTCCCCCCGAGCCTATTTACTTGTGTGCGCTGCGTGGTTGCATCACTTGCACTCCAACGGCACACCATTGTCATGCCTGTCTGTGCATGTCCACAAGCCTGACAACGACACTGTGATGTTGGCCATTGAAGGTGGGCGGCCACGTTAGTGTAGGCCTATGGTAAGGATAGTGCGGACACAGATGTAGAGTTCATGCCTGGCTGAACTTGCGCTGCGTCTAAGGCTAGGCATTTGGCTCATGCTGCGGCAACGCAGGTACACACAACACTTGGCATGTATGAGCCAAGACCCCGAGCGGTCTTGTGCTCCTTCATTTCTCCGTTCGTGCGAGACCGCCCTCCGGGTGCATGCTACATTGTCAATTGCGGGCCGGGTGGCGCCGACACTACAACAGAGACACACGCATTGGTGACTTCCTTGTCCAGGCCAGAACTGACCAACGCCCTGAGCCCCGGGCCAATTCTACACACCCCAGCGCTGGACTGGCATACGCCGGTCCAGCCCACTCCGCTTACGCTTACAGGGGGGGAGGACAAAGCTACATGTCCAAGGTCTTACCCACTGCCTGAGGTGACATGCTTGCGTCCGCTGTCCACAGCACAATGTGATGTGGTAGGGCCAGGGGCCATCACGCATACATAATGAACACACGGACACACTTAGATAGATAGTGGAACTGGCTACGGGCACGTGCGCCCGGACCCTTTTTATTACCAGGGTCACATGTCCAGTGACGCCTGTGCTGGATGGGTGTGGGGTGAGTGGAAGCAAGCCCTCAGGGAGTGGTTGGTGCTGGCAACAACTAGAACAGTGATCATCGGATCAAACACACACAGAGTCACTCATGAAGGGTCCATGACTTGCAGTGCACTGAGGTAGGGGCACCAGAACTGGACTCACACACATATGATTACATCATAAAGGGTCCATGACTTGCAGTGCACTGAGGTAGGGGCACCAGAACTGGACTCACACACACATTTGATTACATCATAAAGGGTCCATGACTTGCAGTGCACTGAGGTAGGTGCACCAGAACTGGACTCACACACATATGATTACATCATAAAGGGTCCATGAGTGGCAGTGCACTGAGGTAGGGGCACCAGAACTGGACTCACACACATATGATTACATCATAAAGGGTCCATGACTTGCAGTGCACTGAAGTAGGGGCACCAGAACTGGACTCACACACACATATGATTATATCATAAAGGGTCCATGACTTGAGCTACACTGAGTTCGTGGCACCGGAAGAGCTCGGCGGGTGTGTGGCCTGCGCTGATGCAACATCCGGGCGGGCCACCCTGGACGTAATGTCTGTTGCCTACTGGACTGCGCCATGAATAAATGAAGACTCAATTTGAATTGTGAGCCCTGCTGACCGCAGTGTAGGCCAGAGGCAGCGGTCAGAAAGGGCCCACAGCCACGTGACGATGACTTGTGGTGCACTGAGTTAGTGGCACCTAGAGCGCTTCGCAGGTGCACAGCCAACGATGATGCGTCGTCTTGGCGCGCCGCACTGGGGGCAATGTTTTTTTGCCTACTGAATTCTGCCTCAATATTGCCGCATGGCATCGACTTGTGTTGCACAGGGTCAGTGGCACCTGGAGCGCTCAGCAGGTGCACAGCCAACGATGATGCGTCGTCCGGGCGGGCAGCACTGGGAGCAATGTTTTTTGCCTACTGAATACTGCCTCAATATTGCCACGTGGCGTCGACTTGTGTTGCACAGGGTCAGTGGCACCTGGAGCGCCCAGCAGGTGCACAGCCAACGATGATGCGTCGTCTGGGCGGGCAGCACTGGGGGCAATGTCTGTTGACTAGTGGTTTCCTCCATTAACAGAAATGTGGCACGATTTGAATTGTGGGACCTGCTGACCACAGTGTAGGACTAAGGCAGTATCCGGAACACACATGACTCCGTGTTGCTGTGCCGCTGGATGCGCTGGGGTCCTGTGTCACGGAGTCTGGAGGTCACGGCGGCGGACTCGTGGCAGGGTGAGGTGTGCCGCCCTGGCAGACGCGTTGCCCATCACGGAAGAGAACCACGCCCAGAGCCCCGGCCTTTTTATCCGCACTCCTACGCTGGAGTGGCGTACGCCGGCCCAACCCACTGCGCTTACGCTTACAGGAGGGGACGGCACAGTTACATGTCCAAGGTCTTCCCCACTGCCTGAGGTAACATGTTTGCGTCCACTGTCCACAACACTACAAACCCCAGCAGTATATGTCCACATGGACATGTCTGTGCTCTGCATTCTGTGGTCTGTCCAGCACATCACTGCCACACTTGGCATTGTGTACATTCTTCTTCATGGGTGAGTTGCCTCCTTCACACATACTTGGTTCCCACCTCTCCCCACATTCTGCACTTGTGTGGCTGAGGGGCCATGCCGTTTTCAGAAGGTCCTCTGTCTTGTCCTACGCTGCCTCGGTGGTAGTCCGGGGGGGATCTGGACAGGGGGGGTCCTGGGGGTGGTGGGGGTTGGTGTTGTGGCCCTCTTGGGTCTCCGAGCTGCATGTTCATTGGCTCCATGGCATCTGTGGGTCTTCAGATGTGGCTCTGGGCTGGGCTCTCTTTCATACTGCAGGTAGTCGTCCTGCTTAGCACCAGCAGAAGGCAGGTGTTAAATCCCTGCAGCTAACGCGCCTTATCGCCTATTCTTGGTTCGCATCGCAGATCTAACTGGTCGTTGAGAATCGCGCGAAGTGGTGTTTTCGTGTGTTTTTGCACGGGAATGCCTACTCTGCATATCATTAGCGTTAGTTGTCGCACTCATCCGTGGTGATGTTTTTTGCGGCAGCTATCGCAGGGAAACTGGCGATGTCGGCTGTTTGCACGAGCTTGTGAATAGGGTGGAAAATCTATCGCCACTTTTGCGGCGCTAAAGTGCTGATAAATCGGCGATGAGTCCTTGAGAATATGCCCCTTTGTTGCTTAGTAAGTACTGACCGATATCTCAACAACCTTTTCTAGTGAAAATTCTGAAACGATATGTAAGCACAAGATTGTCAACGCATTTGGAATATCGAAATCTCCTAGAAGAGAAGCAATTCGATTTTAGGCCAGCCAATGGTACGGAATTAGTGTTGGTACTGGGGATGGATGAAATCCAGATGACAGTGGACAAAGATCAAACTGTGATTCTGATACTACTTGACCTGTCAGCCACATTTGACACAGTTAATCACAAGGTACTACTGTCAAGATTAGAAAACAGTGGAATCAATGGAACAGCACTGAGATGGATAAGGTCATATCTGACAGACAGATGTCAAGCTATCTCGCTACCCCCATATCGTTCTGAATTCAAAACAGTTGAGTACGGAGTTCCCCAGGGATCGGCACTAAGCCAAATCCTTTTTTATTTCTATATGTGGCCTTTAATAACTGTTATCAGATCTCACAATATTATTCTGGTCAACTATGCACATTATATGCAATTGATGCTGTCCTTAGGAAACAATTAACCAGAATCACTGGATTCCTTCCACAACTGTCTGAAAGACATTGTAAAATGGCTAAGCAACACAATTTAATGTAGATAAAACAGGAAATCTTTGCTGCTCAGGCAATAAAGTCCCATTGGAATTCCCAGATAGTTTTTGGTCATTGATAAATGATGATGACTTAGAAACCTCACAGATGGTTCGCAATCTTGGGTAATTGTAGATAATAAGCTATGTCAACAAGACGGTAGCTACCTGCTTTGCACTACTTCTTAACCTGAGGAAACTATTATCTTTCTTACCCTCACATACTAGAACACTGATAGTGCAAAGTATCATCCTTCCTGAGCAGGCTAGACTACTGCAATGCACTGTTGTTAGGAATACTAGAATATCTAATGAAAAGACTGTACAGAGTACAAGCAGTAGATGCAAATCTAGCATTCAATCAATCAATCAATCAATCAGGGGTTTATAAAGCGTGCTACTCACCCGTGAGGGTCTCAAGGCGCTGGGAGGGGGGGGTGCAGCTCCGGATCAGTCGAAGAGCCAGGTCTTGAGGCTCTTCCTGAAGGTGTGCAGAGTGGGGGAGCGTCTGATGTTGACTGGGAGCTCGTTCCAGGTCTTTGCTGCGACGTAGGAGAAGGCTCTTCTGCCTGCTCTGGTTCTGCGAATGCGTGGGGTCTTTGCCAGGGCGAGGTCGGTGGAGCGGAGGTTCCTTTTGGGTACGTGGAAGGAGACTCTTGCGTTGAGGTGTTTGGGTCCGATGTTGTGGAGGGATTTGTAGGCGTGGGTGAGTAGCTTGAAGGTTACTCTCTTCTTGATGGGGAGCCAGTGGAGATCTCGTAGGTGCTGGGTCATGTGCTTGTGTCGTGGGGTTCTGAGGATGAGTCTGGCTGCGGTGTTCTGGATGGTTTGGAGCTTGTGTAGCAGGGTTTTGTTGATTCCGGCGTAGAGGGCGTTACTGTAGTCTAGTCTGCTGGTTATGAGTGCGTGGGTGATGGTCTTTCTGCATTCGGGGGAGATTCACTTGAAGGTCTTGCAGAGGATGCGGAGGGAGTTGAAACAGATGGAGGCAACGGCGTTGATCTGGCGGGTCATGGTGAGGGAGGAGTCAAGGATGATGCCGAGGTTGATGGAGTGGGTGGGTTTCCGAGGGCAGAAGGCCACCAGGTGTTGTCCCAAGCAGTGGAGGAGGGTCCAAGGACGAGGACCTCTGTCTTCTCCAAGTTGAGCTTAAGGCAGCTGTTGTTCATCCAGGCTGCGACGTCTTTCATTCCTTCCTGGAAGCTGAGTCTGGTGTCTTCGGGGTTGTTCGTGAGGGAGAGGATGAGCTGGGTGTCGTCGGCGTAGGATACTATGCTGAGCCCATGCTGTCTAACGATGGCGGTGAGGGGGGCCATGTAGATGTTGAAGAGCGTGGGGCTGAGCAAGGATCCTTAGGGTACTCCGCAGTTGATCTCTGTGGGTTCGGAGAGGAATGTGGGAGTCTGATCCTTTGGGTTCTGCCAGTGAGAAAGGAGCGGATTCAGTCGAGGGCGGTTACTCGTATGCCGGCGTCGTGGAGTCTGGCTGTGAGGGTGCGGTGCGAGACGGTGTCGAAGGCTGCGGAGAGGTCTAGCAGGATGAGGGCCGCAGTGTGGCCCTGGTCCAGTAGCATGCGGATGTCATCGGTGGCGGCGACGAGGGCGGTCTTGGTGCTGTGATTGCTGCGGAATCTAGACTGGGAGGAGTCGAGGATGGCATTCTCCTCAATGAAGGTGGTCACCTGGGCGACTTTGGCTGTGAAGGGGAGGAGAGAGATGGGCCTGTAGTTTTACAGGTCCGTCGGGTCAGCTGAGGGTTTCTTGAGGAGGGGCTTGACCTCTGCCTGCTTCCAGTCATCGGGGAAGATGCCGGATTCGAAGGAGGCGTTGATGGTCCGGCATGGTTTGGGTGCTATGACAGCGGTGGCTCTGTGGTAGATGTGTGGCAGGCAGGGGTCCGTGGGGGCTCCTGAGTGGGTGTTCTTCATGGTTGTGGCAGTGCCTTCGGTGGTAGCCGGATTCCAGGTGGTGATGGTGGGCTGGTTGTCAGTGGTGGAGAAGGGGGTGGTGTCTGGAGTCTGTTCGCTGAAGTTGTCCTAGAGGGCCTTGATTTTCAGGTGGAAGTAGGAGCTGAGTTTGTTGCAGAGGTCCTGGGATGGTGTGACGTCCGTGGCTTCGCTGGGGGTTTGGTGAACTGCTGTATGACGTTGAAGAGTTCTTTTGAGTTACTGGCGTTGGTGTGGATTTTGTTCTTAATAAAGGTCCACTTGGTGGCTCTTTTGCTCTAGTGGTATTCCGTCATGGCTTTCCTGTAGGTGTTCTGGTCTTCGGTGGTTTTCCTGTTCCTCTAGAGTTTCTCAAGGCATCTGCAGGAGCGCCTGGCTTCTTGGAGGTTGGTGGTGTACCAGGCGGCCTTCAGGGGGCATTGTCTGACGGGGTGGAGGAGGGGTGCGAGCTTGTCTGCGCAGCTAGTGATCCAGCGGTGTAGTTCTTTGGCTGCAGAGTTGGCGTCGGTCGTGGCGGAGGGGGGGTCGTGGAGGAGGGTGGTGTTGAGGTGTTCCTCTGTGACCTTACCCCAGATCCTTCGTGGTGGGCGCGGGGCGGGTTTGGGTGCGGTGGTGGTGTTGAAGGTGAAGTGTTCACAGTGGTGGTGTGTCCATAGGGGCTGCGTGGTGTGGCTGAAGTGGATGTTTGTCCCTCCTGCGAAGATGGGGTCGAGGATGTGTCCGGCTCTGTGGGTGGGGGTGGTGATGAGCTGCTTTAGTCCGAGGTTTGCGAGGTTGTCCAGGAGGGTGGTGGAGTCGGGGTCACTGCGGTTGTCGAGGTGGAAGTTCAGAACTCCAATGAGAATGTAGTCCGTGGATGCGATGGTGTGGGGTGCGACGAGGTTGGCAATGGTGGTGGCAGAAGTGGCGCGAGGCCCAGGGTGTCTGTAGGCGAGGGTCCCGTGCAGCATGGTTCTGGGGCTGGTCTGGATCTGGAAGTGGAGGTGTTCTGTGTTGGAGAGGGGGGTCGCTCGTGCTGGAGGTGGAGAGTCGGAGGGAGCTCTTGTGTGCGATGGCGAGTCCTCCTCCTGGGCGGTGGGGCAGTCCTTTCTCTGGATCTTGTATCCATTGGGGATGGAGGTGGCGATGTCGGTGGCGGAGGTGGCGTTGGTCCATGTTTCCGTGAAGAAGGCAACGCGTCTGGCGAGAGGGTGTCAAGCAGGTCCCAGATCTCTACGGCGTGTCTGTGTAAGAAGCGTACGCTGAGGAGGATGCATGTCTGGGCTTTGGTGGTACGGGCGTCTGGCATGGGTTCAGCAGTCATGGGGGGGCTGTTGATGGTGAAGGATTGTCAGCAGTGTTGGCAGGGGAACTGGCCGTGGGTGGTGTTCGGCGCAGCTCGCTGGCAGCTGTCTTTCCTTCCGCGGTTGAGTGCGAGGAGATCAGCGGAGTTGTAGCAGTGGGAGGTCGTAGATCCAGGGTTCCTGGTGCGGCCGCGGTCAGGTCGCGGACGGGCGCAGACAGGCTTGCCTTTTACGCGCCTTCGGCATGCCGGCGGCGCAGCCGCCATTAAGTAGGGGAGGGGGAGGGAAGCGCAGCTGGGAGGCGGAAAGCGGGAACCAGCAGGGGGGGAGGGCCACGGGGGCAGCAGTGGCAGGAAGGGCACAGAGGGCAAAACGGGCACAGAGAAGGAAAAAGGGCTAAACAGAGAGAACACAGGTACAATTACTGGCACAATAAGACAGAGAGAACACAGGTACAATTACTGGCACAATGAAAGACACATAAACAAAAATGGGGGGAGATGGAGGTAGACGTTAGGTTCACCCTCCAGACTCTGTATAGTTATTAACAAATCTGTAAGTGACAGATCTGAGAACCTAACCAAAGGGAAGGGCTTCTGCTAAATGTGGGAAACAACGCCCCGAATCTAAGAAGAGAAAATTCTCTTCTTGAGTCCCCTCACTCACCAAGGGTTGCCCCTAGGTGACATGCTTCATCATTGGGGCCATCCCAGACATCCACTGTCTGGGGCATGCTGCAACTTGCGGAACTACTTAGGAGCACTTTTTGTGAGAAAATGTGTAGTGTAGTGTTGGGGGAGTGGTGATGGTGATGCTAAAAATACCTAGCTAGTGAGCGATTAATTTATTCCTGCTCCTAGTTGGAATGGATAAAAAGGGGTTAATAGTAGGGAGGAAGTGTAACTGTTATGTGTATACTATCCCTAGTATTTGGTCAACATGTTTCGAGGTGTCCCCTAAACCTCTTCTTCAGGACCACATAGGGACCAGCCCCATGCGTACCACTCCGTGAGAAAAACAATCCTATACTAAAGAAATGATATAATAAGGAACAGGTGCACACCTAATGTGTGAGCACCAAAATTAAATACATACGGTTGAAATCAGACTCGTAGTATTTGTTCAAGGAGATAAAGTGACAAAGAGATTAGTACATATTGCCTGCCCACCTCTCACGTGGGCAGGTCCAAACCATATGCAGTGCTTAAATCAATGCGTTCCTCTATAGTTTGTGTCGGTGCCCTTAGTAGTAAAAATTATTGAATTAGTGCTTGTATCCAATGTGACACCTTGGAACACATCGGACTACTCTATTGTGAGAAAGCATGGTTAATCGTTAAAAACATTGGTAAAAAGAGAAAGAAACACTCGTGAGAAAACATTAAAAGACAAAACAAACATATAAACATACTGTTCACAATTTGTAAGAACATACTTCTGTTTTGGCAACGCTGTGCCTCATGGACTGCCAGGGTGGAGGGGTAACCCTAGAAGAATGTATATAAAGTATTTGAGTCAAGGGAAGGGCCATGGGTAAAAGCGAAATACTGGTTAGTTATTTCCCATAGCGTGGCCTGGAGGAAAAAACGAGTGTTTTTCAGGGATCCTGGGTTCCTGTTAGGGAAGAAAAGATCTTACTTGGCTCAGCACTCCTCCGTCAATGACACCTACTCGTACCCGGGCGGACCGCATATTAGTGTGTCTTCAGCCCAATGTTGTTTAAATACTGGCAGGAAAAGCCCAGTCATGCTCATATGCGAGTAAAGACTAGACCGCGGTTGTAAGAAAATGGCCGCCTAGTTTCGGAACTTTGTGCGCGCCATTTTGGGAGGATCATTTTCAGAGTTGGAAATTTTTTTTTAAATTAAATTAGTGGCATTGTAAAACTGGGGTTGAGTAAATAATAATTTATCAGTATTTTTTGAGGTGATTACCGCAACTGAAAAAAGACTACGACAAAAAGAGAAAATGAAAAAAGACTATGAACCAAGGTTAATGGCCATTTCATTATTGGCAAAGTTCGAGCGCCATATTGGAAGTAGAGACCTGAATTGGTCCACCTCCAATATTTAGTTGAAAGATTATCAATTGGGGTGTAGTTTGTATGGTGTCAACCTGAGAGGAGAAACTACTCTAAAGCCTATGTTTGATAGCGAGGCAGTAGGATTTTGACTGTTGCTTTTGTGTGGATGTGGATGCGGTCGTTCAGTAATTACAAGTTCCTTGCATCATGCCAGTGGAGTTACAAAAGCAATGTGAGGTCTCACATGGGAGTCTGTTCGTGGGACCTTTTCTTGGAGGTGATTTGAGTACCGTCCGGTCCTCTCATCTGTGATGTAAACAAAACAGTCCCGAAGTGGTATTGGTATTATTATATCTGTATCTCCAATGTACCCAAGTTGTAGTTCATCTTGTGAACTGTCCCCATGGGATATTATCATTCAGACCTGTCATATTTGTGTGCAATTTGAACACCCATCTTTGTTCTTTTTCCAGCAGCTTCTGTTCTAAATTGTCACAGTGTGTCATGTGTTCTAACACTACCCATTGCATGACATTTGGGGTATGTTTCTTTTCATTAAAGTGCACCGTCATCCTCATGCTTGGCCCTGTGCACCTGTTCTTTATTATATTATTTCTTTAGTATAGGATTGTTTTTCTCACGGAGAGGTACGCATGGGGCTGGTCCCCATGTGGTCCTGAAGAAGAGGTTTAGGGCACACCTCGAAACATGTCGACCAATTACTTGGGATAGTATACACATAACAGTTACATTTCCTCCCTACTATTAACCCCTTTTTATCCATACCAACTAGGAGCAGGAATAAATTAATCACTCACTAGCTAGGTATTTTTAGCATCACCATCACCACTCCCCCCAACACTACACTACACATTTTCTCACAAAAAGTGCTCCTACGTAGTTCCGCAAGTTGCAGCACACCCCAGACAGTAGATGTCTGGGATGGCCCCAATGATGAAGCATGTCACCTAGGGGCAACCCTTGGTGAGTGAGGGGACTGAAGTTAATAACTATACACAGTCTTGAGGATGAACCTAACGTCTACCTCCATCTCCCCCCATTTTTGTTTATAATATTTGCAGCACGTAGCTGTGGGAGACCCCCGTTTTTTTGTTTTTTTCCCTGTTTCACACTCGTGTCACCAAACATCACACAACATTCCATTACCAACATGGTAGATATAACTGGCTTTACGTTCCCTGAGGAATAAGTGGAGAGAATCCTTTTCTCCATGATCCCTCTAGGAGAAACACCCAATAGGGACAGTAATGAGGCAGCTCAATGCTGGGACGAACTAAGTGAGTTGAAAAGAAATCAGATAAAAACAATGATTCATGGAGTCATGTTTACTGAATATTTAAGGGTCAATGCAGCGCCAAGAGGACTAATAGTGCGCAACAAACCTTTTATCTTCCAACAAGATAAGGCCTTCAAAAAAGATTGGTCGCTAATCTCTTGGCATTGTACAAGCGATTGGTTAGTGCTCATAATAAAAACAGGAGTACGCCTGTCACAAGAGATGAAAGAGGAAATACACACTTTGGAGGTCAAACTCAAAACTTTCCAAACAACAACAGAGCTGAAAAAAAGATTGGAGGAACTGAACAAAACAATGACAGATTTCGAAATAACACTAAAAGACACTTAGGGGTCGATTCCGATCCCGGTCGGAGGCGCACCTAATACCATTCGGCTGGGAAAAAAGCCAGGCGAATGCCTGTTTCCCGACCGATTCGCACATACGTCCGAACGAGCAAGTACGATGCGCACAACTGCCCAAATCCCGAGCCAGTCGTACTCACCCAATACAGGTCCTGTTCCCCGACCGAGGCGGATCCGGAAACGCAGAATCGAGTAGCACGGAAGCCAAAATGCAGCCCCGTCCGGCCGGACAAGTACGATGCGCTTTCCGTACGCACCGAACCCGTCGCTACGCACGGCACGTCAAAGCATCCGGGAGAGGCGCACATAAGCTCCGATTCGCGCCACAAGACGATCCACGGCTACGAGACGAACACGTCAGCGACGAGGCGAAGCAAAGAGAAAGACGAACGAGATGAACCAACCATGAATCCCATCGTGCCGATCCTACCAATATTCTACATCTATTACCGGAACAGGCACGGACGCGTACGGCGCAGAAGGTAAGTCAGACACCAACCACAAAAACAAACTACACGTACCCGACATATCACACACACACAGAGGGATGCAGAAATTACTTACACCAGCAACAGCAGCACCATAGGGGCGGGATGGCCATCACCAAAGCCACATATACACATAGGGGCCTGGATGCCCACCACCACTACCACCCCTACTCAGGGGGTGCCAGATGACTACCACTACTACCACCTCTACCCATGGGGGGCAGGATACCTGTCACTACTACCACCTCTACCCCTGGGGGCTGGATGCCCACCACCACTGCCACCCCTACTCAGGGGTGCCAGATGCCTGTCACTACTACCACCTCTACCCCTGGGGGCTGGATGCCCACCACCACTACCACCCCTACTCAGGGGTGCCAGATGCCTGTCACTACTACCACCTCTACCCCTGGGGGCTGGATGCCCACCACCACTACCACCCCTACTCAGGGGTGCCAGATGCCTGTCACTACTACCACCTCTACCCATGGGGGCTGGATGCCCACCACCACCACCACCCCTACTCAGGGGTGCCAGATGCCTACCACTACTACCACCTCTACCCATGGGGGCTGGATGCCCACCACCACTACCACCCCTACTCAGGGGTGCCAGATGCCTGTCACTACTACCACCTCTACCCATGGGGGCTGGATGCCCACCACCACTACCACCCCTACTCGGGGGTGCCAGATGCCTACCACTACTACCACCTCTACCCATGGGGGCTGGATGCCC